>OX344798.1:27632325-28270037 GCA_947034925.1 Eudemis profundana
AAATTTATTTTGACGACACGTTTAGCCTAGCCTGGGAGTGAGTGACACCGCCTACGAAGCTAGAGGTCCCGGGTTCAAATCCTGGTAAGGTAAATGTTCCTGAGTCTTGGATGTTTTCTGTCTATTTAAGTGTATATTTATCTCTATATAATTCAAGCATTGCTTAGTTTGGGACTAAGTCGATTTGTGTAAGATTGTCCCCCAATCATTTATTTATTTATTTAATTGACCTGTACCGAAAAATATTTTGAATGTAAAGTAGCAGCTTTTTACGCGATACGCGGACTTCACAAAAACAAAACCAAACCGCCTACAAGAAAAAAAAATTTAAAACAATTTATTTGCTTTTTATTACATACTAGCATATACGCGCGGCTTCGCCCGCGTTGTTCCCGTTACTGTCCCAAGAGAACTATTTACCGGGATATAAAGTATTCTGTTTCAATCCAGGACTTGGTCTACTTGCACGCCAAATTTCAGCTCGATCCATCCAGTCGTTACCCCGTTATTTGGTAACAAACATCCAAACATCTTTAGAAACTTTCACATCTATAATATTCAGTAGAATTTCTACAGTTACACTTATGGAAAAATATTAAATGAACAAACAGTCTTGCTACAATTTTATTATATTTTTAGTCAGATAGATTAAATATGGTACCTATCATGGTATTAATCGTTAGTCTTGATAAAACTGCATATCTAAATCTAGCCATTATTCAACGTGGCGTCGGATAAGACACATTTTATAAATCAAATTAATATATTTCTTCGAAAGAACCTTTCCTTGTATGCCGGAACAACAAATGTTAAACTAATAGTCATAAAATAAAAGGTAAAGTCAATGACATAAATTGTATGTACGTTCGTAGATCTCCAAATATAGGTACCTATCTGTACTATCGATTAAATAGCCAAATTTGTGAACGTGGTATCGACTCATTAAACTGTGTACTAATACGTTCATAGAAATCAGTACAATGACAAGCAAATATTAGGTATATTATAAGCAAACACGCAGCCAAAATATCTATGCACCTGATTATCCTATATACAAGGTGTTTCATTGAACGTCATACAACTCATGTTTTTTTTAAACTCCTCTCCCTGGTGCTAAAACCCTGTGCTAGTTCTCGTGTTGTTAAAGTCATCTTAATTAATTTATATCACTGTTTTAATTATTCATGTTTTTTTGGTCTCATCGTGGTTACCCTACTTAGAGTTAAAAGAAAAAAGTTTGAATCTAATTTTTTGGTGAAAACTTACCTTTTTACTTATCTAGGTCGATAATTTATGAATAAAATGCATGCATTCTGACACATTATTGAAGTTATTGGTCATAACAAACAAACAAGTCACGTAAGCGTGACGTCATGAGAGGTGCCCACACTACGAGATTGTAATTTCTTAATTCTGTTAGCAAACTAGGAAAAGTTAATTATGACGAATTTTAATAAATCAATTAGTGCATTTTGTTCTCGGTCCTTAACTGAGCCGGAATTGCTTAAGTTGTATTACGTTCAATGAAACACCTTGTATGTGAACAAAGCAGAGGTCATAAAAATATATTCATTTTTTATTTTAATTTGATATAAACAACAAGTGGAGTGTAAGTTAAAAATCAACAACACCTTATTTCATTTTATGTATCTACATATATCTGGACAAGGTATTTTAAACACATTACACATGGATATATTACACTAACCTCTTCTAACCGAAATAGTGGTTTCGAGTATTTGTTTGGATGTTTTCTATGTATTTAAGTTTATATTTATCTATATTAGTATGTATATAGTCGTCTAGTACCCATAGTACAAGCATTGCTTGATTGCATTGATTTGTGTAAGATTTTCCGCACAATATTATTAACCTACATTTGCAATCGTAGACGTATTTTTCATAAGATCAGAATTAATAGTATGAGGGTAATATGAAATAAAACTCCAAATTTTAAAATAATAACTTCCTTTAATCTATTTATTCGTCGCTTAAGCGTATGTTTGTATCCAGCGTCACTCAAGATGTGGTTCCTCATATCATATTATCTCCGTCTACTATTTCTTTGACCTCTTTTTCTCGAACTCCAAGTCACGTTTATACCTAACACTACACGCATATGTTGCATGTAGTAGTGTACAGAATTTATTTGGAACTTATGTCCTTTTTCCAAAATCGAACGCCAAACTGTCTGTACCGACAGGTTACTACTACATGCAAACGGTGCTTTTATTACCCATAATCTTGTCGTATAATTTTCATCCCTTAGCATTGCCTCCATCTATATGCCCGTGCTACGCTAGACTTACGATAGACTTTGACCCCTTTAGCTTAGTTGGTAGTGACTGCCTACGAAGCAGGAGGTCCTGGGTTCGAATCCCGGTAAGGGCATTTATTTGTGTGATGAGCACAAATATTTGTTCCTGAGTCATGGATGTTTTCTATGTATTTAAGTATTAAAAGTATTTGTATCTATTAAATATATCGTCGTCTAGTATCCATAACACAAGCCTTATTGAGCTTACTATGGGGCTAGTTCGATTTGTGTAAGATTGTCCCCTAATATTTATATTATATTTATATATATGAAGATGGGTAAAACTAAATAAAATAAGTTTACTAGCTTGGCAACTTCGTTGGTGACACTCACATGTGTGCTTTTTGTTATGTACAGCCGTAACTACTTACACAAGTAACCGCCAACACGAACGGTGACCGACGGAGGCAGCCTCCGCAGGCAGCCGTTCGTGTTGGCTGTAACTTGTGTAAGTAGTTACGGCTGCACATAACAAAAAGCACACATGTGAGTGTCACCAACGAAGTTGCCAAGCTATATTTATTGTTCGCTTAAGCATGCTTCTGTATACATTGTGTGACGGCGGAGATGCGCGCGTTGACGCGTGGGTATTGCGCCAGGGCGCACGTTGCCGTCGTGTATGAGCGGCGCCCGAGTCGCTCTGGCATTGGTCGCGCCCGCCCGCGTCCAGCCAGCCCAAGAATAGTTAGTCAGTCGTTGGCGATACCGTAGCCGTACTTTAAGAGTTTTTTTGTCTTTTTCTTCCATACATCTCTGTCACCCGTAATTTTTTCAATAACTTGGTCGCACATATCTTCTTCTCTCTATCTATCTTTTTCTAGATTTCTCTCTACAGCTCTTCACGTTCAAACCTAACACAATTCTTGTCAAGTTAATTATTTTCTCTTAGCTTATAGCGTGCGGAGTTGTTGTGTTTCAAGAGTTTGTTGTCTTTTTCTTCCATACATCTCTGTTACTCGTCATTTAATTGCTCCCATCATCTCTATCCACCTTTTCATTGGTCTATTTATTTTTCGAAAGTACGGTACGCTCGGATTAAAGAGTAGAATAATAAGCTAACAAAAACACAGTTTTGCATTTATAATACCGACCGCTTTAGCTTAGTTGGTAGTGGCCCTGCCTGCGAATCAGGAGGTCCTGGGTTCGAATCCCGGTAAGGGCATTTATTTGTGTGATGAGCACGAATATTTGTTCCTGAGTCATGGATGTTTTCTATGTATTTAAGTATTTGTATCTATTAAATATATCGTCGTCTAATATCCATAACACAAGCTTTATGGAGCTTACTATGGGACCAGTTCGATTTGTGTAAGATTGTCCCCTAATATTTATTTATTTATAATATGAGAGAACAGGTAAAAAGAAACAAACCTAAGCTATAAAATAAGATGTATAAAACTATTTATTGTTCGCTTAAGCATGCGTCTGTATCCATTGTGTGAAGGTAGAGACGCGCGCGTTGACGCCGGGGTACCGCGCCAGGGCGCAGCTCATGCCCCACGAGCACACGCCGACGACGACATTGCCGTTGTGTATGAGCGGCCCACCAGAATCCCCCTGGCATTGATCCCGCCCACCCACGTCCAGCCAGCCCGAGCACAGCATATCGTTGGTGATGTATACGCCGATCTCGGCGTAGCGCTCGCGGCAGATGGACTGTCTCACGTGCCATACCTCCACGTGTTGGAGCTGTTCGGATTGGACGCCTCCTGGCTGGAATTACAAAATCTTTAGCCAACAGATTTTTTTCAACTCAATGCACAAATTTTCGTCATATCACTTAATTCTCTTTACTACAAAATGATGACTTTAGTACAAATGTTTTTAGTCGACACATTACTGGCTTTTTTATTCCATCAAACCATTTTGATCTCCTAAATAGGAGACTGAGAAAGCAAATTTACAATAGATAAATTAAAATGACGCGGGTGTAGTCCGGTTGGGACAGAAACTTACGGAGGTGGTTCCCCATCCGATGGCGGTGACGGACGCGTCGTCGGGTAGATTATAGCCAGGGCCGGGTATAAACATTGGCTGAACGAGCTCGTTGTAGGCGATCACAGTACTCGTGTGCAGTATAGCGATGTCGGCGCCGAGAGTGGCGGTAATGTACTCGGGATGAATGAATATCTGCGAATTGTAAAATGAAACATATAACATTTGGCCAAAACAATACAATAAGACTTTATTGTACACCAACATCCATTTAAAAACAATAGACGGCCTGGGGTTCGGTTCAGGAGGTCTTGTTGTTGTATTTTGCCATAGTAAGCAAAACATCTTAGTTGTAAGTATATCGTTCAAGTAGAGAGATCTAAATGAGCAAAAATTATTGCAATATTCCATAGTAGACGAAAGGACTTGATAGATGATCGTTACGGCCTACGTGGCAGAATGTTTAGGAAGTATAACGACAGTAAATTATTTCATTATAACCTCATCAGTACTCCAAAATATCCTCACTTTATGCTTCCAACGATACCTCATTTGTCAAATTACATGAGTTAACGTGTCCACCATTTTTAAAGCCATCCATTCAGGACAGGTTAAATACATAATTCAATATTTGTGCAACCTAGTCGTTTTGCAACTATGACGTTTCTCGTATTTGATAATTTTGTAACGAAGACATTTGACGATCATGACATTTTGGTAACATAGACCTCGTGCAATTAAGACCTCATACAATTAAATCTTTCTACTTCTGCATTTTACGGCCTCGTCTTGCTAATTAAGTCTTTATAGAACTAAGACTTTTTGTATACTAATGGCAAAATGCAACTTTGACCTCCTGAATCGAAAACAAAATTAAGCCCAGTTGCATATAAATTACTATGATACATGTCATCATGTCACAGTTGTTATTATGTTTAATGTTTTTAAAAGAGAAACTACTGAGTGTTTGCGGTGTTTCTTCTCACGGAAGCGTCGGCAGAATTAGACCTGAAAAAACCCTGGCGGCCTATTTGCAAAATACATAAATTTAATTGATTTGTAACATAATGGGCTATTTTATTTTAAAATGTACGGTTAGGCGAATGTTAAGCTGTGTTCAAATACCGTCTAACCTGTCAGTCCGTGACGAAATGTATGGAGTTTGACACTAATCGTCAGTTTTGTGACGACCTGTTAACTGCTAGTTAAGAGGACATCTTAAATAAAAAAGCCCATAATGTGGCGCCATCTGTGAACTGGTCGCAAAACGCAGACCAATTTGTTGTTATTTAGCTTGAAAAAAACCTGCGAGAAGTGATGGACCACGCCGCCGCTATTGGCCATGGTCGAGCCCACGCGCGTGCGCCATCTCTCCGGCGCATCACCGCTGAAACAGAAAAAAAATGTGAAAATTGAAAATAATTGTAAAACTCGGCTTTATTTACTCGTGTCATCAGAGCTACATTTTCGGTAGTCGTAGTCGACCTCGTAGTCGCTTACAAACAGGCGTTACTGAAGTCAATCGCAGGATTCGCAGGTCAGATTTTTTTTTTTTAATAAATCTTTATTTATGAAAGAATCCAGAATGGTCCTATTTTTACCGGACTGCGGCGAAGCCCAAGGAAGGGTAATGTGTTTGTTGACCTGTATGTATGTATGTATGTCCGTTCCTGTGTCCGCTCGTAACTACTCAACGGCACAACCGATTTTGATAAATGATACATCATTGGATTCGTCTTGATGGCACGAGTGTCACTGGGTATGAAGTTCGTTAAAATAAACAAAATGGCGGATTTTATGCACTTTTAAAGTGCACCGCGGTCGGGTTTTTTTTAGTAAAAATATTTAGTTTGATATGAAATCTGTGAGGAATTGAGGAATGTTCTCGAGTAATTTTTTTGAGCAATATTGCAAACATGTCTTGAATTTTATTTTAATTTTGGGCAGTTTTTTGAAAACATAATATCGTACTTTAAGATATTTTACGTCACACCTGCAATAACCGCCCACAACGCATGCGGAAAATCGCACTTCATGACCAAGGCGAGTCGTAAAACCTCAGATCGCATATTTATCTCCCTGGCCTTCGGCTCGGGCGTCAAGTACCTGCGATTTGAGACATTCTTTGTTTTACCACCCTAGGTAAGTAATCTATGAGTCTATCTATTCTTTAAGTTTAGGCCATGAGGCCATTCAAGATAAGCAGTCCTGTCAATCAGAAATTGGATGATACAACGATTAAATGAAATGACTCAGAAAATTCCAACTAAATATTTTTTTGTAATTTAGAAAAACCACTTTCGATAATAATATTATTGCGGATTACGTTATCCCTGATTAGTACTCCTCATTTTTATCTAATTAATGGTGATAATACCTTTTATCTTTCAGTACAAAACATAACTTTAATTCTTATTAACATTTGCGAACATTGTTTTTTAGACAATGGTACAGACTGGCCATATTATTATAAATAATTTAACGATTAAGTTTTCCATGCATTGGTACACGACTTGCTATTTACTTTGGAAATTCGTGTACAGGATTTGTCTAGTACTTGATGCAAAGAATCGTAACCGATTTTAACAATCTAAACACTTTTATAAGGTTAACGAATGAAGGCGACGAACGAAAAACTCATGCAATAGAAAACGTGGCTCCTCCCACAAGATGGTTCGGCGACCTAGCTAAAGTTCAAGAATTCGATGGAGGTAAATAGCGTTTTATTATTAGTTGTAGGCCTTTAGTAGAGACCCATGTGCAAATGGGAACTTCTCCGGGATCAAATGGTGGTACTGTCTGTTACGGTGGTACAGTGATAAAATCATGACAGCTGGTACCAAAGTTTAAAGACAAACAAGACTACTGTTGTGGATTTAGTATTACGACAATTTTGTGTGTGTCTGTAATTTTTTAGTAACCTATTCCTAACCTTGGGTTGCATAGGTACGTAAATATTGTATGTGCCTAACATATACCTACAATATTTGCAAATGAAACTTATTGTTAGCCAAAAATTGTGTTGCACTGCGCTTAGGATAAAGAAAATAAAAAGAACAAAAGCAAACCATTGTATAGGTAATGTATCAAAATATGAATACATAAATATAAACTTATTATTATTATTTTTTTTTCACATTAGAGCAACTTTTATGTAAACTTGTTTTTAAATCTCTCAGCGCTCATTCATTACTAGTGCTCGCCGGCCGCGGCAGTCCGCGTGAGCGATCTACCCGCGGAATCAGTATCGATTGATAACATACTCCATGTTTTTATGTAACTGCAACGCGACTGCGACGATCTGTGTGAGCATTGGTATGTTAGTTTAAGCATATATTTTTACTTATAATTTCTCACATAAGTGAAGTTTGTAAATATCTTCTTTTGAGAAAATAAAGTTCTTTAAACCTAAAGACAAACAAGTAGTCAAACTTCGGCCGTTTAGGAGCGCGGTATCCGTACTGAGGTATTCTTACGCATTCGTAAAACTTTATTTGTAACACATCCCTTCAGGGCGCGCATACAAGCCGCGAGATTTACCTTTTGTTGGAAGAAAAATGGCTGCTATTAGGTATACTGTACTGGTACTTCCCGTAGGTTACAAAAATCAATAATACCCACGGAAGGTAAGTCTGTATGAGAATCTATAACTCCCTAGGGAGTTATAGTTTAGTTTTAAAATATAAAACCCACTCGTACGTCATTACAGATTAAGGAAGTTTTAAATCAGCCAAGGCTTCTTTCCTATATTCAAAACTTGGCTACTATTCCGACAAACCCAATTTCACTGTATGTAAAACTTATACGGTATATTTTACTATGATTTCCTCCACCTTCGGTGTTGGGCTTCTAATTAGTCTCATTAGTAATCTCTTTCTTACGTTCCTTAATACACAATGTACTAAAACCAACTGACGGCTTATACTTACACAAAGCAATGGGCCGCTGAGAGGATAGCCCTGGAGTTGAGGATGGAGCCTCCACAGGCCTGGTGATAAGTGACCAGGTTCCAAGAGTACATCATAGCAGCTCCGAACGGATACTGCTGGATGCTGGTCACCTCTCCGCCGACGATTCTCTGCCCATTCGTGGGTGCCCCTGGAATGTTTTGTAAAAGGGAATTAGAAGGGTCTTCAAGGATCTTATTCCTCTGTCCACAAATAGGGGAATTCCCTGTAGGTAAAAAATTTAGTCTGATGGATTGGAAAACACTAAATTATCATAACACAAAAGAAATAAACAAAAAATTTATAAAAAATATAAAGTTATGAGACCACAAAGTTTTAAAAAATAATCGATATTTTTTTATCGTCTTAAAGAAAAATTAAAGTAAATTTCGGCATGCTTAAATAACACTGAAAAAATTAATGTATTGCAACTATGTACTTAAACGCACTTTTTCGTGCTCAAAATGGCAAAATGCTATTTTTTTTCATACAGACTTAGTCAGTGAGGACAAGAGATGACGTCACAGGGTGCGTCCGTTTTGTATGGGCCGTTTTCAATGCTCGGTTCGGTCGGCTACTTTTGATTGCAATTTGTGGCAATATAGGTATATACATATTTGTTCCTCATAAATAGTAGAATCCATTTACATCAGAAACAAAATTTAGGACACAAGCCTATTGCCCAAAAATTATATGCTACTGATGCAGGATCTGCAGTAAAGTCAGCAAAATGGCCGCGGCCCCATGTCCACGGCACATATAGTTTCCATGGCGCGCGGCGGGCCGTGCCCATGCATGGGCCTGCGGCCTTGTGGATAAAGGAATAAGACTCAAAGAAACCCTCAGAAATTAAATAGTGGATGTTGTTCTGCAAAGCGGTACCAACTCGTAACAAATCACTAACGAAATTTCTGTTTAGAAATAAAAGATTAATTGGATGTACCTAGTGCTGCCAACAGAAGCCAACCGAAAGACAACGAAATTTATTTTTATTGTTTCAGCAAACACGTCCCGATTTTGATGTCATTTTATAGGTTGTTTTCCAGAGCTGCTGCCAGTTTATTTGACGCAGTTTGTTTTAAATCTATTGCTTGATTTCACTTTGAGGTTATTTACGAAGCTCACATTCCAGAAACATAATTTATGCTATACTGCATAAATTATGAGAGTTAGAATAGGCAGTCGTAAATAATTTTGACTTGCAACAAAACTCATCAGTTAGGTCAAGTAATAAATGCTATGTTCGAATACTATCTTAAGACTATGATGTAAGGCAAACGGTACAGTGCTTGAAACACTAATGCCCCATAGTTGACACCCTGTCAACTACTGGGACAGTGTTAAGCACTATATATGTACTTTACAATCGACAAAATGGAACCTTGACCCACCATGAAACCATATTAAATAGACATGTCAAATTTTGATAAAAATAATTACATTTTAAGATCCATGATAGGGCTTCATTTTGTCAATATTACTTCAGCTAGGGATAAACAGATAGGTACACAATTAAGTGCTGCACCTCCAAAGACGCCACTTGAGTCATCTTTTGTACATGTAATGATGTTGAAGAGAGGTATGTTGATGAAATGACGTCACGATATTGACCTACCTGCAGCGGCGGCGAGGCCAAAGGCCACCAGAGCTAAGACGACACGCATCCTGGATCCTTCTCGGTAATGAATGGCTTAGCTATTACGGGCTTTACGCGTGACTACGATCGTAAATCGATAAATGATAAACCATCGATAACATTATCACAATAATTGTACTAATTGATAGGTTATTACGTATAGGTACTTTAAAATGTTTACTACCTCGCATACCATTGCTCATTTCATTTGGTGTCGGCTCTTGTATTTTTCCGTCCCTTTAGCTTTAGGTAGCTCTAGATTCTCGTACTATCTAAATTATTCTTCAATAGTGTACTTAATTAAAAGAAGTCTTAGCCTCCGGCACAAGAACACACCTCTTCACTCGGTCTTGCGTAGTTTCTCGCCAGCTTACGCCAGCTCCAAGGTCACGCTGATCCGCTTCAACCTTCAACCAGGTCTTTCCAGCGGTATTTGGGACGACCAACAGGGCGTCGACCGTTCGACCCTAATAGGCTTTCTTAACGTGACAGTCGTCCTCCATTCGTTCAAAGTGACCGAGCTAACAGATACGATGGGCTTTAGTCTCACCAATAATATTTGTTTCGGCTACAAACTCTTCGATTTCGGCATATTTGCGGATCCTCCAATTCCCATAATCCGTCTTAACAGGCCCAAGGATTTTTCTAAGCACCCTGCACTCAGCTACTAGACGGTGGACACGTCTTCTTCTTCCATACCTCTCTATCAGCCGTCATCTCAGCGTTTACATCCTTCCTAGCCATATTATCTCTCACACAATCCATCCACCTCTTCTTTGGTCTTCTGCTTCTTCCAGAACCTTCCACATCCATACCTACCACTCGTCTTGTCACATGACTAACATTCCTCCGCATAACATGCCCATACTACGCTAGGCGATGTCCTCATAACTTTTCTACAATTGGAGCTACTTTCAGACTTCCTCTTATGTACTCATTCCTGATTCTATCCATTCTCGTCATGCCACACATCCATCTTAACATTCTCAGCCCAGCCACATGTAATTTCGTTTCATCTGTCCTCTTTGCGGCCCAAAATTCAGATTCATAGATGACGACAGGTCTTATTAGGTTTTTAAAAATGTTGCCCTTAATCCGAAGGGGCATCCAGGGTCACATATTGTCCCCGTGACCTGTCGCCATTTCATTCATCCTGCGCTAATCCGGTTTTTTCCCCATCATCATCATCACTTCCACCTCGGTGACACAGTCTTTTTTTTTAGGCGTAAACCTTAATTCACAGGGGTATAAATGAGGTGTCCTCACCCCTCCACCTCATGTGTACCCGAGCAGTCAATTAAGTTGCAGAACGATAGATTGACTCCATAAATCTGCAACGTGTGGTTTTTCAACGAGTAGGTTGCAACACCCTGGCGGGTCGTACAGCCCTATAAGAGGTCACGAAGCAGGAAAATAAATATTTTTTTTTTACGGATTTGATATTTGCAACATAAACATAAAATACAGTTTAGAAAAAGTCGACCCCCTACCCGGTCGCGAAATAATTACAGTGGAACCTCGATAAGTCGAAACTCCAGGGAAATGCTAAAAAATCGTGTTAACGAGGTTTCGACTTATAGGCCTTCGACTTACAGAGGTTTTCATATGCCCATGTTCGACTTATAGAGGTCAAGGCTTATGTACTTTTTGACTTCGAGTTACAGAGGTAAAATTAAATAAAAAATTGAGTTATAGAGGTAAAATTTCCTGTTAGTCTATACAGATACGTATGACCTAGATACATGCCATAATTTTTCTTCGAGTTACAGAGGTGAAAACAAAAGTATGGTTTATTCGAGGTATAGAGGTAAAGTTCATCTATTTCGAGTTATAGAGGTAAAAATTGTACTAAATCGTCTTGTAGGGAGTCATTGGTAACTTTGACTTATGGAGGTCTGATATTTCGAGTTATGGAGGTTATGGGGCTTGAAGGGAAGGGAACGGGATTTTATTTCGTGGTATAGAGGATTTCGTCTTATCGAGGTTGGACGTATCGAGGTCCCACTGTAATGCTAAGATGGTCGTGTAAAAAGGTTGAAAGACTGATCTACAATATGCCTCAACTCTGACGATTGCTATCTCGGTGTGAATGCCATGGCAGGGGCTTCGCTCGGTGTATAATGTACAAGTCACTCAATGAAAAGGTTCGTCACTTTCCACTCCTGTGAATTTGTTAAGGCTTTATAAAGTTACGAGACTTTTTATTCCGCGACTATTATACGTCATAAAATTTTCGAAAGAGTCTCATTATGTTGGCTTCAGCTTTACTGACGCCATCCAAAAGTCAGGAACACACATAACCAAGAATTTATACCTACCTATAAGTGTACCTACTGTATCTATAGCATCATTCATCCCAAGATCTTATTACCTTTTCTACTTCAAATCGTAAAAAGACGGGATTTCGTAAGAGGGTAAGGCCGTAAAAAAGGGATGATTTCGTGAGTTGTAAGCGTCCGGCATTGTTTTTACGAAAAGTAATTACAAAATTTTACTTTTTTAATTTTCCGTGCAAAATACAAAACTTTTTCTACTAGTTCTAGTCAACTAACAAATGTAAATCTCTGTGTTTGTATTCCAATTTTTTTTTTCTTCTATGCAATTACATCGATTTCCATACAAATAAAAATGTCCCAAAAATGTTCCTGAAAGACTGTAATTTTTGTTTTTTAGTTTTGTGATATTATACTGATATGTTGGAGTTTTTTTTATAACTGTCATATATTAATGCAACGTTTTTCGAGCTTTAACATTAGCATTGCCCATTTAAAATAATAATTTACGTGTAACATAAGACAAGTCAACATATTGAAGCTTTTAAGTTACTTAATTTAAGTAACCGTTCTGTCTTGCTATTTTAGCAGTTGATTTGCGGAATTTGATTTCATTATAACGGCAACACTATTTATTCTTTAGTCTTGGTATACCTCTCACTGGTCGGCCATTTTGTGGGTAGTTCAGTGCGTCGATTCAACTTGTGCCGAGGATTTTTTATGGAATTTAAAAGTTACGAGTGGATTTCATGGTAAATTTGTTCTGTTTTGTATTACGTAATACATTATTAATATAATCTTCATATTAGTTTATAGCTAGGTGTCGTGTTCGAGTTAATATGTTTGTTATTGTTCTATATAATGCAAATGAAAGTGAATAGAGGTTAGCTTTTATGTTACTTTTAAGTTACATATGTTACCATTTTAATTTATTTTTAAGTTACGTAACATAAAAGTAAAGTAAAGCTTTGTTCACGCTTTCTTTTCAGTTACAAGTTCTTGCAGTCGGGTTTTTGAGTTTAAAATATTTGGTTTGTTTTAATTTTTATACCCAACTGCGCAACACAAAGAAGAGTAACGTGTTTTTTATTTTATTTTACATAATTACAATGATTATAACAAGTAATCCGGGGAAAAATTATGATTTAATTTTATTTGTGAAGACAGCTTTTGTTTATCAGCCTTTAATTACTTATTCATCTTTGTTCAAAAATGTACCAAAGTATATAAGGTCCTAATTTATTAGTTGCAGATATTTTAACACATTATACTTTACATTAAAATAATTAACTTTAAATAGAAATTCAGAAATCTTTTCATATAACTTTTCTGATTTCATTTACCTAACAATAAAATTTATTATAATTTCGTCTAAATAAATCATCATGTGCATTATCACATGTCACAATAACACTATCTGTCATATCAACAATTTGTTGTCGTAAATGTCGTAACGGTTCGGCGGGAAAACTGCAAATGTCTTTTAATTTATCTACGTGAAGTGGCCAGTTACAGTTAAGTGATACGTAAAAGAGCTACTAGAATGTTTTCAATGAGTTTTCATTTAGTAATCACATTAACAGGGTGTTATTACGTAGCAAATTTGTTTTTCCTTTTTCTCCAAAAAAACATCGTAAAAGCTATAATGATTCATGCTTTAATATACTCCAGAGACCGAGTACTATCAGCTGTAAAAATATCTGAAACTAATAAATTAGGACCTTATATACCTATTTGATCTCTTAAATAAACACTTAGTACAAAAAGTGTTTGTATTGTAGACATTGTGAATATCCCTTTAGAATACTTTTATGTAACTTTTAAGTTACTCAGTAACATATATTTTTAGTTACTTTTATGTTACATAAGCCCAATTTTTGAGCCTTACCCTTATCAGTTATCTGACAACTGCCGGTTGTTCACCTTTGTTTGTCTGTATATTGATGTAGCGTCTCAAAAGGGTCAACGAAACTGAGAAAAAATTAAATCTCAGTTTCGTTACGATTTTTTCCTATATTTAGTTTCGGCGTAACGAAACTGAGAAATTCAAATTTTGTACGGAATACTTGGGAGTTGGGACATTTTGCACTACTTTTTTTATTTCATAAATGAAAAGTGCTCGTGATTTTGAGTAAAATGCATTGATATTATATCAATGGTAAAATGGTATAAGACACACCATGATCAGACAAAAAAAATAAAAGGTACATTTTTTCTGCAATCGACCCAAAAATCAGCTGCTGTATTCATCTACCTATCTATATTCTATACATTTGATAATATTGTAGTAAGACTAAACAGTTAATACAGTCTTGCAAAAAAGTAACTGCAGAATCCAAAACCCCGGCCAAGTGCGAGTCGGAGTCGCTGACCGAGGATTCCGTACAAATACTGTAAATAAAGACTATTTTTTATGATTTAATTAGAAATGTATAGTTTTAAAATTTTTCCTTACCTATAAGACGGTATTACTTGCCAAATTTCATGATTTTAGGTCAACGGAAAGTGCCCTATGAATTTTGGTTTCCTTGAATTGAAAGTGTCGAAATGTAGGTACGTTTTGTGCGGCATAAACGGCCATATCTTTTTTAACATTAACTTAGAAGTTAATTTTTTTTACAGCTTCAAGGGGCCGTAGACTTGAATATATGGTTTAAATTTCAACTCGATACCTCCACGCGTTCCTGAGATAAGGGAGGACGGACAGACGGACAACAAAGTGATCTTATAAGGGTTGCGTTTTTCCTTTTGGGGTATCTATAGCGCCTTAAAAGTAACGAAACACAAATAAATACTTTATTTTTTGTCTGTTTGTCTATCTGTTAGTTTGTATACTTATCGGTTTCTCTGATTGTTCGCGCATCACGCACAAATTACCGAAACCATTTTTAACCGACTTCCAAAAGAAGGACGGTTCTCAATTCGTCTGTATGTTTTTTTTTATTTTTTTTTGTGTGTTTGTTCACCGATTACTTGAAGACGGCTGGACCGATTTAGAAAATTCCTTTTTTGTTTGAAAGGGTATACCTCCGAGGTGGACCAATTGTAACCAAATCAGGATCTGATGATGGGATTTTGGAGAAATCGAGGGAACTCTTCAAATATCATAGGCACACATATTGCGATTTTGGTATTTTTCTTAGTTTCTCGTGCATTTCTTATTAGAAATAAGTTTCCAGTCTTAACCGACTTCAAAACAAAGAGCAATTTTTCTGTAGGTTTGTTCCTCGGTTACTTGAAAACGTCTAAACTGATTTGGAAATGTTTTCTTTTACCTAAATAGAGTCTATTTGGTTAAAACAATATTTTTCCAGCGCCACTAAAAATTTAAAAATAAAGTAAATTTTTAAAACAAAATAAAAACCGACTTCCAAAAACTTAAACTAAAAACCAAAAAATAATATGTTAATTACCCCAAAGAAATGGATAATCAACGATTCATATATTATACATATACAGAAATTTATAGTTTTTAACCTGTTATTTTTATGAAATTTGGTGCACGGATAGATTATGACCTGGCTTAAAATAAAGGATACTTATTACCCAACTACGGTGAACCAAAAAATTGTCACAATAAAACAGAATCAGACATGTAAAAGAACTCCTGAGGCCTCCTTGCAGAAATAAATGATTTTATTTAATTTGAGTAAACTAATTATTTTGAATTACGACCATTATTTAGTTTGTTTGCACTAGAATTCATAAAAGAAGTCAAAGCGACAACCGTCACGAACACAAGATCACGTAAATCTAAAACAACTGCTTGTAATAAATGATCCAACGGGTTCCATGGAATGTAATAAATCAATTTGCCAAAGGAAGCATTTGTATTCAGGCAGCGCGAGCAACGGCCAATATCAGAAATTTTCCCCAGGATGAGGAGGCACAGTATATCCAGTAGTCTAACTCTGGCCTCCTTTGGACGGATCACGTAAAAACCCTAACAAAATCAACTAAACCTGTGCGTGTGAATTTCGTCTACGTGCTACGACCCCCATGATCACGATTACTCTACCAAGAGTATACGAATAAGAAGAGAGAACTCCGACTGGTTAGGTAGGATAGTTACACAAGTAACAAAGTACGTGCACAAAAAGGGCGAAGTACGCACGGCGCTACAGTAAGTTCCGAACTATACCGCTGTGAAAGAGAGGACATTAGAAAGATATATCTCCAGACGTGTACCTACGCCTGGTGACCAAAGTACGAAGGAAGTTGGTTGCAAGTGGTATTATGTGACGTTTGTGTTCAACGCTCCGTAATTACGATGCAGCTCACTATAGAAATTATGGCATTAAAGCATAGACGTTGATATTAGCGCCATCAATCGTCGTAATGCGGCGTTGTTGTCTTCTTCCAACGTAGGTATAATAACTACTATTAACAACGGGGTATTTACCATGTATGCTTGTTTTTGTGAGCACCTGATATTAATACCCCGTCTTATGTTAATGACCGTGTTAGCTTGAAATCGTACAACGTAGGTATGTCGCTATCGCCAACACGAACGCGGGCCTCCGGAGGCTGCCTCCGTCGGTCTCCGTTCGTGTTGGCGGTAACTTGTGTAAGTAGTTACGGCTGCACAGAACAAAAAACACACAGGTGAGTGTCACCAACGAAGTTGCCAAGCTATAGGTTGCAGCGTCGCTATTCCCACCACAGTGTGTCGATGTTTACGTATCACGCGCTATCAGTGCACAGTGCCACACACCAATTGACGTGATGTACCATTCTATGAAGTTAAACTGCTGGTTATATTGTGAATTAATGCAGTATATCCATGATGGCGTGTCCTGGGACGAGATTACGCGTCTGTACGATGCAATTTGCCATATTGCTTGATTAAATTGCATGTTAATTGGCTAAGCCCTTCTTTTGGCAGGATTACGCGTGGTTGGCGTCAAAGGATGGCCATCATAATAAATATATAAATAAATATAAATATTAGGGGACATTCTTACACAAATCGAACTAGCCCCATAGTAAGCTCAATAAGGCTTGTGTTATGGATACTAGACGACGATATATGTAATAGATACAAATACTTTTAATACTTAAATACATAGAAAACATCCATGACTCAGGAACAAAATACTCGTCATCACACAAATAAATGCCCTTACCGGGATTCGAACCCAGGACCTCCTGCTTCGTAGGCAGGGTCACTACCAACTAAGCTAAAGCGGTCGTCATAGTACATGGCCAATCTAATTTATTGGATGCATTCAAAGCATTACCTTGTAAATAGGTAAAATTATTGAATATTCGGGTAGAAACTGTACAGCCGCATGGGGCATTAACAAAAAATGGCTGTTATTTCAAATATATTCCTCGATACATGCCTTAGTTTAGTTAGCTAATGTTTGACCTACCTACTCTGGGAATGGTTCGGTCAAATGTTTAATTCGTTTCAGTACACATTTTTACCGCGAATATTAAGATATAATTCTTAACGTGTTTTCGTGAAGTTAAATTTGTAATTTAAAATTATTGGAAATTGCTTATAATGTGTTATTTTATTTCTTATGTTTTTATATGAATAATACTGCATAATATAACAAACATCATTTATTGTTTTTTAATGGCCGAACGCCGTGATGCTGTGTCACAAATAAATGTGGAATGGAAATTAAAAAAAAAAACATACTGCAGGCCTGGGTCGGTAATGTTGTATGAAATTCCATTAAAGGCCTCTCGTCTAGCCGCACCGGAAACGAGGTACTTTGCGGCCTATTATAAGGCACGTAATGTCAATATTTCGTGGCATGTTTGAAAAAACCGATTTAACACCCGCTGTTCATCAAAGCTCCACAATAAAGTGAGCAGAAACTAGGTTATCGCTGCACCGACGCACCTCACCGCAACGGCTGCTATGTCATGTGATGTGATGTGACCCTTATCTGCCATCGACTACGGCCGCTGCACCATTGCGCTGCACCCAGACATCGCCTCACTTACCCAACCTCGCATCTAACTCCCTCGCCGCAATCCAAAAACAACTTTATACGAGACACAATAAAGTTCATTTCCTAATAACAGCGCGAGAGAGATTGGATGGGTAGTCGTGCGATAAAATCCGATTGTCGGCTTCCGATATTGATGTTTTCGAGTGGATGAGCTGTAAATTGGTGCTGTAATTTTCGGCGAAGATTATAGTTTGCGATGTGCGATATCGTCTGAAAAATTATAAAAGATAAGTGGAAAGATTCTTAGTGAAATGGAAGAAATCGTTTTAAAGGGTGCTGTAACTTTCGGTTATTATGAATATGTGTATGTATAGGGAACGTGCACGAACTATAGGTGGCAGCACTAAACGACAAAAGAGACACGGGCGGACAATAAAGGAAACTATCGCCCCTGTCAAATCAAGCTATCAATGTCAATGATAATATGTAAGTGTCAATGTCAAATATAGTAAGTCGTAGCTACACTGACGTAAATCGTCCTTCATCGCGATAAATTAACGGCGTTTTTGTCAATGTGGCCCTAGCATGAGAGGGTACATGATTTAGATTGGCGGCGCCAGTTGGCAGCACCTTCGTCGTGCACGTTCCCTATACCAGGTGTTGCCTGTACTAGGAGCAAATAATTAAATCGTAGATTGTGCTCCTCAAACTGAACAACACTCGTTGAGCGACATTTAAAAATAACTTATGTTTTAATTTTTAGTACACTTTAAAGTTTATTTGTAACTGCAATGTGTTGCGATATGTTTTGTTATATTTGTAGCGTGACAAGCGACGCCAATTAGACTGATGTTAACGTACGTTCCATACAAATTGAATAGCGTATATTTAATTTGTATGAAAAAGGTAAAATCTATAGATTAGTACATAATTTACACTTTTGTCGTCAAATGCCAAGCGAAAAACGTTACACGCTTGGTTCCCATTCAAATCGACGAATTATTTTCTTCTATCTCAATATATTTCTGTGAGTCACCTACTAAGTACGGCTTTCGTCGAATATCTCCAGCCGAGCGTACAAATTGGATGTTGAACAAAAAGCAGGTGCGCGAACAAGTTTCAGCTCAATCGGGTTTGCGCGAACGAAATGTTCGCCTCCGCAGTCTTGCTCGTATAATAGGACGTTATTATCCTTTCCTGTACTATTTTACCTTTCACTAAAATGTAAAATAATATTCCAGGCTATCAAGAGTTAGAGGTTTAATGGTACATTACTGCAGAGGCCGGGAAGTAAGGGGTCGCCGGCCGAGTACATATAAATGGCCGAGCGAAAGCGAGGCTAGATAGTTACGAGGCTGGCAACCCCTTTTCACGCCGATGCATGTGCAGGACTTTTCTCAAATACGCAATGAAATAAATTAAAAACACTCCAAAAAATCAAACTATATTTTCAATATAAGCAAAGCTTTTCGGCCAAGATGGACTGGTTTTCTGAGATAAGACAATGACGACCACTTGGCTTCCTAAGTTACATGTTTTGCTACGTAAGCCCACCCACTTCGCACATAGCCATATTTAATCACGGTTGTTTTAAATCAGTTTTAACAGACTTCAAAACTATATTGGCTTTTAAACTGTTCGTCTGTCTAAAGGATTTAAGTAATATTCAAAAAGTAAGTAGTAAGTAAGTAGTATTCAAATTAATGTTTTATTTTACCCGTACTCGATAAGTACAGAGTAATAGTATTACCACACTTGGTCGCTTCTCCATCTCGAAAATGCGGTTAAAATATAAATTAATAGAATAACAAAATCTTCGTGAAAACCAACATTTTTAGATATTTTAACACCGATATGTAATATTTTTCGAAAGGAATAGGTAATTAACTCAAACACAAAAACAAAGTAATAAAAGTGAATACAGTTTCAGATAAAGCAAGATAATAGGATTGTAGAAAAGTGCCGTCGGTCGCCGGATTTACAACCGCAGCTATCTCGAGTGCAGTTCTAGAAGTTCCTTGAGATAAACACAGTGATCCCTGCCACAAAGTGCCGTTTTACGTGTCAGTGGGTATAGTGCTGACTGTGGACTGTGGAGTAATTGTGTCAGAGGGAACAGGGTTGACTGTCGCGTGTGGAGTGAATAGATATGTCAACAGGAACACCTAGTGATTATTGACTGTAGTATATTTATTAGTGGGAACAGTACTGACTCCGTATTGCGCCTGTGGAGTAAATACTGGTGTCAATGAGAACGGCAACTGACTGTTGACTGTGGAGTGAATATATGTGTCCGTGACGCTTATGACTGTTAGCTGTGGAGTGGGATTATGATAGCAGAGATAGCAACTGATGCTTCGAATAAGGACTATGTGCCAGTGACGACGGAAGGTACGACATAAAATAAAATAATTTTCTCAAACATGCCATGAAATGTTGACATTACGTGCCTAAATATAGGCCACAAAGTACCTCGTTTCCTATGCGGCTTGACACTTGGCACGGAATGGAATTTCATACTTACATTGCCGGCCTGCCGGCAATGTATTTTTTTTTTATTTCCATTCCACATTTATTTGGGCCCCAGCATCACGGCATTCAGCCATTAAAAAAACAAAAAACGATTTTTGCTATATTTTGCAGTTTTATTTATTTAAAATTGACATGAACTTAACAAATAACACTTATAAACAATTTCCAATTATTATAAATTGCAAACTAAACCACAAGAATACACATTTAAAATATTTCATCTAAATATTCGCGGTAAAAATGTGTACTGAAACAGCTTTTGGATATAATGTCACTAATGTCACTTTCTGACAGCCAGTTTGTTTGTGTTAAATATTAAGTAAGGTTATTATAGTAAGTTTATTTATTTCATTGCATGTTTGAGAAAAGCACTATACATACCTCGGCGGGAAATGGGGTTGCCGGCCTCGTAACTATCTGGCCTCGCTTCGCTCGGCCAGCTCTATGTACTCGGCCGGCAATTCCTTACTTCCCGGCCTCTGCAGTAATGTACTATTACTTTTGCAAGTAGGCCCTTAAGGGCTCTTTTACATGTCTCATCTCTCATTATTTTCTTTTGGCGCTTCGGGTAATTGACCTTCTGGTGAGAAGAAGCGCCGGAAGAAACTCACCAGTTTCTCTTTTCGACCAACGAGTATTACAACAATATGGCGTTAATATAAGATTTCATTAATACATTACATTAAACTTAACACTACATTTATAGAGATGTAAAGGGTCTCTCTACGCGTCCAAACAAGACAAATAAAATTATAGAAAATAAATTGATAGTAACATTAATGGAGATGTAAAGAGTCTCCGTTGTCAAAATATTATGTTTTGGAGTTGTAAAGGATCTCCAAACGTCAAAATACAAACTGAGAATATTTACTTAATATCTTACAGAAATATCAAAAAAATCTGTGACTCACGATATAACTTAAAAACTAAATTAAAATTAAAACCATTTTCCTTAGAGATGTAAATGGTCTCCAATAGTATCATAGTAAAGTTCAGCTTAGATACTTTTTATGTACGGAATCTTATTTCACAAACATAAAGTCCGAAATGTATTTATACTTTAAGTTTGTACATGAAATAGGATTTGTATATTTCAGCTATATTGAGATAAAAGGAAATAGTTCGTCGATTTTTATGGAAACCGAGCGTCTAACGTTTTTCGCTTGGTGTTTGACACCAAAAGTGTAATTTAGTGATGGAAAACACAAATTTTCCATTTTATTTGGTGATATTTGAACAATTAATTAGTTGCTGTCAATATTATTAGATTTTCAATTCAAATCTGACATGAAAACCTTTATTTTGATGCTCAATGCAACTTGTTATAGATAATGTTAGTTCTCAAAAACTTAAAAGTGTCTATTTTACTGTATGCATTTTTTTCCTGACTGTTTTGTTTTATTATTAGAGTTGTGCCCGCTCGTTCTTTGAAAAGAGCGCTCCGATCTCGGTCAATCGGTCAAAGGAACTAGTTCGGTCTTTTAGTTCCTTTAGTTCAGGAGCAAATTCGAGATCTGAAGGAAAGAAAGGAGCTAGCTATTGAATATTTGATTTTGACTCATTCGATCATTCGCTCCCAACCGGTTTGTACCGACGTATCGACTACTGAACTAAAGGACCGAAGACCGATTTAGAGCGCTTAAGAAGAACTAGTTCTTATCGGTCCGAGATGGGATTTCATTCCTTTTAGTTCTTCGGTCCTGACCGACACAAGCCTATTTATTATCCTTGGTTTTTAAAATAAAACACACTGTTTTTCCATAAACACATTTTCCTACAATTGGTTCACCTACTTTTCTAACTTTGTTAATTAAGGAAACTATAGGTTTAGAAGTATTTCTTGCATATATTTTTGTAACTTTGTAAACAACTGTTTGTTTCTCTCTCTGGGTCGGTCCCTCATGTCTGAGGATCGTGGTCAGCATCAGGGTTGCACCTGGCGCGGATGATCTGCCTCCACCGGTTTCTGTCCAGCGCGTCTCTTGCAACCGTGTAGAATTTGGAGGACGACGAGTCTTTCACTTGATCGGTCCATCTTGTTGGTGAACGACCGCGCGATCTTTTGCCTTCGGTGTTCCCAACCACAATCAGTTTTTCCAAATTTTCGTCGCCTCTGCGCATTGTGTGGCCGAAATATGAAAGAATGCGTTGTTGGCATATGGTGGACAAGCGAGTTTTTATTCGGAGTTGGTTCAGGATCGATGCATTGGTGCGCTTCGCTGTCCAAGGTATTCTTAGCATTCGTCTCCAGCACCACATCTCGAATGCATCGATCCTTTGTCTTTCTCGGGCCAATATTTTCCACGTTTCTACACCGTACAGGAAGATAGGGAACACTAGTGCTCGTATCAATCTGATCTTGGTTTTGATACCAATTCCTCTTTTCTTCCAGATGTTGTTTAAGCGTGTCATGGCATCTTTTGCCATCCCGATTCGTGCTTTTATGTCGGTGACACAGCTGCCGTCATTTTATTTCATAATTTGTTTCTCAATAAACCAAAAAAAAATGAGAGCCCTGTCGAAACGACTGATCGACCCCAGAGCTGGCGCTTACCTCTCTCAAAAAATCGCTCTCGCGATACAGAGAGGTAACGCCTCCAGCCCAGCGTAATGGGGACTATGCCGCAGGCAGACCTGCTGGACGGGGTATTCTTTTTACCCGACTGCGGCGAAGCCCAAAGGAGGGTTATGTGTTTGACCTGTATGTATGTATGTATGTCCGTTCCTATGTCCGCTCGTAACTACTCAACGACATATCCGATTTTGATAAATGATACATCATTAGATTCGTCTTGATGGTGCGAGTGTCACTGGGTATGAAGTTCGTTAAAATAAACAAAA
This sequence comes from Eudemis profundana, assembly GCA_947034925.1. Taxonomy (NCBI): domain Eukaryota; kingdom Metazoa; phylum Arthropoda; class Insecta; order Lepidoptera; family Tortricidae; genus Eudemis; species Eudemis profundana. Next base: position 27,655,716 of record OX344798.1, read on the forward strand.
TGGTGGATTTTATGCAGTTTCAAAGTGCATCGCGGTCGGGTTTTTTTTAGTAAAAATGTGGTTATTATAATTTGTATTTTATGTTTATCTAGTTTTAGGTTTTGTTTTTGCTTGATTGCATTTTTACTTTCTATATTTTATACATTTCCTATTTGTGTAACTCTAATATTATGAAATAAAATGAATCGAAAAAATTTCAATTAGGTACTGACTTAATTTATGTATTGGTTTATTACCTTGTGCAATGGTAATTAGGTACTATGTTAATTATATCTGTTATTCAAATCTGATAATAATATTGACGGCAACTGAAGTTAACGGCGTCCAAAGTAGGTAGCAGTCACTTATTTTTAGCATGCGAAGTACATACATTTTTTCCTTCTACCTCGATATACATGTTGATTTCTGGGTCGTGGAGCAAGAAAATAAGGCATAATACAATATTCAAAGATGAACCTAATGATGTTAATTATTAATTTGTTAACACCAATATTTGTAATTATTTTTCAGATTATAAATAGAAAACATTTTATTTGCATAAAATTTGGTCAACCTACTCAATGTGACGTCTTGTCGCTTCCCATACTGCGTATGTCAAAAGTCATAGGGTGACCAAGATTTACTTAGTTTAAGTTTAATTTTACTGGAAAATAAGAAACTTTTAATTAATGCCGTTTTGATCAAATGCTATCATAAGATAATATTGACTAGTTATAGAGTCAGAAAAACTGGTCCGGGATCACGACCCCGAAATCACCCTGTATTTTTATCGCTTCAACTTTATAGGTTTTGTAAGCAGTGTCAAACATCATTGTCGTGTTTCCACATTAAAGTTCTAAAAGCACAATGTATATAAAATTCTCTGTTCAGTTCGCAATAACTCATTATTATTCTATTCTTATTCTCTTTTCCGCTTTAACTGTTTAAAAATAAAATAATTTATCTCTGCAAGTAGGCCCTTTAGGGCTCTTTTACATGTCTGATTCAATTCTTTTCTCTTCTTTTCTTTTGGCGCTTCTTCTCACCAGAATTTCATTTGCCGAAGTGCCAAAATAATCAGACATGTGAAAGAGCCCTTGAGGCCTACTTGCAGAAATAAATTATTTCATTTCATTTCTCATAAATGAGAGTGAATGGACTGTAGTCCCCACTCTGGCTCAGGGCGGGCGGACTGATAAGCTTCAATTTATTGCCATGAAACAATGGAGTAGTGGTTTACTCATACCTGTGGTATTAAACAAAACTGTCCCGATACCAATAGTTTGCAGAAGGTGGAGTCCAGTTTGATTGGTTGCAGGCAAGTTGGGAGCTGCGGACGGTTGTTTCACCCTTTGTTTGCCCGCACCCACCGCCTGCTAACTTTGGATCATTACTCTGTTTTTCTGTAGCTTGTCCTAATTCGTAGGTAGGTATACAGGTCGCGTATTTCATTTCATTGCGGCGATTAATCGATCAACTGTACTCACCGTACCTAGGTAGCTTGCAATGTAATGAAACTAGCAGTAGGGATGACGACTGGGTTAAAACTATATAATTCTATTTAGTCCGTCAGTTAGATTATGGAAAAGTATGGGACACGTATTTTTTGGTTTATCAAAATATTAAAAATCGACAAAGTTATAGATCATCAAACTTCTGGAGTGGGTGCTTGTGACGTCACTCCTAGGTGAAAATTGTACCTAGGAGTGACTTCACTCAAAACTTCTAAGCACTCTATCCTCGTCATTTTTTGATTGTCAAACAAAAGAAAAAATACGTGTACAATATTTTTTAATAATCTAACTGACGGACTAAACAGTTTTTTTAGTCGTCTAGCCCGTTCTCGCCCTGTCTAAATGGGGCCTTAGGCTGACAATTTACTTTTGTCCTGTATCTGTGTAATAAATTCTGATATTGCATTTTACAAAAACATAGAGTGTTAGTGTTAGATCTTAGTGTTAGTGTTAGTAGACATTCCAAATTATTGGCTTTAATTATTTAAATTATTTATTAATTTATTAATGTAATTAATTGTAAATGTAAATGTAATGTGATTTAATTAATTTTTATTGTAATTGATTTAATTTAATTTGTTGTAATTTTGATATTTGTTTAATTAATTGTTGTAATTGTGATATAATTTGTACCAATGGGTTTATACCTAAATAAATACACATTTTTTTTTTATTATTTATTTATAGATTGTGCACATTTTAAGCCATTATTATTACAAAAATATCACAGATTTAAAATTCATTTAAAAAAAGGAACTGTTATATGATTTACTCCACCGTATCTTTACGATTTCATTTTGTACTTATTTACACAAATAAATACAACATTAACACTTTTTTGTAAGTTAATGCCGACATTTTAAGTAGAAAGTATCTTTAGATAAATATTTCTCCAAACTGGTCCTTGATTCCCTCAAATTTCCCTAGTTACGGTACGTGTAATAAATAACTAAGCACAAAAAATTACAAGCTAAAGACAATGCTAATAAAAATGTGAATCAAGATTTTTACGTGCCTGCGAAATCAGTTTCCTGACGCGTCGCAGAAACTGAAAATTACGTAAAATATCTCAATTTACGAATTAATGATAACCATCGATTGATCCAATCCTTTGTTCACCGCCGTCTATCAGTCACATGCCTGATAAAGTATAACCTACTTAGTTATGTATAAATAAGATTTCCCAACTCGTCGGAGATATTCGCGTATCTGAACGTACTCGTATGCTGTACCACCGTAGAACGCTCTTGGAACAAACGTGCTCGGGCTGATCATAGTCTACCGCTCGTGGCACAATCGCATTCGCGCTATATCATCGTCTATCGCTCGTGGCACAAACGCGCTCGCGCTGTATCATCGTCGCCCTCTCCTGGCACAAACGCACTCGCGCTATATCTCATCGTCTACCACTCTTGGCACAAACGCGTTCGCACTATATCATCGGCTACCGCTTTTAGCTCAAACGTGCTTGTGCTGTACCATCTTTGAACGCTCGTGGTCACAGACTGCAGAGTAATAAAGTGTGAAAAATATTGAAATAAAATAATAAATATTGTGTTATTTGTGCGTCCAAGATGAGGCTGCGGTCGGGCCAGGACCAGGACGGCGGAGCGGCGGAGGCTGCGTTGATGAGAGGTTAGAGTTCAAGGTTCTACTTAATTAAAAATAGTCCAAAACTATTAACACGTTACCTGTCTCCGTACAACATTTTTTGAATGCCCTCTTACGTCCAGCATTTTATTATGCAGCAAAATAATTAGATGCATACACAGGGGGTTCGTAGCCGGTCATTTCTGATGACCCATAATTGGAGAACGGACGTGTGGAGCTAGATCTTAGTGACCCACATATAGGGCACTGGAATGTGAAGGTAAATATGTCACATATTTTATGAATTTTTAGTTTTTATTATTATTCATATGTTACATATATTCACATGCAACTAATAAAATTAAAGTCCTAACATTGTGACGCCAACAGTAAAGAAGCAAGCGCAAACTATAAAATATTTTTGAGCAACCAATAACATTACTCACCAGTTAGTATCCTTTTACAAATTAATAAGTAGCGCTGTAAATTACACTATAATTTATAATAGGGAATATGCGTCATAATTTTTATTTACTTTAATACAACCTCATTCATATAAAAAACAGTAGGAAAAAAATAATTTTCGAATAACTATAAAAATAACCAAGATATAACACAACAAAGATTTATCTCTTTCTCGTAAAACAGAATATAGTATGGAGATTGTATGGCGGCCGTGTACTATGACGTCATAGTCCATATCGGATCTCTCTCTCTAATCACTGTCTGATTAGTACTTTAAAATGCTTATATCTTCCGTATTTCTCGGTCGATTTCAATTTTATTTTGACTGTACGTCATCTTTTTTACGGTATTTTCAAATTTTGTTAAGAAATCTGTTAAAAAAAATCATGCATATTCCCTATTATACTAATTGTCCCTGCATTTCTGCCCGTTACGCTTTTGATGTAGCCAATAGACGCAACGTTTATTGAGATTTACAATGATACATATTATAATTAGAGTCTGACCGAACTTTCGGTTTTGATTTCGGCCTAGTTTTGGCTAAAAAACAGTTTCGGCTACCATTCAGCCGAAACTACGGCCGGGACCGAAACTGATTTTGAGTGGTTTCACGCTGCGTTCGGATAGTCTTTATTTGAAAAAAAACTGATAATTTATTTGAAATAAGAAGTTATAAAAATAAAATAAAAGAATTTATTCCTGCAAGTAGGCCCTGAAGGGCTCTTTTACATGTCTCATTATACTGTTTACTCTTCTTTTCTTTTGGCGCTTCGGGTAATGACCTTCTGGTGAGAAGAAGAAGTAATATTATGTTATATTAATGATTACTTAAAAAATCAGACATTAAATAATTAATATGTTATTTAAAAAGAAAGACTGACTGATTATGATTGACATTTTTTTTCCTCCCATAACAACATGACCTTCATCAAAGCCGAAATTAGGTTTCGATTTCGGCCGTGAAAACTAGTTTCAGTCGGACACCAATTATAATTAATTGAAGTCGTTGCTCCGAGCTCAGAGAATTTACTAACTTTGATATCGCGTAACGGCACAATTCAGCATTTGTATGGAATCACGCATTGTTCCCAAACTCAAATTTCAATACGAGACGCAAGTCTCAATGACAATGCCACCTGACAGGCTTTATCCTCCCTGGAGTGGCTTCCCTCGCTCTTCTAATTATTTCCCGAGCTCAAGACTCCGACTTAAGCACGTAATATCTTGTGTCAACGGAATGTCGCCGATATCTGACTTTATTTTGTGTTCTACGCCGTTAGGGGAGTACTAAGTAAATGATACCGGATAACGATGTTAAGCTCTTTGCTGTTCTTTGAAATTAAACATAAACACAGTGTTAAATCATTTAGTCAATAAAAACACACAATAAAAAGAAAAATCACCGCATAAGTTAAAATCCGCAACACGGGCTTCGTCAGGTGGGTATAACTTTAAATCGGCAATAGGCAGTGTTAAATTGAAATGAATCAGAATCAGAAATATCAGTGTTAATTTGATTAAATTGAAATTTGGGAGAGAACAGAAGATGCTCTGCTGGCTATCGATTCAGCTGCCAGAAACAGTTATTTTGTTAACTTCTCAATTAAAGTCGAAACGAAACGTCGGGACTTAAAATAAAATGTAGTATATACGCGATTTAATCCGTTTCATTACCATGAGTGAAAATCGCGGAAACCGAAGACAACATTAATTAAAGCCGATCCAAAAAAAAAATTCAAAACAATTTATATCTGCAAGAAGCCCTCAAGGACTCTTACAAGTCTGATTCTATTCTTTTCTTCTAGCGCTTCGAGCAAATCCATTGAAGCAATCAACATATTCAGAACAGTTCGCAACAGATTATTAGCGGGGCTGACGAAAACGGTTAATATTTCATCTAATTTTAGTCCGACCGATTGTAATAGGCCGATAATTATAGTGTAAGAGTTCTCTTAACCGGGATATAAAATCCTATGTTCCAGGACTTGGTCTACTTGCATACTAAATTTCAGCTCAATCCATTTAGTTGTTGCTGCGTTATTTAGTAACAAACATCCAAACCTCCAAACATCTTCGCAAACTTTCACATTTATAATATTAGTGTGAAGTGTGATGTGATACGGAACCCATATTAAGCTATACAAAGCAATAGATAACTAAGCTGCAAATCAGTTTAGCAAATAATTGACAATAATCGTTCTCCAATCATCAGAATAGCCGCTATTTTAGCACCGCCATTATCCGGCACCGCTCACCTAACCGGGACATTTTAGCGGTTTCAAATTAAATACGAATTATCGCCCTGGTTAATAAAGCGCAAATTTAGTGTAATGTGTAACCCAGATTTCCAGAGTCTGTAGTCAATACAAATTCCACGCTAGCCTTTAGAGCGGCCGCACACTGGCCCTAGTGACGGCCACAGCCCAGCCACTGGCTGCCGACTAGGATTGCCAAATGGTCGGGAATTGGCGGGATTCTCCTGATTTTTTGTATGTCCTCCCGACTCCCGACAAAGAAGAAAATCTCCCGACAAACGACTTCATTTTAAAACTTAGTCCGATCCACTCAAGGTGGTCCTGACAGCGAAAATTTCTGCTCTCTTAGGCTAAAAAAAAGCTCGCGCGTAGAGCGCGCGGGGCATCTCCCGACCAGTCTCAAAATCCCGACATATTGTCTCCTGCTCCCGATAATAGGGTAATTCAATCTGGCAACCCTACTCCCGACACATGTCGAGTGGATATCTCGTTTTTTGTAGGTACAACGTGAGTGATCCGTTTTTAATTCCATAAACTTCACCGATTTAGGGCTTTCTACGAGTTTAAGAGACCAAAAACTATTTGAAAAATAAGAAAATTATTTGACCACCGGAAAATGTCGTCATCGTCATAATTGTTTTTTTTCATAGAAACGTCTTCTTCTATCTGTCTGTTGTTGTTGCTTATCTGTTTTGTTTATTTAAGTATGTATTCTTAGGGTTCCGTACCCAAAGGGTGCCAACGGAACCCTATTACTAAGCCTCCGCTGTCCGTCTGTCCGTCCGTCCGTCCGTCACAGGGCCCTAGCTTTCGATTCGTAATAGGTATAGATATGAAATTTTCACAGAATGTGTATTTCTATTGCCGCTATAACATCAAATAATATTAAAAAAAAACAAGTGCAAAATAAAAGGGGGTTCCCCATACATGAAACGTGTTTGTGTCGGTCAGTCACAAGACTGTATCTTTTGAATCATTATAGATAGAGACTTGGAATTTTCACATAATGTGTATTTCAAATGTTGCTAAAAGATCAATTAAAGAACATAAAATTAAATCAAGAATTAAAAGAGGTCCCCATACAAGAAACGTGTTTTTTGGCGTTTTTTGTTCGATTTTAATAATGTTAAGAGGAAACAGGAGGGCAGTTTTTCCATACAAACGTAGTCCCCTGTTTCCTCCCTGGATAATGCCAGTAGAGCAATCATTTTTTGTCCAAAAATCTATGGCTACTATTGATATGTTCCTATGTTTTCCTTTTTACGATAAATTGATACTCAAAAGAGATATTAACCTTCAAAAACCTAAAAAAAATGCCAGAATTTCCGCTGTGTTCATACATCCAGAAAACAAATTTGACTAGATTATTAAAAAAAAGGAAAACATAGGAACACGGCCAAAGCCTTTTTTAAATGTTTAATGAAAAAAATAGTTAAATAGGTTAAGTTTTGGGGAAGAAATCAGGGGACTACGAAACGTTGTTTTCATGAAATTTTAAAAAGTATTTTCGGTCCAAGCTGCAGTTGTCTCTATCGCGCTCTGCAGGTGAGAGGCGGGCAGTGCGGGATAGCGACACATTTTACAAATACCTAATTTTCAATTCTTTCAACCTTACTGTTTCCTCTTAATAGGTAGATGCTTGATATATTTACAGAATGTGTATTTCTGTTGCCACTATAACAGTTAATAATAAAAATAAAATAAAGTGTATAATAAAAATGAGTCCTCATAACAGTAAATAATGAAAACAATATAAAGTTGAAAATGAAGGGGGGGTCTCTTTACAAGAAACGTTTTTTTGGCATCTTTTTGCTTGATTTTAATAATGGTAATAGGTAAATGCTTGATATGTTTACAGAATGTGTATTTCTATTGCCAATATAAGAGTAAATAATAAAAATAAAATAAATTCCATTGTCAATTGTTTATTTTCTATGACGTTGTCACGTTCAACTATCGTCAGTAAACCGACTTTACAGACAACCGATTTTTTTTCTCCATGAACAATCTAGTTCAGCAGTCCGTAATAGCGGCCTTAACCTAACTAAACAAAAAATGACACTAAGCTGAGAGACAAACGACGTCCCGGCCGCGGCAGGGTTAACGAGCGACTTAACCCCCGCGTAAATAAGCGGAGAAGAAACGCCGGGCCTTCACGACCAACGAGGCCTCGAACCCGCGCGGAATAGCTGCTCCCCTAATTACCGCTGCGCACCGACCACGATCCGCCATTCAACTGTTTAAGGCGTCCTAGATAACCGGCTTTTTACCTCGCAAACCGACTGTAACTGGTTAGAACCAGATTTGCCTAAACCGGTTTATATTCCCTTTTAAAAACAGACCAATTATCATAATGCCGCTGTTTTAGGGTGGCGATGCGTAAGCATGCTTATGCATGCGAAATGCGAACGCGTCGCCATACTAAATGACGTTTCTCTATACAGAAAATGCTGCGCGATGCTGATAGATGAGATGTAGCTTCACCCTTAGACGGGTTTGCTAATAGGTGCAGTGCCTGTATATTAATGTATATCCGACTTTTGGCATGAAAACCGGTTACAGGACTAAATCTGGTTATAACCAGTTATGCCAGAACCAGTTCATATTCCCTACCTCAGATTAGCATAATCTTGTCCACTTTACATATGATTACTAATGTAAAACAATTTAAATAAGAGTCTAAGCCGGGCTCCGGCCCTCGCAATTGGCCACCTTCGGGTAATCTCGCTCCCAGCCGACGGCCATTTAAATTTCATTCCCTATTCTAATTTCGAGAATTTCTGATTAGGACGGGTTTCCGTAAATAAATAAGCAGTGATCAGGTTCCAGGGAAACGGAAAATATATTTCAAACTAAGGGATGCCGAACATTTACCTGGGTGGTGAAATAAATCTCTTTTCCGTCACACCTGGCCATAAGGTGGCAATTACCGCCCGCTACGCGTGCGGAAAATCCCACTTCCTGGCCTGGGGGAGACGCAAAATTTTTTACTTACCACGGGCGGTACAGCAAGACTCAGATCGCCTATTTATCGCCCTTGCTTTCGGCTCGGGCGTCAAATACCTGTGATTTGAGACATTCTTTGTTTTACCACCCTAGGTAAGTAATGTACTATTTCGCTTCGCCGTAGTCGAGTAAAAAGTATCTTATATCGTAGCCGAGGGCCACTATCAAGTTCTACCCGTACGAAATTTCATTGTAATCTGTCCAGTAATTTTGCGTGAAGCGCGCACAAACAAACAAACCGACAAACATAGAAAATTTTCAAAAACGACTTATTCAGGTACATTTTATTACCTATTTTTAACACTCCCCAGCATAGCTCTTTTGGAAAAATCGTGAATGTACAAACACATTCTTACTACAATTTTACTATGTATAGTAAAATGGTATTCATGTATATACTTGCCTAAAGTAGTAAGCAACGTTATAACCTCAAAATACACAATAACTTTGGGGCCATTCATTTATTATGTAAGACGATTTAGGGGGGAGGTCACCCATGTCTTATTTTTTCTTACAGGGGGGTGGGAGGGAGTTTTGATCGTTCTTACGTAAGATCATAAAAATGCGCAAAATAATCTTAACTTTTGAAAAAGCGCGTAAATCCGCACAAGAGCGTAGGCGCGTGCTCGGTTATGCAACCGAGATGCGAACCTATAGGTACTTCACTAAAAAAATTGAAAACTGCAAATAAACGTCCCTACAAAAATGCTTCTTTAAAAAATAAAAATTAAAACAGCCCAAACGTAAAATCATTTTTCCTTTAGATTCTTACGTAATAAATATTAAATAGGGGGGAGGGGGTCAGCCGATTCTTATTTTTTCTTACATAAGCGGGGGAGGGGGTCATAAACTGGCAAAAATCGTCTTACGTAATAAATGAATGGCCCCTTTGTCAAAACGGACTTTTCTTGTAAATATACAAACCTGAGCCTACGATTTAACAATAAATTAGTAAATACTAGCATTTACCCGCGGTTGTTCCCGTTACTGTCCCAAGGGAACTGTTTACCGAGATATAAAATATCCTTTGTCTCAATTTAGGAGTTGGTCTACTTGCATGCCAAATTTCAGCTCAATCTATCTAGTTGTCGTTATTTAGTAACAAACATCCAAACATCTTCACAAAATTTCACATTTACATATAATATGTGACGTTCCACGGGAAAAGGTACCTTATGGTTGGTATTGAGTTAAGCACAGATCCTAAATCTGTGTTAAATAAGCTATCTAATACAAAAAGAATCACGACCCTAAGTCCCATACTTTTTTTTTTAAAAAACATCAAACCTGCACATGCTAAAATTGCACTTTTGAGAAATCGTCAAAAGAAGTTTAAAACTAATTTTAAGTATGTTCCCGTTGGAAGTTATGGAGATGATGATTGATTATGTATCTCAAGGTAATTTTCTTTGGAAATCAGTAATGGTTTTATTAATGTGACTTCCAGGTCGTGAAAAATCAGCCTTTGATTAGAGCAAGTCGCTTATGAGAACGAAATTAAAAAAAAAAAAATTTCGGCCTCTTCTTTAACATATTGTAATCTGAACCATTGTATATAGTTAGAGATATTAGACTGCACATTTTGGGATAGAAATAAAATCACATTGTTAACGAAATATTTTTATTTTAATTAAAATGTCATTTTTATTATATGTTTCATCATTCCTATAATATTCACAATTTTCGTATAATGAGTTCTAAATTATATTTAATCAGTCTACACAAGTATCTCAAAAGTGTCATTATTATTCTACAAGTCGTATTTTTTTATTTATAAACGATTGAAGTTACGTAAAAATCACAAATTATTCCCATACATTTGAGAAAAGGTACCTTATGGCGGGCCATAAGCAAAAATTATTGATAATTACAGTATGGCACGATATTTACATTATTTATTGACAAATCTTGTATTAAGACAGAAAACTGAAGAAAAAAGGTTATTAGAAATTTACTTCAAATCTTGACCAATTAAGAGTAATTCTCAAATGTGACGTCTTACGTGAAAAGGTACCTTATGAGGGTTTCTAGTTACGGAGATATTCAATGTTGTGTAAAAATTGTGTTTTTTTTATTATGTATTTCCATTTAGTAAATTATATGTTACGACACGTCTTTGCCTATCTTTATTTTTGTTATAGGCGAATTAAAGGCTGAATAATATGCTTCTACAGTTTAGTACAAAAGGTACTTTATGGCGGTGTAATTTAAAAATGTTAGAAATACTTGTCGTAACTTGCTCAGTTTTTGTCCTTCATACCGCCGTGCCGTGGTATTATTTTGGCTACACCGCCAGTACCGCCACGCATCTGTCCTACTCTCACCAACACTTTACGTATCGTTCTCTCTCGGTCTTGCTGGCCGCTCGGAGTCTCAGCCGGCCGGCATGAGCAGTATTTGCTTACCTTTTCGTTCGAATAGTTGTGAGAAGTGTTCGTCGTGGATTTTAGCGTGTTTTAAATTAAAAAGATTATTTTTCTTAAGTGATCAAAAATGATAGAAACCGCCAAAAAATGTCTTTTCGTAATTTTTTCGAAAAAATGAATAAAAACCTTTTTCTAAAATGGTCAAAATGATAGGCATTCGCCAGTGTTTTTTTATTTTTGTAATTTTTTTGAAAAAAACAAGGTTTTTCTAAAATGGTCAAAAAGTTTCACGATTCGCCAAAAACACGTTTTTATGTTTAAAAAAAAAATGTTTTTAAGACTTTTTCTAAAAAGGTTGAAAGGGAAACATGACAAAGTGGTAAAAAATTATAGAAACCGCAAAAAAAGTCTATTTTTGTAAGTTTTTTTGAAAAAAAAAATTAAAAAACTTTTTCTAAAATGGTCAAAAATGATGGGCATTCGCCAGTTTTTAGGGTTCCGTACCAAAATGGTAAAAAAGGAACCCTTATGGTGCGACTCTGTCTGTCTGTCTGTCTGTCTGTCTGTCTGTCCGTCTGTCACAGCCAAATATCTCAGGAACTACTGCTGCTATCGATTTGAAATTTGGAATAGTGTTAAAAGTAGCTAACCCGAGCTTATTGGACATAAAAAATATCTTGTACCTTTTTTACTTTTTTTTTTAAAGGCTCCGTAATGGGACTTTGAAAATTGAAAGTAGGGCTATTATATTGAGTGGGGTATCAAATGAAAGGGCTTAATTTGTAGATTAAAACACCAGTTTTATTTTTTTTCTTAAATAAGTAGTTTTTGATTTATACATTTTTATGTACCATTCCCCCCCTATTATCTCCGAAGTTACTGATCAGAAAAATGTGTCATAATTACTAATTATAAATATCAACCTGAATATTACAGGAAAAATAGAACGGTCTTGCTAACTTTAATAATTTTTTAGAAATTTACAAAAACTTAAAAACCTTCGCCTAGCGGCGAGTAGCAAAACTAAGCGATGCCCTGTTTCACGCTAGGGGATTTCCAGGCAAAAACTAGATGGCGCTGAAACACTAAACATTTAACGATGTTATAATTGAACAAAGAAACATAGTATAGTAACAATTAGTTCGTAAACAGCTAATAATAAATAAATTCTAACATTTAAATACTGTGTCACGTTTGCAAAGTTGAATAAATGTAAATAAGTATTTTACCAAGCATACATAGATAGCGTTGTGAATTCGGGGAACGGAGAATGACAGTCCTGTTGATTGAATGGTCCTTGCTATTAAATAGAATCATTACTCGTCAGGTTCTAAGCATTACAGGAAAAATATAATTGTTTTCCTAACTTTCACTGTTTTTTACAAATTTGCAAAAATCATAACATATACTTATTTGCTCCTACTAAACTAATCGACATACAGTTTTTCTTGTACTGTTCGCGTATCCACTTATGAATTTGTACGGAACCCTCGGTGCGCGAGTCCGACTCGCACTTGTTTTTATTTTTATCAATTTTTTTAAAAAAAAACAAGGTCTTTCTAAAAATGGTCAAAAAGTTATACGATTCGTCAAAAACACTTTTTTACCTGTTTTAAAAAAATGTTTAATAATTAAAAATTTAAAAAAACGACATACAAATGTATTAACGACATACAGTGCTAGTGCTTCAGAGCTTAATACTATATTTGTTCTGCAGAAGAGGGCTATTCGAGCGATATATAAGATGAATTATCGAGACTCACTTAGAGATAAGTTTAAGGAAATTAATGTAATGACATTGCATTGTCAATACATCTATGAGAATATTATGTATGTACATAAAAATATCATGAATTTTAAGAAGAACTGTGACATACATAATATTAATACTAGGAATAAACATAAGCTCGCAGTGCCCACCACTCGGCTCCATAAAATAAAAACATCATTCATGGGTAATTGTGTAAGGTTTTATAATAAGCTGCCAAGGAATATAACTGAATTATCTATTAACAAATTTAAGAATTGTGTAAAGCGTAAACTCATGTCTAAGGCTTATTACAGCACACAAGACTACATGAATGATGAAACACCGTGGGATTAACTGCGACTGGAAATAGATATATTTTAAAAACAATGTTTGATTAGTTGTCTTTTTCTGTTTTTGTACTTGCCAATTGTTTTGACACTTAGAGACCATTTACATCTCTAAGAAAAAATGGACTTAATTTAGTAAATAAGTATTTTCAATTTGTATTTTGACGTTTGGAGATCCTTTACACCTCCAAAACATAATATTTTGACAACGGAGACTCTTTACATCTCCATTAATTCTAGTATCAATTTATTTTCTATTTTTTTATTTGTATTGTTTGGACGCATAGAGAGACCCTTTACATCTCTATAAATGTAGTTTTTAAGGTAATGTAATGTATATTAAATTATTAAAAGAGAAACTGGTGAGTTTCTTCCGGCGCTTCTTCTCACCAGAAGGTCATTACCCGAAGCGCCAAAAAGAAAAGAAGACAAAGAATGTAAGACATGTAAAAGAGCCCTTGAGGGCCTACTTACAGAAATAAATTATTTTATTTTATTTATTTTTATTTTATTTTTTTTATTTTTATTTTTTTTTCAATTCCGAATCTGTGGCACCCAGTGGCCCTTTCCTTCCAAATTTTCAGCTTTCTAGGATCATTTCGAAAATTTTTGCTTACCATTATGCAGGCCGCATGCTTGTTTGCCACCGTCGTGTTATAAAAAAGAAATAAGCAAAAGTTGCTAGTAAATTTTATTAATGAATTTTATCAACAGCTTTATCATTTTTGTATGTGATCCGCCATAAGGTACCTTTTCTACTAAACTTTGAACCCAATTTTTATATAGAAAAAAATAACGTACAGCAGTGAAACCAAGCTACAAATACACGTCTATTCCTATATTTTACAATTTTGCATAAAAGAAAAAAAATATGATTTTGAAGGATTTCACAAAACCGTTCATATCTCCGTTACTAGAAACCCTCATCAGGTACCTTTTCACGTAGGACGTCACATATTAGTGTGATTTTACAATGAATAGCTAGATTTACACATGGAAAAAAAACAATGGCAATTAATTAGTTAGTACTATGAGGGTAGAAGCTTGTTTACTATTTTAGACAAGTAAAAATGAATAAACTATAATATAGTTAGCGGCCATTCTCACGAAGTATGTCTGCGTACACCTAATTACCGCGACGCTGTTTTCATACTACATGTATGGAGACTCGGTAATTAGACGCAGTCATACTTCGTGAGAATGGCCGTTAGCTAGATGGATTGAAATATGAAACGTCCAGTAACGTCGCAAGCTTAAGCCGTAGAATTCGTACGCAATAGAACAAACCTGGATTATGGCGCCGAGAGTCGAAACAAAAAGTTGTGTTTCACGGCTTTCGCCGGGCAATAATCCGGAGATTACAGGCGTGGCCGGCCCCACAGGCAATATTTCGGATTCGACTCAAAGCTTTGGTATACACAAATAAACAAACGAAAATGTGATGGCGGGAAAACCTGTACGTCTAGCATAACCTGCGACTTCGTTTCTTGCGCTACAGAGTCCTGTCACTGTCACTCTATATTGAGTGGAAAGAGATAGGTAGCATTTGTCGCGCGTCAAAGAGTCGCGTGTCACAGTTGTGCTAGAGGTACTGGACACAAGGAGTGGCGAGAGGCACGGAATAGGGCTCTTATATAATAGCAGTAATTTTTCTTCCTACAAAAAGTACATCGCGCGCTTGAGTGTGTGCGCGCCGTGTACGAACGCACTACAAGCAAAGTTTTAAGAATGCGTAAGAATGCTCCATTATAGATCGCACTCACACAGACGTGCTATCGTGCGCCTGTGTGAATACGTGTCGCTCCTAAACGGCTGAAGTTGTACTCGTTCGTTATACTTTGGTAACAGGGTTCGGCACCTTTTGGGTTCGGAACCCTAATAAATAAACAATACCATCCTTTGTCTGAGCGTATTATTTACGGATAGCGAAACAAGTTTTATGCCACATCTGGCCATAAAGTGGCTTTTTCCGCACGCTGCGCGTACAGAAAAAGCCGCTTTCTGGCCAAGTATAGACATAAAATTATGTACGCAACACGGGAGGTAATAAAGAAAGCCCTCGATCGCAAATTTACGCGATCGCGGCCTTTCTTTATTTTACCTAGTTGGTTAATGTACTATATAGTTGACTTATGAAACTATCACGATAAATAGGGCCTATTCATCACGCTTGACAACACCGCCGCGGCGCCGCCGCGTCGCTGCTCGGTTCTGATTGGCACGTCGCTGCGTACGCGTACATTAGGGCCTGACATCTGACATGTTGTGATACACTAATTAATTCAAGGGGAATCCGAGCAATAACACGTGAGGTCGACTTAGTATCTGTCCATGTACATGCTAGTAAATGTCCACAATGTGATGGCTATAGCTACGGGTAGCTTAGTCGAGTTCAAGTCGTGTCGTCGTTTATAATGGCAATTGTTTGACGTGTTCAGTCAAAAGGTACTCCTTTGCTGCTTGTAAATAAGAACAATTTTTAGCTGCATCTTCAAAGAAGTTGCAATTTGCTAAGAATTTATTAACATTAGTAAAATAGTACATAACTATTTCCTGAGTGGGACAAGAAAAACAAAACGATGTTGCGTGGAAAATCACAAAATAAATAAAAATAATGGATAATACTCGTATCTTAATTTACATAAAATTAACAAATAATTAACTACTAAAACAGAATTATACAGTGCTTAAAAAATTGTACCCCGCGGCATCAAAGTCAAATTTCGGCCGTTTAGGACCGCGCGATACGTATTCAAGGTCCAGGCGCAGGCAGCGCGATCTGTACTGGAGCATTCTTACGCATTCTTAAAAAGTGCGTTCGTTCACGGCGCGCACACATACAGGCGCGCGATGTGTCTTTTGTAGGCAGAAAAAATACTGTGGCGGCGTGGTCTAGGAGTTACTGGCAGGGTATCCTCGCTAAATCGCAATGCTGATACGGTATGCGAGTTAATGCGAGGAAGCTGCCAGTCTGCGCGTCTATAAGCCTTTTAGAGAGGTCCAGTGCTCAAAATGAGTAAGTCCTTTTCCTTAATAAATTAGTTCTAAAATACACCAACATACAGAAATAAACAACTCGGCCATGATGTTTTACTCGCAACGAAAATTAGACATCTGCATTATGTCTAATGCTAATAAAGCGATCCGCGCGGAGCCCACGTCCCGCCATCTGCCGGCGTGTAATTAGACTGTAAACATTTTGTCGACGTTTTAAAACTTAATTAAACTCCGAGCGGTGCTCCCGGGCCCGGCCACTGCGTTCCGTTCTCAACAGTGTTGTCAGGCCTAGGTTACTGAAAATTCGGACTGTACTGTACCTAATAAAAATCGGGACATCAGTAAAATCTGGACCGTAGACTCAAGTTCCAATGGTCCAATACACAGAAATATTTATTTATTTATTATTTATTTATTTATTTATTAATACATGTTAACATGACATTACAGTAAAAAAACCAAAAATAAATCAAGATATCAATAAATCGAGATAGAAGGAAATAGTCCGTCGATTTGTATAGCAACCAAGCGTAAAGTTTTTCGCTTAAGAGGAAACAGGAGGGCAGTTTTTCCATACAAACGTAGTCCCCTGTTTCCTCCCTGGATAATGCCAGTAGAGCAATAATTTTTTGTCCAAAAATCTATGGCTACTATTGATATGTTCCTATGTTTTCCTTTTTACGATAAATTGATTCTCAAAAGAGATATTAACCTTCTGTGTTCACACATCCAGAAAACAAATTTGACTAGATTATTAAAAAAAAGGAAAACATAGGAACACGGCCAAAGCCTTTCTTTAATGTTTAGTGAAAAAAATTGTTAAATAGGTTAAGTTTTGGGGACGAAATCAGGGGACTACGAAACGTTGTTTTCATGAAATTTTAAAAGGTATTTTCGGTCCAAGCTGCAGTTGTCTCTATCGCGCTCTGCGGGGGAGAGGCGGGCAGTGCGGGACAGCAACACATTTTAAAAATACCTAATTTTCAATTCACTCGGCCTTACTGTTTCCTCTTAACGTTTGACTGCAAAAAGTGTAATTTAGAAACATAAACTTGCAATTTCATTTGGTGGTTTTTGAACAATTGATTATACCATTATTATCAGATTTTCAAATCTGCTATTAATATTGACTGAAACTGAAGCTAACGGCGTGCAAAGTAGGTCGCCGCCACTATTTTTAGCACTCGAGGTACATCCTTTTTACTTCTACCTCGATTATTTCTGAGGTATACTCAGCTATGGCCAAATTTTGGTGTAGCCCATGTGCACATGCCGCGCCAATTTTGGCTAGTCGTGTGAATCATGAGCAATAATTGAATATATACTGCATCACATGACTATAGTTAAAAATAGTGCGCCGCTGTCTTCACGACAGGCCATCATAGGCCATAGTTGTCTCTGCACCATAAAAACCTGAGTTTACGGGACTGCATAAGCAAAATCACTGGCTCAATATTACAGAGTTATATGTTACATTTTTGGAGTAGTTAAAATTAGACTTAGCGTCGTTCTGGCAGTGTTCAAATTTCAATTCGTTAAAAACGAAACATAGAACCCTGTAATATTGGGCGTGCGAAATGCAATCCACTTTCTACTTCTACAACTTAAACAAAGAAGTAACTTTGCGAGAACGTTTAAGCATTCATAACTTGATAGAAAATCATCTGCTCTGTATCAATTTTTGACTTAATCCATTCATTATGAGTATTGTCTGAAAATATTGCCGCTTCATTTTAGGGAAAATGGAGACATGACCACGGCCACGCGGGCTCTTATCTTACACGTAAACACGATACGATACCGCATAGTGCTACGACACGGCATCGTTTCACGACGCGACGTCGTGTCGTCGAAGATTATGTTTTATTTTTAATGTTTCGACAGTGACATAAAGTTGTATTTTGATTGAGTGTTTTCTAAGACACGATGTCGCATCGTGAAACGATGCCGTGTCGTAGCACGACGCGATATCGTATCGTGTGTATGTGTAGGAGCCCTGACAATCGGAATGTCCCGCTCGAATCGGTACATCTGGCTACACTAGTACTCACGTATCTAAGTGTGCATTTTGTTAATTTGTACCCTAATTTCTATTAGCTAAAGTCTATTTTCCTACAGCGCAGTATCTCTACGCTCATACCACGCTTGTTATACTCGTAGGTTACTTTTCAAACAAAAAACGAGCACCCGGTAAAAATTAGGAGCGATTTGGTTCAAATAAATAATCTGAACGTGAACGACCACCAGCTAATCAGCTAATATTCAAAGACGACAGCCTAAATCACTCGGGCGAATAATCGGCGTTAAAACAGTTATTTTTTCAACATTATCATCTCGTCAAATATCGTGGAAATGGGACATTCTAATTTTTGGGCACAAAACAAAATAATATTATCATGAATTTACTCACCCATATGATAAAAAGAATTCATGATATTATGACGGTTAGGTCGAACGTTTAGAAAGAGCAAATATCCACGGTAGTGAATAAGTGCACAAAAATGAGAATGACCCAAATAGGTAATGGTCAAGGTATTTTTTTTATGAAACCGAAAGGCAGTCCTGAGGCTGAGTCTACTTTGATCAAAATTAAAAATCATTTATTTCTGCAAGTAGGCCCTCAAGGCCTCTTTTACATGTCTGATCCTATTCTTTTTTATTATGACGGCTCATTCGTCCATTGTGGTAAAAATCGCGAAATAATGATGGCGTTTGGACCCATCCTCACTCTAATAGGCGTAGTCGCCGCTCCAGGAGTTTACTGCCTCAACGGTTATCCGTACACAATGAGTGTGGCCCAATCCCCTCCCCGTGACCTTCACCCACGGGGCCCCTAATAACCCTGCCCTTGACTCGGCGCAGAGAAATGCACGCGTAATTATTTACGGCCCGCCCCAACTGGTTAATAAAGCAAATTGCATATTTTGACAAAGGTCCGCAGTGGGAAACCCGAGGCACTTTGTTAAAAAAAATTAACCGTTAGTCAGAGAAGGTTTTAATTAATAGGCTCTTTGTTCCATTGCCTATGACACATAATAAAGGTTAGCATTTTTTACCAGCGGGGTGGCGCCACTGAACATCATACTGTTATTAGATACTAGCAGTTACCCGCGGGTTCACCCGCTTTATTATTCCTAGAGAAATCGTTACTAGGATACATTATACCCATTTATATGAACTGCACATTACGGTAAAAAGATCCATTGGGTAGTAAAAGTAATAACGCAGGCGAATCAGCGGGTTATGCTATTTATTCATGTACATTGTATTAAACAACTGTTTAAATAGAGCTTACCCTTAAGTGGCCGACAAACGTTCACCGACATATTCATTCATTACTTTAAAAAGACAAGTATCTGACGCTGACTCCAGGTAAAAACGCAGTTAGTGTAGTTCATATGTAATTTTTGACGTTTTTCTCTGCGACGTTGAAAATAACTCGTATCTTAAGATACGAGTTATTTTCAAAGTAGTTCTGAAACCATTTTTATTTTGCGATTAAGGCGAGGTGAGACCAGAATCGGGCACGGAAGCCTAGTTTCCAAATCATTTTTAGAGCACTTATTTGACTCTTAGGTCATTGTAAAACATATATAATAATATTCAGAACTGTATCTAGGGCTTCCTCTCACTTAGAACACGATAGCGAACACTTCGCTCGATAGAAAAGTAGCGCGAAAACACTATAAAATAAAGTATTTTTTTCATTTTTTTTCATTTTGTTCATCACCAGTTACCTTTTCTGACAAAATTAATACCTGACAATCATGATTTCACAGTCATGCAGGGCATCCTCTCATGTTTGGGTTGATAACGTATACTTTTATGTTAGAAATCGAAGATAATCTGCAATAATCTGCATTCCGCCCGACCCTAGTTTGTATGTGAAATGCGAGCCAGGTCCTACCGCGCCTTAATATAAAACAAACCTAACCTTAAGGTGCAATTTCGTGCGTCGCGGCCGATCGCAACCTCACACGATCGACCGCGTGCGACTGACGCGCGTGGCTAAATGCAACAATAGTCAGGTTTGGAAAATGTATAGCGCCGTTTCCGAAGTCTGCAACGGACGCGCGCGACCACCTTAAAACCTAATGGTAAATCATTCAATGAAACTTGTCGATCAAACAACAGGCATGTAATATTTTGACAATTATTGTGGTCAATGTTTTTGAAAATAAAAACTGGTGAGTTTCTTCCGGCGCTTCTTCTCACGATACGAGATAATTGCACAAGTTAACATTAGCAGTTCCGTTGTAACTCATGTTGATTACTTCAAAGTCGCGATGTTCAAGGTTTACAATTTGATTATTACATTGTTTGAACACCCTCCGGGATTAGTACGGGGAGCGAGCATTACATATTGAAAGAGCTAATTATAAACTTAATTAACGCATAAGTTACTTATATTAATAGCGCCCTTGGTTTAAAAGTGTTACTATAATAGCCTTAAGAGGCCTTTTAGACATCATTTTAAATGATTGCAGATTATTATATAATGATTCCAAGGACCTTAAAATAAATAGCCGGGCGTAGCATCGCTAACAGATAACTGAAGCACATCTAGTAAGCCTGTCGCTTTGTACCTACGAGTGGCACGCACACATCAACCAGCGCTAAGCGACCGGCTTACTAGAGCTGCTTCAGTTATCTGTTAGCGAGGGGTCTATATTAAAACGCATACAGTAAAATTTCCAATTTTGACAACGCATACCGTTGTTACACATAATTGTATTTTCGCATAATATTAAAATGTATATTTTAAAACGCATATTTTATTACGCATACCAATAATATGCATAACAATGACATAGTATAACATTATTTTTCATAAATATTAAAACATATAATTTTAATACGCCTAATAGGATGTTGGAATTTCTTTATTTTCTGTTCGAGTTGCAGTTCAAACCTAACCTACATTTCCGATAGCAGTTTGTTTCTGTAGGGGTCGCAGTTCCTAACCTAACCTAACCTATTTTTCTGGAAGCAATTCGTTTCTGTAAAATAAAATAAAATAATTTATTTCTGTAACCCTCAATTTGTTTCTGTGCCCTCAAGGGCTCTTTTACATGTCTTTCTTACATTCTTTTATCTTCTTTTTTCCTTTTCTTTTAAAGGTCGCAGTTCTAACCTAACCTACATTTCCGATAGCAGCTCGTTTTTGTAGAGGTCGCAGTTCAAACCTAACCTAACCTATTTTTCTGGAAGTAATTCGTTTCTGAAAAGGTCACAGTTCTAACCTAACCTACCCTACTTTTCAGGTAGCCGTTCGATTCAGCCAGCATTTACTACCTAATAGTAAAAAAGACCCAAAAGGTTGGGATTCTGTAAACGATACGGGTATAAACTTGAAATTATTTTTCAGAAACGCTCATTTATAGTTGTAACTTTTATTGCCTTTATTATTTTGTGTAATTGTATCTAAAATGTGGACCCATGTTGTCTTGAAATAAATGATTTATTATTATTATCTGTATGTCTTTCCCGTACACGAGACAATGGTTTCCCGGACCTTTGGGAGGCGTGCGCGGAGCCGAAGCCAACGCGTAGAGGCCCTTTCGACAATTTAATGAGAAGCAAAGTGTACACCCCGCGGATTATTATTATTATACCTAACAATAATATGCAAATTTCAGGTATGCCAAATCAATCGGTATGTAAATTAACTTGTAGGTATGCGTTTTTATTATTACGCCATTTAAGCGGTATGCTCAATCATCGTATGCCTAGACTGTTATGCGTTTTCATAATAGGAGTTTTAAATTATACCTAATAAGGGACACCCGTCAGCGAGGCTACGTCCGGCTAATTATTTTAAGGTCCTTAGTCATAAGTGGGAAACGAGCAGACGAGTCACATGATGGAAAGTGATCATCGCGGTCTATGGATATACAGGGTGAATTATTATTGATCCGCCAAATTTTTCCTAGGCATTAGGTATCAATCAATATAAGATGCCATTTTCTTAAAAAAATATTGGTAAAATTTTCACCATAAAATTTGCTGTCCGAAAAAATAATACTTTGTAAACAACTGTTTGTTTCTCAATAAACAAAAAAAAGTTATTATTATTAATATGAGGATTACCCGTGTCGACGCGTAAGTTTGTCTCGGCGACTCAACGCGGGGGCGGGGTCGAGGTCGCGGGGAGAGGATCGTTGCCGTCTCCCGCGCAGTGCGCTTCTGCGGTGTACTCACACGTATGTTTTTTTAGGACATCTTTCAGCTGCTATTTTTCAATATTTTAGTAGGTACTGAAAGATACTGGCTGAAAAAACACATACTTTCTATTTTTTTCTACAAATCCAATGTAAAATGACGATCAAAAATATTTCACCCAGTATTGTGACTGAAGTCTAATTTACACATGGCGCGATGATTTGCCAGTTTACCACGTACTTTGGGCGGCAACAGATTGGCTTTTCGGTGCACATAAATAAACTCGTTTTTACACAATAAACCCGTATATTGTGCGCGGTGTTTCGTCCTAAACGAGCGCGCTGCCTTCCATTCTCGTTCATTTGGATCGTACTCTGTTGTAATAAAATGAAAATGAATAGGTAACATTTTGATCGACTTTTCCATATTAAAAGTAAGTTTCTGTGAAATAAAAAATTTCTAAGCTTTTTTTATTGTCAATTGTACCTTTTTTATAAAATCGCAAACTGAAAGAAGATAGAAAGAAAATACATTTATTTATGACAAACTGCATGTCAAAGCCACTCAAATAAGCCATAAGTCGGAGGGTTATTGTAACTTAGATGAAATACATATTTATAAAAGTGCTCTGAAGAAAAAAAAACCCACCCCATCGAGTGGGGTATCAAAATGAAGAGATTTAAAAGCTGATCATAAAAATACTTATTTTTGTTAACTTTTTTGTTAGAAATTAGGTAACCAAACCGAAATTCTTATGAACCCAAAAGTTCCAAATAACCAAGATTAGACTAAGCCAGTTACCTCACAGAGCTTCCCTGCTGTATTCCCATCGAGCAACAAACGAGGCCGACTCAAGTGGATTTATATGAAACGTATACAAGTCACAATAATGAATTTGAATACAAAATTAGGGAGGCGAGTTAGTGCTCGCGACTTAGCAGCCTCGGGAATATTTAACAAGGCTGGGTTACCAGGCCTCAGGCATTTTCCTGACATGTCAGAAATTTTAGCTGTTTGTCAGATATGCGGCCGGAATACGAAAATGACAGGAATTTGAATTATGAAGATTAATGAAAACAAAAATATAGCTTTGCTTATCCGCGATATGATAATGTGTTAGTCAATTAGTGCTACGCTATATAATTACTTTCGTATGTTTACATGCATTCACATGCAAAATAAATGGATGGATTTCCGCAAAGTAATGCCTGATTCAATCAATTATTTATGAAGAGGTTTTTGTAATGTACCTTTATTTGTTTAAAGTCATAGGTACAAACCAAATATGAACCCATGTTCTGTGGGTACTTATTTTATGTAAGTACAAAGTTCTGCACTTGCAACTGGACAGATAATAAAAAAACCCGAGGGTCAGGAATTTTATTCGCAAATCAGGATTATTTGTCAGATATGTCAAAATTTGTATCTGGCAACCCTAGTTGGGTGGGATTACGGGTTATATTATAAACGTGGAATAAAACCTTTGTTCTTACCGCGAGCAAATTTCTCCGGGACGCAACCTTAGGTACAGAGGAAAATGCTCCGACATGCGCGAAATATTGTCTTGTGCTATGTTAATACACACACACACATACACACTTCCTGTTTGATGTATAATTATAATAATAACTGTAAAAACACTTAAAATTAGGTTTAAAACAAACTCATATTTGCGTAATTAAATTTTCACTTTTCCCTTCCGTAAGCTTATATAAGCTTCAATATGGTGAGTTTCTCTCTAACTGGTGAGTTTCTTCCGGCGCTTCTTCTCACCAGAAGGTCATTACCCGAAGCGCCAAAAGAAAAGAAAAGGAAAAAAAGAAGATAAAAGAATGTAAGAAAGACATGTAAAAGAGCCCTTGAGGGCCTACTTACAGAAATAAATTAAAAAAAAAAATATTCGCCCGTATTGGATTTCCACGCTGTAATAGAAATGGTTACCTACTACGAGACAGGCTGCGCCTAGTGTAGGAACCAATACAACACTAAGTGGATATAGCTACTAATTACCTGTTTAAGTATTAGAAATTATGTTATTCATACTAAACAAACTGTTTTATGGTATGTTATGGTTATCACTCTTTGTATAAACGCGTAAACTTTTGAATAAATTTTACTTTACTTTACTAATACGAGTCGACCGTGAAGCTTGAGCTCATGTGTATGCAACTGAAAGAGATCGTATTGTAATACTTAATATGTTTGAAAAGGCAAACTGGTGAGTTTCTTCCAGCGCTTCTTCGCACCTGAAAGACATTTACCCGAAGCGCCAAAAGAAAATAATAGAATCAGAATTACTTGCAGAAATAAATTCTTTTATTTTATTTTTTATTTTAACAAATTCGTACACCCGATAAGTGAGTGACATGTGACTAGTGATTTATTATCAACTAGCTTTAAGCCGCGAGTTTGTTCGAGTAGAATTAAAGCCTTTTATTAGGGGCACGGTCGTGCCCCCGCCTAGTCGAGCAAACCAAAGGCACGGCCGTACCATCCTTTTCTTTTTTTTTATACAACTATGGTGGCAAACATACGTCGGAAATCGAGTTCTTGGTACTCACTAAAATAGCTAACTTGGATTGACATTATATCTCAAAACTTTTGTTGTTGTAGAAGAACAGCGTTGCGAGACTTGCATCTTTTTACATGTACACAAAATGTCATGGAAATTGGTCAGGTATTTTTTCAGGTCAGGTACAAACAAACAGAAAAAAATCATCAATCAATATATTTTTTAAATGCTACTTTAAAAAAAAAACTTCTACGTATAAACATAGCTTTTGTACGCTATTAATACATGCATAGATTTAAAGGGTGATTTTTTATTGATCAATATGATAGGTATCAATAAAAGATGCCATTTTTAAGTAAAAAAAATGTAGGTAAAATTTTCACCATAAAATGTGCTGTCCGAAAAAATAATTAGTAACGTGAGGATTACGCGTATCGGCGCGTAAGGGCCGATACAGACGGACTGCAATCCAACTGCAACTCCCTACGTTTTGCTACGTTTTGTTACGTAGGGAGTTGCAGTTGGGTTGCAGTCCGTCTGTATCGGGCCTAAAATGCCTGGGCGACGCAACGTGGGAGCGGGTAAGGGGTCGCGGGGAGGGGACCGTTGCCGTCTCCCGCGCTATCCACAAACGTATGTTTTTTTAGGATATCTTTCAGCTGCTGTTTCTCAATATTTTAGTATTGAAAGATACCGACTGAAAAACCACGTATTTTCTATTTTTCGCTTAAGAATGCACTGTCGAAATTTGAACGGTGAAAAAAAAATTATCTTCTATATACTTACCAATACATATAATACTACTACCAGTCTTCCTAGATTAGAAATCGCTATGCTCATAAACAGACATAATATTTTGACAACAGAAATATATCTAGGTAGAAGGAAAAAGTGTATGTACCTCGCGTGCTAAAAAGAAGTGACGGCTAACTACTTTGCACGCCGTTAACTTCAGTCACCGTCAATATTATTAGCAGATATAAAAATCTGATAATAATTGTATAATTAATTGTTCAAATACCACCAAATAAATTTTCCATTATGTTAAATGTTTGGTTTCCATACACATTGACGAACTATTATTTCCTTCCATTTCCTTATATTTCTGTGGTTCTGAGTTTCTGACATACTTACCTACATGTTTTGTAGTTTCTGTATACTTATCAGAAAACATGTCGCAATATGTTCAATTTTATTGCTATACAGGTTGGAAAAAATCTATGGGCCCTGGAGGGGAACTACCTTAAACCCTTTAGTTAGCTCATTTTACTGAAACTGCATTCAAAGATCTTCTAAAATTCGCATGGGACCCGGGATTTTTTTTATTTATTTTATATTTTTTATTCATTAAATTTCACAGCATAACAGTATAACCAAAGCACTGTGAAACTAAGATACAACTTAAACATAATAAAATTAAATAATGAACAAAGAATGGAAAATTACACAGAAGAAGGCCTTACATCCATCTTCTCGCAGAACCTCAAACATTCGTCACACATGATAAACCATCCACTCGCAAACACATCACAGCTTGGGGCCGATTCGAGGAGCGAGTTTATAAGGTGCACAGCGCGTACCAGTGGGGATTTTCTGCGGGACACAGTTCACCCTGCAGGCGCCACCAGTAAATGGCGACAACAAATCGAAAAGGAATCTAACCAACTAAAAATTCAAAAAATAAGCACTCACTATTTTATTTTACTAATCGATAGGACTATTGTTCAGGATAAAATCTGTCTAATAAACATTTAGTCTTACAAATAAAAAAGATCGTGAAATCTATCATTATTTTTATTTTACCTTCAATTCCAATACAAAAGCCAAGAGAATTTTAGAAAATCTTTGAATGCAGTTTTATTTCTTTTTAAAAATAAAAGAATGTTTCCTTTAAGTAAATTGAGCCAATTAAAGGATTGGGTCATTTTTTGAGCGTTTCACCCGCCTCACTTTCGTGGAATCATTATTGTCAAACTTCCCTCGGATTTTAGTCTCATATCGAGCTATTTGTTACATATCCGGGACTAATAACAAATACCTTAAAATTACATTAAAATCTGCCGGAATCTTAACAATAATGTGTTCACGAAAATGAGGCGGGTGAAACGCTCAAATAATGACCCATTTAAGGTACTTGGTTCCCCTGCGGGGCCCATAGATTTTTTCCAACCTGTATATTTCTGTCGCAGGACGAATATAAGCTAGAATTGTTTTCTTATTGTAGACAGAGTAACAACACCGCATTAGCTTATTACATTCCCGATGCCCCAAACACGGACGAAACTATTATTGCGATGGAAATTTATTGGAGTGCTTTCTACGATCCACTTCCAATTACGTAAACAAAAAGTATCCACACTGGTTTTTAATTCATTCATCTACATACACCTAAAACAAATTCGGGTTAGTTACACCATTTATAACTCGAGAACGGGTGGACCGAGTTTAGATCTTTGACTTTTAGGGTTCCGTAGCCAAAATGGCAAAAACGGAACCCTTATAGTTTCGTCATCTGATGAAATTTAGAATATAGGTGTCTTGTATGAGCCGCTACTTAGTTTGGTAGTTAAATAAGTAAAATAAATATTTTTAGGGGGCGCACTCCATACATGTTACAGAAGCTAAAAATTTTTTTTTATCCGAAAATATCAACGTGTGGTACATAGTTCGACAGCTGTTTCAAAAACGTTTTACGGTTCTTACGTAATGTTTTTGATTAAGTGAATAATCGCTCCTCCTCTCCTTTCTCGTTGTGAAAATTATGTCCCCCCCCCCCCCCTCTATCTTCTAAACCAGCGATCGGCAACCTGCGGCCCGCGGGCCACATGCGGCGCGTGAACCGCTCACTTGCGGACCTATATTCCGGTTTGTATTGCGGTTAATATATTCCGAATAGTCTAAAATCACAAATTATTAACAAAGTGCGGTCCGCGTCATGTTCCTTAGCTACTATGTGGCCCTTGGCTGCTAAGCGGTTGCCGACCGCTGTTCTAAACCATGCGTCCGAAAAATTTAAAAAATTACAAAGATAATGCTTAATTAATACTTTCAACGAAAATTGGCCATGGTTCTATAAATAAAATTCTAATCTACAGAATAATATTTCGGGCAGACATATTTCCTCAAGCCATATTGATTCCATACAATTCTTCCCATTCTTGAAAAAATAATCATCCGTACATAATCTCAGTAATCAGTAGAACGAACGCAAAGACGAGCATAATCAACGCACACACACACCCGCGCGGAGGGGTTGCGTGGTGACGTCACGGGCGACGAGGACGGCGCGAGGCCGATGACCCCGCGCCAGACGAGGACGGAATATAGGCCAAGTACCGACCTACCTTCCCCGCCTGATACAGTGGCAGGGCACCTACGCAGACTAACTTATAATAAGGTCGTCCGCAAACGGCGAACCCTCAAATTATGCCATTCGGCTGTCGTAGAGTCTAATTCAGTGCGTGGAGTGATGGGCGAAGCTGAAACGGAAGACGTGTACGTGATACGCACAAATATATCTATTGGCCAAAATTCTTTTTAGTGACAAATATTTTTATATGTTTTTTTGGGACACAGATGTCCCGTTTGGTCAATTTTGGCCACTTTGGGAAATCGAGAGTTGTGCCCCTCTCCGAAGTGTGGGTGACTAAAGGGTGTAGTGACTAAAATGGAGATGAAAACTTATAGGCACTTACAGAATTGCAGATGTCCCGTAATGTTTTAGTGCAGTTTTACGTTAGTACTCAACCAGGCCTCAATGTTCATTATGAATTATTTCGATATTCTGGGCTTTTTATAGCAAAAAAGTCTCATTTCATACTGGAAATACCACTGCGTTACCAGTCCCCATGTCACCTCAATTCAGTGTCCACTGCGTTACTAAAAAAATGTTTTTTATAATTATAGCCCACATATTTCGACAATAGTACATTACACAACTAGAGTGGTAATACAAAGAAAGGCCGAGATCGCAGAAGTTTGCGGCCGGAGCTGCAAGCGAGGGACATAAATATGCGATCGAGGGCTTTTTTTATTACCTCCCGTGTTGTGTACATCATTTTATGTCTAGGTGTGGCATAAAAGTTATTATTTATTGTGAGCGTATGCCATTCTGAATTACAAAATAATAAGTTTTTTGGAGATTACACTAACGGATAAGAAATATGCGTTAAAATGTAAAAGGGACATTTTGTTAGGCATCAAAAAGAATTTTGGCCCCTATATCTATACGTATTAGTATTTTATGCAACAGTTGTATAAGTAGGCTCAAAAAATGCGAATGGTTCGAGTTGCGATACGAGCGACATATAGCTCGCAAACAAGGCAAATATTACATCTGACTGACAGTATGTGTCTATGGTAAACTTTTTTTTTTTTTAATTTGACGTATACTCGCTAGTGACACGCAGTGACGATATTAAAAATACTTTTTTTATGTTGGCATCAATGAATTTAGTTCGGAAAGTTTTGTTTTTCTTAAAAACCGTAGGAATTTAATAGTTTGTTAAGTTGGTAGTTGTGCATTTTTATCGTTAAGTCAGAATTGAGTGCTTAATCCTTGACCTAAGTTTAACCTAGATTTAGAAGTCTGTGGCTGCTAGCAGTCCCGTTTTGCGACTGTTACGACACTAGTGCTGTTATGGGGAATAGAGTATAGGCTTCTCTGAATTATGTATGTTCTTATATTAGTGTTCGTGACCAAGTAAAAGACAGATATAAGTACAGGAGTAGAAAAAACGCTTTATCAGATGCCTGGTTAAGCAAAACTAACCCGGGTAAACGTATAACCTATCTATACATTATAATAAAATCGTAGAAAAACTGCGTATGTTAAAGATTTTTCCTAAAAGTAAATCAGGAGTGTTAAAAATAAATAATAAAACTTTTATAAAGTTTTTAAAATTTTTGTTTGTTTGTCGGTTTGTGTGTTTATCTGTTTGTTTGTTGTAGAGGCTGGAAAGTTAGCAATAGATGGACGAATGAGTTTGAGGGCCGACTGGAAGAAGAGGCCCTCGAGGAATACGAGTCCATCTATTATTTATTTATTTATTAATACATGTTAACATGACATTACAGTAAAAAAAACAATGCGTCACGAAAAGTAGAGGTAAAATATCTATTTAGGCGACGAAACGGCGTGGCCTCGTCGTCTCCGGTGTAGGATTCGGCAAGTTACCCCGGAACCGTCGACACACGACACCCCTCGGCCAGAAGTCAGCACATGCGATGGTTTCTTGCAGCGGCCGCGGCACGCGCACCACAAACGAGCTGAAGTGCACATAGTACACACTACATTATAATTATCTTATACAGGCTGGCTCTAACGATGGGGTTTTAAATGTATTTTATGATTTTTATGTAGGGGTATTTAAGTAATGATTTCGTATTATTAGATTGTCCGATTAAAAAATTAAATAATAAACCAAAGCAAAAAAACGGAAAGAATACCGGTATTTTTGTATGGACAAAATACCGGTATCCTAGCCAGGGCTCATTCGCACGCGTGGATCGGGAAAATCGGCGTCGAATGTCTATACATATGCCTGCGGCTTTAGCATCAGTATCAGTAAATAAAGCGAGAGTAAACGCAGAGTATCGTAATTTAGGCTGTCGGGTTCAGGTTTTGGTCTGCCTGCACATAATTAATAAGGCACAGCCTCCGGGGCTGAACGGAGCGTGTGCCGTGGGAGCTATTTTTAAATGTACTGCGGGCTAAAAACGTTCATTGGCATGCATAAAAATGGAAAGTCTGTAGTCATAACAAAGAAAACTTTACGACGAAACTTTGTACTTTGGACGTGGAATATTTTAGTCTAATTTCAATAGGCGTTCAATTGTTATTTTAAGAGCTTCAGTCGTTTCTTTTTCAGCCACGTTATAGAAATCCCTGTTAATTAAAACAAAAATATTTGTTTGCTAATCGACGATATGAAAATTATATCGCGGTAAAGTAACGTCTGGTTCAATGAATTATTTAGAAAACCCTGTTTTAATAATTTTGACATCTACGATTTTTTCGGGGTTTCCATAGTATAACCGGGTGTATTTTCGCTGGCGTAATTTCTCTGGCCACCAATATTTAAAAGGTTCCTCCTCACTAGACTGGCATTCGTTGGTTACTTGTTAGAACTTGACTGATCCTACATTGTAACCAAAAGTCCAATTCTAATAAGGCAGAATCTTCTCAGTATTCTCCAATATGTCATGACAGCGAAATTACGTTTTTGAAAATACACCCAACCAGGAGTGGCTCACTGCGTGACTTCGTCGCGCGGCTACTATAGCTTGGCAACTTCGTTGGTGACACTCACCTGTGTGCTTTTTGTTATGTGCATCCATAACTACTTACACAAGTTACCGCCAACACGAACGGGGGCCTCGGAGGCTGCCTCCGTCGGTCGCCGTTCGTGTTGGCGGTAACTTGTGTAAGTAGTTACGGCTGCACATAACAAAAAGCACACAGGTGAGTGTCACCAACGAAGTTGCCAAGCTATAGTACTAAATTTTCACAACTAGGGTGGTAATACAAAGAAATCGCAAAAAAAATTCATTTCATACTGGAAATACCACTGCGTTACCAGTCCCCATATCACCTCCAATTCAGTGTCCACTGCGTTACTAAAAAAATGTTTTTTATAATTATAGCCCACATATTTCGACAATAGTACATTACACAAGTAGAGTGGTAATACAAAGAAAGGCCAAGATCGTAGAAATTTGCGGCCCGAGCTGCAAGCGAGGGACGTAAATATGCGATCGAGGGCTTTCTTTATTACCTCCCGTGTTGTGTACATCATTTTATGTCTACACTTGGCCAGAAAGCGACTTTTTCCGTACGCGCAGCGTGCGGAAAAAACCATTTAGGGTTCAGATTAATAATAAGTTAAGTAAGGTGAACCCTAAATGGCTCCATAATTAAAGTCCGTGAGTGTACTAATCCGCTTTGATAGCTCAAAGTGGTATGAGGAGATCTCATGGGTTATTCTTCAGAAATATTTCTGCGACTCATTCCTCTATGTCCATATATTTAGTATGAAAAGGGGCCAGAGGAATAAGGTGACCGCAGACATATTTCTGAAGAATAACCCTCATAATACCTAAAAGATAAACCTAAATCCAACTACATCAGTCATCTGTCCTGCCAAATAAAACGTGGCAGCGACATAATGCAATCACAGAGAAATTCATGAATAAGTACAACAAGTGTGACAAATTCAGGTGTAATGTAACAGACAGGCGGCTCACAATCCAGCCGCTAGTCGAGCCAGCCGTGTCCCTGGGCGTCCATACTAAAGTAGCTCGGAATCGCTAATACAAGCCTGGACAGGAGTCCCTCTCTCACTGTACCAAATAGAGGGAGACGGATATTATTTGGCAAATAAAGGAAAATCGTGCTGCCATTTATGCTGGTCCTTCAGATTTCGTACATTCGCTTAGTTACTGTTTTCGCTGTACGTTATCTAAGGTACTCATTAAATATTACCAAACGTAAATTGAACACGATAAGTGAGCAGTGAAAGGGAAACTTGAATAATTTATGTACGTCGGTTGAATAAAGCTGTTTCTCTAAAGCCAAAGATGAGCAAACATGACATTTCACGTCACCGCTTCGCAACAAAATTTCGATACCTTTAGACTCAAAGGACGTAAACGCCGTAGGTTCTAATGGAGCTTACGCCCTTTGAGTCTAAAGGTATCGATTTGATGTTTTTAGGCTTCCGTACCTCAAAAGGAAAAACGGAACCCTTATAAGATAACTTTGTTGTCCGTCTGTCAAGACCCTTTATCTCGGGAACGCGTGGAGTTATCGAGTTGAAAATAAAACCATATACTCAAGTCTATGGTCCCCTATAGCTGTCAAAAAATCAAACTTCTAAGTTTACGTAAAAAAGAGATATGCCCATTTATGCCGCAAAAAAAGTACATTTCGACTCTCTCAAGGAAACCAACATTTATAGGGTACTTTCCCTTGACTTAGAACTATGAAATTTGGCAAGTAATACCGTCTTATGCTACAAGTATAGGAAAAAATCTTGAAACCATACATTTGTAATTAAAATATAAAAACATAATCTTTATTTAAAGACTATATTTTTAAATTTAAGTATTTGTACGGAACCCTCGGTCCACGTGTCCGACTCGCACTTGACCAGTTTTTTTTCAAGAGTTGGGAACTTTATCTAAGCACTTGTCCCACCGCCGTCCATTGCGGGCTGACTAAGTAGAGTGTGTTATCGATCGACCTTTCCAGATCCGCAATGTACTGCTACTCGGCCAATTTTACTCGCTCACTCACCGCCGGTGGGACAACTGCCCTATATTCTGACATCATCCCCTATTGTATTAAAAGCATGCCCTATTGTAGGCATATCGACATTTAAGTCTGCATTGATAGTTCGATTGAAAATTGAACAGCGTTACATAGCCCAAATGGCATCCTTAAGAAATCAAAGTGCCTTAACGATCATCAAAAGAATTCAAATAGTATTTGCATGATTAAAGTTGGTAAAAATTGCAGTTAACAGTATGAACTAGTGAGTTTGTATGAAAAGCTAATGCGGTATGTTAAACTTTCGTTCGCGTGAGGCGTTCAGAAGTGATGTTATTGTTATTTATAGCATGGTTTAATAAGTACTCATGAATAGAAAAAAACATATCAGAGCGCCATAAATGCTGTATGGAGAAAATTTGATTCAAAATACAAAAAAAATATTCCGCACCACAAGCAGCCCACACACAGCGCAGACCACAAGTTTTAGCAAGTCTAAATCTATAAAGTATTGCTTCTAAAAATGACATCTGAAGA
The DNA here is from genome assembly GCA_947034925.1 of Eudemis profundana. Classification (NCBI taxonomy): domain Eukaryota; kingdom Metazoa; phylum Arthropoda; class Insecta; order Lepidoptera; family Tortricidae; genus Eudemis; species Eudemis profundana. The sequence goes on from OX344798.1 coordinate 27,689,465, forward strand.
AAAGAGACGCCGCAAATCTTCTGTCAGGTTCACTTAAAAATAAATAAGTGCAATAACATACAGAAATGTAAGGAAATCTGCGCTTCAGGGTGTCCCATAATTTAGACCCATTATGATGATATTTTTCTTTATTTTATTAGTTTCATACTAAACAACGTGTTATCGTTATCACGTAGCGTTTAAATCGTTAAATAAATAAGTGTAGTTATTGATGAAGCGTTTTGACTCATAAATAAAGGGCTATTTACAACAAGGCCGAAACATTAAAGTAGTTATAATATCACTGTACTTGGAACGTTTCTCGTTTAGTTTCTGCTACGTAGTTTGTTTGCAAATTGGTCCCAGCAGCGTGCCAGGCCGAATTCTCGGTATCGTCGAGCCCAATCTCTATTGTAAATATGGAGATTTGTTTGTCAATAACATAAAATTCTATACGAATACATTGTAACCGTTTTTTTACCATCCGCTGCAATCTCGCAATCAAGACGGTTTCTTTATCATTCATACTACTTCATTCTTATTTAATTATTTTGCATCGGATCCTCTACACAAAGGTTATCTGAAGGAAATCGCTTTTTGGCAAAAAAACACCTATTGTTTACCATTGTTTTTAACTAAGTTCGCTTTGTAAGTTTCTTTTGGCGCACAGTAAAGTATTAGTGTATTGTACTGTGCTTTATTAGTGTATTGTAAAATGACTAAGTACATTGCCTCTGTCACCCAAAGAGGATCTTAACTTCTGACACAAGAAATAACAATTCTTTAAAAATATTCGACTACTCGCCCATTGCTGTTAAATTCGCGCAGACGTAAACGAAAATCCGCATATTAATAAAACAGAACAGAAGATAAATAAATAGAAGATAAAGTGGCATGGCAGTGATCCGCCCGAGCCGTGCCGGCGTTTCTTAATTCGCATCACAGCGAGAGTCGTCGAGACCAACTGAATAAATTATGCCCCCTAAGTGTTTTTTTCTTTAAGCTTTATTTATTTACTGCAAAGAAGACGGGTGGGGTTTCTGTTTGTTTTTTCTATGTAAACTACTGAGCGAACTGTACGGAGTTAAGTCGAGGAGTTGGACGCGGTTAGGCGGCGCCGGCGCTTGCATTAAAATGTACGGTGGTGCGGCAGTTTCTAACTCAAACATGGCGTTTCGGGGGCTGACAGCCTTGTTATGATAATACATTAAACAATGTGAAACACTTGCTCATCGTGCTGCCGAGATACCTAAACTACTTGGAAATTGAGATTATAAGTTTTGTAATTCACTGTAAAACTTCCTACTAATATTATAAATGTGTAAGTTTGGATGTTTGGATATTTAGATGTTCGGATGTTAGTTACTAAATAGCGCGTAACAAGTGAATGAATTGAGATGAAATTTGGCACAAAAATAGACCAAGTCCTGTAGGCTTATGAGGCTACGCTTTGTCGCGCGATAAATAAATGATAAATCATCTGTCACTCTCACACACTATTTGTCAGTACGTGACGGATGCTGTATCATTTATTTATCGCGTGATAAAGCGTAGCATCATAAGCTTACTGGATTGAAACATAGGATAATTTATATCCCGGTAAGAAGCTCCTTTAGAATAATAACGGGCATGATGCAGGCTAAGCCGCGGGTGAATGCTAGTATATTAATTTTTTTATTCTACCTAATTCAAATATGTGTAATTAATATCAGATATTCCTTTTTAATTACATACAGATACTCAAATCAATGTTGATAAAGCAAATTTTACCAATATATAAACACAATTTGATCTCCGATTACGAACTGTTATTACCAGTTCATAGGCCAAATTATAATTATCAGAGCCGAGATTTACGGCGAAGATATAAAGTTAAAGAAAGCTCATATTTTACAATGAAACAAAACCGTTACCTAACTTATAAAATAGACGTCGCCGCCACGGCGTTGAAAACCAAGCTTAACGTCACAATTCCTCATGGAATTCACCCTGTATTAGGTTACAGCCGGCAAGAAAACAAACTTCAGCCGGGCCGTAAGTCATCGCCGAGCCGCTGAAAGGGGCAGGCCTGGCAGAGCCAGCCATTTGACTTGGTCGCGCCCGAGCCCGCCGCCGCTTCGTTTACCATTAGGGTTGCCAACAGTGACCCAACACACAATGGGACAAAACGGTCATTTCCATCTCAAAAATCTGCAACTTTTTTGTTTATTGAGATTAATAACTGAAATCTGGTATACCTAATCCTGAATAGATACGCAATCGTATAATCAGAACGCGGTTATTATGAAACTTATGTAAAAAAAAAATATTATAATATTTTTTATTTAATTTTTTGTGCATATAACTAAGTTAACTTTTAATTATATTAAAGTTGTTTTAAATAGGTTTTAGAATAGGTACATATATATGTAGGCATTGTTATCAAAATTGTGGCAAAATCAGATACTCCAAAAATACTCATGGGAAAACATCTTATCAAATATGAAAAAACAAAGTCTAATTAGACTAATATATTGAACATAATAATACACATACGTTAAATAAATAGTTCCATGAATTCTATGAAGACGAAGAGAGAAGCTATAAGTAAAAATAATGGATAGTGTAGGAAATATACTTTTTTCCCTCGGCTGACATTTTTGCTTCTAGCTCGAAATGGCGCAATAACGCACGATTTTTTTTTTGATTATTGATTAATTAAGGAGTCTAAAAATGATAATAAATCGACAGCGGCAGCTTTCGGCAACAAAGAAACCTCCATTTGAAATTAAAACATATGGAAAAAATTCATAGGGACACTTCAAAGTTAATAAAAAATATCTTATTCTTTTTTTCAGTGCAACAGTACCGTTTTCGCAAATTAGAGATCCTAATCAATCTAAAACTGTATAATACTTATATATTTCCTTAGAAAACTTAGAAAATATCTGAAGTTAAACTTCACGAAGGAATAGTCTGGTGGTAAGTATGAAAGTCAAAGTGCAATTTAAGGTTGGTAAAACTTAACAATATTATTTTTCGCTATAAGTAATATCAGGTAGGCTTTTTATCACAAAACGTAGAACTATCAAAATTATATCAAAACTTCGACTTACATCCAAACCATTTTCGAGATGGAAATGGCCGTTTCGTCCCACTGTGCAACAGTCCACAGAAAAGACATTCATTTTCTGAAATCTGTATAACCCTACTCACGACGCGACGCGGCCCCCAACTGAACGCAATCAAAACAAACACGTAAAACGGCCTATTACGATTTAATACACGATGGACTATTCCCAACAGTTACGCTTTTACAGTGAAAGGGAGAATGGTCTTGCAATAAATGACCGCTCCCTGCGATAAATTGGCGACGCCAGAGGGGATGGGCCGCACGTACCGATTTTACGGACTCAAAATTGATTTGCTCTATTGATCCTACAGTTGACAGCTAAGCATTCATTCCTTCCCGAGAAAAAGTGAGGAAAGTTTAACCTTTTAATAGTCCATTTAACCCTAATCGAACAAACATTTTGCTTTAAATAAAAAGAAACTTATATCAAGATACAAGGGTTTATCGGGTATCTGGTGATGAGAAGGCTGGCTCCTTCTTAGCTCAGAGAATCGGCATTGCCATTCAGCGTGGCAGTGCGGCCAGCCTTCTGGGCACCCTACCGCCCGGCAGAGACATGGGGGAGTTATTCTACATTTAGGGTTAATTAATGAATTTAAGGTTCAATTAATCTTAGATGTTATTAAATAAATAAAAACAGATACGAAGGTGAAGATACATTTTCTTTGTCCCGTACTTACGCAATAGTTTTGTCAAACTTTGCTCTACATAAATAAACAAAGGCCCGCAAACGGTCGGAAACTATCGGGGGTTTTAACGGTCATAAATATTAAACTTGGCCGATATTTCATACGCGTGTACAATTTTGCAAATGCGTGCAGGTAGCGCACGAACCGGCCTTATGCGAAGGCCGTTCGACAATGTTCGGGAAAAATTGTTTTTCTCCGGTGGCAACACCGACGAGCGCTGGGACACGTTTTAGCGATGTTACTTTGCGGCCACAGTTTCGGTGTTGTTTATAGAGGCATATCTGAAATACGATCATAAACTAATAGCATTAATACTAGAGCAGTTTTTTATCTCTAAATTGATAGACATCCTGTAGTTACTGTTAATGAACTTCCATTTTCAAAGACTTGCCTTTGTATAGGCAACTACCCAAAAATACGTAAATTTAACATCACGTGTTTGGAAATGTGGATGCAGAATGGAATTGTGTGAATGTGTGAATGAAGTGGAATTGGGAAAGCAGACGAATTGGGAATGGGAACAGAAGAGGACGTAGTCGAAATGAGAATGTGGAAGAAGTGAATCCAAACGGAATTTAGAAACTATTTTTAAGATTTCTCCTTATGAGGCTCGTTTGGACTAGCGTTTTTAGTAAAAATTTCTGTTATTTTCAGGTATGTCCTAGTCAGAAGCCACGGTTGACCCGGCCACTGCCTTCAGTAAGTGAAATTAAATTACTGCACCGACTTACTTCCGAACGAGCGAGCGAACACGGCAATTTGGCGCAAAAATAAAACTCGCGCAAGTTGGCACGCCTCGCATTCCAGCAAAACAAATATGGGAGCACAAAACTAAATGTTTTGTGTCTCGTGGCGTCGTCATCAGTCCGAGTAGACTTTCAACATTAATAACTGCTCCGATCCTTATTGGGAGATGCAATTTGTTTTTATTTTAAATTTTTATTTTTTGCGATTGTATCTCTGATATGGTACATTTTTTGTTGTGATTATATTTACCCGACTGCGGCGAAGCCCATAGGAGGGTTATGTGTTTGCCCTGTATGTATGTATGTCCGCTCGTAACTACTCAACGGCACAACCGATTTTGATAACATACATCATTAGATTCGTCTTGATGGCGCGAGTGTCACTGGGTATGAAATTTGTTAAAATAAACAAAATAGCGGATTTTATGCACTTTTAAAGTGCACGGCGGTCGGGTTTTTTTTAGTAAAAATGTAGTTATTGTTGATACGGAGAATCACTACCTTATACTAGGGGTAACCAAATGTCGGGCCGCGGTCCGGATCCAGCCCGCCAACCTATTTTGAGCGGACCTTAAGTACTACGACTTTCCTAAGAAACGCACTGCGATGGTCATTTTATTTTAAAAACCGGACCCCTGAAGGAACTTATTGGTGACGCCTGACCTAAACAAATGAACCCTTCGTCCAAATGGTGGACGTGAAGCCGACCGAAGCTTTGCGTAATTTCGGTAGAAAACTTGGTCGCTAACGTGCGTTAAAGTTTCGGGAAATTTCGCGAAGTTCCAAAATATCTGAGCAGTTTATTGGATTTTAATTTAGCTGGTTGTGCGTTCAGCCTTGACGATTATAAAGTAAATTCAATTCGCGACCTGCCTTTGTCAACTTATTAAAACAATTTTATGTATATAATAGCAGTTTGAGTCAGAAATATCGTCGACCGTAGGCTGAATTACGGTAAGGGACAGGCAAAACAATGTCCCTTACGCTAATTCAGCCTACGGTCGACGATATATCGAGGTAGAAAGTAAAAGTGTACTTATGTACCTCGCATGCTTAAAAGAAGTGGTGGTGACCTGCTTTGCTCGCCGTTCACTTCAGTTACCGTCACTATTATTATAAGATTAGAAAATGTGATAATAATGGAATAATTTATTGTTCAAACACCACCAAATGAAATGGAAAATGTATGTTTTCCATCACAAAATTACACTTTTGGCGTCAAACGCCATGCGAAGAACTTTACGCGCTTGGTTCACAGGAAATACATTTATTAGAAACTAGCATTTAGCCGCGGCTTCGCCTGCGTTGTTCCCGTTACTGTCCCACAATGAAACTATTTACCGGGATTTAATGTCCTACGTTTCAATCCAGGACTTGGTCTACTTGCATGCCAAATTTCAGCTCAATCCATCCAGTCGCTTCCCCGTTATTTAGTAACAAACATCCAATAGGGATGATGACTGGGTTAAAAATATGTAATTCTATTTAGTCCGTCAGTTAGATTATGGAAAAATATGGGACACGTATTTTTTGGTTTATCAAAATATTAAAAATCGACAAAGTTATAGATCATCAAACTTCTGGAGTGGGGGCTTGTGACGTCACTCTTGAGTACAATTTGTACTCAAGAGTGACGTCATTCGAAACTTCTAAGCACTCTATCCTCGTCAGTTTTTGTTTGTCAAACAAAACAAAAAATACGTGTACAATATTTTTTCATAATGTAACAGACGGACTAAACAGTTTTTTTAGTCATCTAGCCTATTATCCAAACATCTTCACAAACTTTCGTATTTATAATATTGGTAGGATCTGTACCCATCAGTGGCGTGGCGCCCAAAGAACTCGATTCCTACCGGCTTGCCTAATATCAGGCATTTGAGCACCTTATACTACAGCTCTTAAGAAAAATGTACGCCAAATCTGCACCGGCTTGCCCAAGGATAACTTTTACGCCACGCCACTGGTACCCATTTATTAGTGTATCTTGCGTGTGTGACCCATTCATTTACCAGCCACTACACAAACAATCCCACATATATTTGTGTAGGTACAAATCCTGGTCCATGTTTTCTCTATTAATATCCAATAATGTCAAGGAAGCTCGGTGGAGATATCTATCAGGAACATCGCTCGCTCCTCGCCTCTCTCGTTGGCTGGCTTTTATTTCCCACAATACTTAACTGTTATAACTGTCTGACACCCCACACCCATTATGGGTATTTATATATTCATATTCATATTCATATTCGTTTATTTAGTAATATTCATACATCGTCAGAAGTAAATACGAGTACATGCAACATGCTACTATAGGTCAATATAGTCACACGGCAGAATACAATTAATTAATCAAATAGGTAATTACAATACAGATTTCAATAATGTCAATAAATTAGGTACTACATATAAATTAAAACTAATATTATTCAAATTTCAGTCAGGAACTCATTTATTGAGTAATAGGCCTTTTGAAGCAGCAGTTTTTTAAGTCGCGAGTTGAAACCAGGAATCGTTTTGTAGTTTTTAATTTCATATGGAATTTTATTATAAATTTTAGTTCCAACTATATGTATACAGTTGCCAGTTTTCAGTTATATCTTCAGGTTTTTCTTTATTTATCACGCAAACGTTTAGCTGTTGTGGATTCTTATATATAAGGTATATAAATAGTCGCAAGCGCTTGCGGGAAAAAACACAATTACACGATGCATTGCCGTTTCATTTCTATGACGTCGCGAAGTGAGTTTTTAACAAGCCTTTATTAGCTTCACAAGAATAAGATTGAATGAAGTTAAAAACAAACAATTTAAGGTCAACCGGGGTAAATGCTAAATCTTTTAAAGATTCCGTTAAATCCAAACTCTTTAATACTATCCCTACCCAGGCAGGTGCCTGTAGCTGGGGTCGGATACCGGTAATATAGGGGAAAATCGTAACGAAACTGAGTTTTAATTTTTTCTCAGTTTCGTTACGATTTTCCCCTATATTTAGTTTGGGCGTAACGAAACAGAGAAATTCAAAATTTGTACGGAAAAGTTGGGACATTTTGCACTACTTTTTTTAATTAATAAATGAAAAGTGCCCGTGATTCTGATTAAAATGGTATAAGACACACCATGATCAGACAAAAAAAGTAAAAGGTACACACAAATGCCAGTATTTTTTCCGTCCATTTCGTTCATTGGTTTATTATTTCATTTTTTAATCGGACACGCTAATAATACGAAATCATTACTTAAATACATGATTAAGTCCTACATACAAAGCATAAAATAATTCAAAATGTTGGGCTGTTTCGGGATGTTTGCAAAATACCGGTTCCGAGCCCCGGCCTGTAGTATACGCGGTACTTTATAGGCAGGTAGGGTAGGGGTAGTTTTGAAGAGTTCGAATTTAATGGAATCTTTAAAAGGCGCATTTGCCCTCATAGTCAGAATTAACCCGGTTGACAGTAATTAAATGTTGGAAGTCAATTTTAACCTACTTATATTGTCATATCGGAATAAATTTTTGTATTGTAATCGTAATTTAGATGACAATACGATAATATTGTCGACTATAAACAAGATTTTTTTTTTTTTTTATGAAATAGGGGGCAAACGAGCAGACGGGTCGCCTGATGGTAAGCAATCACCGTCGCCCATAGACACCTGCAACACCAAAAGAGTCACAGGTACGTTGCCGGCCTTTCAGGTGGGAGTACGCTCTTTTCTTGAAGGTTTGAAGGTCGAATCGGTCCGGAAACACTGCAGGCGACAATTTATTCCACAGTTCAGTCGTGCGAGGCAGGAAGTTTCTAGCAAAACGCACAGTTGTGGACTGCCAACCATCTAAGTGGTGAGGATGGTAATATTGTCACGTAGAACGATGGCGGAAAGATGCAGCAGGGATTAATCCGAACAATTCCTCGGAGCATTCCCCGTTATATAGACGATAGAAGATGCAGAGCGAGGCTACATCTCTACGCAGTGCCAAGGAGTCGAGCCGATCTGAAATAACTTGGCAGCCGACGATACGAGTCGCTCTCCGTTGAATGCGGTCTAGAGGGAGAAGCTGGTACTGGGGGGCCCCAGCCCACAGATGAGAACAGTATTCCATATGTGGACGGACCTGCGCCTTATACAGCTGAAGGCGGTGGGCCGGAGTGAAATACTGTCTCGATCTATTGAGCACACCAAGCTTCTTAGAGGCTAATTTAGCCTTACCCTCTAAATGGCCGCGGAACTGGACTTCACTCGATATGTCGACGCCAAGAATTCCGATAGTGGCTGTGGCAGTAAGGGGGATGCTCTCAAAACGAGGTGATGCGACAAACGCGAGCTTTTTGGCGGTGAAGGCGCAAACCTGTGTCTTCGTAGGGTTGAAACGGACTAGATTAAGTCGACCCCATTCTGAAACTTCTTTTAGGGAAGTTTCAATTTCAGACACAAGTCTGTTACGGCTCTCGATGACGCTATCCCGAGAAATATTGGCGCGGCCGGTGTAGGAGGCATCACCCGTGCTATCATCTGCATAACAGTGAATGCCACAGATTTGCAGCATGTCGTTGATATGCAGAAGGAACAACGTAGGCGATAGCACACAGCCTTGCCGGACACCAGCATTCACAGTCATGGATTCAGAGCACTCACCGTCAACTACGACCTTTATGCATCTGCCTGCTAGAAAGCTACTGACCCATTCGCATAACTTCTCGGGAAGCCCATAAGATGGAAGCTTCGAAAGAAGTGCTTTGTGCCAAACCCGATCAAAGGCCTTCGCCATGTCCAAACTAACGGCCAATGCTTCACCCTTAGTCTCGATCGCCTGTGCCCAACGATGTGTTAGGTAGACCAGAAGATCACCAGCTGAGCGGCCTTTACGGAAACCGTATTGGTGGTCACTAAGCAGCTGGTGATCCTCTAGGTACCGAAGGAGCTGGCAGTTGATAATGGACTCCATTATCTTCGAGAACAGAGAGGTTATAGCTATCGGCCTGTAGTTGGTTGGGTTTGAGCGGTCGCCTTTTTTAGGGATCGGGTGCACCAAAGCTGACTTCCATGAGATCGGGACTACGCCAGATGAGTAAGAGATTAGCTGGTCAAATGATGGAGCCAGGACGTGGATACTGGAACCTTTTAGTGGCTACTAATAAACCCTTCGAATTTAGACACATGATGATGTTTTGGACGAGCTCAATAGATTACCCTTGGTATATCGAAGGTCTGATGATGAAAGTCAATAGGTGGATAATGGAAGTGGAAAGCGTGTCTTTATAGTAGTTTATGCAACTGATACATAATGAGAGACCTTAAAATACTAGTGTGGTTTTATGAAACGAGCCTAAGACGAGTTTCATAATAAGATCACACGAGCGTTTTAACTAAGGCTTAATTATGCAGGTAAGGTACAGTTGCATATTATATTACTTTATGCCACACCTGGCCATAAAGTGGCTTTTTCTGCACGCTGCGCGTACGGAAAAAACCCCTTTCTGGCCAAGTGTAGACATAAAATGATGTACATAACACGGGAGGTAATAAGGAAAGCCCTCGATCGCATATTTACGTCCCTCGCTTGCAGCTCGGGCCGCAAACATCTGCGATCTCGGCCTTTCTTTGTATTACCACCCTAGTTATGTAATATACTATTATCTACACACCTTCGCCATATTTTCTTCCTCGTGTAAATGATTCAGATTTTTTGCGTCATAACCTTGAAGTTTCCCAAAATACTTTCCTATAAAATTTGCGCTGTTTCTGGCTCCTAATTAAAATGGCCGCCCGCCGCCGACCCGTGAAATGAAACATCATTTGTCACAATTATTACGCTCTCGCGCGGAAAAATTATACTGCTTTCTTCAAAAACATTCATTAATTAATTTATTGGAATGACCAGGCAAAATAACGATTGTTACTAAAAGGACGGGGTATTTCATTCAGACGTTATTTAGTTTATGCCACACCTGGCCAGGCCATACAGTGGCTTTTTCCGCACGCTACGCGTACGGAAAAAACCGCTTTCTGGCCTAGTGTAGACATAAAATGACGGACACAACACGGGAGATAATAAAGAAAGTCTTCGATCGTATCATTACGTCCCTCGCTTGCAGTTCGGGCCACAAACATCTGCGTTCTCGGCAAACTTCAGTCAACATAATGTCTCTTGTACGGTGCGGATGCATTATAGTGCTCTCTTTTCAATTGTTTCTAGTTTCATCCGTGACTTGGCTTGTTTACTGAACTATCTTCTGCTTAAATGAAAGTTGGTCTTCTAATATGTTAAAAACTATACCAGAAAAACCATAAGAATTTATAAATAAATATCTCTTACGACGTCATGGAAGCCGAGCCTGACAGTGAGGTGCCATTATTTGCGCCCACTACCCTTTTTTGTCCTTTTCATCTACCCACAAAAGTGCAAAAGAGAGGCCCCTATACTAGCTCGTTATCGTGAACAGGGTTTAGAAATCGCCAAGGTGATCAAATACCTTTGTCAGTATTCAGATACCTGAGGCTGAATTTTGACTATAAAGCCGACAGTAATTTTTTTTATAAAAAACTGACCTACGATTGGCCTCAGTAGTGCATGATCTACGAGGCCAAAGATGCAGCTCGCCGGTTCCGTAGATGCCTATTTGCTCGTGTCTTGAAGAGTCCTAAATTTTATTTATCAGGAAATACGGACCCTGGAAGCGAGTTCCATTCCTTGGCGCTACGCATTTGGCATAAAGTTACTTTCCTCTAGTGATGTAAATACCATTACTGCTTTGGAATGTTTTACGGACCAGAAAGATGAAATAATGGGGATGACGACTGGGTTAAAAATATATAATTCTATTTAGTCCGTCAGTTAGATTATGGAAAAATATGGGACACGTATTTTTTGGTTTATCAAAATATTAAAAATCGACAAAGTTATAGATCATCAAACCTCTGGAGTGGGGGCTTGTGACGTCACTCCTAGGTGAAAATTGTACCTAGGAGTGACGTCACTCGAAACTCCTAAGCACTCTATCTTCGTAATTTTTTGTTTGTCAAACAAAAGAAAAAATACGTGGACAATATTTTTTTCATCACACTTGCTCGAAAATGGTTTCATTACACTTAGGTTCTGCGGGCCGTAAATGGCCTATTACGCCCTAGGGCGTAATGGTTTTCTTTTTAAATTTGAAACGCTGGTTCTGTTTTACTCTTATTTGTCATGTTCAAAGGAAACGCCAACTTACTTTTTTAACTTTTATCACTGAAATATTTATTTAAAGATAACTGTAATTGCAAATACATATAAACATATATTTCGGTAACATTAATTAAATGTTTCAATAATGTATTTCTTTATTTTGCAAATATAAAATCAACTAAAATGGCCGTTACCGCTATGGTTCCCGAACGTGACTTGACGTTCGCATTATCTATGGACATATGTGACAAATGTCACTGTCTGTTTTAATATTTTCTTGTCATACTGGGTCGAAAAGTAAGGTTATTTTATTAAGATTTCCTCACAAGTGTGATGAAAAACATTGTGTGTGCCACGGGCGGTAAATGAATTACAAACTCGTGTTATTAAAGCCCTCAATTTCACCTCGGGCTTATAACAAACACTCGTTTGTAATTCCTTACTTACCGCCCTAGATACACAATGTACTATTTATAATCTAACTGACGGACTAAACAGTTTTTTTTGTCGTCTAGCCCATTAATAAAACCTTTTAAATATCTGCATTTTCCCGAAATATTGACTTATCGTCTGTAATGCGTCGCCGCCGCTCTGAATATTTATGAGCGTGGAATTATGGAAGATTTTCGATGCTCAGCGCTTTTATCCGTCTCCTCAACTTCTGCTCGACAAACAGCTGCTTATACCACGCAGTATTTAGCGCACTCGTGTAACAATCAGTCAGTCTTTACACGTTAAGTAACTACAATGTATCGGTTGACTTGGCCACCTTGAGAGATTGGAGGAAAATGGGAGTGTAAAGAGAGCATACTTGGGCCGTCCAACCGGTCGACGTCCTGTAGGCCAGCCCAGGTATCGCTGGAAGGGCATGGTGGAGGCGGATCTGCGTGAGCTTCATACTTTTAATTGGCAAGAGATAGCGCAGAACCGAAAAGAATGGCGTCCCAAGGAGCACACACGCTGTAAAAGAGCTTATACAGTTCTTATAGGGCCTTAATTCTAGGTACCGTATAATGGCTGTATAAGCTTTTATACAGCTTGTGTGCTACTTGGGGTGCTCTCGTGTCACTTTGGGTCGCTAAGCCAACGGAGTTAGTAACTAAAATTTATAAAAACACCATGACACAAATTCATTTGATATCGAATTCCCGGAGACGTCCATTCGTATCCTACCGACTGCGCCATGTCGAAGTAGCGAGGTCGTGCCGAGCAGACTGATTTTTATCGCATAAAATATCAAGTTATGGATACCCGTATTTTAGAGGCAATCTTACCCATTCATAATAATATACAAGCACTTCTGCTTGACGGCCGAATCAGCGATTAAAGGAATTAACGATTAGAAAATGCAACCCGGGTACCTGAAAACCCAGGTAATGGCTTATATGACTTGATTTATCTTATGAGCCTTAGATTCGGGCGAAACCCAGGTAATTTGACTCAGTACCCGGGTTTTCGTAATATAAAAAAACCTAGCAATTAATATACAATATGCATTTGTCGTTTTATTTTTAAGTATTTCATAGATAATGAATAAAATCTAACGTATAAAAGTCGGCTGCCTTAAAGCAAACGCGAATAAATACTACCTACTTGCTTGCTTATCTTACTTAACAATGCCGTCACTTTCATTATAGGTAATGCAACCCGGATATCGGTTACAGACTTTATTTAGAGTCGGGTAATACCCGGGTTTCATATTTAGTAGTAACGATACGTGGAAAAACAGGACATAGTCTAAGCACATTCAATCAACCAAAGGAGACGCCTAGACCGGAATTTCAAATAGACGAATCCAAGTCGCATGCAATATTCCCGTGTTGTGACTGTATGTATGTATACCTAAACTATATATTGCACAAACGAATACAAGATACAGGACAAGAATGCGAAATAATGGTTCAAAGGCGAGCTTGTCCCACATTCTCCTCGTTCTCCAGTGAAAAATATCGATGACCACGTTTAGAAATGCCTCGAACGAGCCACAACAGTTCAAGTTTGCACGTTAGTCACGTCGTTCGTAAAATATGGAGAACACAAATTTATATTTGAATGCAGCAGTCTATTCACAATTTTGCTGTGATTCTCTGTGCCTAATATAATCTAAGCCCGGAACTATAACAGTTCGTAATCGGCGGTGGTTGTTTTTCGAAAAAAATCCCGAGCTACTTTTCAAAATGGAGTTTTGAGGTTTTCTGGCTCAGAATGGTTGTACATCCGAACCTTATACGTGAAAAAATGTGTCCCAAATTTTGTATTCCATTACGTCACCTTTTTATATCTATGAGTGTTTTCCAAAAAAAAATACCGGGGTAGCTACTTTCTCAAAATATGGACTTGTGAGGTTTCTTTGGCTCAGGATCGTTAGTACTTTCGAACCTTATACGTAAAAAAAGTGTCCCAATTTTTTTCCATTACGTCACCATTTTGCATAGTGTTTGTATGAACGTGACGTAGTGGAAAGACAAAATCACATACAAATTTTTTTTTACGTATAAGGTTCGAATGTACTAACGATTCTGAGCCAGAAAAACCTCAAAAGGCCATATTTTGAGAAAGTAGCTACCCCGGTATTTTTTTGGAAAACGCTCCTATTTTAGTATGAAAGTGGCGTAGTGGAAAAGCATTTTTCCATACAAAATTTAACCAACTTTTTTTTCAGGTAGGTAGGTTTTCCTTGCTCTGAATTGTTAGTAAGTACGAATACTACTAATAGTACTCAAAAGTCCATATTCTGAAAAAGCAGATACCTCGAGATTTTTTTAAAAACGCCCAGTTAATACTCAATGTTTTATTTGCATTAAGTATGTAGGTACATCTACATGCAAATACAGTTCTGAACATAACAATGCATTAGAGTGCGACTGATACGATAACTTTGCGGAGCGAAAATAGCAACACCTTCGTTAAAAAGTCAAATTTCTATGAAAAAGTGAAAATTTTGAAAGTGTTCCTAAATTATATCTAAATATTGATCATAATGCCCAATTTAAATGATTTATTAATCATGTAATGAGTTGTCCAGTCCATCGGAGAAAAATTCATAGTTATTGTTATGGTCCGTCAAAGTCAAAAAGCGGACCGACATATTTTGACTCCCGATTTTAAACTCTTATTACTAGTTCACGGTTCAAATTACATTGGGGACATATTGGCGGCAAATTTGTGAATTAGCATACAGCGCCGAGGCGCGTCCTAAACATTTTATCGGTTTTCAAAGTGTGCTCAAGTTCTCTCGGTTCGCTGTCTGTACAAGACATTTTCGCATTTTCCCGCATAATTCGAAGTACCTATGAATAAAGTAATTTTTTCGTTTATTTCTTCTGTGTTATGATAACTTAGTATTTTCCAATCCATGTGAATATATTATATTGTAAAATTCAACATTAGTCAACATCCCCGTTTGGTACTAGTAGCCGCTCGGCGACATCGCGGAGTGAGCCACTGCCGCCGCGGACACGCTGCATTAAATATGGCTCCGTTTACACGGAATATTTGATGACCAAAGCTTTAACGTGGCAGTTTCAGACAGTAAATAACAATAAATTATTTCGCGCCCTAAAAGCTTGAATTTAAAATAGAGCACTATTAAGAGTGTTTATTAGCCCCGGTGTCGGCAACGGCCTGTTTAACAAGACAATAGGGGATATTGTTTTAGTAATTTAGAACAGACTGGGGTGAAAGGGGTCGTGGTAACAATAGTATTTCATTACGTTTTCAACTAGTGATATTTTCATATTAACTATATTTCACGTATACTGGACTTGGTCTCCATGTATGCCAAATTTCAACTCGGTTCATCCAGTCGTTACCCCGTTATTTAGTACTCGTAACAAACGTCCAAACATCTTCACAAACTTGCACATTTATAATAGGTACTAGCATTTACTTGCGGCTTCGCCCGCGTTGTTCCCGTTACTGTCCCAAGGGAACTCTTTACCGGGATATAAATTATCCTATGTTTCAATCTAGGACGTGGTCTACTTGCATGTCAAATTTCAGCTCAGTCCATCCAGTCGTTACCCCGTTATTTAGTAACAAACATCCAAACATCTTCACAAACTTGTACATGTACAGTCAGCTGCAGAGATAAGTAGCCCCCATGTCATACATTCGTAGAATGGCAGGGGGTATACTTATCTCTGCAGCTGACTGTACATTTATAATATTACACTAATAGAGTGTAGTAGGCAGAGCTCGGAAACCGGTATTTGCTCCATACAAAAATACCGGTATTCTTTCCGTTCTTATCGTTCTTTGGTTTATTATTTCGTTTTTTAACCAGACAATCTAATAATACGAAATCGAGACTTAAATACATTACTGAGCTCTACATAAAAGCATTCAAAATATTGTGCTATTTCGGGGTTTTTGAAAAATACCGGTTTCGTGCCCTGGTAGTAGGATTCACGGGTAAAATAATATTAAAGACGAGATCGGCGGAACAATTTTGAATGACCCTTCATGTGGCGACGCTGTAGTACGGCGGGCGACACCCGCCGCCCCCCACGTCGTCCTTTGTTTAAAAGGGACTCAATTACCGGCAACTCTTTGAAGAGTGCTAGAAAAACTCCACAAACCTCCAACCTCTTAATTAAAACAAGCCGCTCGGAAGCCAAACTGATTGGCGATCGATTCCAGCCTCCGGACTGTCGAGAGTGTCGAAAGCTCTAGAAATAGGCATTTGGACTCTGTTTTTTACCCAACTGCGGCGAAGCCCAAAAGAGGGTTATGTGTTTGACCTGTATGTCCGTTCCTGTGTCCGCTCGTAACTACTCAACGGCACATCCGATTTTGATAAATGATACATCATTAGATTCGTCTTGATGGTGCGAGTGTCACTGGGTATGAAGTTCGTTAAAATAAACAAAATGGCGGATTTTATGCAGCTTCAAAGTGCACCGCGGTCGGGTTTTTTTTAGTAAAAATGTGGTTATTTAATTATTTTGTTGTTATTGTTGCAAAATTCACCAATAATCCACATCTCTATTCCACCGAAGCCATGAAGCGTTTAGATTATTATAGCGCTTTAATATCGCTGCACTAATTGGAAACCGTTTGGCGCTTAATTTGCCGGTAAATTGGGAACATCTTTTGAGCTTAATTACACATTATTACGAATTTAGCTGGCTGGTCTCAATGGGATATCGTTGAAATAAATACACTCACGAACAATGAATTCGGGGCATTTTCTGTATAATTTGTTCATAGAAAATGACCCGAATTCATTGTCCGTGAGTCGTGAGTTGTGAACTCGCGGATATCACTACATAGTATAAAACAAAGTCGCTTTCTCTGTCCCTATGTCCCTATGTATGCTTAAATCTTTAAAACTACGCAACAGATTTTGATGCGGTTTTTTTAATAGATAGAGTGATTGAAGAGGAAGGTTTATATGTATTATACATGCATAATGTAATAGAGAAACACCGTGCGAAGCCGGGGCGGGTCGCTAGTCTGTAATAAAACGCAGACATGACTTTGACGAACAATCAATACATGTAGAAAATACGCTATTAAATTACCCGGAGGCCCTGAAATATAGTTCAGAAATTCGCCGTCAAACTTTTCCTAATATTATAGATAAATATATACTTAAACAGATAGAAATGTAGACATAAAATGATGTACACATCACGGGAGGTAATAAAGAATGCCCTCGATCGCATATTTACGTCCCACTCTTGCAGCTCGGGCTGCAAACATCTGCGATCTCGGCTTTTCTTTGTTTTACCACCCTCGTTGTGTATTATCAAACCGCGTTTAGAAAGGGATTGAGCTCATATGTCATTTTTGAACTAATGCATGATATGACAGTGTCAGTGGTAGAGTATGCAGATAAATTAAATTGTTATTTTGGTACAATGAAGTTCTAAAGCATGGAAAAAATATCAAATTATACAGCGTTTTCCTTTTTTAGGTGTGCTCAATTTACAAGAATTTGCTCTGGCGACATTGCCTTCTTTTTTTATTAATGTTACTGTGTTTTTTCCAACGCCCGTCGCGGCCACCACACGATTCAAAACTTTGGTATTATTGTTCAGTAATCAAATTATTTCCTGCAATGTATCTCTTGGAATACTTACCTCAGAGACGATTGCATTTACGCTTAAGATGGCCATCAAAGTTTTCAAAAGAACCTTCGTCTTATCGTTTTCTTTATTAAAATATGTTAGTACATTGTAGACAATTTCTCGGCATCGACCGTATAATACTTTACCGCGATTCATATTGTATACAAACGTATTTTTGAAAAGCTACGGCAATGTGATAAAGCGAAATAATGTGACTGGTGACAGATTTGTCAAATATGATAATACTATTTTTTATTAAACAAATGACAATATTTACCGAGAATAGAGTTTAAATATGCAAATCATATTTAGCTATTAATTTTATTATCTTAAGGGTCTGCACTTATGAAGATATCAAAGATTGGTTTATGATTATATTTAATCATTTATTAAGTACACTTGTGCTAACGGTACACTCGAATCCCTTTCTCAACGCGGTTTGATAATATAAAGTGGCTCTTATTTCATTGTTTTTACGCGCGGAACGCAGCTTATTACACACAAGTGCTTTTTACTTTACATTACCCCACTAGTGTTGTCATTACCGCAAATTGACCAATGAGAGCAGTGCAGATAATTAGGTCGCATACATAGCGCGCGCCCCGCACTACACCGCGCCTAGAGGTGTTGTTAGATAACCCACAAAATAAATACAAAAATAGATTTTTTAAGTGATAAGTATTATTTTTTTATCCGCCAACGTGTTGAAAAACGTCATATGACACTCGTGGGCATTGTTCAATACAGTATCGGCTATTACAGCCCTCGCCTCACGGCTCGGGCCGTGCAACACAGCCTCGACTGTTATGGCCAACATAGCCCACTCGTATCATAATGTATTATTGACGGTCCAGCCAGCCTAGCCTAACTTTTGCCATTATTGTGGCTCTCCTCTGAAAGTTCTCTAATTTTGTGACCCGCCATGAAGAAAGTTTGCCCACCACTACACTTAGGGTTGCCAGATTGAATGACCTTATTACCGGGAGAAAAAAACAATATTTCGGGATTTTGAGACTTTGGTCGGGAGATGCCCCGCGCGCTTTTTTTTAGCCTGTAAGAGCAGAAATTTTCGCTGGCCGGACCACCTTCAGTGGATCGGAGTAAGTTTTTTAAAATAAAGTAGTTTTTTGGGAATTTTTTTTCTTTATCGGGAGTCGGGGGGACATATAAAAATTCGGGAATCCCGCCAAATCCCGATTTCTGGCAACCCTAACTGCACTAGATTGACGGTTAATTTCTGAATAACCCCATTGCGCACTGATCTTCTCCCGTATTAAATCACCCGGTGATTTCTATTGCGTTGTGATTCCGCCCCGATATTTGATTCTTGATTCCTTATTCTTGATATTGCTTTACTCGCGCATATTTATTACATGAGTGCGATGACATATTTTTATGATTTCTTCTAGAAAATTCCTGTTGGGAAAGACTTTCAACGTTTTTCTTTTAATTTGCAATGTACTATACAAATATATTTTATTGCACACCAGAAATAGTACACTACTTACCTAGGGCGGTAAAACAAAGAATGTCTCAGATCGAAGGTATTTGACGCCTGATCCGAAGGCAAGGGCGATAAATATGCGACCTGAGGCTTTCTTTGTTACCGTCCGTGGTAAGTACTAAATTGTACGTCTCCCCCAGGCCATGAAGTGGGATTTTCCGCACGCATAGCGTGCGGTTATTGCCACTTTATGGCCAGGCTTGACCAAAAAACATTACAAGATGTACTTACATAACTACTGTAGATTTTAAAGCAAAATAGTTTGCTTACGATTTTACATTTCGTGAGCAGACAATAATAATTCTGCTTAAATTCTGCTTTTTTATTAAAAGTTATGTTTTTAGACTTTGTGATAAATGGCGCTATAAGACGTGTAGAATATTAATAGAAAAAAATATATTCAATGCTACCTTCTTTTAAAAGTAAAATAATGTTACGATTCAGCAAAATATCCTATCTACAATATTTAAAGTTATAAGAAAAGGATAATTACAAAAATCACTGATAACATTTACTTTGAGAGAAACACAGAAAATCAAAGGTAATTCAGAGTTTAGAGAGCTCACTAACGATCTTGCATAAATAGAAGTCTTGGAATCACTAATTGGACAAAACGCCAGGGGATATTTCTCGATTAATTGGCTACAACGGAGCGGATGAACTAAAATCCAGCTAGAATATTGGAAGTATAATTATGTTTGATTCGTGATTAGGGTGCTTGCACATTCTGGCCACTAAACGCGACCACAACAACCAGCTACTATGCCACTCGTGGCCTAAGTGGGACGCGGTGGTCGGTGGTAGGTAGATATGAGCGCCGCCGCCGCCGCGAGCTCATGCGGCACGCCGCCGCCGAGTTAAACACGCGCCGCCGCAACAAATTGCAGGTTGCTTTCTCGCTCGCACCCGTAGCCCGCCCGAAATTGCTCGCTCAGTCGCGTCGAGTATTTAGTCGAGTAAATGTATGTTCGTTTTTAACAGAATGCCTCCTTTAAGTAAAATGAGCTACCTTGAGGATTTAAGGCAGTTTACCTCCAGGGCCCATCAAATTTTTCCACCCTGTATAGTTCCGGCCAATCTCTTCATATTAATCAAAAATGCCATTCCAATAAGGCGGAATCTTCTGAATATTTGCGACCTCCTGAGCGACGTCCTTGATGCCCGGGCTACACGAGGCTAGTTTTTCAAGCTAGTTTACAAGCCAGGACAGTTTTGAATAGGATGGAGTTCTATTTTTAGGCTAGTAGCGTCCCCCCACCACTGATTTTACTAGCCTAGCTTGAAAAACTAGCCTCGTGTAGCCCGGGCATGAAGAGTCACCATGTTATGACTTTTTCTTTTTTCACCTTCACTGAAGACGTTTTAGGCGTCTTCTAGTATTCCCTAAGTTGGAGACTGTTTCAATTGGCCATAAATCGTGGCCACGATGCCCAGTTATAACCTAATCCAAAAAGTAATAGTCCCGAATGGCGTCGTTTCACGCGCGGGCACGCACCGCAGTTTTACATAACCGCTTACCCCGGTCAAAGGGCTACTGACCCTAGGTTGCCAGATGGTCGGGATTTGGCGGGATTCTCCCGAATTTTTGTATGTCATCCTGACTCCTGACAAAGTAAAAAATCTCCCGAAAAATAACTTCGTTTTATGAAACGGTAATTTTAAGTTTCGAATTTTCATCAAGCGAAACGTTTGCCCTAAAAATGGTTAAATGTGTGAAAAGTAACACAAAATACTTGTGTCAAGCTAAAAAATAAATTACTTTATAAATATTTTTTGGTTATTGATAATTTGATAATATAGGTAGGTAATGAAAAAAGATTTCCTGTTTTTTTTTTGTTAATATTTATTTATGTAGACATTTATATCGGCAGCGTGCGACAATAATGTTAAATTTTCCCAAAATCCCGAAAAGTTGGTTTTTTCTCCAGATAATAGGGCCATTCGATCTGGCAACCCTAGCTGGCCCTGACAATCTCCCCACTGCAAAATTGAAATTGACTATTTGGTTTTTTTCTGTGATAAAGATCTTTCAATAATAGGTATATTACTGAAAAAACTACTTGAACATCATAAACACTCACCGAGATTGAACAATGTTACAAATTACATTTTCAAACTTTCCCAAAAACGTGTCAAAAACAATTCATACTAAAGACTACTATAACGTGACGTCACGATATAACACTTTAGGGAAATCAAGAACTTTGTTCTGCAACTGTGTGGGAGTACTAACACCTACGAAAGTATGTATTTATCTACTTACATGAGCATATATGAGCGTTTTCCAAAAAAATACCGGGGTAGCTACTTTCTCAAAATATGGACTTTTGAGGTTTTTCTGGTTCAGAATCGATAGTACATTCGAACCTTATTCGTAAAAAAAAGTGTCCCAAAATTTGTATGGGATTTTTGTCTTTCCACTACGTCTCGTTCATACTAACATGATGCAAAATGGTGACGTAATGGAAAAAAAAATTGGGACACTTTTTTTTACGTATAAGGTTCGAAAGTACTAACGATTCTGAGCCAAAAAAACCTCACAAGTCCATATTTTGAGAAAGTAGCTACCCCGGTATTTTTTTTGGAAAAAAGCTCGTATATCGTTGTCTATCTTGAGATAATAGTTGTAACTATGAAGTACAACTATTACTATTACTAAGTTTTGAACCAATAATGTACCCATAAGTTATGGAAGATTGTTCCCAAATAGGTATTCATTATTTTTTTATGTACTCACACTTTACCCGCGGCTTAGCCTGAGTTATTCCCGTTACTGTCCCAAGGGAACTATTTACCGGGATATAAAGTTTTATGTTTTAATCCAGGACTTGGTCTACTTGCATGCCAAATTTCAGCTCAATCCATCCAAACGTTACCCCGTTTTTAAATAACAAACATCCATATATCGAAACATCTAAACACCCAATCATCTTCACAAACTTTCACGTTTTATAATATTAGTGTGATGTGATTAATAGGAACTAGGAAGTAGGAAGGATTCTCTAGCGCTGTTTTCTTTTAGACGAAAATCTGGCTTGTCGTGTCAGATTACCTACTTGCTTCGCCCTCTCTTCTGCCAAATAGGTCACCCTTCCATTTAGGATTGGTAATAGGAACCCGTTCCCGCCTAACCAATAGGAAAAACAACGCTATGTTTCAATCTAGGACTTGGTCTACTTGCATGGCAATTTTCACCTGAATCCATTCAGTTGCTACCGCGTTATTTAGTAACAAACATCCAAACCTCCAAACATTTAAATATCCACTCACTTTCACATCAATTTTTTCTTAATTTATCTTTCAAACAATATTAATAGGATAGTAGAATTACTGTTAAAACATTTAAAAAAATATTTTTTTCCTCATAATTTCTACGTATGTGATTCTTCCACGATTTTGGCTAGCTTTAATCCGGAATTTTAAAGCTGTAGTTAAAAACTAGTTAAAACTAGGCAAACTGTATTTAAAGGCAGAGTACCCCGACCGACTAAAGGGGAACGTCCTTTAGTCAGTCGGGGTACTCTGCCTTTTAACCAAACTAAATTATACAGTGTTGGTTCGCTGTCATTGTTTTATTCATTACGGCCGATGCCCACGTGCACAACAAAGGGTTGATGTATCGCCCGCGGCTCGGCGGGCACTCGCCGACAACCCTCTACGTATACCTACCTAGTCTGTGACGCCACAGATTACCTGAATAGTTGTTAATAAAAAAACTGTTTACTTCGGACGCATTTCAGTCCATACAATGTTAGTTTACAACTTAAAAAAACTACGTTAGTGATATTATTATTATAAGGAACATTAGAACATTGGAAAACGGGTATACTTAGCCCTCCCAATTACCACATCGACCTGTGGGCGAGTTTCGATACAAAACCAGTTGAGCGACATTTGTATGGAACTTCGTTTCTAACTCGTCCGCAAATCGCAAGTGTGATAAGGCCCTTAGTATTACTTAGTTATTAGATATTTTATTGTAAAATTGTATTTTGTTTCTCTTTGTTATTCTGTATTGTGTAAGTTCTGTAACGTTCTGTGTTCAGTGTGGCAATAAATGTTTCTTATTCTCATTCTTAGTGAGCGGGCAGTCGAGACGCTCGTCCAACGTTCTCAGCATGCTGCTGTTGCAGCGGCGCAGTCGTTTTAGTAGTGAGGCCAAGTATAATATTGTAGTCTTTGAGTGAGGCTATTCTTTTTCGCCTTATATATTAATAAGAGATACGATCTTATACAATACAATAGAAAAGTAAATCAAACTCTTCAAATTACCTAATAAAAATACAGTTGGCCTTAAATTTATATTATTGAAAGCCTTTGGACCTTAACACTTTCCGGACGAGGCAGGCCTAGGAGGTGGCGGGATGACTTGGAAACATTTCTCAGGAACTGGTCCGATGAGTTAATGACTCCTCGGACTAGTTGCTGGGATTTGTGGTGGAAGACCAGGCGAGAGGCCTTAGCCCAGCAATGAGACCCATACAGGCTAAATAAAACACAAAAATAGTATATGTATTGCTAGGCCAGTAAAGAAAGACAATGACATGTGATCTGAGGCTTTCTTATTTACTGGCCAGGATTTGTGTACTATTTTTCTGTTCGACGGAGCCAGAAAGCGGCAACTTTGTTTAGCACAGCAACCCGCAAGTTGACGCTTTCCGGCCGGAGGACAGTAGTTGTTTTTTTTCTCGCATTCGGATTAAAGTCGGGCGTGGTGTGTTTTATTTCGATTGTTACTTTTAATCTAAGGTTTCATTAAAATGTGAATTTTATCGAGCTAAAATGTTACAGCTTTGTCTGATAATTTACGCTATCGTAAATCACTTTTAATAGCGGACATTAACTCGTGCCAAATAACGTAATATTACTAACGAAGTTTTTATAGTAAAAGTTCGTACTATGCTTTTAACGGAACACATACATAAATACGTAGTATTTATAATATCGACAACTAATTAGTATAATCTGCCTGTATAGAGCGAAGGGTATGGATAAAACAATATTGGTATTATTTACAGGTTCATAAAGACTTTATTGAGTTATGCACTCACGAACAATGAATTCAGGTCATTTTCTATGAACAATTATTTAGAAAATTACCCGAATTCATTGTCCGTGAGTGTATGTTAGAATTTAAGTGAAATGTTTTTCAAAATATCAAACAATTTGTTATGCAGACGACATACTTCTTCAGTAGTAGGTATTCAGCGCACTATTTTCTGTGTTTTTTTATAGGTAGCGTTCATTATTTCCATTTGTCATAATATTGTCTTCTGGTTTCCACAATTTTCGCCTAACAGTTGTAAAATATTTTCTTTTACAATGTTATGCTTATTTCACGACAAAAATTGCGAAATACTTATTTCTATAGTTACCATTTTGTCATGAGAAGCTAAATAGAGTGACATCGTTAAAAAAATGCACGCAAGTTCACCAATGATACCCCGTGTAGCTACAATTATATTATAACGAACACTCGGCGAATTTTGACGAACAAAGCGTTTCACTTCGCTGTAAAATTCACATGCAAATTGAATAACCGCCGACCCCACTGTCAAGACTGGATTAAAATTTGTTCGCGATCAAATATTATCACGGATAAAATTAAAAACGAGAGCAAAAAGGTTATACAACCCTGAGGAGGCCGCGTGAAATGGGTTCTGTCTACTTAATTCTCGTTTCATTTTGGGGTCGGTCAAGGACCTTAAAATAAATAGCTGGACATAGCCTCGCTAAGGGTGGAGTCACATCTATCAGCATCGAGCAGCATTTTCTGTATGGGGAAACGTCACTTCGTATGGCGATGCGTAAGCATGCGTACGCATGCGAAATGCGAACGATGCGAGCGTTTTTTTTTTAATTCCAAATCTGTGACCCCCAATCCCTTTACTTCCAAATTTTCAACTTTTTAGGATCATTTTGAAAATGTTGCTTACTATTATGCAGGCCGCATGCTTGTTTGACACCGTCGTGGTGTAAAAAAGAAATAAGCAAAAGTTGCGAGTAAATTTTATCAACAGCTTTATCATTTTTGTATGTGGTCTGCCATAAGGACCCTTTTCTACTAAACTTTGAACCAATTTTTATATAGAAAATATTAACCTACAGCAGTGAAACCCAGCTACAAATACACATTTATTTCTATATTTTACAATTTTGCATAAAATAAAAAATGATTATTTTGAAGGATTTCACAAAAACTTCAATATCTCCGTAACTAGAAACTGCCGTAAGGACCCTTTTCTTATGGAAAGTCACATAATTGGTCACTCTTGAAACTTAATTTAAAATGCAAAAGCAAAGAAACTGAAATTAAAAACTCGACTCTCGCATTACATTCGGAGGTCTTAAAGACACACATAGAATCTTCACTAATCGGAGCCACGTGTAATTAAGAAACGCATCTCCGTGTAACAAGGAGCTACGTATCTTAATTACACGTAGCCAAATTACACGTTCCGAACGGCTTGGATCTCCGTTTCCGCATTACACGGTAACGGAGATCCGGCTACGGGTACACGAAACACGGACATGACCCCAAAAAAGTCTGGCATATACGGGCAATACGGGCATGGCACGAAGACCGTACAAGATAAATGTAGCACGATTTTCCCGAAAAGTCTTTATTCATTAAAAACAGGCTAAAAACCTCAGTCTCCCACGACCACGCTATCAATACACACACTTGATTATGCAAATATCTGTAACAACGTCGTAATGCGTGACATCGTAATCGAAGTTGCTTAACAAGCTCATGAATAAACAAGGGTGTTTTCACATGTCAGTATTTGTTCGACGGAGCCCATAGGCGGGAGGCGACGGACGAGGCGCGGGCGACGCGGCGCCGGTATTGTTCTCCGGATATAGCGAACACAGCCACAGTGCATTGAGAATAAAAAACGGGTAAGAGCTAGTCCGACTCGCCCACCGAGGGTTCCATACAAATATTACAAATACATTTTTTTTTAAATATAGTTTTTAAATATGATTTAATTACAAATGTAAAATTTGCAGATTGTTCCCTATACTTGTAGTATAAGACAGTATTACTTGCCAAATTTCATAGTTCTAGGTCAACGGAAATGAATTTTGCTTTCTTGAGAGTGATGAAATTTACGTTTTTTGCGGTATAAACGGCCGTACCTCCACGTATACGCCGTCGATACCTCCACGCGTTTCCGAGATAAATGGCCTTGACAGACGGACAGACAGACAGACATACAGCGTGTACATATAGACAGACGGACAACAAAGTGAGGCTAATAAGAGGGGTAGATAAGGGTTCCGTTTTTCCTCGTGAGGTACGGAACGCTAAAAATCAAGAAATTTAAAGAATCCTTAATTCCTTAAATTGACCTGATCTGCTCTCCACCAGTGCCTGCACTCCATAAGCACAAGACACTGCTTAACCTCAATTTCTTCACTACTAAGGGTACGAGGGTAGACAGTAGAAGGGTAAGTAGAGCGTTATGATATGACCGTACTAATTTTTACCCTCCTACGATGTCTCTCCCCACTACAACGTATGATACCATGACCGCACTATGAACGTATTAGACACGGTATGACTAATGCCGGTCGGTAACGGAACGTGCTAGTGGGTATAGTCTCATACTTTTCAATACAAAGAATATTTATTTTGCCTAAAACGGCGACTTACGGTGGATGATACCGCTGCCGTCCTATGTCTAAAACTAGACTAACCTCTATGGAGTTGTATAGGGGTTAGTCCAGTTTTAGACATCGGACGGCAGACCGTGTAGTGGGCAGAGATCTTTAGTCATATAAGCTGCAATGGTGGGGTTAGGAAAGTGTAGCCTGCTGCGTTTCCTGCACTGCACACTGGGACTGTATGTAGGCCGCTCCACGTGCGAGTTCGCGCTGCGCCGTAATGCCGGTAATATTTCCCGGTGATGTCTGCCGTTACGGCGGAGTTCCAGGCGATGCAACCATAAGACGCGGCTTTTGATTTATCTCTCCTATCTAACGGCTTAGTGCTCCTTCATGAAACACCCGCCATTTGTCATCCATATTTGCTGCTGTTTTTCTGGAAACGAGAGATTTTGGCTAGCTACACCTTGAAAATATTTTCGCAGCCGATTTAAGAATAGGCACTTGGCAACACTCAATATTGTTTTCATAGCTTGGTAGGTGTTAAGAAACGTTTAAAAAGTTATATAATCAAATTGCATATTTTTTACATAAAATATCCAACGAAATGTTATATATTCAAATGTCGCGCCACAATTTGTATTTTATGCATGGCAACATTAAGAATTCAAAAAGAGCTCTTTTAAAATAATTCACTTGTCATTCTTACCTACTATTCACGGCAACGGCTGGAACTTATTTTTCTGTTTTAATCTTCTATTTTGGAATTACACCAGTTTAAACTTACAGTCCACTTTTCATTCCACCACCATCAGGTCTAGTTCCTGTAATACTCGAGGAGTAGCGGATTTTTTCCATTAGGTACACTTATAACTCTCATAACGCGATCAGATATCCGACTAATTGGATATCCCTTTGAACAATGCTCTCTGCAGCGCAACCGACAGGGAAAAGTGGAGATCTGACATCAAGAATATCCCTTCAACGGAGATCCTTAGCAGTGACAAAGTATGAGGAAAAACAAGTATTCCAACTTCGGCCGTTTAAGAGCGCGTGACACGCACAATCGCGCGTTTGTGTGAGCGCGATCCATAATGGAGCATTCTTGCACATTCTTAAATATTTGCTTGTTGTGTGGGCGCCACAGACTGTGTGTGTGTGGAGGTGGTCTGTGGTGGGCGCACACATTCAACCGCGCGATCTATCTTTTCTAGGAAGAAAAATTACTGTATTATACTGTGGCAGTGGGAAACCGACTTAAAAGAGAATTAAACTTATAAGTTCACAACACAACAGACTCATAAAAATTAAAACAGCAATCCTTGAGTTTATAACTTTTGACACCGCACGTAGCTCTGAACGTATGAAATACAATACGAAATTCGCTTTTATTCCTTCAAAATGCTTCGCTGCAAAAATTCCAGTAAAATTTTTAGAGAGGAGAGGTTATGAATATTGAATGGATCCACATTTGTATGCGAAGCGACAATTGAAAAGCAGCTTCGGACCATGAAGGGTCATCCGTGTAACCGAGCCTTCGCAACTTGTACAGAGCTTCGTGAGAAGAGAACAGAGTAGATTTTTAAGTACATCGAATAAAGTATCATATAAAGTATTAATATTAACGCCATCTCTCGTTCAATCGTCGTACCTGTAAAGGTTCGCATTGGGGTGAGGCACCTGTGTAATACGGGTTCTCATAGATGGCGTTTAGGTTAATTCCTAATAAAAACAGAATGATACCGAAGTCAAAGTAGATGGCAAAGTTGAGGGCACTTAGTGGGTGCTACGGTGGACGAGTGGTTGAGTCGCTGGGCCGGAAAACCAGAGGTACCGGGTTCGATTCCCGGTCTGGACACAGGTGAGTGACATTTATTTTTTCTATGTACTTTGATTTCTTGTATCTATAATTATTAATTATATGTAAGTACATCGAAGTTAAAAATATAAAATAAAAGTATGATCATCAAGACAACAGAGATCCTGTACCTATTGTTAGTAAGTACTTAAGTAGCTAGGTCAGTTGATTAATTAATTAATAAAAATATCTATATTACAAACAGTTTTAACACTTTTGTGTACGGTAAATTAAAGGTTGTCTGGAAGAGATCGCTCTTTAGCGATAAGACCGCCTATTGTTTACCACTGTTTTTTGTATGCGTTTACACTGTAATTTATTTTTCTGGTGTGCAATAAAGTATGATTGTATTGTATTGTAAATTGAATAAAGCGTTGTTAAGCCTACATATTTGACGTTTATAGTCGTTGTGCACCTGAAAGTGTTAACTGACGAAATAAATGTCCTCGGAGTGAGGGTTTATAAACGTCAACACCCAGTACCTCCCAGTATCTCCTCTAGCTCTGTCAGCAAGACGTATTCTTAGAAATTTGTTGGAACTACCCAGTACTCTGCTTTTGATGGAAGCAATTTTTTATTACGAAAGTCGTTTAACAATTCGTTTCCTACTTATGTATTTAATCCAAAATGGTATTGCAAAGTTGAGTTCTTGCAACTAGTGTTGCAAATTAAAAAAAAAAACAAAAATACGCAATTAATTATAACGGGCTGGCGCTAATTGGCTAACACGTTATCATATCGTGGATTAATAAAGCAATATTTTTGTTTTTAATTAACATGGTTTTCCGCAAACGTTAACGCCTGATTTAATCAATTAGTGTTGCAAATGTCTATACATAGGTGGCGGTGACAGTAGCCATGGAAAGTGTTTCATCAGTTGGATCGTCTGCCTGGTTGCCAGTCTAAGGCTTTAAAAGACACAAACATAAACGATCAAAATTGTTCTTATCGTTTATGTTTTACGTAAACTAAGTATTCACGATCCTTCTTCGAGAGTTTTAGAAAACGCTGTCTATTAAAATTAGGTCCAAAAGATTTGGCTACGCGTTACTAATTCATTCTTCAGTCACAAGTTTTTTATTGGTTTAAATACCACACATTCTAATTTAAGAATTTAATATGAGAATCGTTTGGAGCGTTATTAAAAAGTATGCTATACTGTAACGATAATTTGAACTCTCAGGCAAAACCTATTCAGAAAACACACGTATAAGTATGGAGTTTAAGGGTTGTCGTAGTTTATAGCTCCCGGTGCATAATCCGACGTTAAGCGGCCATCGCGGGAAATGATCGTAATCGGACCACCATTACGAGGCGATAAAAATTCTACACCTGTTCGTGAGATAAAGTTGTACAGTCACCACGCGGGGATATTACGCCACTTGCCAATGTTCTTGATGTAAATCGGACGTACATGGGGCACACGACTGACAACGAATTGTAGCAATCTGTCCCAATAGTACTGCTCGAGTGAAGCTGTGCGAGTACATGAAGAATGAATCAACTCAACCAACAACAACCACAACTCAAACAACTTTTCTTTGTCAACAAAATTTCACCTTCTCCGAAGGAAATCTTTATTCTGATATTTTTTTTTTATAAAGTGCATGCTCATTTAAAATACAGATAATATAGCTACGTAATGCAAATATTTTTTATTATAATTTGTTTATTATAACTTGTTTATAAGCAGTGACCCAGCGGACATAGCTGTCCCCCACTTTTGTATGAAAATAAGGGTTCGTCCGCTGGGTCACCCTATTTATTTATCAAAAAACGAGTTTTATTTTTATTTTTACATACCTATCTCTAGACGTAAGACCTTGTTCCATTTAAATCATGTTAAAACATGCAAAAAGTGAACAAATAAGGAGAAAGAGCAATCTTCGCATAAAGCAAAAAAACGTTGATTTACCCTCATGTACCATTTGATTAATGTTTTAAACTTTATTAGTCCATTTATTGTTTGCAGAGCGGAGACGGACACTTTCCGCTAATGTCACTATTTGTTTTGTTTGTCGCCTTACTTGAGATACGTGTGTAATAAAGCAACGTTAATGGATTAAATCGCGTATAATCCTTCATTTTTACGTCCCGACGTTTCATAACCCTTTTCAGCGTTCGTAGTCGCGGGTAGACTGAACCACGAACACTGAAAATGGTTAGAAATGCGGGGACGTAAAAATTGAGTAATATACGCGATTTAATCCGTTAAAGTTGTTTTATTATAGTCCGTACACACTCTTAAGACCAAATAAATGCTGTCAAACGAACGCAAGCCAAAAACTACGTTATGTTCTGATTATAAGGTAGTTTTTGGCTTGCGTTCGTTTGACAGCATTTGGTCTTAAGAGTTTGTACGGACTATAGGGAACGTGTACGAACTATAGGTGGCAGCACTAAACGACAAAAGTGACACGGGCGGACAATAAAGGAAACTATCGCCCCTGTCAAATCAAGCTGTCAATGTCAATGATAATATGTAAGTGTCAATGTCAAATATAGTAAGTCGTAGCTACACTGACGTTAATCATCCGTCAACGCGATAAATTAACGTTATTAACGGCGTTTTCGTCAATGTGGCCCCAGCATGAGAGGGTATATGATTTAGATTGGCGGCACCAGTTGGCAGCACCTTCGTCGTGCACGTTCCCTATACAATGAGTGATAATTGAGAAACTGAACAGTATTATTTAGTTCACAAAGGATACGTGGTACTTTTACGTGCGCCATTGTACAACCTTCTAATATATCTTCATATAAAATATAAATATTAGGGGACAATCTTACACAAATCGAACTAGCCCCATAGTAAGCTCAATAAGGCTTGTGTTATGGATACTAGACGACGATATATTTAATAGATACAAATACTTAAATACATAGAAAACATCCATGACTCAGGAACAAATATTCGTGCTCATCGCACAAATAAATGCCCTTACCGGGATTCGAACCCAGGACCTCTTGCTTCGTAGGCAGGGTCACTACCAACTAAGCTAAAGCGGTCGTCAAAACGTCATATAGCTATGCATAACGCACAGTTCCGCTCATGCGAAATTATTGGAGCGCCCCGCTTCGCAGCCGAAATTAAATGTTTCAGCCGTACGAGTACTTATGAATTATTTTGATTAAAAATTCAAAAGTTGCTATTGTACGATACGGGTTATATGCTTTTCGGTATGAACGCCGTCCAGTTGTATGTACAACTTTAATAAAAATATAGGTACTTACAGGTTTAGGTTTAAAGATATTTATTCTCATACCGGGTGTTGCCTATAACAGGAGCCGATAATTAAAACGTAAATTCTACTCATCAAACAATAAAACTTTTAAAAATCATGTAATCTTTAGATTTTATCTTTTTCATACAAATTAAATTATTTATCCATAAATAAAATATATACCATTGTCAACAAAAAAACAAATTAAATATTATTTTCAATGTACGTTAGCATAAGTCAAATTGACGTCGCTTGTCACGCTACAGACATAAAAAACATCGCAATACATTGCGCTTTCAAATAAACTTTAAAGTGTTCTAAAAAGTAAAACATACGTTATTTTTAAACGTCGCTGAACAAATGTTGTTCAGTTTGAGGAGTACAATCTACGTTTTAATTATTTGCTCCTAGTACAGGCAACAACACCCGGTATACGTAAGATTTACATCACTACACAAATATTTGTAATTAACTTGTTTGTCGTCACCGCAAGAATGCATAAATCATATTAAAGTAGACAGTAAAATAAAACGATGGAAATTAAGAAGAAATTGAGCCATGCAAATATTGAGACAGGTAAGGTAATTACTATTTTTAATTAAGTTATTCAACCATTCAACTCATTAATTTAATTTATTCATCTACTTAAGTATTACAATCAGAATAGGTGTACTTAATATAATTTTCACTAGATTTTCACGAGATAGAAGGAAATAGTCCGTCGATTTGTATGGGAACCAAGCGTGTATCGTTTTTCGCTTGGCGTTTGACGCCAAAAGTGTAATTTAGTGATGGAAAACATAAATTCCATTTCATTTGGTGGTTTTTGCACAGTTAATTATACCATTATCGTCAGATTTTCAAATCTGATAATAATATTGACGGCGACTGAAGTTCACGGTGTGCAAAATAGGTCGCCGACACTTCTTTTTAGCACGCGAGGTGGGCATTTCTCCAGAAATATGTCTGCGGTCACCTCATTCATTTGGCCCTTTTTCATACTAAATGTATGGAGACAGATGAATGAGGCGCAGACATATTTCTGGAGAAATGCCCTGGTACACTTTTTCCCTCTACCTTTATATATTTCTGTGGGCGGAATATTCTGAATATTCACTAAATGTACACAGGCGAATGATAATTTTCATGAATGACCAGAAATCATCCAGAGCCAAGCTAAAATGTCTCAATACAAACTTCACTCATAAGTTATTATTATATGTAAACTAATATTTACCCATAAATTGTAAGGAAAGTAAATGCATCGTACATCGCTGTAACCTTTTTTTTTTTTTTTTTTGACCCCGGGAAATGCATGAAACTGCATACCACTACGTAACCTAAGGCTATTGGGGGTGACAGCCAGATGTTACGTATTGGTTATGTGGGGCTCTCCGCTCCTGAAGGGATTGGCCTACCCACTAAAACCCAGGAATGCTACCGACCTGTGCCTTCACGGTGATGGAATGGGAATCTACTAACGCCACGCCATCACCAGCACCTCCGCCCTAGGGCGGACCCTCTCCGAAAAAGGCACACTGTAGCATGGCCAGTGTGCCTTCCCTCACCAGCTCCCCCCCGACCAAATGGCCGTCCCCCGGGGAAGCAGGGACCGGCACCAGACACACTGTGTCCCGGTCCCTTCCTCGCCGCCACGGGAGGACAAACGCCCCTGCCCCGCAGCCGTCCACGGGAGGACAAACGCCCCTACCCCGCAGACATTCGCCTGTCCGTTCCTGACCATCGCCAGCCCTCGTTGCTGGGGACAGTCAGGTTTACGGACCACGGTGGACCAGTCCTCTACGTCCCGCTAACGGGACGCAGAGGACTAGTCCACCGCCACCACGCAGCGGCACAGGTCACCCGTCTGGTGCCTGCCCGCAGTGCCCCCCAAAAGGAGACGTCGGAGGGATGCTGCCCGTGCCCGACGCTCCACCCTCGCGTGCCGCACCTGGAGAGTCCTCTAACAGAGGAAACCCGGTGCGGGACCCCCCAACCCCCCCTGACAGGCTCATTCGCAGCATCGGCAAGTGATCAATTAGGGGCCCCTAAGAAATCACTTGCCGTTGCTCCCGGGGTGCACCGGCCAAGACGCTTCCCTTTCCTGCGGATCAACCGGATCAAGAGGAATGAGAAGAATCCAGACACTCTGGGAGGTTTGCTGTCTAGCACCCCTACATCGCTGTAACCTGGCGTCGCCTCTAGGGTTGCCAGATTTAATTATCCTATTATCGGGAGCAGGAAACAATATGTCGGGATTTTGAGACTTTGGTCGGGAGATGCCCCGCGCGCTCGACGCGCGGGCCGGTTTTTTTAGCCTGAAAGACCACAAATTTTCGCTGGCTGGACCACCTTGAGTGGATCGGACCAAGTTTTAAAATGAAGTCGTTTGTCGGGAGATTTTCTTCTTTGTCGGGAGTCGGGAGAGCATCCAAAAAATCGGGAGAATCCCACCAATTCCCGACCGTCTGGCAACCCTAGTCGCCTCGCCGGGCGGAAAAGGCATTTTTACTACCTTCCGTCGGCGCTCTGATAAATAAGTCAATACTGGTTATTTGGAGCTGTCATGCGTCGACAAGACTGATTGCCCTAATGGACAAAACACGTCGCTTTACCGACTGAGAGCTTTGTGGCCGTTGGTTATTATTTTTTGGCTTTAAAAAGTAGCTATACTAAATGAAACGTAGCAATATTCGGTTCAAATATCGTTGTCTAAGCGTGTAATACTGCTAACTCCTTTTCTAAAAAACTCAATTATTTCAAATTAAGATTAATTATTGCTTATAATTCGCCTGTTGACTCGATTTTTTTTCTGTCGTAAATCGATTCTACTATTTGTGAGGAACAAATATCTATATGACACCTAATACATTTGTATAAGTTTAACAGCCACAAACTGTAATCAAAAGTAGCAGATCGCACTGAGCATTGACATGACATGTATTAATAAATAAATAAATTGAAAACGCTCTATACAAAACGGGAGGAACCTATGACGTCATCGGTTCCATCGCTGTACTAAGTTGTATGAAAAAAATAGCATTTTGCCATTTTAAGCACGAAAAAGTGCGTTTAAGCACGTAGTTGTCATACATTTATTTTTTCAGTGTTATTTAAGCATTCTGAAATTGACTTTATTTTTTCTTTAAGACGATAAAAAAATATCGTTTTTTTTTAAACTTTGTGGTCTTATAATTTTATATGTTTTATACATTTTTGGTTTATTTCATTTGTGTTATGATCATTTAGTATTTTCCAATCCATGTGACTATATTATGTTGTAAAATTTAACATTAGTCAACATCCGAATTTCAAAAGAGTTACAGTATAGGTACGATTATTTGGACTTTGACACTCGGCAATTCTCGACCTTTTTCAGGAGAGATCCGAAGTGAACAATAGTATTATGTCATACAACGTTTTCAACACACTTGAGAATAAAAATTATACTTATCATTCAAAACTTCTTTTTTGTATTTATTTTATGCCACACCTGGCCATAAAGTGGATGCACGCTGCGCGTACGGAAAAAGCCGCTTTCTGGCCATGTGTAGACATAAAATGATGTACACAACACGGGAGGTAATAAAGAAAGCCCTCGATCGCATATTTACGTCCCTCGCTTGCAGCTCGGGCCGGAAACATCATGTAATGTACTATTGCGGGTTATCTACCCTCTTTGTGTGGTGCAGTACGCGGCGCGCGCCCATGTACCCCGCGCAGCGCCGACACCGTGTCGCGCGTATAATATCCGCGCGCCGGGTCATTGGTCAATTGGTGGTAATTACAGCACTTGTGCGGTAATGTAATGTAAAAAGCACTTGTGTGTAATAAGTTGCGTTCCGCGCGTAAGAACCATTAAATAAGTGCGACTTTATGAGCAAGTGTGTTGAAAGAAATATTAAATTATTTATAATTTATTTACAATAAATACTAGAGCCGAAGCAACAATAGTAGATTGTGTCACAAGGGAGCAAAATGATGTATTTACGGCGAGGGCGTACATTGAATCCTGAACGAAGCGAAGGATTCTACAATTGAATCCCGAGCGTAGCGAGGGATTCTAAAGTAGAATCCGGAGCGTAGTGAGGGATTCCAGTGTTAACGCCCGTGGTGAAAATAATTTTGCTACCTTGTGACACATACTGCTTTTCACACCGACTATGAGGAAAATTCAAATACAAACGCTACCTACCAAAATAACGAGATATATAGTTAATCAAAGAGCATAACATATTATTATTAAAAATGAAATGTTAAATTGTTAAATTTATAGTCCATTATTATTCTATAAAACTATCATTATTTTTTACGGACGGGACGAAAATACCACTTCCATATTATATTTATGGCCCTCGCCTGCGGCTCGGACCGCAAACACCTGTGATCTGGGCCATTCCTTATTATACCGCCTCTATGTGTAATATACTAACAAAGCTGTCTATGGTATGGCATATTCTTAGTGGATTCAAACTAAAAATACCCTGTAGTCCTTGAACAGAAAAGTACCACTTTGATCCCTCTTATGAGGGAGCAAAATACTCTTTTCTGAATAGGAGGTGTGAAAAAGAAAATAATCACACATGTAAAAGAGCCCTTGAGGCCTACTTGTAGAAATAAATGAGTTTGAGTTTGACTAAGTGTATGATTAAAAATGAAACCAGGAATTAATAATAATTCCTTCGATTTTGAAAGCTTATCCGTCACATACATGTTAAAAGTTGATTATAGTCTATTTGAATGTTTTATGTGAGTAAATTCTAGGATTTTATATACTCTATGTGAAAACACGAAATTTTACGATTAAAATCGAGACCACCCGAGTGTCAAAGTGGAAATAATCGTACTGTAGCAGCTTTACACTCTTAGACGACGATATTAGAAAGATATAAGCCTATTCATTTTCAATATTGCACGGAATAGAAAACGAAGATGCTTTCGTTTTTATTGTGATAGCAATTTTATTATTGCATTACGTCCCCATCGCAATCAAATTTCACGAAGATGAAATCACGGGTGAGTTATTTATAATTTCAACCGTTTGAAGACACTGAAAAAGTTATATTAAAAAAAAATTAAACCACAACATCATACCTAATCTATTAACGCCATTTTAATTAGTCCGGGACTTAGGTTATCGAGTGCTATGTTTTGTGCACGCAGTCATTATTGTGCATGTCACTACCGTGGTTTTAATTGCTCTTTCTAAACGTTCAACCTAGCCGTCATAATATCATAAATTCGTTTCCTAAAATTAAATCATACTTTATTCAGGGGATAAGTTGTAGAAAATACAATACAAAGTGATACAGTAATATCATGAATTCGTTTTATCATATGGATTAGTGAATTCATGATAGTGTTAACTTTTTTTATCAATTAGAAAGAGTTATAATATAATGCCCACGGTAGTGACATCCACGGTAGTGTGTGCATGCACAAAAATGAGAATGAGCCATTTAGGTTAAGCGCTCACATGACGCTGCCTAATCCGCTTGTCCAAGTCCCCAACCCGCCAGTCCGCCGTCCCGGCCTGCCGATGTGCCGGCTTGGCCTACTTTCTCCCGGGGCCTTTCTTCGCCCTCTGAAACAATAAAACTGACGACCTTGTTGCTCCTCATTTTGACAACTTTATTAAAGCTCTTATTCCGAGTTTTGAGAGTCATTCTAGCACGATTAACTACCTGTCAAACAGGCCTATTGAGCTCTATACGTAATTACCAACTTTTAAATGGTTTTTATTCAGTATTTTATTGTATTTCTTCTATAAATGTTCTTCATCACCGTCGGTATCACTCTTACCAGAGACCGAAATATAATTTATGAAAATGGACGTTGAAATTTGCCTCGTAACATTTAAAAATCGATATGTCTTATCTATCAAGTGGTGTGGATAACCAACTTAAGTTTACTATATTGGAGTCTAAAGTCTTTTACGACAAATATTCACACTGAGTTTGAGTAGATGACATTAATCAATGTTATGTATTTGTTGAAACATTATTAAATATAGTATTAATTTAAGGATAATTATTAACGCTGTTTAGAGTAATTTATTCAATTGTTTTGTAGATTATTATTTTTTTTTTTTGTTAACTATAAGGACATTCATATACAATGTAAGTTGTTTTTGAATAAATGAAATGAAATGAAATGAAATTTTCGGATAGGTTGCATATCGTTTAAAAAGAAAAATTTGTGATTGGTGAATGACACCTACTGACCAATCCTACTGAAGTGAGAAGTTCATGTGACGCTATAGATGTTTCTGCCCCCTATGACATAAAAAAACAAAGTGTAATAGTAGTATTTTATGCAACAGTTGTATAAGTGGGTTCAAAAAATGCGAATTGCGTGAGTTGCGATACGAGCCGCGAACGCGGCGAGTATCGCAAATAGAGACGCAATGAGCGTTTTTTGACTTAATTATACAACGTTGCATACAATACTTTTTCTACGACGAGGTTTTAAATTATAAAATACAAAATTAATCATAACCTGGAAACAAGGCAAATATGACGTTTGACTGACAGTATGTGTCTATGGTATACTTTTTTTTTCATTTCAAATATACTTAAATTAAAAATACTTTTTTTATGTTGGCATCAATGAATTCAGTTTGGAAAGTTTTGTTTTTCTTAAAACCCGTAGGAATTTAATTGTTTGTTAAGTTGGTAGTTGTGCATTTTTACCGTAAAGTTAACATTGAGCGCTTAATCCTTGACCTAAGTTTAACCTAGATTTAGAAGTCTGTGGCTGCTAGCAATAACGTAAAGTGACTATAACGACACTAGTGCTGTTATGGGGAATAGAGTATAGACTTCTCTGAACTCATATTATGTATGTTCTTATATTAGTGTTCGTGACCAAGTAAAAGACAGATAACAAACAGTACAGGAGTAGAAAAAACAACTTAATCGGATTAAATCGCGTAGGTATATTGTTTCATTTTCCCGTCCCGAAGCTTCTTAACCCTTTTCAGCGGTTGCAACAGCAACGCTAAAAAGGGTTACGAAAAGTCAGGACGTAAAAATGAAGTAATACACGCGATTTAATCCGTTTTAGTTGTTTTTTTACAATGAGTGATAATCGCGGAAACCGAAGACAATATTATTAACCTAATTACCGATTTTCAAAATGATTACCATTTTCCCTGACTGTCTCGGGCTGTAGTGACACGAGCAACTGTTGACTTGTCTAACTCGGCTAGGAGCAAATAGCTGGCGCAGAGCGACTAGAGCGAGCAAGCATGTTACGTTACGACTCGCCGTGTTTGTCTTCAGGATGCTCAGCATCGCTCCACAAAACAATGTTTAACTACATAGTGGTTGCTAGGATTATGGTATTAGTATTCACTAGCATTTTCTCGCGGCTTCGCCCGCGTTGTTCCCGCTACTGTACCAAGGGAACTCTTTACCGGGATAAAATGTATCCTATGTTTCAATCCAGGACTTAGTTTAATTGCATGCCAAATTTCAGCTCAATCAATCTAGTCGCTACCCCGTTATTAAGTAACAAACATCTAAACATCCAAACATCTTTACAAACTTTCGCATTTATAATATTAGTGGTTTGGTATGGTATTACAAACTTTTATTTAGTTTCACCCATCCCAGTGTCTGCGTGTCTGTAATCAAATTTGGTCCATTTCCCAGTTTTTGGTTGAGCTAAATGTTTGTAAGAATATGTAAATCAGATGACAATGCAATATTATTATGACATGAAGCTGATCTGGTGATGGAGCTGAATGGCAGCCATAGGAACATCTAAATTCACCGTGTTTGGGCACATTCGTTCTGAAGTGCAGTTTGCGATTAAGTATACAAAAAATTGAAGTCGAAAAACATTTTTTTGACTGAAACTTATACTTATAATCACACAAAATTTTGCATAAAGGTGATTAACTAGCCCGCCACTTTGTCTTTAGACAATAAGAGTCTTGTATTAGATCTATAAAATGTGTTCCTCCACGGTTAAATAATAGGCAAGTCGGTGGAAATAGAGTTCTGTTGATACCCCCCCGTACTGACTTGGTTTAACTTTACATCTCAAAACTTTTTTGTTGTAGGAGAACTGCGTTGCGAGACTGGCATCTTTTTATATGTAATGTTTTTGATGGGATCTCATTTCTTTTTGGAAGTGGTCTTCCTTTAATTATTACATTTCAATACATTCTTTTCAATTTGAACTGCAAAACTTTGTAACCTCATGTATTTGTATAGGATTACAAACTTATATGTGCAGTTGTGACTGAAATTACAACATATTTAGGTTTTTAATGACTTGATAGGCTAAAAACTAACTATGTTTAAAATTTGGAGCTTGTAGGTCTGCTAGAAGTTCCTTAGAATTATGATGATCAGTGAGTCAGTGACAAAACTAAGGAACTTTGACATTCAATAGTTCTTAAACTACACGTTCAAATTGAATGATATTTAGAATATATATAAGTCTTATTGATCCCTATATATTTCTGAAATTTCAGAGTTCTAGCTTTAGCCAGTACAAAATTACGGGAGGCTGAAAATGGCCTGAATGGCTTCGAGAAAAGGATGGTACGGCCGTGCCTTTGTTTTGCTCGACTTGGCGGGGGCACTGCCGTGCCCCCAGATTTCTGGCATAGAAGCTGTCCTTGTCTCAACTAGGGCTTGAAACCAGTATTTTGCAAATA
Organism: Eudemis profundana; assembly: GCA_947034925.1. Classification (NCBI taxonomy): domain Eukaryota; kingdom Metazoa; phylum Arthropoda; class Insecta; order Lepidoptera; family Tortricidae; genus Eudemis; species Eudemis profundana. Next base: position 27,730,097 of record OX344798.1, read on the forward strand.
CCCCGAAATAGCCCAATATTTTCAATTATTTTAACTATTTTTATATAGGGCTCAATCATGTATTTCAGTGATGATTTCGTATTATTAGATTGTCCGATAAAAAAATGAAATAAAAAACCAAAGAACGGAAAAATACCCGTATTTTTGTATGGAGAAATTACCGGTATCCGAGCCCTGTAGGCTTATGATGGTATGCTTTGTCGCGCGATAAATAAATGATAAAGCATCCGTCACGTTCTGACAATATGGGTGTGAGAGTGACGGATGCTTAATCATTTATTTATCGCGCGACAAAGCGTAGCATCATAAGCCTACTGGTCTCAACTATCTCTATACCAAAATTCATCTAAAACGGTCAAAGATTTATGCGTGAAAAATAACAGATAGACAGACAGAGTTTATTTTCGCATGTTCTCACTACTTTGAAAAAAACTCGTATCTAAAAACGTCGACAGAAAAACGTCAAAAGTTACATACGAACTTCATATACACTTACTGCATTTTTACCTGGAGTCAGTATCAGATACTTTTTTTTTTAAAGTAATGACGGTTTATAATACCCGAAGCTTTGCTCATGTTATTCAGATTATTATTCCAGCCCGCAAGGGACTGTTACTCGCCCAATTTTACTCGTTTACGCGCCGGCGGTGAGAAAAGTGTCTCAAAACATCTTTGTTTTTTCCAGCTTATTTCGAAAATTTACGACTTGTCGCGCGCGACTATGGTGTACCAGCAACTTGTTCACTACTTATTCGTCTCTAGTCACGTAGATAGTGAAATCTAAGTTAGTGGCAGCTCTGCATACTGTCGCGGGCAAATTCGGTGTTTAGTACGTGCCGGCACGGCGACGAGCGACGTCACGAGTCAATGCAAAGTGAAGAACAAAGGAGCCGAGACATGCTTACACTGGAGCGGAGTGGAGTGGAAAACAGCGGAGCTGAGCCAATATTAACAAATATAATTTAACACTTTCAACACCGGGAACCCGATTTTAAGCTAACATAGTCATTCACAAAATAACTACTATTCCTCCGTGATGATGGCGCTTGCAACAATGCCGTAATATCGGGAACTCATAAAAACAAACATACACGGTAAATATCCCGTTGTTAATAGTAGTTATTACCGGGAGCCCGGTCCGCGGGCGCTAGGCTCGTAGCAGCTACGAAATATGAACGGGGCTCTCCGTGTTATCGACTACAACCGTAGCGTAGCGCTACGTGATGACGAAAGTGTTAGTCTCAGTGGACATTTTGTTAAAACTCTATTGGTTTAAGTATATATTGGCCCAACTCCGCTCCAGTGGACAGATAGTGTGTTTCCGTCGAACAGAATAGTACATTACACAACTAGGGTGGTAATACAAACAAAGGCAGAGATCGCAGAAGTTTGCGGCCCGAGCTGCAAGCGGGGGACGTAAATATGCGATCGAGGGCTTTGTTTATTACCTCCAGTGTTGTGTACATCATTTTATGTCTACACTTGGCCAGAAAGTAAATAAGAAAGCCTCAGATCACATGTAATTGTCGGCCGAGACGAAGTCGAGGCAATTCTTTCTTTACTGGCCTATGTAAAATACTGTTTCTACATTTAAAGAATTTACAATACAGGGTTGAAATTGAAATTTATTACAATCAACTTCAAATTACCAAAACTTCAACAATTTAAATATATCAAAATTAAATTATTTTAATTAGAAAATATTACTAAATAGGTACAATACAATACAATTTCCTTCATGGACTTGTCGCGCTTTTTACAAGTTTTTATTTAGTTTGACCTGTCCCGGTGTCTGTGTGTCTGTACTGTGATCAAATCTTGCAACTTAAATTTGATCCAATTTCCGATTGAGCTAAAATTTTGCAAGTATACATAAATCAGATGACAATGCAATATTCTTGTAACATGAAGCTGATCTGGTGATGGAGCTGGTTGGTAGGTTCATCTAATTCCACAAGATAAATTCGCCGTGTATCTGTCGCGGCCAACTAGTTTAATCAGTCATTTGGTTAAAATGCCTATCATTTTCACTTAATTATAACCCAAGCTAACTAACAAACCTAACCTAAGATTTAAATGAAAAAGCTAGGTAGTTAGCTAAATGGCTAATTAAGCTAGTTGGCGGCGGGCGACATATCGACCCTGTTGATTAGTTTTGACAAGCAGTTTGCGATTATACAAAAAAGTACAGTTGGCAAGAAAAACTTGTCTCAAAAAAACATTTTTTGACAGTAACTTATTCGCTTTCATGCTTGCAATGAAAGCAGATAGACAGGTCGACGTCAGGCCGTATCTTAGACAATAATGTGCAGCTATCCGATTGTTCCGACAGTAAACAAGCAACATTCATTCGTAATTATATTTCTGGTAAGTTAGTCGAGTACGTGCGGCGCGGTAGCGCGGAGTCGCGGCGCCGACGCCGTAAACTGGAGAACAAAAGAGTCAGCGCTGGAAAGCGAAGAACAAAGAAGCCAGCACAATGCGCCTAGGGTTACCATTTATCAGGTGTTGTCCTGAGATGTCAGTATTTTTGGGCTCACGAGTCTCATGACCTACTTTGAAAATCTCAGGGTTTTCGATTATTGCAATTTTTTTTTATTTTAGCGAAAATTGAACGACTCGTGTAGGACTCATGACTCAAACCCATATATCCATGGCTATCCGGGGCCCACACCGTTTAGGTAAGTCACCGGATATCCCGGTCTATACGCTTCACCTTTTTATAAATCTTTCCTGCAGCTTCCCATTTTTAGGGTTCCGTAGCCAAAATGGCAAAAACGGAACCCTTATAGTTTCGTCATGTCCGTCCGTCTGTCTGTCTGTCTGTCTGTCCGTATGTCACAGGCATTTTACTCAGAAACTACATGATGGATATTGATGAAATTTGGAATATAGGTGTGTTTTATAAGCCGCTACTTAGTTTGGTATATAAATTATTAAAATAAATATTTTTAGGGGGGGCACTCCATACATGTTAAAGACAGTAAAAAAAATATTTTTCAGCAAATATCAACGTGTGGTACATAGTTCGACAGCTCTTTAAAAAACACTATAAGGTTCCTAAGTAATGTTTTTGATTAAGTGAATGTATTTGGAAATAATCGCTCCGAAAGTTGTGTAAATTGTGTCCCCCCCCCCTCTATTTTCTAAACCGCGGGTCCGAAAAATATGAAAAAAATCACGAAGGTAAGGCTTAATTAATACTTTTAACGAAAATTATTTTCAACAAGATCGAATTAACCGTTTTTGAGTTATTGCCGATAAACTGCGCTTCTCAACAAAAGGACGTAATTGCTATGAAGATACGCTCTTTTGTTGTTGTACTTTTTTTACATCGTATTTTTTACCTTACAGTTACGGCTATGGAACCCTACACTGAGCATGGTCCGACATGCTCTTGGCCAGTTATTTATTAAGACAGGTACAAATAGATTTTTCCATTGAAAAAGGTAGAATTAACATAAACAAAAACATAATCTTTAGATAATATTACAATAACACAAAGGTATTATAATGCATTACTGACCTAGGGAGGTAAAACAAATAATATCTCAGATCGCAGGTATTTGACGCCCAAGCCGAAGGCAAGGGCGTTAAATATGCGATTTGGGTCTTTCTTTATTACCACCCCTGGTAAGTACAAAATTTTACGTCTCCCCCAGGCCAGGAAATGGGATTTTCCCCACGAGTAGCCTGCAGTATTTGCCACTTTATGGCCAGGTGTGACGTAAATATAATAATTTACCACTTGACTTTTAGAATCAACTTTTATGGTGAATAGCACAAATGATCGACACTTTAATTAATATTGAAACTGATCAGTTTTATTGTATTTGCCATAAGCTTATCTCGTGACAAAATCGAATATTCAGTTTTTTCTCTGAACTTTTAAATTTCTCACCTGGCAACCCTAGCCACGCCCGCCAGAGATTCCACGCATTTGCCCTCATCCTGTCATTTACTCAAATATAACAAACACCGGTACTCACACATACTTAAAAGCATCATAAGGAGAAATTCTGCCACACAGATCCCAAATTGCCCGAAGCACCATTACAGAATTGCCCACTGAATAGGTCAAATAGGTCTCATTTCCCAAAGAAAATATTACGACATAATAAAAGCGAGGTTCCGAAAATAAAAAGGTAAAAAGCAGTCGCGGAAATCTGACGAATACCGGCCGACCCGCCGCGATATATTTTATTATGGTACATCCCACGCGGTTTTATTGCAAGAAAAATCCTTTGCGTTTTATTATTATCTAATGTTTTTCCTTATATGTCATCGAGATGATACACAACACAAGTAACACATTAATATAAAACGGACAGGTACATTACCACGTGTCAGAAATCGCCGAGCATCGAATACGGCCTCCGCCATTCGGTATAATTTCCCCAGGCGAGGCGTGAAAAAATAGAACGATTGGCTTTATTCAAGCGAGGTTCTGGGCCGAGATTCCAGTACTGAACCACGTCACCGTGACGGCCGGTGTATCGATTCTATCCACACCTTTAACGTCCGGGATCACAAATAAGTATCCTCGACTCAAAACCCACCCCAAGACACGGTAAAATGTCAAACCTTTGCAGCAGTTCGCTTTGAACAAATTATATCGCCTTTTGTAAAAGATCTACGTTGTGTAATTTAATTAAAGTAACTCAAAGCTCTTTTCAATTATGTGAGAAATTGCCCCCCCCCCCCTTCCCCCTCAGGCTGGTTGCAACCTCCGGCTGTCACGAGTGACATCGTACTAATATCCTAATGTTTTGATGTTCGTTACTAAATAACACGGTAACAATAGGGATGACGACTGGGTTAAAACTATATAATATAATTATATTTAGTCCGTCAGTTAGATAATGGAAAAATATGGGACACGTATTTTTTGGTTTATCAAAATATTAAAAATCGACAAAGTTACAGATCATCAAACTTCTGGAGTGGGGGCTTGTGACGTCACTCCTAGGTGAAAATTGTACCTAGGAGTGACGTCACTCGAAACTTCTAAGCACTCTACTGACGGACTAAATAGTAGGTATTTTTAGTCGTCTAGCCCAGCGGTCGGCAACCGCTTAGCAGCCAAGGGCCATATAGTAGCTAAAGAATTGACGCGGGCCGCATTTTGTTAACCATTTGTGATTTTATACTATTCGGAATAAAGCGACGGCAATACAGTACGTCTAGCATAACTGGCCGCGACTTCGTTTCTCGCGCGACAGAGCATCACCTGTCACTGTCGCACGATATTGAGTGGATAGAGATAGGTAGCATTTGTCGCGCGAGAAAGAGTCGCGTGTCACAGTTGTGCTAGAGGTACAGACCGGAATATAGGGCCGCAAGTGAGCGGTTCAAGGGCCGAATGCGGCCCGCGGGCCGCAGGTTGCCGGCCGCTGGTCTAGCCCATTGAATGAAATGAGCTGAAATCCTATCCTATCGTAAGATAGTATTGTTATAAGTATTTAATATGAGAAATGTGGAAGTTCTTGAAGATGTTTGGAGGTTCGGATGTTTCGACGTTGGATATTTATTCCTAAATAACACAGATGAAATCTTATCGTGACCTACTTACCTAGGGCGGTAAAACACGTATCAACACTCAGATCGCAGGTATTTGAGGCCCGAGCCAAAGACAAGCGCGATAAATATACGATCTGAGGCTTTCTTTATTACCCATAGTAAGTACAAAATTTTACGTCTCCCCCAGGCCATGAAGTGGGATTTTCCGCACGCATAGCGGGCGGTTATTGCCACTTTATGGCCAGGTGTGACGCAAATGTTATACTTAAATGTGAAAGTGTGTGAAAATGTTTGGATGTTTTGTTACTAAATAGTGAATATTGAAATGAAATCTGGCATATAAGTAAGCCAAGTCCTAACATTAGTTTACTTTTTATCCCGGTAAGTAGTTCCCTAGGGATAATATCGGGAATAACGCAGGGAGATGCGCGTGAATGCTAGTTACCAATACTTGACATAATCCACGTAGAAAACATAAACTTTCTAAGGCCACTTAACCAAAGTATAAAAGAAAATAAGTACTCAAACTTCGGCTATTTAGGGGCGCGTAATACGCATTCGAGGTTGAGGCGCAGACAGCGATCCGTACGACGCATTCTTACGCAATCTTAAAACTTTGCTTGTAGTGCGTTCGTTCACGACGCGCACACATACAAGTCTCGCGATCTACCTGTTGTAGGAAGTTAAAGTACTGCTAATGTGACTTTATCTTGTCCTGTACCCCTCTCGGGTGACGTATCGATCCCCTCCACAGCTCCGTCCGTCACTCGCCGCCACATCCGACAGAAATAACCGGGCTATTCGAGATAAGTTGTTGAACAGTAATCGAGCAATTAATTTTGTCTGGTTGGCCTACAACTTTCGCTACTATTTATGAGGGCAGTAGATCAATTCCCAGCGCTACCATTTCATGTTCCTGTCTTAGAATAGTTGGGATCTTAGAGTCAAAGTGATATTAACATCATCATCAGCCCGTTGCAGTTCTCTGCTGGACATAGGCCTCGCCCTAGGTACGCCACAGAGGCCGGTCTACAGCTTTATGCATCGAGTCGATGCCGGCCTCTTGTGCAAGTCGTCCCGCCATCATGGCCAGAGGTGATATTAACGTTATTGATTAATTCAGTCGTTATCATTTATGTCATCGATCTGGAGATAATACACTTTATTGTAAATCAAAAAACAAAGTCAATGATGAAACAACGAATACCTACGTACAAAAAGCGAACTTATTCCTTTATTCAAGAGATTATTCAAAATATTTTGAGAAGATCTATTATCATGGCAGTTTTCCAAATAATGAGTTGATCAGTTTCGCTAGCGCCTAGCTTAATTTAAAAAGATTAAGCGCATACGTAATGCCTACCTATGTCTCTTTATCGGTGACTGTGTGAAACGCCCCGGGCGGACGCTTTTCTTAGTTAAATAAAATGACATAATACAAAAGACGATCATTATTCATTACTCCGACAAGAAGTGTTGCCCGTACGTTATCTGTGCTCAAGCCAGGTCCTCCGCTTCCCCATCCCCAGGCTCCAGTGCGAGTATATCGTGAGTTTTTATTATCTGTAGCGTCGGTTCCGAGCGGGAACGACACCCCGCGGGGCTGTATCTGGCCCGATCTAGGGCCATTGAACCCTGCGCGATTCCATATACGTTGATAAACTCGATTGCATTATGTACTAAATTGGCGAGTCGCCCTGCGGTCGATATCCATACATACTACCGTGGACTGGGGTTACTCTGATAAACCCAAATACCTTTGAATTTGAACACGTTTATTAAGTATTTTTATTGAGGTAGCCTAACTTAATAATAAATTGTTCTGAATGCATTCAAAAACCAACTTCTTATAGTTGAAAAATCGATGATCAATATTACTCCGTGAATCAGAGTAACCCCAGTCTACCTTACCTATAATTAAATACGGAAATAATTCTGCGTTTATATTCTCCTTTCTCGCTCATACCATACCATACCGTACCGCTGGCGCAATTGTGGTGAAATCAGATAAAAATGATCCAGGAGCGGACATAGAGTACTTTTTATCCCGGTATGGAAAATGGGGGTGGAAGTTCCTATAGGAGTACGGAAATAATTATTAACTTCTCTTTATACTGTGGTATTAGTATAAATAGCAGTTAATAATTATTTCTTCCGACAAAATGTACATCGCTTGCATGTTTGCACGTCGTGTACGAACACAGTACAAGTACAGTCATCATTAAAATAAATAAATAAATATCGGGGGACAATCTTACACAAATCGAGCTAGTCGCAAACTAAGCAATGCTTGTACTATGGGTACTAAACGACGATATACATGCTTATATAGATAGAAAACATCCATGACTCAGGAAAAAATACTCGTGCCCATCACACAAATATTTGCCCACAAATATCTGCTTGCCCTTTTCCCATTCATTTGTGGTCGGCGCAGCATGTCTTCTTCCATACCTCTCTATCACCCGTCATCTCAGCGTTTACATCCTTCCACACAATCTAACCTCTTCCTTGGTCTACCTCTTCTTCCGAACCTTCGACATTCATACCTAACACTCGTTCTGTCACATGACTTTCATCCCTCCGCATCATAATGCCCATACCACGCTAGGCGATGTCCCCGTAACTTTTCTACGATTGGCGCTACTTTCAGACTTCCTCTTACTCGTATATACTCATTCCTGATTCTATCCATTCTCAACACACCACACGTCCATCTTAACATTCTCATCTCAGCCACATGTAATCTCGTTTCATCCGTCCTCTTTGCGGCCCAACATTCAGATCCATACATGACGACAGGTCTTATAAGGTTTTTATAAATTTTGTTCTTAAGCCGAAGGGCACCCGGGGGTCACATAATGTCCCCGTGATCTGTCGCCATTTCATCCATCCTAAGCTAATCCGGTTTTTTACATCCCGATCAATGCCGCCGTCTTTCTGCTTCTGCATAAGCGAACCGAGGTATCTAAAGTCGAAGCAGACTGACAAAGAAGCTCCATCAAGCTTTACAGCGGCAAAACTGGAAAGACCGCCGAATTCACAAAAGTATAATACAGTATTTTTTCTTCTCACAAAAGATACATCGCGCGCTTGAATGTGTGCGCGCCGTGTACGAACGCACTACAAGCAAAGAAATAAGAATGTCCCAGTATGGATCGCACTCACACAGACGCGCGATAGCAAATATTATACATGTCGCGCGTAAACGCCATTAGAACCTGCGGCGTTTACGCGCGACATGTATAATATTCGCTATCTAAAGGTATCGATATATTTTAGTAAATCCGGTGCAAGCCACATGAACAAATCCATGTAGTAAACTTGCTAACAAGGTTGACAATGTTGGGTTAAAGAACTACCAGTCAGATGCATCTTTATGTTTATTAGCTCGCATAAAGTTTGAATTGAAGTTACACTTTCGAGTTACATTGTATCTCGTATCAAAATAATTATTTTCATTTATGGCAAAGTTACACGTTGCAAAACGATCGCGTCGCTAGCTCGGATCACACGACGTAGTGTTGGTTTTCTTACTCCATAAAATATCATGCTTCCCCAACTAGCAAAATTTCGTCATACAAGCGTCGCGGCAACGTAACTTATTCAGACTTTCAGCTTCGGAAATTAGTCGAAAAACGTAATTATTACGTTATACAACGCGATTTGGGCCCATTTTACTCAGCGTTTTAGCCATATAAAAGTTATTTAACTGCAACCGCCACCACTTATTAGTCATATAATAATTTATTATTATTTATTTATTACTTGATAATCATCGTCGTAGCTACTTTATAGCTATCTAGCTGTATAATAGCGACTTATATAGCTTTTATATGACTTTTCAATGTATAAGAGCCATATAACCGTTGAGTTAGTTGCTTATTGGTCATATTATTATCATTGAAGAAACTACTTTACGACTTATTTGATATATAATTGCTACTTATATGACAAATTTGTGGAATAAAAGCGTCCAGGGAGACTAAACAGAAGACGGATTGACAACAGTTCTCGTGCTACAGCAATTTGCAGCTTAATGTCGTCGAGTATGTTTTTGACAGTTTTATCTAAGAAATATATGGCCATGTTAAACGGTATTATAAATGCTGTTAAATTCGATCTAATGGTGGAAATTTATTGCGAAGACCACTTTACTGATAAAGTGTACTATGTTTAATTATAAATATTTAACGCGCCACTTTAATTATCAGTTATTACAATGAAGGTAATTAGAATAAATATTTTAAATTATTACAAAGGAAGCGGCTATATGACTTTTATACCATTAATATGTCATATAACTGCTTCTTATATAGCAAGTTTAGCGGTTTAAGCGCCATGACACCTAAGGTAGATATACTTTAGGGTTCCTTAGACATCATGTAAAAATGTTTTTTTCTTATTTTTCCATCTTTCCCAGTCCATCTTTGAAAATTTAAGGTTCGTAAGGAAGTCACAACTGCACACATAAGTGGAAAATAATGGATTGGAAAGTACTACCGGGCGGGTGTCCACAGAACTCGATTCCCACCGATTTGCCTATTATTTAACCGTGGAGGAACACATTTTATAGATCTAATAATAGGCAAGTCGGTGGAAATCGAGTTCTGTGGACACCCCCCTGGTACTGACTTGGTTTTACATTACATCTCAAAACTTTTTTGTTGTAAAAGAACCGCGTTGCGAGACTTGCATCTTTTTACATGTAATGTTTTTGATGTGATTGTTTTATACATAAATAAACTCAGAAAGCTGAGTACTATCAGCCCTAAAAATATTGTTGCCTAATTTATTAGCACCTTATATAAAAATCCATCAATGCCGGGCCGCGCTGAGTGAGGCTAGGCACGTTGATCGGTGGATTTTTTCATACGACGCTCCGCTACCTCGCAAAGCTCTGGTGGAAACGCGACCTAAACGTTTGACCTAACGTCTTAATATCATGAATCCTTTTTATCATATGGATGAGTGAATTCATGATAGTAGTATTTTTTTATCAATTAGAAAGAGTAATAACCCACGGTAGTGACATCCGCGGTAGTGACCATGTGCACAAAAATGAGAATGACCTAAATACCGTCTGTCCTTCCTTCCGAGATATTGCAGGGTAGTTGAAGTCAGCATAATTTCAGGAATATGAAACTTATGGTACCTAGACGAGATGTCATCGGCCAAATGAAAACAGAATTATAGAAATGAAAAACGCCGATGTGTGCCTTTGTCGATTCATATACCTAAGTCGCTTAGCTCGTTCAATCGATAAAAAGTAAGCAGCAATAGCAATAAGTCATCACCGTCAATTAATTCAACCCCAAATAATGTCCATTGGGGTAAGTTAGAACATAAGGTAATTCCGAAAATTAAGAAGTTCTAATCCACGTAACATACTCACGAACAATGAATTTGAGTCGTTTTCTATACAAATTGCTCAAAGAAAATGACCCGAATTGTTTATTTGTTTATTCATTGTTTTCATGTACAATTTTATACTTCGCTAGGTGTTACAGCATATCTTGATCGTCCGTGAGTGTACTTACTGTTACCTGCTAACACTACACCAGATACGCCAATAATGCTTCGATTAATTGTAGGTAATCCTTAAAAAACATGCATGGTTTTTTTATAAAAATCTAATTTCAGAATTACCCCACATTAGAAATCACCTCAATGCACCTTACTTATAAATACTTTATCATAAAACTTATCCTTTATGTAAAGATCTTAAATAAAGGATTAGACTAAGAGGTTGTTATTCGAAAAGAGTGATCCTAAAAGACATTGACATAAACTTGTGGAGTGCTATCCTCTTTCCATTCTTGTTTTATATTAACGACAGCCTGTTACATTACGTGAGCTGTTAAATCGATCATAAAAGCCATCGGGATCCCCGCCATGTTTCTAAGAATTCATCATTTTCATCTTTTACGGCGTAGCCAATTTTATTACCACTCCGAATTGCGAATATACCGATTTTGTTCCAAAATTCGACCACATGTTTCGAAGGCGAATCAGATACTTCAATAACAGAGGCCAAATAGAAATAAACATTAAAGCGAGGCATAATATAAGGTTAATAAAATGATAAAAAATAAACTATAAATGTACGGGCTCCAGGTCGGTGCCACGAGGGTGCTCAGGAGGAAATGAAATGAAATGGAATGAAATGAAATAATTTATTTCTGCAAGTAGGCCTCAAGGGCTCTTTCACATGTCTGATTCTTTCTTTTGGCTGAGGCTGATGCGCATTACCTCGCTGGATAGCTAACGCTATTCTTTGGCATATGTAGGAGTCAGGCCTCTGGTCACCCGTCGCATCAATCAAGGTGAAGTCTCCAAGACGGTTGGCACGGGAAAGCTGCGATTTATACAGTAATCGGTACGGACGGTACAATACGGTATTAGTTACTAAGGTACTCGGAGTAGCATAGTACACATCTACCGTCCTATTTATAACTAAAACTCGACTAACTCTATGGAGTTGTATAGAGGTTAGCCGGGATTTAGATATAGGAGGGGAGATATACCAGGTTACGAAGACTAAGTATAAATACTTAGTACAAATACCTTATACTGACAACTCGAAAATTGATTGATTTATTTGTAAACCTTACGATCTCACGTACCCGCAAAATGCCCCCTGAAATGCGGCGCAGGTAGGTATGCTAATAACATTTCAGTCTGATTTTAGATCTGTAAAAGATCCCCTGAAGACCATTTGCAAAATAAATGAATTGAATTGAATTACATTTGAAACGATTGCGTTTACAGAATTGAATAAGAGTTCAATGATTGCGTTTACACTTAACTAAGTGCAGCGCACTTACTCAGGCGGTCAGCTTGAAACGTAAAGTGGCGTTTAGGGGAGAAAAGGCGCTATCAATTTTAATAAGCATCCGTTTAGATTCATAATTGATAGTCGAGAGCTTCGGCTAATGCGTGTCTATTATCCGCGCAGTTGCCTCTTGCGGTCGTGCGGGGGCGGAGATGCGATCCGTCTTGTTCAGACACAGCACGACTTAACTAGGAGAGATCCCTTGAAGGGATAAGTTTAATTGTACATTACTATGCTGTACCTGGTATTGTGTTGGGTAATAAAGTGTTTACATACGTACGAAACGTTCAAAGTTCTTTATGGTATGGTACAACGTAGCTTTTGCTATAGTAGAGAAAACTTGAACACGGCCTTCAGGAAATCCTTGGTTATGCGGTATTTCTGGCCACTAAAAAACTTCACGGTTACCTTTACCTACGCTACTCTGGACTTCAGGATCTCTGCATTATTCACTGGAGTCCTTCTCATGGTATGTTCGTAAAAATCGACGAGTTGTCGTTTGGTCGGTCTGATTGGCGAATAGATTGACATGAATAATGTGATTAGTAGATTGTGGCCGCTTACGTCACGGTACGTCAGGCTTTAAGCGTATCATTATTTCACCCCTCTTCCGCGCGATAAAGGTACGTAGTCACGCCGGTACGCTCCAAGCGGCATTGTTGCCTTAGAGGATTATACCTTTGCCCTTGATTCGAGCCGGCGCGGCGCTCGGATCACTGCCTCCCGACAACCTTCGCTATTTATAACTAACAGACGATCTTCGACAAATTAACTTTAAAGCTAAAACTGTCTTTGGCAATGTCTGCGGCATTTTGTTTTCAGGAAAACATACGTACATAAAAGTTTATAATTGTTTTTAGATGCGGTATTTCGGGCTGAACTGCGTCCTCAATAAATCAGAATTAATTAGAACGTCGGTTTTAGTGTTGCCTTTTATAGCCAACGCGATAGCTTACCTATTGCCGAGAAAACGAAATTGAGATAGTGATGTACGAGATGTAGAGGGAATTGAAACGTCTCTTGGCGGCGGCGCGGCGGCGCGCGAGCTGCGGCGCGCGTGCGCGGGCGCGGGGCGCGGGGCGCGCGGGTGGAGGCTGCGAGGGGCGCAGCCTCCGAGGCCCGGAGCTGCACTCCCGTGCCGCGCGCCGCCCGCATCGATCCCGCCCGGGCAACGCGCCCAGCGCGACCTCTCCGCGCTCGCCGCACCGTCCGAGCGCCCACGGCCGAGCGGCCACAGTGCCCCCGCTTGCCGCGCTTACGTAACGTCGCAGGTCAGACCCGTGTGTGAGTGCGTCGGGGCACGCGAGCCGCCCGCAGCGCGCGCCCGGCGCGCCCGGCGTGCCCGCGCGCCCGCATCGTCGTGCGCCCGGAACCGTATCGTAGTGCTTTACACCCGTGTTTTGGTAGCTGAGGCGTAGAGTTGTAAATAGAATGAAGGTATGCCCGTACGACTCGACCGCCGCAGCTGCCGAAACCGACTCTATTGCGAGAGAATAGACATCAAAATAGTTCATATCTGCTCATCCGTCATCCTCTGGTCACAATATTTTCATCGTAGACATCAGGCATGTAGCTGGTCACTAGATTCATAACACAAAGACAGTTAGGTACTCAGTGCTCTGAAATTCAATAGGTTATTAGAGCAGTAGCGCGTTTTACAGAATATATGAGAGCTGTTGTGGAAGATACATAAAAACGAGTGCCTTACACATTGAAAGAAAAAAGTTTATTCAACATGTAGGTAAATTTTATTGTAATACAATATGACATTCACGTATTTCCTACCTGTCATGACATCCTAACCTAAATGTCACAGTATATGAAGTCAATGGTTTTAAAAAAACGTAAAATAGTACAATAAGAAAACAGTATAGTACTGTGTACAGTAATTTAAATAAGAATAAGAACCTTTATATCCTATACTATACTTAACATCCTTTTGCATCTGAAAATAGAGATGTCTTCAACATGTTTTACACACTGTAGCTCGATGGTATCACAAGAGAGAATTGTAGTGTACTGAGGCAAACTTCTGCATTCGATTTACATTACGAGATACGTTATAATTTTAGTTCATAAATGACAAACTTTTCTATAGCGAAAATTAAATAAATATCATTGTTCTCACGTCACTAATCCTGAAATCTGGTTTCACGGTCTATTCTAATGTCCAGACCTATCTAAGTAACTCATTATTCTCAACGTGAGCAAAATACACTATCCAGACACGCAAACGACGCCGCAGACCTCGTCTCCAGGTGAGACCAAGGTCAAATGCAAACCATTAATCATAAAAAAGTATAATAAAATACCATGCAAAATAAACGCTCTTGTCGGTGCCCCAATTTTCACGCCATTCGAAATGGATCCCTACCGCATGGAACCATAGGCTCACTTTTATTAAACCCCGAACTGACGTCGGACGTGGAAATTGGGCGGGAAGCGAACTTGCGAGAATTGTATAACATAAGGGTTTTTAGCCATCTTAGCGCTGGAAGGAGAGGTGTTCTTATAATACGTCGCGCGGCAAGAACCTACCATTTTGATTTTACTCCTCCATCAAGAAAAAGTGTATGTACCTCGCGTGCTAAACAGAAGTGGCGGCGACCTACTTTGCACGCCGATTTGAAAATCTGATAAGTAATAATGGTATAATTAACTGTTATAGCTCACCGGCTCACTAACTCAGTTCCGATTCAAACAACTCAGTATATCTTTCAACTCACTCGCTCGCTCTCAAGTAGCTCTATTGAGCCGTGAGCTGCAAGAAAAAACACGATAAACACGAACTTTTCGTCCCTGTCTTGTCACCATATATCTCTCTTTCGTTCGGAAATATTCAGATTTGGAGCTATTGAGCTATAAGAGCTAGTGAACTGTTGACACACCACGGAACTAGTGAGCTTATAAGAGCTAATGAGCTGGTGATACACCGCAGAGCTACTGAGCTAAAAGAGTGATACTTTGAGAGTTAAAGATTCATATCACTCTTTCCACTTTAGTGACACAATTTGCGCATGTCTAACCCTCATACTGAGCTTATGTAGCCTTGTGGCAAGTAGCTATGTACCCAAGACGTCCATGCCGCTGGAAACGGAATCTGATTTCGTTCTCCGTTGCTTCAGCTACCTAAGGTTGTCCAACTAGACAAGGAACTTAACATCTGTGATTCAGTAATCTTAAATAACCTGAAGAACAAAACGTTTTTTAAAATCACACATCTGTAAAGACTAGATGTGTCACAACAGTGGTCTTTTGAGGAACGCTAGTAGACTCAGACTTGTAAAAGTGCTGGTTCAGCATACTTTTAATGAAGTTCATTTATTTCATATGTTAAGATCTTCTCCATCTATCATTCAAAATCTCTCATGTCATAATTGTCAGAACAATAATACAAAATTAATAGGTACGTACTTATCTACTCCATTCATGCAAAATCAAGTGCGCCGAGAATGTTTTTTTCTAGTTTCCTCTAAAGCTGAAATCAGACGATAAATTTTTTGTTCATTTTCGTGTTTCACTCTACGGGCCGATACAGACGGACTGCAACCCAACTGCAACTCCCTACGATTTGTATGGGGACTGCATCACAACGGCGCAGTCGGCGTGCAGTTGTGATGCAGTTGCCATACAAATCGTAGGGAGTTGCAGTTGGGTTGCAGTCCGTCTGTATCGGCCCTACATCTTTCACCGAAAGTGACACGTCTGAACACAATGTGAAACAAATTGTGAAATAAATATTAAACGTTCACTCGAGTAAGCTATTCATTCAAGTGAACCGTCTGATTCCACCTTTATTCATGTTAGTGGTATGACAAAATTACCACCAAGTTTATCATATTTTTTAATTTTTGTATTATCATCTTTTTTCAATAAATAATCACCATGATACAACATTTGCTACATTTTGGTATCCATCCTCTCCATCCTTTGGTTTCTTCTCAAAGAGATTTTACATTTGAAAGAACGCGCATGAATCAATGATTTGACCGAATCCTAATTATAAAATTTTGCGGGTTCTCCAAATGCCACATCTTTACCTATACTTCAGACGTCGTTCATTTAAAACAGAACGACGGAACATATACATGCCAAGGCGAGCAATTAAAATACACCATGCCATCATCATCATTTCATTTTAGAATGGAACGATTCCACGGGAGGTATCCGTCATGGGATTTGAAGGAAAACATGCTTGAAACAAAGAGAAAATATGGGTTGAGTTCACTTTTAAACGTAATAAGGTACTGAAATAAGTGGAAGGGAAAAGAATAAACGTAAAAAGTGGTTGTTAAAACTTTAATCTCTTCTACTTTAATCTTATATTATTATTTATAACTACCTTTTGCCCTGAGGGGTAACTTTGGCCATAGGGATTAACTCGATTCAGGTTTTATTATTGCATTTAAATTACGGAACATTGGCATGAGGTTGGTTTCAGCTGACCATTCATTTATTATCAGACCTTATAGATTTGAGATATGTGATTTACAAGGTGGGCAAAATTACCCTAAGTTTGGCCAAAGTACCCCGATCTTACGGTATTTATTTTATTTATAATCGAAAAAAGTTCGGACTCGTCAGTTCATCGAGGTGGCTTGGGCCTTAGCTTGCATAGATCTCCTGTCCCATATGCCAGGTTTATGTGAACAGCCTTTAAATCATTCACTCAGATTGAAAGGGGATAGGTTTCTTGCCTTTTTTAACACGTACTATATAAAGTTAAAATTATTTTATTATCAGAGCAGTGCATTGTTGCTTACTTACAGTCGCCATCAGATATATCTGAGCTGTCAGTGTACTCATAAATATCTGAACACGGCTCTATTTTCGTAGCATTAGAGCCGTGTTCAGATATTTATGAGTACACTGACAGCTCAGATATATCTGATGGCGACTGTACAAGTCCGTCAGTAAGTCATATTTTATTAAGTAGTATTATTATACCTCTTTTTGATACGCATGATAAACAGACCACATACACATAATGCGTATGAAACTTGCACTATATCCAACACAAGTTGCCAAGTCATTATCACATTAAAGTTTTGATCGATGTTTTTGTAACACAATAAAGAAAGTTGTGTTTTCGGTAACTTATCGCCCTAAGCATCCTCGTAACTTTAACAGGCGTGACATGTACGCTAACTGCCGCAGACATGTCATGTTAATGAAAACTTTGTCTCCTGACTTGTAGATACGTCTGTATAGTACTTTCAGAAGTTCACTTTACAGATTTATTCTTCGAGGCTCTGATATTCTGTTCACAAATATTGGCAAATTCCTTGTAGATTTCGCTTCACCAGCATGTCATTTTTGGTAATTGTGTAACGCATACCAAGTTCTATATGTAACCGAACGAGTCATATAGCATGACGATTGAGGCAAAATCTAAATTCCATACCTGAGAAGCATAACACTGTACGTCCTATTGTTTTCTATACTTACTTACAGCGTTATGCTTCTCAGGTACGGCTATAAAGAATTCGTCAATATATGTGGACAGAGGAATCAGCAGGGCCGTAATTTTAAAATACTTAAAGAATGACCCTTTAACTGAGATTTTCGTTTTAAAAAAAGATTTAGGGTAGGGTTCTAGTTATGTTAAATGAGTCATTTTCAAAAAAAAATTACATAGTTAAGGGCCTGATAAAAACAAAATCACGATCGCTTCTTCTGTGTTACGAAAGTTAGGCATACAAACTACATGGGTAACTTTCTTAACACATAGGAATAAATTAAGTTTTGTTTTAATTAATTCCCTTAATTGTGTACATTTTTTTTTGAAAATGACTCAAATATTCATTTCATTTTAGATTCGAAACTTCATACGTTATCCATCATGTGCTTTCAATAAAAATTATCTTCTAACGAGAAAATGTGAGTCGTCCCATCTCTAAAACGTTATAAATAGACATTATTGATTTGGTGTGAGGAGTGGAATTTATATTTAAACGATTTATTACAGTTTATGTTGGTAATATTACCTCTAATTAATCACTTTATTGTATCTTGTCTTTCCTATGGCGCTGTGTCATGACGCTTGCACTGAAAATGCTACCAAATGTACGATGTTTGGTAATAAGGTCCCGAAATAACTGAAGTTAGAAGATGTAATCCTAGGGAAGTACAGAAATGTGGGCAAATTGAAACGAAGTATACATTCATAAGAAATACACTAGTGGTCAAAAATTTCGGGTCAGTGAATTACCGCCATATTTCCTAAAGTACCTACTAGGGATGTGAAATTATTGAATCCCATTTTGATCTTTAATTACTTTTTTATATTATCTGCAAAAATAACACTGAAAATAATAGCAATTTGAGGTTTAGATCGAACTCGTAAAAACCCATGAAAAATAAAGATGTTAACGGAGTGAAATATCGCAAAAATCACCATTTTTGGATAATAATATTCTTATGATGGGTTAGCGGATATTGCTAATACAGCCAGGTATTATGAAGAATAGTATAGTATGTAAGTGAAACAGGCGTCAAATATTCAAATATTCAAAAATACCTATTTCCCCGAAACTTTTGCTCTTGAGTGTATTAGAAGCAAATGTAATATCCAAGCCCTAGCTGCTGCAGCTTTTGGCACGGTATGAATAACAATTGAATAAGGTCAAAATGGCTTTAGTAGGATAAATGGCGTAACGAGCAGGCGTGCAATAAAGCGGCGAACTTTTTCAATCCGCGTTCCTGGCACGAGACGCAGCGCTCAGTAGGTACCTACCGTAGTTCAGAAATTCGCTGTCAATATAATCTCTGACATAATTTCATCCGTGTACTTGTAATAACAGTTGGTAATCAAATCATCCTGCTGTGATCCGTGAAAGTTGAAGTGACGAGCGAATTTAAGTATATTGACGTCTAGACATGAGTAGCGAGTGAGTGAGTGATTCAAAAGAGCTATATCAGTTGCTCTAGCTCACCTGGTCAACTCACTCGCTCTCAAGTAGCTCTATTGAGACGTGAGCTGCAAGAAGATACGATAAACACGAACTTTTCGTCCCCGTCTTGTCACCGTTTACCTAAATGTTCCCTCTTTCGTTTGGAAATGTCCGGATTTGGAGCTACTGAGCTATAAGAGCTAGTGAGCCGTTGACACACCACGGAGCTGAGTTTATAAGAACTAATAAGCTGTTGATACACGAACTTTTCGTCCCTGTGTTACACACGGGTGCCCTTTATTTGGCATAATTTTATTTGTCCGAATGTATTGTTTAGCCTGAATTTTATTTCGCATAATTTTTCTCTAGCTTTAACGGAAAATATTTTGCAAAATCTTTTACATCAGCCATTTAGAACATATTAGGTTAGGTTAGGTTTCTTTTATAGTTATTCTGAAAAGTCAATATTATCTGTAAAATAACAATTATGCGTAAATAGTATTCGGGCAAATAAAACATTCGGACAAATAAAATTATGCCAAAAATAGGTGACCCGTCTTTCCTTTTATCTCGATATATTTCTGTGCTACACAGCCCGGTTATTAGTGGGCCAATAACAGTTTGCCCAGTCTTTAACGCTAATTATCCGAGCCTGTTAACGCCGGGCACAAGGTGCCGACATATTTATTTGCTAACCGCGGTCGCCTCCGCGTCAAGTCACGGAGCTAAGTTGTTGTTAGTCGGGTAGAAAACAAGCCAAGATTTCTGTACTTACTCGATGCTGTTTTCATTATTATCCCACTATTCGGCACTGGGCTACCCTTATCAGTGTTGCTAAAACTTGCTTTTTAACACGGTTTGTCCTTTAATTGCACTCTTGTCCAAGAGTGCAATTAACGTGTGCAGAGAAAACATGTACTAAAACCGTGCTTTAACTTAAAACCGTACGGTTTAGCACGTACTACCGTGCTAAAACGCACGTTTTTGCATCACTGATCAATGATCATTATAATACAGTGTGTCCCTGGATAAAGTGCACAAAAAATTAGGATGAAACTAGATGTAATTTTATCGATATAAAAAAAAACTTAATGAAAAACATTTTTTTCACGATCGCCTATTGGCTGTTACAGCCAAAAAACGTGCATGCTAATGGGCACACAGTAGTTCCCAATGCCCATTATCATGCGCCTTTTAGATTAGAATTTAAATGCTATTTTTTCCATGTATTTCTAGTACATCAAGGGATGATATTATACGACTTAAGTTCACTTATTTCAGTACCATATTACATATATATTACGACTCATATTTTCAGATTTCGAGATGGTTTTCATTGAAATCGCATAATGGATAACTCATAGTTTTTTTTATTTAAAATGAAACGATGTGTTATTCCTACTACTGTGCCTCTGATCAAACACAACATTTGTATTGTCAATTAATTTTAAAAGGATTAGTAAGAAAATTTTGGCAGCAGCCCTTCCCACACTAGGGCTTCATATCCCAAGACTCTTTGTAACTAAGAACAATGCCATGATTCTGGTATTGTTCTTAGGTAAGTACTAAAATATCTGGATAGGAAGCCCTTCTTGCTTAAAAAAACAACATGTATTGTTACTTTATTTGTCAGAAAATGTCCATGGGCATATATAAAGATTTTAGGATTTTTACTTAGTGGAAAACATTTTCCGATCATTTACAACATGGCGTATCTAAGTACAAGAACTTGGCGATTTTTTACTGATCACCTGCTTTTAATTAATATTCCACGCATCCCAAATAGTTAAAAGTATGAGTGTTCTCAGAACATAAGTCAGAAACTAAACATTTTCCAAGTAGACGCCTGCCTTGGGACAATAAATATAATAAAAAGGCAAACGATAACATATCCGTGTGCGCTTAATTTCGGTGTACACTTCACCGGCAAAGTCAATATAGTGTTGGCTGTTTGCCAATATTAATTAGTCACCGGTAATCACTCATCGATCATTATCATCAAAATAGTTTCCGTGCGGCTCAGGACCGGTCGCGTCGGTGACTGTGTGACGGTGCCAATATTATAGTTAGTCTGGTGATCAATCGTTGATCATTAGGGTAAGAGTGGGAATGCCCCTGGGCATAGGTGCCCCGATTGTAATCACTCTGGTTTCGTTGGTGAATCGCGTGCTATTTTATTTAACTATCTAAACAATTTGCAACTACAAAGTTGACCGTGTAGCATGTCGCTGCTTGATTGTATGAGAAGACAAAATACAATCAAAGTTTTTGAGGTATAGATGACCTGTTTCTCATTAGGTTACCTATCTATCCCAAATGTGATTTATATGGATTAGGCAACTATTTATTCACACGACACAGATGACACGAGACAGATGTCCCTAAATTTAAAGGTCTACTAAAACTGACCAGTATTTTTAATAAAGTATTTTGCTTTTTGTACTTTGAGATATAGCGCGATTTCAAAAAGTGCGGCATCTATCCCAATTTACCCTATCATCAAAATAGTTTCCCTGGGCCTCAGGACCGATCGCGCTTGCAACGTTGTAGTCTGTTTGCCAATATAATAGTCCCTAATCATTATCATCAAAATAGTTCGATCACTTTCATCAAAATAGTTTCCGTGGGCCTCAGGACCGGTCGCGTCCGTAACGGTGTGGTGTAGCGCAGTGATGAGAGGCCGGTCGGCGGGACTCGCGTGAACTCGGCCGGACTCGGGACTCGGGAGTGATGGCGTCCGAGAAGGAGAAGATGGCGGCTGCGGAGGCCAAGTCGCCGGGCAAGCGGAGCAATTGCGCCTCGCCGGGGAAGAAAGGTAAACTTAGGTACAACGTGTTGCGAACGCAACTCATATTTTCTACAAATCCATAACCGCCGCCTTAGGGCTTTATCACATTGGCGATTTGCGAGTGAGTTGCGAGCGTGTGTTGCGTAGAAAACTTGTCGCAGCGAGCGATCGACCTTTTGACACCTATACCTAACCTTTTTTCATAAATTCTTACTACCACGACTTTTATTATCCCAAACCCCTGTCATATGAACTATTGAAAGGGCTGATCTTTATAGCACCTAATTTGTCTTTTGGTAAGGTAAGGTTTGTCCAAATAAAATTCTTTTTCTATCACCTTAATTCTTATATTTTGTTGCAAGTGTTTCCTGTAAATTAGGCCTTAGCCGGGCACAGGTTCAGTTCACCTGTAACACTGTTACTTACAAGATTCCTTTGTCTTACACTTCTTCCACGGCTACTGCTGTTAATGGTCGAAACAGGCACTGCAATCTCTGCAACCAGAACCCATGTTGAAAATACAGTACAGTCCAGAATATCGAAGTTTAATTACAAGCTGTCGCACTACGGAAGCTACGGTTTCACTACGGAACCACCTTTTGGTTATAGGCACACCTCGGAATTTAGGGGGCAAACGCTTGACAGGTACTAGATATAGACGATCTTTTTTATCGACATTTATGAACCCGATATTTTTGACATTAAGATATTTAAGTTTTCAAATATACCATTCCATAAAAATTAAAAAAAAAGTTTAGTTTTTATAGGAATCATCTCAGTGTCCTGGAAAGAACATTTAATTGTAGATCATATGGGAAGAAAAAATCAAATACAAAAATATCGATATCGATAAATGTCGATAAAAAAAATCCTCTATCTCTAGAATCTGTCAGGTTTCTGCCCCCTAAATTCCGATTATAAGTTTAGTATGCGATTCTACTGACCCGGAGCTGTGTGATGCGGAGAGTAACGGACTCGGATTTAACCAATCACAGTACTTACTAGAAACTTCTTCTGTGGCACTGGAAACAGTGCGATTGGTCAACTCATGGTCCATTCCTTTCCGAAATTAGCTTAGTAACAGTTGGAACGCATTTTAATGTTGACCCTTATCTGGCACAACTGGCGCCCATCCCTATTTTCAGGATAGTCAGAAATAGGTAAAAAAAAGTGAGCATTTACTCCTACTAATATTATTAATTAGCTGTCTCGACAAACTTCGTTCCGCCACAGAAATTTTAATATTTCATTATTGTATAGATGTTTTAATATTTATTATTTTATTCAGGACAAAGACAAACCCAAAAAATCAAAAATCATTAAAAATTGGTCCACCCGTTCTCGAGTCATAAATGGTGTAACTAACCCGATTTTTTTTGGGTATCATTTAATCGATCAGCAAAATATTCATATTTTGGTCAGCAGAAATTTGTATGTGGTCAGCCAAAATAGCTAGTTGGTAAGCAACTTATGGTTAGCAAACATTTATAAATCAGGCTGCAATTAATGATATACTGAACTGCTCTAAATTATTTTGGTCAGCAAATTAAATATTTGAGCTGCATTAAGCGATCTACGGTTAATCAAATTTTGGTAAGCAATCAGTAGGTAAGCAAAATATTTCATTTTGTTCATCAAAAAAAAGGGGGCAATAAAACCTAACTGGTCATTCACAAAATGGGCGCAACTATTCTGTCGCCAATCGTGTGCGTATTTTGTCATACGGTAATTGTCAGCTGTCAAGTAGCAGGTGTCACTGTAATATATACAGAGTGTCACTGTGATATATACTGGGTGTCACTGTGATATATACAGGGTGTCACTGTGTTATATACAGGGTGTAACTGTGATAGATACAGGATGTCACTGTGATATATACAGGGTGTCACTGTAATATATACAGGGTGTCACTGTGATATATACTGGGTGTCACTGTGATATATACAGGGTGTCACTGTGTTATATACAGGGTGTAACTGTGATAGATACAGGATGTCACTGAGATATATACAGGGTGTCACTGTGATAGATACAGGGTGTCACTGTGTTATATACAGGGTGTCACTGTGTTATATACAGGGTGTCACTGTGATAGATACAGGATGTCACTGTGATATATACAGGATGTCACTGTGATATATAATCAAATAATATAACCCTAACCTACCTATTTTTGGGAGCCGTTTCGTTTTTAGGGTCATAAAAAAAATAACCCTAACCTACCTATTTTTGGGAGCCGTTTCGTTTTTAGGGTCATCAAAAAAAAATAACCCTAACCTACCTATTTTTGGGAACCGTTTCGTTTTTAGGGTCATCAAAAAAAAATAACCCTAACCTACCTATTTTTGGGTGCCGTTTCATTTTTAGGGTCATCAAAAAAAATAACCCTAACCTACCTATTTTTAGGAGCCGTTTCGTTTTTAGGGCCATTAAAAAAATAACCCTAACCTACCTATTTTTGGGAGCCGTTTCGTTTTTAGGGTCATCAAAAAAAATATATATGTATAACACAGTGACTTCTTCCTCAAAGAGCCCTTGAGGGCCTACTTACAGAAATAAATTATTTTTATTTTATTTTCCTCTTCTTCGTGTGAATCAAAAATATGAATCTAAATTTTTCTTTGCCAGTATTTCGCCACCTCTATTCCTACGCAGTGGCACTCTGTATATATCACAGTGACATCTTGAATCTATCAAAGTGACACCCTGTATATAACACAGTGACACCCTGTATAGTGATATCATAGTGACACCCAGTATATATCACAGTGACACCCTGTATATCTCAATTAAATTGCTTACAGACATGTTTTCTCTGCTGACAGTGACATCCTGTATCTATCACAGTGACACCCTGTATATAACACAATGGCACCCTTTATATATCACAATGACATTCTGTATACATCACAGTGACATCCTGTATACATTACAGTGACACCCTGTATTTATAACAGTGACACCTAGTATATATCACAGTGACACCCTGTATATCTCAATTAAACTCTCTGCTGACCAATTGTAAAATCTTGCTGCTCAAGTTATTATTTTGCAGCTCGACTGGTTATTAGGCAGCCAAATGATAAAAAAAGCAGATTAATATTGGTTAAAATGTTAACCGTTTTTAAATTGTTTGCTGAACAAGAGTTGCCGCCCGATTTTTATTTATTGCCAGCCAAAGCTTTGTATGCTGCCCAAATGATTTAACTGCTTATTTTTTTTTGTGGATCAATTTTAATAACGGCTGACCAAAAAATTACTTTTAATTTTTTTTTATGTATGTAGAGAATAGATATAATATGTGATGTGAAAGCTTGTGCACATGTTTGTATAATTGATTACTAAATATCACGGTAACAACTGAATGCATTAAGAATATAAAGATGCAATGCATGGGGAGGGGGTCTAAGAGTCTGAAAAATCGTGTGACGTACTTTGTGGATGACCCTTAAGTACTCGTAGTTCCCTTGGGACGTTGCTGCTTGGCATGGCACCGTCTGAAAGTTTAGTTTCACTTACAATAAAGAAATATTTTCCACATGCCCTTTCTTTAAGGAAACCTGTTTCAATATGTCAGTTCGGGATATCGATGCTAACATGGGTACATATATGGTTGAAACATTTTCGTTTCTTTTTACAATGTTTTAAAACTTCCTAATTGGGACGCTTTATTCCTAAATATTCTTGGAAAGGTTTCGGATTGCTCAACTTTACGGAAAAAATTTAGGTGTCGATTAAAAAGTTAATCTCTTTTTATTGGACACCATCTTTAACTTGAAAGGAGAGATAATGACGCAAAGTATCAAAGTAATTAATTATTTATCCGGAACATTAATTAGGTACTTCTCCTAAACTAAAGTATTCTGGTACTTAAGGTCAATAACTTTTTACATTAATGGTAAAACTAAGTATACCTTCTTAATAGTGGGTAATACCTAAATATCTTACTAGAAGAGAAAAAAATTAAAATTATTATATTTTATTATTTTAAGTTAACAAAAGCATAGGTATATTTTTATGATCAGCTTTTAAATTTCTTCATTTTGATACCCACGCGATGGGGTCGGCATTATTTTCTTTCGATCACACAATATGGCCTACAGAATCCGCCATATTGCTTTTATGATAACATCACATAGCCTATGATACTCGGGATAACTCAGGGATTCTAACGATACCCAACACTTCTAAATCGGTTCAAGGGTTTAGAAATTATTGTGGAATAAAGAAACCCACATTAGTACATTACACAACTAGGGTGGTAATACAAAGAAAGGCCAAGATCGCAGAAGTTTGCGGCCCGAGCTGCAAGCGAGGGACGTAAATATGCGATCGAGGGCTTTCTTTATTACCTCCCGTGTTGTGTATAGATCATTTTATGTCTACACTTGGCCAGAAAGCGGCTTTTTCCGTACGCGCAGCGTGCGGAAAAAGCCACTTTATGACCAGGTGTGGCATAAACAATATTTAGATACATACATGTACCCTGAAAACATAACACTCATAATAACACTCCTTTTTTAGGCAGTCGTATAAAAATACAGTACCATGTTGACGTCACAAGTAATTTCTTGGAAACCGAATACTCTCTGAGCGTTTCGACACTTCGTAAAAAGCATCTGACTTTATCTGTCAGCCTATACCCGAAAGAATATAACCTTAACCTGCACGGAGCGGTGAAGGAAACACAATACGGAAATAAACCGAGCAAGTTGTGTGGCTTCGCGCCTTGGCGGCCGAAGCCGCGCGGCTTAGCCGCTCGCAACGTGATTGACACCGCCACACCAAGGCCGGCCACGGACAGCCTGGACAGCCGGATACACCGAATGGCAATCCGGGGCTTCTACTACACATATATAAATACACCACTTTGCCAAACATTAGGACTTAATATACAAATACACTCATACACCTTAATAGAAGTTTGTTGTTATATAAATTTTGCTAATTATCCGCACGCGCGGGAGCTTCTCTCCCCCGTGCAAATGATATACTCTCTCATAGTAATAAAACAACTTAAACGATTAAATCGCGTATATTACTACATTTTAAGTCCCGACGTTTCGTAACCCTTTTCAGTTTCAGCTTTTTTCTTATCAAGTATACCTTTTGGAAGCGCCGCTAGTTTTTCTAAAGTTAGGTTTTTAAACCCTTCTGGCATGTGTGTGAACATCTTTACACATTAGGCCCATCTGGCAACACTAATATTGAATTTGTATTTTTTAAAGTGGGTAGGTTTGCACAACAGTAATTTTGACGGAGGAAATTTATGATTTTCTCAGTCTACCCGCGACCTGAAAAGGGTTACGAAACGTCGGGACTTAAAATGTAGTAATATACGCGATTTAATCCGTTTAAGTTGTTTTATTACTATGAGTGATAATCGCGGAAACCGAAGACAATATGATATACTCTCTGTTGGAGGGCCCATATAGGTGCCCTACAGACTACAGACAAACATGGTAATAAAAAAAAAGTCCGGGGTTTCTTTATTCGATATGAAAACGTAGGTATATAAGGATTTTATTAGAAAACCGATTATTAACACGTTGCCTGTCCCTGTACCCCCAATGTGGGGTCATGAAGAGTTTTTTTTTTCAGGAGTCCGTGCTTCCACTTTGTGGTCACTTCCCCATACTGATTGTACAGATG
This sequence comes from Eudemis profundana, assembly GCA_947034925.1. NCBI lineage: Eukaryota > Metazoa > Arthropoda > Insecta > Lepidoptera > Tortricidae > Eudemis > Eudemis profundana. The sequence goes on from OX344798.1 coordinate 27,757,785, forward strand.
GGACTTGTGACATTGTCCGATAGTTTTGTATGGGGACAGTGAACGTGTTAAGGTAACCGTCCTAGATTTGACATGCCGAATAGTTTACACCTCTGTTCTCCTTTAAAGATGTCATACTTTCTTAATCAGAAATAAATCTGTGAGTTTTACGTAATGATTCTCCCTTCGTACATTATAACGCCCTTCAACGCCTTACTGAATACGACGCAAATTAGCCATACAGCTGCCATATGAGACTTTTTTACTTTTTACGCCAAATTCACGATATACGGTAAAGAATTGACCACACCCAAGCTTCACGCTGCGTATATGTCGCTGCCAACTAGCTTAATTAGCGATTTGGTTAACCGCCTAGCCTTTTCATTAAACGGCGCCATCGCCATTTAGGTAAGAGCCTGGATGAACATCGGGTCGTCTAGCCCTTCTATCAAACGGCTAGGAAAACTACTTTCGTTCGACAACATTAAATAGCCGCAGTTCTGAACTACAACCTGATCCTACATGAGAGGCAGGGGGCATGGCGCATGCAAAAAGAGAACAAAACTAACTCCTTTTTAGGTTAGGTTTGTTAGTCAGCTTTTGTCCCTCAAAGCAGAAATAGAAGCCCCACGCAGCGGGGCTTCGTCGACGTGCTGGCGGGTCATAGTTGTTTAGAAAGAAAACCCTAATCTTTCCATAGTTGCCCTACTAAACGAACTAGGCATCACATTTTCTTTATTTTTTTTTTTCACATACATTTGGTTGCGTAAATCCACCGTCAGCGTATTCTGAGCAGTGGCGTGGTCACTCATTTATACATGACACGTGGGACTTCATCAGTTCTACTCCGTTAACCGGCTATGACGAAGCGCCAGACAGCCAGAATTTGATACTGACCTAACACTATTCTCTATCGTGCTGTCAAGCTGATGTTGCCGCTAACACTAACTCCTCCTAGCACTCCGTGATCGATCGGTCGCCGTCCTGTCTCCGATTGTAGCGGTTAAATCAATTAGAATTGATTCGTACGGGTAACCCTTGCATCACCGACAAACGTTCCATTGAACGTTTCACTTTATGTCTCGATACATCATCATCGACAACGATTTCCTTCGAAATCGTTTCATTCTTGAAATTGATACAAAAACTAACCAATTGATGATTATTATGATGGAACTAGGCTTACCTGGTTTTGGCATACGTTTTATTTGTCCGAATGTTCTATATTTGCCCGAATAATATTTAAGCATAATTCGCCTGTTGACTCGATTTTTTTTCTGTCGTAAAGCGATTCTACTATTTGTGAGGAACAAATATCTATATGACACCTAATATTTGTATAAGTATAACAGCCACAAATTGTAATCAAAAGTAGCAGATCGCACTGAGCATTGAGAACGCTCTATACAAAGCGGCAGGAACTTATGACGTCATCCGTTCCATTTTGACCACGAAAAAGTGCGTTTAAGCACATAGTTGTCGTACATTTATTTTTTCAGTGTTATTTAAGCATTCCGAAATTGACTTAAATTTTTCTTTAAGACGATATAAAAAATATCGTTTTTATTTAAACTTTGTGGTCTCATAACTTTATATTTTTTATACATTTTTTGTTTATTTCTTTTGTGTTATGATAATTTAGTATTTTCCAATCCATATGACTATATTATGTTGTAAAATTCAACATTAGTCAACATCCCTATTGTTATTTTACAGTTAACATTGACTTTTCAGAATAATTATAAAAGAAACCTAACCTACTTAACCTAACACGATCTAAGTGGCTTACGTGAAAAATTTTGCAAAATATTTTTCGTTAAAGCTAGAGAAAAATTATGCGATATAAAATTCGGGCTAACAATACATTTGGACAAATAAAACGTATGCCAAATAAAGGGAACCCATGGAACTATTCAAAAATTTGATAGACCTAAGTGCCCTCTATCACCAGTTCACAGGTTATCCATTCATTACCTAACTCCCTGTATGTACGTATAGCTATGGTAATGCCATTTAGCCTCTTGAAAAGATGCCGACAGGGCGTCCGTTTGATGTGCACCACCTAACACACTTTTATTGTACAGAAAAACTTTCTGAATTTTGCTACTATGAGCACAGTGGACATCACCCTAGTGGCAAAAAAATATAGTAGCCTTCATTTTGGCTCAATCTCACTGTCGCTGGGCACGTCCTTACCGCGCCTTGTAATAATATTTGATTCCCGAGCCGGTGCCTTGTGGGGGTTGGGCACCGAGATTAAACTAATACTCCTTTGTGGCACAAAGGTCTTTGAGGACAACAGAAGTTTCGGTGGCTTTTTACTGCGGCGCCTTGCGCTGTGGTCACACTTCGTGTTTGGGAGAAACTGCCCTGGGATTCTGTTAATCCCTTTGACTTTAGTTTTTGTTACAAATCCTTGGTGCGAAGGGATTGCGAAGCCTCATCCAAGTTACAACATCGATTTTATAGTATTCTAGCATTTATCCACGAATTCGCCTGTGTTATTCCCATTATTATCATGTCATGTTAACATGTATTAATAAATAAATAAATTATACTGGGATATAAAGTACCCTGTGTTTCAATCTAGGGCATGGTCTACTTGCAAGCCAAATTTAATCTCAATGCATTCAATTGTTTCTGTGTTATGTAGTAACAAACATCTCCACCTCCAAACATCTTCACAAACTTTCATATTTTTCTTATATAAGGCCTGTACTGAAAAGTTTTTTTACATAGTATATTTATGACATCAATTAAACTCAAATGAATAGCAAGGATATTTTATTTTAGCTATATGATAAATAATGTCTATTTACAATGAATATATACATTTTATGCTTTAAGGGTTTTGCGGCTGAACAAGCGGGTATTCTTCTTCAAGCCAGCCATTAAATTTTGCTATAGTGGCTTCGGTGACTTTGTTGACGTGATTTTTCCCTTTCTTTTTTTGCTTGCCAGATAAAAAAAAATCCCCAAATTTTCCATAAAAAATATCTATTTTGATCGCTTGTATTCGCCTTATTTTTGGTTGTGGGTTTGTCACCTGGCAAAGTCGAAAATTCTTTTTTCACATACACGTCTCATCGTCCATGAGAACGCATGTTCCGTCCAAACTGCATAGAATCTCGTACAATTTTCGCGACCTTGTAACGGAACTATTATATTGTTTTACTGATTGTTCCAAAACAAAGCCCCAAGGCTTTAACTTTTTTATAGGTCTTCAAAGGTTGACGGACTTTTGCTCTCTGGACCATAGATGTACTAATTTAAATTTTTTTGCCACATCCCGCAGCGATAGACTACAATTATTCTTGTAAGCAGACACTATTTTCTTCCCAATTTTTTTATTTGAAGGACCGGTCGGGCATCCACTTCGAGCTTTATCTGGTATTGCATATTCTTTTAAATAACGATTAACAATATTTCGCACCATCGCACGACTTACATTTACCATCTCTCCAACCGCCGCAAAAATTAAATTAAGATTTTCAAGGTACGTTCGCAAAACAGTTTCTCTCCGAAATATTTTATCGCCCTGCATTTTAAATAAAAAATGGATCTAACCTGAATTAATTTTGTCAATCGACATATCAAGAAGTCAGAAGCTGAGGTATATTATTAAAAAAAACCGTTTACCACCCAGTATTTTACTGGTATGCAGACTCTGTAAAAACGCTTTTCGGTACGGGCCTTACATAAAACACAGTCGGGTTAGTTACACCATTTATAAAACTCGAGAACGGGTGGACCGATTTTTATGATTTTGGATTTTTTGGGTTTGTATCTGCCCCGAATAACAGAATAAACATTAAAACATCTAGAAAATTAAAAATGCCGTGCCATGGCAAAACACTTTTAACTATGTGTGGATTCATTATTACAACACAACGGGACTTAATCGCGTAAAAACAAGCTATGAGTGAAAGTTTAAATCAATATTATGTGTGGATTGCCTATAACTTTTTTTTTTTTTTTTTAGAAACTGACAAACTCGCAGCCCCTCCTGGGCGTAGCGATTGTCGGACCGGGTGGTTGGCCGTGGCGTTCCCTGGGGTCGAACCAGGTCGCTAGCCAGACCACCCTGAGTTGGTCGGACTTGGTGGGAGCCGGGAGTGCCTGGGGTCGAACCAGGTCACTTAGTCCGGTCCACCTCGATATGATCGGGCTAGGTGGGGGCTTCACGCCTGGAGTCGAACCAGGTCGTTTGGTGCCTATAACTGATACAGTGTTTTGTCGTGACAAGGCAGAGGCGGAACGAAGTTCGCCGACACAGCTAGTCCTACTAAAGTAGACCAAGTACTGGATTGAAACATATGATACTTTATATCCCGGTAAAGTTCCCTAGGGACAATAACGGGTATAACGCGGGCGAAGCCGCGGGCAAATGCTTGTTTATAATAATAACAGGATGTAAATATTGTTTTTATGCTATGCATTGTAATTTAATACAGTGCATAGCACAAAAACAAATAGCTGTTCTACAGTGGAAATTTATTTCAAAACCGCGCATCCCGCTCCCGTCCATGCAGTCCTCAAAAAGTATACTTATTCCAATATACAGGGTGGCACCAAAGTGGGGGCGCTGCTGATATTGCTAAAGTTGGATATTTTTCGCGTCGCGGTGGATATTTTGTCGTGTTAGACTAAAGTGACGTAACTTCATAGGGTTTTTAATGAAAAATACGTATTTTTCTACCACGAAGGCTGAATTCTATTGCTGCGGCGTCCGTGTCGTTATTAAATTTACCGATAAAGATTATCCGTCGGGCGACATGCAGTCTTAACTCTACCTTCCTCTGTTGCATGTAATTCCTGTTTATTTCCTTGTTGCGTACTTACTTTCGTTTGAAGAGCGACGTAAGAAGGAGCTGGACAATAAACGCGAGATGCAGAAGGCACGACCACGGGTGAACATCGTGTATAATTACGTCAATGGTGTGCTCACACGTCCCTAATGCACGCGAACTTTTGCGGCGAAGATTGGGTACATCAGTTACGTAAATGCTCACCAGCGACGGCAATAACTCGGAGTTGATAGCAGTCGCCGTAACCGAAATCGGTTGGATGATGATGATGATGACTTTCGTATATATTTATCCAGGATTTTTTGCAAGTTTACGGTCCTCCCCTGGGCAAACGCAACCGCTCCGAGGTGCCAGCCCTTGCCTCGCACTTGACCGGTTTTTTATATTAGTAATCTCGAGGTAAATTTACCAGAACAGTATAGCGTTGCTAAATACCTGCTAAATAAATAAAAAGACCGTGAAGTTGCAAAATTACAATCCAAATTTACATGATAGTCTCAAGGCTGATTCTTACATATGTTATTGTACACTCCCCAAAAAAAAACAGCATTTTCATAATATAATCAGATGTAAATTTTGCCCGTGCCTCCCGTACTATTATATTCTACTGGCAATGGCTAAGAAAAACAAAACGTGAGCCCACACATATAGAGTCTGTGCCGAAAGAGAATAGGATTAGAATAGGGGGGGCGTGTAATGCTTTTCTACCGAAGAAAAAAATATTTGCCGTATTTGCCATACTAGGTAGGTTAGTTCCGTTTTTCGCCACGCCTATTCCCTTTCCGCACTCTAACACACTAACTCTCGTGGGTCCGCTTATGAGAACTTCCCGCAGAGAACACACTAACCTAACTCTTAATACAATAATGAAATAACATTGTTATTTTCTCTCATTTTCAGTACGCAATAAACTAATATTAGATCCTCGTAAAGCCGTAAATAGGGACATCGGAAAGAGATTATCCCGTCCGGCGGCCATTAATATTTCTTCTAGCACGGATAATGCGGGATGAATGGGGACGGCTTTCATGGCTGGCCTTTTCACTTATTGACTAAATGCGCTTCCATACAACTAACCAGGTATGTAGCTATTCGGCGCCAATCTCGTATCCAATATCATTTGAGCCGTGAACTTACTAGTTCAGATAGCAGTTTGTAAGCGAAGGTCATGCTGCTGTGGCCAATCAAAGCGACATATTAGACATATGTTGCTCGCGAGTGAGTGAGTCAAAAGAGCAATATCAGTTGGTCTAGCTCACCGGCTCACTAGCTCAGTTCCGATTCAAACAACTCAGTATCTTTCAACTCTCACAGTATATCTTTTAACTCACTCGCTCGCTCGCTCTCAAGTGGCTCTCTATTTGAGCCCCGAGCCACAAGAAAAGACGCGATAAACACGAACTTTTCGTCCCTGTCTTGTCATTGTATACCTAAATGCTCTCTTTTTCGTTCGGAAATATTCGGATTTGGAGCTGCTTACTGAGCTATAAGAGCTAGTGAGCCGTTGACACACCACGGAGCTACTGAGCTTATAAGGGCTAATAAACTGTTGGCACACCGCGGAGCTACTGAGCTAGCTATTTGAGAGCTAAAGATTCATATTACTCTTTTCAATTTAGTGATGCATTTTGCGCATGTCTATAGGTAGACATATTGTGCCCTCCAATTTATCTATCTATCAGCAACGGACGTCCACTGCTCAGCATAGGCCTGCATAGGCCTCAGATTCACATCCAGATAACTTTATTGCATATCACATTGTAACTAGGCTAAGTTGCTCCAAAAATTATTTTATTTTTTCGACGTTTGGTAGCCCTGGAAATCTGTTTTACTCATCATTAGATAATTAATGGTATGTAAATACCTAACTATATTGACGACCGCTTTAGCTTAGTTGGTAGTGACCCTGCCTACGAAGCAGGAGGTCCTGGGTTCGAATCCCGGTAAGGGCATTTATTTGTGTGATGAGCACGAATATTTGTTCCTGAGTCATGGATGTTTTCTATGTATTTCAGTATTTGTATCTATTAAATATATCGTCGTCTAGTATCCATAACACAAGCCTTATTGAGCTTACTATGGGGCTAGTTCGATTTGTGTAAGATTGTCCCCTAATATTTATTTATATTTAATATTTATAACTATAAAGTCACTAGCTAAAATGAGCACGCTAGCCGACCGGTGGGATTCGCCGTGGCTAAAACACTGGGTCAGCTGCTGCTTGCCCCTCCATAATTTTTAGTTATAGTATATAGTATAGCCCTCCGATAACGAACTATTATTACTAATTCACAGGTCAGATTATACAGGGGACGAGATTAGCGATGAAATTCTGAATTGCCCATTCTGCGAGCGATTAAATTAGCCCATTCAGGCATGAAGTGTACCTAAAATTACTAATTAAATTTCTCTTGACTCCAACTAGGCCTCTCAGTAAACATTATTAGAGGGAGCGTACCTTTTGTTTACTTAGCTACAAGTATTTTCAAGCAAAATATTACTATTTTGAGTCTACTTTATGCTCGTCCTCTCGCTATTTTGGTTGGCTACAAAGTGGTATCAAAAAAGTGCAGGTCTAAGGTAGCACTACCTTAGACCCGCCCTTTTTGATAATTCACTTACTAGACGTGGAAGATTTAGCTCGTGTAAGAGTCCTATGGTAAAAAAGGAAAAATCAGCACATGGAATCTTCGTAAACTTGACACTTTCCCATAAATTATGTCTGCTGTTTCTTAGGCACATTTTCCTATCGTTCCTGCTTTCCTTGTCGTCTCTTATTGTTCACTGGTCTGCTTTGCATAATGATATCAGAAAACAATCCATGCGGAATAACAAAAAGTTGCCGGAACTATAAAAAAGAAGAAATATATATTTAGTAACTGGAGCATCCCAGGAAACGTTCCGTAAGGGACACTACCTTTTTAATACTTTTGACATGTAAAATTAGGAAGCTGAATGTCGGTGTGGTAATATTATAACTTGGCTTTAAGATGTTTTTTAGCAGCTAATAATTTTATTAGGGTAGCTACCATAGCGTTTCGTAAGGGACAAAAAGTAGATGTTTTCATGGAATGCTCCATAAGTTTATAGTTTATATATTGACTCAGGCTTACAATTCTCAGACTACTGAGTCGCCAATAAAGGCAGTTGTGAGACATTACTCTTGAATTGTTTCTCTAACCGGCGTCGGTGGAACTGCCTACAGCTCGCAACTCGGATCAGCGCAAAGTTTTTAAATTGAAACCGAACGCCACCGGCGAGTAAGCGAGTAAAGTTGGGCGAGTAGCATTACATTGCGGATCTGGAAAAGTGGATTGATCACACTGTGCCCGGTCCGCAATGAACTGTTACTCGCCGAACTTTGCTCGCTTACTCGCCGGCAGTGGGACCAGTGCCTTAAGTACTCGAGTAGGTTTCTTTACGTCTTATTATCAACATGTATGTCTTTAATTAGAATTGCTATTAAAATGACGGGCACATTAAATAATTTCGAAGAGCCATGATTTTTAAAGTAACATTCTCTCAAAATGCTGAAAAAAAATGTCAATTGACATTTAATTTCAAGTAGTCCAGTACCACAAAAGATCTGTAATGATACAAAAAGGTAATTTGAATTTCATGTGTTTGGAATAAAATAAAAGTGGGCCATTTCGAATTTTAGGCATGTTTATGCTGAGTTTTTTTACATTTAGGTGTATACGCTAATGAGCGTAATATGAAATTGAGCCGCAATAAAACCTTCTAACTAGCGTCAGTGTACAGTCAACATCATAAATATATATAGGTACGTTACCAAGGCGAAAAAAATATCTGTACAATTTTGTCAATATAAAACCCACAGAAATATATCGAGATGGAAATAGTTCATCGATTTGTATGGCAACCAGGTGTGTAACTCTTTCGCTTGGCGTTTGACGCCAAAAGTGTAATTTAGTGATGGAAAACATAAATATTCCACTTCATTTGGTGGCATTTGAACAATTAATTACACCATAATCTGATAATAATATTGACGGCAACTGAAGTTAACGGCGTGCAACGTAGGTCGCCGCCACCTGTCTTCTTTTTATCACGCGAGATACCTACACTTTTTCCTTCTACTCGTACCTCGATATATTTCTGTGACGTTGACTGTTAACTGCCTACATCGCGTACTTGGCGCAAACTTTTTAAATTGAATCCGAACGCTGGAACTTCGGCTTTAGTTACCCGTACATAATAAATAACCCCGCCTTTGCCTAATGGCCAACTTAAAGGACCTCACTATTTAATTATGTGTAGATTTATACTCTTAGGACTTTACTTTAACTCTTAGAACTTGCTAATCTAGCAACTTACTATCTTACATAGGTACCGTAAGGTCGGGGTACTTTCGCCCTGGGGGGTAACTTTGGCCATAGGGATTAATTGGGTCCAGGTTTGATTGTTGCATTTAAATTACGGCACTTTGCCATGTGGTTGGTTTTAGCTGGCCATTCCTGTTTATTATCAGACCCTATAGATTTGAGATATGTGATTTACAAGGAGGGCAAAGTTACCCTACATTTGGCCAAAGTACCCCGACCTTACGGTAGGTAATAATGTCAGTTTATTTTGAATGTAAAAGTCCTAAATGAAATCATTCGAAATCTTCACAAATAAAATGTTTCATTGATTATGCCTCAGTATAACAATTAGTACTCCCAGTCCGATCCACTCAGTATGGGCCGGCTAGCGACCTGGTTCGACCCCAGGGAACGCCACGGCCGACCACCCGGTCAAAGTATCGCTATGCCCATAAGGGTCGCGAGTTAGACAGTCTTAAAAAAAAACAATTAGTACTACAGAAGCCTCTCTCCCTAACAAAGCTGCCGTTCGCGTCGGATGACCGGACGGAGCTGACCCGCATCCGCGTCTCTCTCTGTCGCATAACGCGTATACTGGGTGGATTGAAACGAGGGACTTTCCTGTAAATATAATTTCATATATTTAATGTAGAGTCCACATGCAATGGTTAAATGCTTTTAATAATAATAATAAAAAAAACTATCAAAACAATATCAACAATAAAGTCTCCATTTTACCCGATGGTTGACTGGTAGAGAATGCCTTAAGGCATTAAGTCCGCCGTTCGTACTTTTTTATTATTGTGCTATAAAATTTAAATAAATAAATAATAAATATTTTTTAACCTTTGTACAACCCTACTGCTTCTACGCCAATGTTTACATTTATTATGTTTGATGTAGGAAACTCTTTATTTCGCCGGGTGAGTAATTACCTAAATACGTACGACATTTGTGAAAAGTTCGTTTACAAAAAAGGTACTAACCGTTTCTTGTGGACTATTTCTTGTTGCCTCTAAGTAGGGTTGAGACTCGCGTTAACTATAAAGCTATAACTTGAAAGCGGTGAGAGATATTAACTTAGTTTATTTGGAGTAAATAATGTACTTAGGTTAAACAATGTCACATTTGCAGGAAAGTCCCTAGTTCCGTTCCAGCCTGTTTATACAGCGTGCTCTCTTATCCACTCTAGAGTGGCGAAATTTAATAATAATGACTGCGAAACGAAATCACGGAGTGAGTCAGTCCTGATTATACTCTTCTTTAATTTAATTAAATATCGATTTTAGATAATAAACAACATTTTCAATTGTCGTAGTCAGACGGCGATGATTTTATTTCTGTAGCTTTGTTTTAAGTCACAATAATATAACGACATTGAAAAACACTTTTTATTTACTTTCCTATATAAATTGATTGAATTTTAATACGTACTACTAACAAAATGTTTGTCACCCTAATGTCCTATAGTTGACACCCTGATGTCACCTGTTTAGCTAATGTCTTAATATTCAAGACGAGAAGTACTGTTACACACACTCACATACACAAACAATACTCGGAAGTCTACCTTATCTTACTAATATCTAAATAGATCATGTGCGTTTAAGAGGTAATTCAGTTTACGTACCCTAGTTACGCGTCCCACGCGTAATTAACGATCGTAATTACGAGTAACTTGACACAAATCAGCCTTCCTCGCGGTCGCGGCAGAATGCTTATAAAGCGTGTTTCTCATCAGATTTCCTGTTACAACAAATTACTTCACAACACTGGGTACAGGGGAAAAGTTGAGCTGGCTCAGTGAGGGCAGGTGTGAGCGCAGGATGTGGCTTGCTCGGCTTGCTATGGAACAAGGGATTCGCTGGATTAATAATAATAATAGTTATTTATTTCGACCAACTTGGATCACAGTATTAGTAACATTATATTTATGTACTTAAAAATAGTGTTAGTTAATCATTTTACTTAATGTAACTTAATCTATTTACTAACCGTTTAGACAGCGCCTCGTACGTGAAGCTGACAACAATAGTTCAGGTACGGGCAGTCTAGCCTGTTCGCGATCACGCTCAGGATGCTGCTGGTGCTGGCACGAACTCTGCGCACCAAGGATGCACATCGTTTACGCATATACGCACGAAGTTTGAGTGGTGACTCTGACTGCCCAGAACTGGTAGCGAGGCTAGTAAAACTGTGCCAGGTGTTACGAGGATAACCCTCAGACCGCGATTGCGACCCCTGTTAGCTGTGCCTACGGCGCGTACGGTGGCACATAGAAACTCGCCGATCCTTCGTGTCCTGACCTTACTGAATGCGCTACTGGTATCAGCACCTGAGTGTGATCTGCTAGCGTGGCGATGGGCGGCTGTGTGTCGGGAGTGTTTGAGATTTTGCGAGGCGATGGATAATAGGCAGTCTAGTATTCCTACATGTTAATGTTAAGTTTAGTTACCCACTGTTATTGTATGTAGTTCCATGGTGTATTAGTCCTAAGACTGTAATGCTGTATAACATAAATAAATAAACAATAAATAATGGTGTAAAAACGGTCTACTCGAGCCTCCGTGAACATCCCTGATGCACTGCAAAAACGAGGCAGCCTCATCAACATCCTGAATGCGTTATTGAACTGTATACGCAGAGCGCTGTACTGTTTTTGCGTGTAACTCACCCACAGGCTGCTCGTTTACAGTGCCGGCTGTACCTATGGTGCAGGGTGTGCAGTGCACACGAGTGCAGGATCTTTTGCCACTCTATGTGACGTATAAATTATTAACTAACGCTATTTTGTGCCAGCACACCACACGAGAACTGACTACGATAAAAAAGACGCACAATAAAAACCTTTCCTAACACAATGTTTGCAACTTGTCTTCCGTTATTTTCCATGATTCGTCGGAACCTTTTGGGCGAATCAAAGAAGCACATGTTTTGTTCAGTGCGAGGGCCGCTTTGATAAATTCCTCCAATAGGAATACATTTGCCGTAACAAAAAGATAAGGTCGTGGTTTATGAGTCTGCCGGCCCTCCGTCCCTCTTTAAGTTGTACAGGCAGCCTCGAGAATAGCTGGATGTAGCACAGTCAGCGTTTTAAACACAGAAATACATCGAGGTAGCAGGAAAAAGTGTAACCTCGAGTGCTAAAAAGAAGTGGCGGCGACCTACTTTGCACGCCGTTAACTTCAGTCAATATCATTATCAGATTTGAGAATCTGATAATAATGGAATAATAAATTGATCAAATACCACCAAATGAAATGGAAACTTTATGTTTTCTATCACTTAATTACACTTTTGGCTTCAAACGACGAGCGAAAAACGTTACACGCTGGTCGCCATACAAATCCTTCTATCTCGACATATTTCTGTGGTTTTAAATACATATGGTAAACTGCTTGCGGTGCGGCATTTCTTCTCAGCAGGGGTGATATTTGCCTAAATGCTGATAAAATCACACTAAGTGAGTGCAATTTATCGCTCATAAACGCATGTTTGATGAGTTTAAAGGAAAACAACAAGTGTCTTTGAGATAAATAAATTAAAAGAAAAAAATTACTTCATATCATTTACCATAATTTTCATTCTGAACCACATTTCAACACAATTACATTATCGAGATCCGAGAAATTGTCTTTAAAAGGAAGTGTTCCAAAGATGTTGCAATGAATCAATGTCGTCGCAAAGATCAGGAGACTTCAACATGTAATCTCAAGTCCAATTGAAGATTTCCTTCCCCCTGCAGCATGCTTTTGAACGTACAAATTGGTTTTTCATTCACTGCCGTCCGATATAATTTGTGAATTATTAGAAAGTAATAGGACCTTTTGAGCCGGAGGCGGGGCCGGCGACATCTGCGGCATTGTCGTCCTGTTATTGTGTGAGATGCCGTTTTGGTATTCAGGGCGGATATTGGTGAAACGGGACGTTAGACTGGAACTTCAACGTCTTTGTTAAGGGATTTTGTTACACTATTGTACAGTATTAGTCTTCTTTCCACTTTCCAAGCTTCGTTCGTTCGTTTGCCTTTTTTTAAACAGTTTTATTTAGCTTCATCCCGTATATTCAAATCTTACGACAGCTTTATCAAATACTTGTACTAAACCGATCCTTATGAAACTTTACATAGGTACACACACATACCACACTATTAGAGATAGGAGCCAGACTATCAACCAAAACAGCCAGAAGGTGACCAATGGAACAGTTAATGATGAAAGATCTGTTTTTAACTTAAACCTGTTTAAGTTACCTATTCACTTAATTATTTAGGTACCTTGCTGAACAAATGAAACAACTGTTCGTCCCGAGTGATTTATTGAAGTTGGTTCTAATTTTGGTAGGTTCAAATTTGGTGCCGTACAAAACTTAATCGGCGGTTTTATGAAATTAGGAAAAATCTTAACAGCGCGTTCTAGACTCGAGCTGTTGAGGGATACCCTACAACTAGCGTCGAGTAGAGAAACTATAACTTGTCAAGAGACAAAATTAAACATGACAAAAGAAAAGACAGGTCACGTCCTCTATTGACATAAATATAAACTAAACGTGAAATAACGAGTACATGTCGAGCCATCTATCGAGGGAAAATATATATGATTATAATATTATTTATGGTGCATTACGGTTATACACTTGCTTTATTCGTACACAAAACAACCTATGTTTATTTAGTCCAGATTCATGCCATATCACAGAATAAGAATTAATACTACATACAGAAACCTCTCTCCCTAACATAACTCGTCGCGTCGGATGACCGGACGGAGCTGACCCGCATCCGACCCGACCGTCTCTCTCTATCTCATAACGCGTACATAATGCGTGTGTACAGTCTACGTACCCCTACCTAACCGGCGTATATGTAGTTTCACGAGAGTTGAGGTGAATGATTACACACACAGCTACATGAAGTACCCATTGCAAAAAAGTGAATGAATGAAATAAATGAGTGAGTACACAAACACAAGGCTTTAGTTTAAACAAATTTTTGGTCTATCTTGCAATTCACTGTTGAACGACCACTGTTATCCACTGTTGTCCACTGTTATCGGTACGAAAAAAGAACAGTAATTTCAAAATCCCGCTGTCATTACATGACAGTGTTGTTGTGTGCGTGGCCACAACTATCGTGAAACTACCTATACAACCCCACAAAAATTGGCAAGTATCACACCTTGTCATATCCTTTTCGGTATGTCACGGACACGTATCGCGATACTGCGCAGGTGTCACGAGGCGCAAATAGCCAGTCACGAGTCACGATGCTGGTCGCAAACATTGACGATGCACAAATATTGGGTCTGTGTCACCGTTGGCCGCTGAATGCTACCCTGACCGCCTAGCCACGCCTGCAGTTAACGACGTTACTAATGGGTTGATAGGTATATGATAACCACAAGGTGACTTGCTAGGTAATACTTCACGTACCTAGAGTCTGCGGAAAGAGAATAGGATTTAAATGGGGGGCGCTGTAATGCTTTTCTACGGTATTTGCAAAAAAAAATGCCATACTGGTTAGGTTAGTTCCGTTTTTCGCCACGCCTATTCTCTTTCCGCACAGACTCTACTTGGGTGTGAAGAAATTTATTCAACAACTAAATAAACAATAAATAACAACAACAAAAAATAACACAACAACAATACATGACAACAAAAATTAACCTAAACTAAAATAATGATACTAATCCTAAGACTAAAGCTAAAACTACCTATTAAATTATACCTAAAAAGGGCCCCCGTGACATGGTGCCAACGATATTGGCATAATTTCCTCGCTGTATGGCAATACTAATGCGCTGTGCGAGGAAGCTGTCAGACCTTTGGTCGCCAGAGGTCGAGCCGTTTTGAAAGCTCTTTAAATAAGAGCCAAGCGCATGGACCCCATGGGCCCAGGGTCTCGACGCCGAATGGCATGAAGTGGTTTGCGAGTCGAGACCATGGTACCTACTTTATTTCAAACATTTCTTGAAATTCTTAATTTAGGTATTTCTTAAATGAAAACGTAAGTAACCTTTACGTTTTAAACGTAACTATTGAATGCATTTTGATTTTCTACCTTCAGTGTGTTTCTATAATATTTCTTCTACATATTGACGTCTTGGACATGTCTGAAACATTTAAAAGACTTCGTAAATATTGGAACAAGTAATACGTCGTTATATATTCATAGAGATCTCTTTAGGGATAATACCGCCAGTTGTCTATCATTAGTTTTTATTAAACCGTCTTATTTTGAGGAGTTCTTGTAATATTTGATGTACAAATTATACGTTTGTGGATCATTCCACCAGAACGTCCCGCACAAGACGCCATTTTTTCATACTTCTGACAAAACTAGACAAATTTTTGGCATGTCAATATTTTATAACTTGGTTTCTAAATTGATAATGTAATTTAGGACTTTCTATCAAGGTAGGTACCATAGTCATCTCGTGCGGGACAAAGAGTAGATGATTTCGTGGAATGCTCCTTGTACAAAACCTTAAAAATAATGGATAAAACACGAAGGCACATGTTTCAAAACAAAACTAAGTATCATGTTCAACGCGATACACGTTCATATAACGGAACGAAACGTTCCACAGATAAGATAGGACGTCACATTTGTAATCGAAACGTCAGACATAAACTAGATCTCGCCCGTCGGTTGCACAGCGCGACTGGCTTCCCAGCTGCAATCCATTTCGTACCTCCACTTTATTTGATATACTTTATAGGTTAGCAACTTTTTCTTAGGCAAATATAATAACTAACATACCACCTTTATTTTCTATTGAGTCGTAACTATATGAGCTGGATATAAGCCTATTTCCAAACAAATACTTATTTACAGACGTTGGCATTTTCCGAAAATAAAAAATTGTATAGTAAGGGTGAAGGCAGACGAGCGAAATTTTTGTGAGTTATGAGTCGCGTAATTTCTGCTACTATACATTCGGGTTCATAGAAAACCCCTGTTTGGTTCACACGGCGCGGCGACGCAAAATGAGTTGTCAAAATGTATTGTTGAAAATTTCTGCAGCTGAAATTACGCAGCTCGCAACTCACAAAATCGGCCAACCCAAACCCCATTTGTTAGAACTGGTCGAATCATAGTATTTTTACGTATTATATTTCTTCAACAATATACAGGGCGATTTTGGGGTCATGTAGCAGGAGTGAACGGGGTACTGGGGAGGGTCACACTGAGCAACTTTCACTATGGGAACAACCACGAAATCGCGAAAACAAATCTCCTAATTATGAGTTAATTGATGCTTAACTATCAATTAAGTATCAATTAACTCTTAATTAGGAGATTTTTTCGAAAATCGCGAAAACAAATCTCCTAATTAATAAATAATAAATATTAGGGGACAATCTTACACAAATCGAACTAGCCCCATAGAAGCTCAATAAGGCTTGTATTATGGATACTAGACGACGATATATTTAATAGATACATACATACAAATACTTAAATACATAGAAAACATCCATGACTCAGGAACAAATATCCGTGCTCATCACACAAATAAATGCCCTTACCGGGATTCGAACCCAGGACCTCTTGCTTCATAGGCAGGGTCACTACCAACTAAGCTAAAGCGGTCGTCAACTAATTATGAGTTAATTGATGCTTAACTATCAATTAAGTATCAATTAACTCTTAATTAGGAGATTTTTTCGGAAATCGCGAAAACAAATCTCCTAATTATGAGTTAATTGATGCTTAACTATCAATTAAGTATCAATTAACTCTTAATTAGGAGATTTTTTTCGCAATTTCGTGGTTGTCCCCATAGTGAAAGTTGCTCAGTGTGACCCTCCCCAGTACCCCGTTCACTCCTGCTACATGACCCCAAAATCGCCCTGTAGGGATAGCACACAAAGTCAAAATATAGTACAATACTTTATACTACCGTTGGCAGCCCTAGTTATACTCGGGAATCTATAACACTATAGGGTAATGCACAACATCACCGTCAATCTAGTCCCAAATATAATTTGACCCGTAAACTAGTAATAACCATTCATAAACAGGGGTCGAGATATGTCGATCCGCTTGTCACTTTGTCTTTGACGGACCACAGCAACATGCCGCGATTATGATCTGTTGTCTGAAATTATATCAAGGTTGAGATTTTCGACATTGTTATGAATACAGAGACCTTCCGATCAACCAGTGCCCGCCGTCCGTTCTACGAAATACCTTTCTTTCGGTTGCCATTTTATCGGGTGTGGATTTGATTGCAGTCAATCATTCTGAAACGTTTGCCGGTAAAAGAGTTACCTTCGACTTTTAGCGTTTGAAATAAACTGAAGTAGCTTAGCTTATGTTTGTGTAAATGGAACCTAAACGGGTTCCGTTCATCCACAATCCCATCTCGATCACTTCGTCGATTTGTGCACCTTCCATTCTTCCATCACATTTCCAAATTTTGCACCGTTTTGAGGCCTCGAAAATTCAAGAAGTCTCAGGCCCTATATCAAATCTATGAGGATTTTTTTAAAATCAACGCATAGTCAAACGAACTAGTTTGAGAGATAAAAATGCTATCAACAATAATTTACACGCATCAGGATAGATCTAAAAGGACAAATTAAATTCATGAAACGTGTTATCCTTAAATCTTTTCAAGAATTTATTGTGTCACCTTCACATTACTTTATTTATTAGGTTATAAATTAAATCCCAGTCATCGTTCTTTATTTCCATTATATCGTTCTTTATTTTTATTATATCGACAAAACATCACTGGCCTAACTCTGGCAACATTTGTGCTTGTGGAACTGTCAGACTAGTTCGTCTGATTATGGCGTTGACTTTAGTCCCAGGTTTGGAATGCACACAAAGTGACAATGGCGACGAACTGGGAATATACACCGTGGGCCCGAATAACCCGACCAATTTTAACCACGTATTCCTGATAGTATTACAAGTAAGTCACGTTATATCAACATAGGTCGAATTTTGTCATTTTATATTAATAGTCTTATGGAACAAAATAAATCAGTAAATTCAGCCCCTCATAATAAACATGTCCTTACTGGAGGAAAAGTTATCAAAAAGGAAAAAAAAAGCTAAAATGGAAACGAAAGGTAAATTTTTTGGACTCGTAATCGCTTACCATCAAATACTGCGAAGGTTAATTGCTGTTTAGTTAAAGGATTTTTAAAAATCAGTAAAAGTATCATAGTCACATTTATTAGGGCTTGTTACACACTTGGGAGTTTTCATTTAAAAAATAATGAATATCTCGGAAAGTGAGCGTTAATCGACTATACGTCACATAACTTTTTTTACTTCTAATGTAATCTAATACTTGTTAGAATCTATAGTTAAAGTTGGTCGGGTTATTCGGGCCCACGGTGTAGACCAATCGAAACTGTGAACGAGATGGGAATGGTATGTGAACGAAGTAAATTAAAATTTCCGGATTCATTCGTTAAGTCTTCAGTTTGTAACCACTCAAGTGATAATTAGAAAACTGGAAGATTTCCGAAGTTAAAAAACCACATAATGTTAAGTCGACGGACGTGCCTAACGAACGGTGGCGTCCATAAATTTACGCGCACCTTAATTAAAATCTTCCGCCAAAGAAATAAGAAAGACCATTATGCATTGAATTTGCGATCGAGAAAAATACGATTTCGTTTTCGCAAAACGTGGTTTGTCGATTTAATTTACGACTCGTTAATAAAATTCCATCGTAAGCACACGCCACGGAATCTCACATTGTGAATAATAGGGAACGTGCACGAACGAACGAATAGGTGGCAGCACTAAACGATAAAAGAGACATGGGCGGGCAATAAAGGAAACTATCGCCCCTGTCAAATCAAGCTGTCAATGTCAATGATAATATGTAAGTGTCAATGTCAAATATAGTAAGTTCGTAGCTACACTGACATTAATCGTCCTTCAACGCGATAAATTAACGTTATAACGGCGTTTTCGTCAATGTGGCCCCAGCATGAGAGGGTATATGATTTAGATTGGCGGCAACAGTTGGCAGCACCTTCGGCGTGTACGTTCCCTATAAGGATTTCTTTCACCTAATAACTACTATCAGCAATGGGGTATTTACCATGTATGTTTGTTTCTATGAGCTCCAGATATTTCGGCACTTATACAAGTTACCGACCTAGTGGCATCTTTATGCAATTGCTATTGCAATTGTTCTTGTCACGTGCACTAAGTTTTAGCCACTTGTTAGTGTTCGAAATTCGGCCGTCTAATATGACTGTCAAAGTTGTGAGTCTGTTCTGTGAAGTGGCTGTTCTTTATACGTAAACATGGTAATACACGAACAAAGAGCCACTTGTCGCTCAAGAAAGTCAAGAATTGCTATACCTGACCGTACTTACACTCACGGACAATAAATTCGGGTCGTTTTCTAACTGTTCATAGGAAGGGACCCGAATTCATGGTCCGTGAGTGTACTTGGTTTCGCTGTCTTACCAACCGCCTGATGAGGACTCGTTACTATCATTCTAATGTAATCGCGTCTGTAGCGACACCAATGAAAAACCCCAAGTTATTTTCGCCATATTCGTAACCTGGTCGCATTAACTATGTTACAAAAATATTTATTGAGTTTCCCGAATGTGTGCGAAAAGCGAAATGGCACCGATTCCTTTTGGGCAATCGAGTGGAAGGACAAGACAAGTGGCGCCGGCGGCGGACGCTTTGATCCCGGCCTCCGTAGAAATCAAACAGAACTCGACTTTTCCACTAATATCAACATTATTCTAACAATAAACTTTTTGGTTTCAGGTAAACTAAGAGAACAACAGACGCAACACATCAAAGTAAGGTAAAACAATGCGTGCTCCAACCGAAGGTCATGTTCACGAATTAGAAAAGTCCGAATGGAAGCGGGGAAGTCGTTTGAAATTTGAAGCCTTATGTTCTGCTGTGAAATTATTTGAAGGATCATCAGACCGTGATCGTTAGTGCTATTTCTGTTTGATTGATTGAAAGGCCCGTAAATAGCAACAGCCCCAAACGTCGCCCCTTTCGATCTATATTTAGCGAGATCAAACGCGCCGCCCACAACACAACACGATAATTCGTGACTTTCGCCGATCGGGAGTCCAATTTGCCGTTAATTTTGTGACTTAATTTATGATTCTATAAATTAACTTCTGACTAGCTCTAAAGCATTCCTTAAGAATAATCTTTCACTAGATTTTCGAAGGCTGAGTAGTTTACCTTGGTGACATAATAATTAATATTCAAATATACAATATAAATACAACATGACAGGTGACAAAACGTGAGTTTAAATCCTTTTGATAATTTAAATAGCTGATTTTCTGATTTTCGTAATGGTGTTTAGCCATGTTTGATAACAATAACAATCTTGTCATCCAATATGTAGGGTTTATACATATAACAGGGTTTTTTATTTTATTTTCAATCTCGCTTACTGGTGTGGTGTTTGTGTCATAACATACACTAATGAAGATTGAAATGACACTAGTAAAGTGTGAAAAACTAATTGCGTAATTGCACAGTCTCGTCTCATGTCATAGTTCGTAGGAACTGGGACGCGGCTGGTCGAACTGATTGGCGCGGCGCCAGGCCCCAACACTAGGTATCTGCCGTTAGCTGCGCTTCCATCCACCAGGGAGCGCTAGGCCTTCCAATATCGGTATTATCTGTATGCAAGACGAAGGAGCTATTTACTCTAATTTTCCTTTTATAAACCTACCTATACCAAGAGTTGATAATGCGGTCGAAATGACTGAATAAATAAATAAATACAGGGGGACAATATTTCACAAATCGAGCTAGTCCCAAACTAAGCAATCCTTGTACTATGGGTACTAAACGACGATATACATTCTTATATAGATAAATACATACTGAAATAGAGAGAAAACATCCATGACTCAGGAACAAATACTCGTGCTCATCACACAAATATTTACCCTTACCAGAATTTGAACCCGAGACTAGCTTCGTAGGCGGTGGAACTCCCACTGAGCTAAACGTGGCTTCAAATCTAAAATAAATAAATAAAAAATCTATAATAAATAATAAAAATTAGTTTCTAAATCGGTCACTAGTAAAGTCCCGAAGCGACGACAGATGTCATAGTCACAGATGATTACGATTTCGCCAAAAAGGGTGGCTTCTAATTTGCCACGGCGTGCCGTAAATGTTTTAATCCCAGGATTATCAGCCTTTGTCGTGTATCAGGCGGAGCGTCTGTCTTTATCTCTGTTCCCTTTGATTCGAGTTTCCTTTTTTACTGCCGGCTTTAATTTACAAAGTCGTCGGGAGGTGGCGGGTGCAGAGTTTATCTTGTTCGCAGTTGACGTTGGAAGCTCTTTTGTCGCTGCTATTTTCTTTTTTATGAAACGATTGGAGAGATGCAAGTTACATGGTGGGTCTTTGTCAAACATAAAGCACTAGAAGTGACGCATTTGACCTTTTAATGCCCTGTCTTCTGACTTCTCGAAAACCTTGTGTCATCCTACTAATCGTTATTCGTATATCGTTATAAATGTGAAAGTTTGTGAAGGTATTTGTTACTGAATAAAGGGAGAATAACTGGATGAATTGAGCTGAAATTTGGCATGCATATTGACAAAATCCTGGATTAAAACATAGGATACTTTATATCGGAAAAAGTCCGTGATAATAACGGGAACAATGCGGGCGAAGCCGCGGGTAAATGCTAGTAAGTCATAACTCAAGGAATCAGTTCTACTCATCAAATCTGGTATTGCGGATGTGGAATCGAAGACCCCCAAACTTAAATAGGACTGGGCACGGCACTTCAGCCGCATGCACCCGGAACGGTGGGCTAAGGCGTCTACCGAGTGGGTCCCACATGATGGCTACCGGAACAAAAACAGACCGAAAAGGACACAGCTCAACGGCTTGGACACATTTCGCAAAAAGTGGCGAGAACTTGCACTATCACCGAATAGCGGATAGGGGAGAACCTTCGCCCTGCAGTGGCGATGGCGCACTTAAGAAGGCTGAAAAAACAAAAACAAAAAAATCGGCCAAGTGCAAGTCGGATTTGCACACGAAGGGTTCCGTACCACCGTCGAGCAAAAATACGCGAAAAAACACGTTTATTGTATGGGGACCCCTTTTTATTTTAAACTTAATTTTGTTTTCATTATTTGTTGATATAGCGACACTAGAAATACAGTCATATTCTGTTAACATTGAAGCATTTCCCTATTACCATTATTAAAATCGCAAAAAGACACAAATAAAACACATTTCTTGTATAGGGACCCCCTTTTACTTGTAACTTTATTTTAAGTTTTGTATGTTGTAGCGACCATAAAAATACGTATTCTGTATCTTTATGTAACCATTATTAAAATCGACAAAAACGCCAAAAAAACACGTTCCTTGCATGAACTTCAATTCCTGATTTGTCTTTTTGTTATTTGATCTTTTAGCGACAATAAAAATACATATTTTATGAAAATCCGAGTCCCTATTGTTACGGTTTAGTTTATGCTTCGCCCTAGCACTGATTGTATGTGGAACTGATTTTTGTAAACAGAACTAAAACATCTTGTAACATGTTGTGCATGAAATAGATGATTATGATTACGGTCCAAAAGATACAGTCCTGTGGCTGACCGACACAAACACGCTTCTTGTATGGGGACCCCCTTTTGTTTTGTTTTTATTATTTGTTGTTATAGTGGCAATAGAAATACACATTCTGTGAAATTTTCAAGTCTATTACGGTTCAAAAGCTAGAGCCCCGTGACTCACGGACAGACGGACAGCAAAGGCTTAGTAATAGGATTCCGTTGGCACCCTTTGGGTACGGAACCCTAAAAATCGTCATATCTTCCACTTTGTTCAGCAGAGAAAGAAGTCTTTAACAATACAATGCAACATTATACACCACAACAATGCTGCGACACTTGTTAAATAGCCCAGATCGAATGTACCGAAGTAAGTACACACCGCTGCACGCTTTAAAAACACTCCCACAAAGAAGTTGTACACGTAAGAACTGACAGGAAATACAATACTAACTGCGACGCTCGCGTGTACTTCGCGAAGAATAAAGTTGGCCCCTCGCGAGGCGACGGACTCGCACAAGTAGCTCGCCCGGCACGGGCGAGTGCACTTGAACACACCGAGGCCAGCAAAAAGAATGCTCAACTTTAATGTTACGTATTGAACGCGGCTTGAGAAATTGCTCAAGCGAGACGTATTGAATTATTTGAAGCTGGTAGTCGTGTTTCAATGACGCTCTTGTAATGTTCATAAGTTCAAGAGTAATTATACTGTCACTACAGGGTGTCCCTAAACCAACGTACATACGAAAAGGGCTGATAGACTAGCTCATAAGTTGTAATTATTTTAATTTTAAGTTCAATTATTAAAATGAACAATATTTGAACCAATTTGAACGTCTCTATCAAAAGTGACAGCGAATTTTGTCAATATCTTTTAATTTTAAATTGCGTATGAGTTTGCACTACTCACAAAAAACGGCCATTAAAGAGGATGCATAATTAGATAAATCATATTGTATCATTATATTGTGATCAGTAATTAATAATGTTATTATAAAAGTTTTTGATGAAATTAATTACTTTCGAAAATGAACTCCGTAACGATGTAAGTCATTATATTTTATATAAATAATTATATTTCATTACATCAAACTTTTGACTTCGACTTCGAAAAAGATTTTTCACATGGTGGCTCCATGGATATCAGAACCACGGTATGCTACCAGAAGTCCTTAAGCCTACTCATAAGACACCAGGTTATGTTTAAACTAGACCTCAGTAAATCTTAGTATCAGTAGTTCTTAGTTTTCGAGCTAGATTATTTGACGTTTTTGCAAAATTCGTGCTAAGTGATACCCTGACTCGGTGTTTTGAGTGTCATGACTAAAATATCAAGTATTTTGCAAATCTGTTTTTTGCTACGGGTTGCCAAATAGCTACGCTATTGAACGCAATTCCTTTTTTTGTTCATATCTTCATGCTGTGGACACGGTAGAATAACAAAAAAAAATCAGATTTTACCAAATTTCACCTCTGCACTCTGATTTAGAACGAACCTGTATTGTACAAGTAAAGAGTTGTATGTATAACCTAGTAGCGGATTTTTCAAAATTGAACGTGAGTTCAGATTCAGAGAATCAAAATTATTTTTTTTGAAATATTTTTATAATACTGTCTGTTCTGGGTGTTCTGGGTTCTTACAGAAAAAAATCGACAAGAAATTTTACAATGACTTTTAATCTAGGCACTAACAAATGTGAAATTGTAAAATATTTTAAACACGACGCGTTATCACACAATACATTATCTACAAAAAATAACATGAAAGCGTCAGTATAAATATTAACGCGATTTGGTCAAAACTTAAGAAATAGCAAAGTTAAATGAGCTAGTTGAGATATTCGCTCATCTAATATTCGACGCCGTTGTGCATCCATTTGCATCGCCGCAGCTACAAAACGCGCGCCGGCGTCGCCGTGCGGCATACTAATGTTGCGTCTTACGGTCCGGCCACGACAGCGGCAGCAGCCAGCGGCGGGCATAAGTGCGAGCGAGAGACGACGCTCCGACCTTTCATTCCCACCTACGGCCGCCGCTCACCGCTGCCGCTCGCCGCTTATGCGGTGGCCGGGCATCACGCTGTAGTTATTTAAATTTATGCGCTTTGCTCCCCGAGGCTAACTGAGAAGTTACCTTTATTTATCGTTGTTTATTCTTTAATTGTATAATTTTGTTTTGAGTATAAATTTCCTTTCTATCTTCTATGAGTTGGCTACTACAAAAAGTGAACGGTAAAAAGTTAAGAAACGGATGTAACTTAACTCCGTACTATAATAATCCGTATATCCATTTATTCCATACTAAAATAACTTGATAACAGTAGAGTTCAATGGATTAAGATGAAATCTGGCATGCAAGTAGATCAAGTCCTGGATTGTAACATAGGATACTTTATATCCCGGTAAAGAATTTCTTTGAGATAATAACGACAATGACGCAGTTGAGGTATTTTGATAAATATTATAAATATGCCTATAAAGTTATATCTTGCCTGTAAGCAACTGACCTGTGATAACTAACTACACTCACGGACAATGAATTCAGGTCATAGAAAATGAACCGAATTCATTGTCCTTCAATGTATCATCAATAAAGGAGTTTGAGTTTAAAGCTCAGGGTAAATATTAGTTCACGATAAAAATTTAAAAGCAAAGCAGTTTTATTTTGGACAATCACAATTGGTTTTACGGGGAGTATTTAACGAGGCTATTACCGCACGACTGCACGTGGGGCCGTAATGCCGATATCTAGACACGCGGCAGCGTGTCAAGCCAAGTTCAAGCAAAACTGGCTAGCCAGCGCCGAGTGTAATATTACACGAACCACTTGGTGCCACTTTTGACCCTTCTATAACTCAAAACCTCTTTAACGTAAACACATAAAACTACGTGTTTTTAATTATATCCATAAGGACATCTAGAAGCCCAAATTTCATGAAGCTAGCTCAAACGGTTATAAAGATATGAAGGTCAAGAAGTCGTAAATTTTAGCACTGACTGACTGACATATATACAGTGTGTGTATTCCATACGGGCGTATAATGTATCCAGTTATAGTTTCGGATTATGCAAATCGTATAAGGTAATCATTTTGTTAAATAGTGTTATTAATTAGGGGTAATTAATTTTTTTAATCCTACCGAGCAGCAATGTACGCCGTCCACCTTAATTTGACATAGCAAGTAATTAACTACTTGCCACGTCAAATGAAGTATTTGTTTACTTTATTTTTGTCTTTTTGAGACAAACCCTAAATTAAAGAAGCATGATAGGAATAATCGTGGCCTTAAGTAAATTATTATTTTGCAGCAATCGCTAAGGTGTAATTACTTAGGTACTGTACACCTGATACGAGGCAGTGCAAAATACGTCAGTTATCCTGCTAATACGACTGTTGAATCTTCATTTCACTATCAAACTACTTATTAGTTTGTCCATTATTAAATTTTACAAACAAGTAGTAAAAGTGAAGTAGATTTCTAATAAATTCACGTATTGAACTGCATGGAAACTCGCATTTATCAATAAACGACTGACGTTGCTTGTCAGCACTTTATGTCATTATCTGTTTTGATAACATTATTACTCCTCAACCTTAAGTGAACGGAAAGGTTTGATTAGAATAAAACTCAACATAAACGTCGAAGGAGTCCAGTAATTGTCTTTTTGATTGAAATTTAGGTATTCAGTAAAGATAAAAACTTTTTGGTTTTTGGTTAATAAAAAAATTCAATTTCTGGTTTCTGTTTTCCTGACATAATTTGTCATGTTGCCGTCAGTGATATAAATAATTGTTGAAAATGCCGCGACCGTCGAATTTTCCTCCTAATGAACTCGCTGATATGATTTTGATTTACGGCGAAGCTCAACAACGCGGTCGAAGAGCTTTAGAGTTGTACAGAGAGCGATTTCCGAACAGGCGAACTCCGCGAAACTCACGAGTAATCGTCAATGCTCTTCAGCGTATTCGAGATGGTCTACCTATCATTGGAAGAACAATTGTAGAGCAAAATAATGACCGTCTGCCGGGACGAGTAGAGGAAAACATTTTGCAATATTTCTCATTGCACCCGGAGAGCAGCACCAGAGAAGCGGGACGACTGTTTAATGTGAACAACAAGACTGTCCACAAAATCTTGAAAAAGGACAGGCAACGCCCGTTCAAATTTTTAAAAGCACACGCTTTGTTGGACAGGGACTATTTGCCACGATTATTGTTTTCTACGTGGATACGTGACCAACAACAAGCAGATGACAGATTTTTATCAAACATCATTTGGACCGACGAAAGTACGTTCACTAGAAACGGTGTCTGGAACCAACGAAACAGCCATTACTGGTCGCAGGTAAATCCACACCTGTTAAGGGAAACAGGGCATCAGTATCGATGGGCTGTCAATGTTTGGGGAGCGATACATGGAGATCGCATTATTGGGCCTGTCTTCATTGACGGTAATCTAAACGGTGACAAATTTATTGAACTGCTAAATGGACCTCTGGCTGAATATGTCAATACTTTACCGGCTGAACAACGCAGAAACACCTGGTTTCAGCTAGATGGGGCTCCCGCACACTCATCGGTTCGAGTGAGAATGGTTTTGAACTTGATGTTTGGTGACCAGTGGATGGGTCGGTTTGGCCCTCGTCGGTGGCCTGCTCGCTCCCCTGATTTGACACCCTTAGACTTTTTCTTATGGGGGGCTGTGAAGAACGAAGTCTACGCTCAACCTCGAACAACAGTGGAGCAGTTAAAAAACAAAATAACTGAAGTATTTGAAAGACTACGAGCAACGAATATGAGAAGTGTAAGAGAGTCTCTTTACCGTCGCTGCATCACTTGCATGGAACTGCGTGGCCGTCACGTAGAAAATAGGTACCTAAGGCGGGTAAATCGACGTGATTAGTTAAGAAACCTATGCAATAAAGTAATGAGTAATTATTTTCGACTTTTATTGAATAAATATCCACCGTTTCCCGCACGGGATGGCAGAGATCCGAATTTGCAATTAACAATAATTACACATTAACACCACTGTGGTTTATTTTGTTACTTAAATTAATGAACACTGACGTAATAAACGTCATATCAGTACATTAGCTAGGTACGTTAATTGATGTGGACGCAATACATTGCGTGCTCAATTATTATGTATGAAAAAAAAATCTTATCTCCTAAAAAAAAAAACCAATGTAATTAAGCTCCTTAGGTCCAAACTAATCGTTATTAAAATATACGCCCCTATGAAATACACACGCTGTATAATAGTACCTAAACCTAACCTACTTCCAGATGACCTAGAAGGATGAAATTTGGATTCCAGCTCGGTAATTGTGTGTAAGCGTAGGAAAAAATCTAAAAATAAAAAAGTTAAAAATAGGGGGGTCCCCTCCACATACAAAAAAAATTTTTTTTAATTGTATCGTTGGAACCGTTAATGAAATTTGGAATCCAGCTCGGTAATTGTGTGTAAGCGTAGGAAAAAATGTATGTTATTTTGTTCCTATAAATACATATTTGGATTTTGCATAGGACTTGGCACTCATTCAGATCTCCATTCTTTTTACGGCGAAGCCCACAGCCAAGCATAATTTCTGTATTGAACTTGGCTCTTCTTTTTTACATTTATGTTTTTGGTGGGATTGTCATATCCGGGCCGGCTACCTAGCCGCGGCTATGGCGGGACAATTATACAGCTTTATGGCTTTCATTTCGTTTAATTGGACTTTTACGGCTCTTAAATGGGAAATTATTCATTTTTAGTGCAGTTTATCAAACAGCTGAATTTTACCGCTGTGTGAACGTCGTTTCAAAAGAGGTAACGTTTCAAACAAATTGTATGTAAACGTTGAAAATGGAAAATGAAAGTTACGAACTTCTAAAAATCAAACACGAAGAGATTATTCTGCCAATATTCGTCGATTTACTATTGAATCCAAAAATGGTGGTTTTCTTTGTACCACGGATGTCGATAAAGGGTAGTTCTCTGCGATTTTATACCGATAACGACGACGACGAGATAACGGAAAACGACTCCATAGTTTATGGGGAGCTCATCCATAATGTGGCGATGGTAATGATGCGATTGGTGCGACTGTTTAGTCGCAGAGAACTGCCCTAATACGTCGTAGCAACCAGAGCTTCTCATTAAATTTATTTATTTTTTATTTATTTGTATTGCCAATAAGATCCCTATAGCTTGTAACCACACTCAAGAGCAAAAGTTTCGGGTCACCGTTATTTAAATAATAGAAATAGGTGTTTTTCAATATTTGACACTTGTTTCATTTACATAATAAGTACGTTATTAGCAATATCCGCTAACCCATCATAAAAATATTATTATCCAAAAATGGTGAATTTTGCTATATTTCACTCCGTTAGCGTCTTTATTTTTCATGGGTTTTACGAGTTCGATCTAAACCTGAAATTGCTATTATTTTCTGAGTTATTGCAGTTGCAGATAATGTCTAATATTAATTAAATATCAAAACGGAATTCGATAATTTGACAACCCTGGAGTGTTTTAGGAAATATGACGTGGCGGTATTTCACTGACCCGAAATTTTTGACCGCGAGTCTAGAATTCGTTAATTTAAAACGCAAATGTCGTCCATTTCATAAATTAATACGTTAGAGCTTTGTAAATATTTCAAGTCATTACACCGTTTTGATACTATTTATTTCCATCCATACTATTATATCGCTGACTGTACCTCCCTACACTTCACCGCGCCAACGACATTGGCGATAACTTCTTATAACTTCGACAGAACTTTGCACCTACCGCGAGCTTTCTAGTATTTTCTAAGATAGAATTTTTGTTCCAAATACGCAGTTTCCCCCTCGATAAACGAGAGACATCAACGTAGCAAACTCTGCTGAGATACTAATGTGGCAGCTAACTGGTTTAATTAGTCATTTGGTTAACTGCTTAACCTTTTTACTCGCCATTAATTAGTTAACTGCCTGGATGAAATTTAGCCAATGCGGCAATGTATAAATTAACGATATGGCTGGCCAATGCTTAGGCCGTTCGTTTAGTAGGGCAAGTATGAAGTTAGTGAAATGGCTGACCAATGCTTCCAGACAAATATGACCCGCCAGCACAACAAGCTGACTAACAAACCTAATCTAAATTTTCTTCGCCAGAGTTAAAATATTTTGTAAAATCTTTTATGTCAGTCACTTAGAATAGATTAAGTTAGATTAGGTTTCTTTTATAATTATTCTAAAAAGTCAATGGTGCCTGTACTCGTATTTTACACTTTGAACATTGTATTTGTGTAGCTTTCCAAATATATACCTATATAAAATATATTCGATACTTAAAAAAATCATGAACATTAAATAGACGCCATTTTTGGCTTCGTAAAGTATTAAGCTACAGAAAATGTATGCCAAATAAAATTCGGACTAACTATAATAGGGATGATGACTGGGTTAAAAATATGTAATTCAATTTAGTCCGTCAGTCAGTTAGATTATGGAAAAATATGGGACACGTATTTTTTGGTTTAACAAAATATTAAAAATCGACAAAGTTATAGATCATCAAACTTCTGGAGTGGGGGCTTGTGACGTCACTCTTGAGTACAATTTGTACTCAAGAGTGACGTCACTCGAAACTTCTAAGCACTCTATCCTCGTCAGTTTTTGTTTGTCAAACAAAACAAAAAATACGTGTACAATATTTTTTTCATAATGTAACAGACGGACTAAACAGTTTTTTTTAGTCATCTAGCCTATTTCGGACAAATAAAACGTAATATGCCAAATAAGAGAACCCGAATCCGACACTGGTGTAGGTAGAGCAAGTTAATGCCCTGGCTTAAGTACTACATAAGGTTGGAGCTAAAGTTCAGTCAAGCAAGCTCATGCCCGCCGGTGATCGAACATACATTACCCACTTAAATGTTAATTACGAACTACGCGCGGTTTGCGGGGAACCACCCATTACGTCCAAGGGTAGTTCTAACTGGGTTTCAATTGGATTTCCCAGTATGTTCAGATAACAATTTTTGTTGTCTTGTAGAATCTGTACCTCTAAAAAATAACTGTAAATTTTAATCCAAACCCTACTTGTCCTATCATCCTATAATAACCCTACTAATATTGTAAAAGTGAAGGTGTGTAAAGATGTTGGCAGGTTTGGATGTTCGTTATAACGCAGTAACAATTGAATGGATTGTAATTAGGCATAGAAGTAGACCAAATCGCTGACTGACACGTAGAATACTTTATGCTACACCTGGCCATAAAGTGACTTTTTCCGCACAAGCCGCTTTCTGGCCAATTGTAGACATAAAATTATGTACACAACACGGGAGGTAATAAAGAAAGCCCTCGATCGCATATTTACGTCCCTCACTTGCAGCTCGGGCCGCAAACTTCTGCGATCTCGGCCTTTCTTTGTATTACCACCCTAGTTATGTAATGTACTATTATATTCCAATTGAAAGTTTCCTTGGGATAATAACGGGGATAGCGCATGCGAAGCCGAAATGCTAATGGTTAATAACGATGGCCAGGAAAGTGGAAGCGGTTGAAACGCTGTTAGAAGTGCCCCCGAGTGTTCACTACTGCAGCAATAACTCACCTCACTTTAATTAAAGCTTACTTTACGCGACTTGGACTAAAAACTTAAATCTAGTTAATAACTATGTTACGCCAGCAGCTTAAAAGTGTCTTAACTCATTTTGATCGTGAAAATTTTAATTCTAGAAGAAAGAATTTCCTCTTTGGAACATAGTAACTCATACAGCGGCCCCTTATAGGTCAATGGTCAACGTCAATCTTCTCCGTTCTTCAATTTAGGCATAATAATCTATGAATGAGATAGCAAGAAGATCGCAAAGATAATCAAGAAACACACTGAAAGTATTAATTTAAACTTTCACGATTTTAACTTATTATTATAACAAAGCGGGACTTAATCGCGTGAAAACATGCTATTACCTCGACGTTTCGGACGTGCCGTGACGTCCATGGTCGCGAAGGGACTGGGGAGACGGGTATTAACATCTTCTACACACGTTTCACGTCACGTTTTCTATGTTTTTACACTGAAAGAAAAAAAATCACAATATGAGGCTACTAAGCAATAACCCACACTTTTTTCTGTGTTATTCTCGATATTATGCATTGTTTAAATCCGGTACGAGAAAAATTTCAACTTAATCCATTTAATTATTACCGTAAAATAGGGTGAGTAGGGATTGCGAGGGCAGTTGAGTTATGAATGGGGAGAGTAGGGATGACAGAGAGGTGAGGTGGTTTTTAAAGGCTACTGCTACCTAAATAATATATTCTTATTACAAATGGAGCTATAGTAATATTCATAATCCAAAAGTGTCGATCCAACAATTTGCCCAACTCACCTTAGTATGAAATCTCATCTCACCCCAACTACGAGGGAATGGGGTGAGGAGGGATTTTGTGTTTATCGTTAAAGTTATGAATTGGAACTACCCAAAATCATAAAAAGAACTAAAATACAAACGACCGGAACATTTATTATATATTCAATTCAGTTTGCATATGTAAAAATGTCAGTACCGATCCGCGCGCGCAATCGTTCGGAGGTGTTCGGCTCGAGTCTAAAAACAATGGCCTCGAAAATTGTGAAGTGCAATAATTGCCACATAGTGGTGTGCGAAATTCTGGCTTTTATTCAAAATAAACTGGATGTAATGAGTGAAGACAGTTTAGTTCGTATCTGCATTTCTTCTTTTACGGCTGATGAAATTGAGAGGGCTAAATCTCTTCTATTTGAGTCCGCCCCCTCAGAGAAGAAGAAAATAGTTCGCAAAAGATCAGGTAAATCCTTGAGGGATCTACATGACGTGATTCAAGTGATAAAGGAATGTGATCCAGAAGAGATCCCAATTTTCGTGGCGAAAGATCTGCACAAACTACCCCCTATCTGTTTTGATCATGTGGACGTGACGAGGCTACTAAAAGATATCTTAGTCCTTCAAAACGACTTAAACGAGGTCAAGAAATCGTATGTGACAGATGTGCAATTTAGCGAATTAAGAAAGGAATTATCTAATTTACAACAGACATCTGTGATAAATAACTTCGACTTTAACAACGTTAACCGCAACAGAGGTGGTGGGTTAATGAACAGCTACTGCGTGGACAGTGGGCCGTATGGGCTAAATTTTCTAGATAAGACATCAAAATCCGTTAACGAATCTGAAAGGAGTGTTTATAAGAGTCAGAACGCTGAGCCCTCTCAGTATAACGAGCAATCTAATTCTGAGTCTGTCCCCGTCACTCAAACTCAAAAACCATGCACCGTTGAAGCCTGCGACCAATTAGTGAAAACAAATAATATGGCACAGTGCAGTTCACCTAAGAATAATGCGTACAAAGTTGCTATCACGCCAGCTCAAGTCGATCCAGACCAACCTGCTGACTTATCACTTGGGTTGTGGTCCAAGTCACAAGACGGAGCGGGATCACCGGGTAATGAGTGCTTAAACGATAATTGTCAAGAAGTGGAACCTGGTTGGCAATTAGTGCAGGATAAAAAGAAACAGAAAAAACGATTTCTAGGTGTAAGAGGGAGAGCTTCTGTTGAACCCAATGCGAAATTCCGGGCCATGGACTTCAATATTCCCCTTTACTTAAACAGAGTAAATAAACAAACTTCGGAGCAAGACATAATAGATCACATTATGCATCTAACGCAGACCGTTGTGACATTGAAAAAGATAAATATGAAAACTGACAAACCCTATAATGCTTTCAAAGTGTTTGTACCACACAACAAACTTGATATATTTCTAAATGACACACTATGGCCCACCGGGGTAACGTGTCGGCGGTTTGTTTACGTTAATAAGCAGCAACTAAACCAGCAAAATACGGAAAGAACTGTAAATAGCAAACAAATCACTATTACTCATGGCTAACAACAACTACGACACTACTTTCATAAGTTTTAACTGCAGATCTATAACTAGGTCGATTGACTGCGTTAAAGATTTTTGTAAGCGTGCCGACATTATTTGTTTGCAAGAAATTTGGTTATATCAACATGACATCGAATTTTTAGGGACTATCGATGTAGATTTTGCTTTTACGGGCAAGTCGGCAGTCGACACTTCGGCGGGCATTCTTCGCGGTCGTCCTTACGGAGGTGTGGCGATCTTATGGCGCAAATCTACATACAGAGCGGTGTCTGTCATCGAGTGTAGTAGTGTGCGTCTGGCGGCAATAAAAATAGTGCATTTAGATAGGCCGTTTCTGGTTTTCTCGGTGTATATGCCTACTGACTCATCGGATAACCTCGTGGAATTTGTCGAGTGTTTAAGTGAAATACGTGCAATTACCGAAGAGTGCGACGCGGCCGCGGTGTTCATTTTGGGTGACTTTAATGCGCACCCCGGTGCTCGCTTTGGTGGTGAACTATTGAACTTCTGTAGTGATCATAAGTGGGTTTGTGTTGATATGGAGTTGCTGGGATTGTCCTCTAACGTATACACTTATGTAAGTGATGTTCATGGCACGGGAAGATGGTTGGATCACTGTTTAGTGTCGCAGGCCGCGCGTCAGTCTGTAGTAAGTGTAGACGTCCTTTACGACGTACTGTGGTCTGATCACTTTCCCCTGCAATTACGATGTAAACTTAATACCCTAACTCCTAACGTGTTAACTAGCAACATAATACGTAGTAATGTAATCTGGGGCCAAAGAGACTCTAACCAAATAACTGTATATAGTAATTATTGCAATAACAAATTAAAGGACATTGATTTTCCATCTGCGCTTATTGAGTGCGCTGATAAGTTATGTAATAATGCCTACTGCAGGAATGTGTTGGACGATCTATACAAATCTATTGTCAGTGTTTTAACAGATGCATCTCTCGTTAGTCGCAACTGTAATAATCATGTAAAAAGGTACGTCAAAAAACCGTATGTTACGGGCTGGAACAAACATGTAAGTCCCTATCACAGGGAGGCTCGACTTAGTTTTCAGCTTTGGCTTTCTTTTGGTAAACCGAATTCTGGGCCTATTTATCAAAAGATGCGCGAAACAAGGAATATTTTTAAAGCCAAGCTCAAGTGGTGTCAAGACAATAAGGAACAGATTAAAATGGATTTAATTGCTTCTCACCACTCGAATAAAAACTTTTCTAGCTTTTGGAAGGAAACCAATAAGTTGAACCCTAGGTCGTGCCTTCCAGTGAGTGTCGAGGGTGTAAGTGAGCCGGAACTGATAGCAGAATTGTTCAAGCAACAATTCAGAGTCGAGTCGCGTCTGGGGCATGTCGCTAGTAAACCATATCGTTGCCAAACACATGAACACGAGCTTCACTTGCAATTCTCGGCCAAGGATGTGGAAATCGCGATAAAGAGAATGACTCGTGGTAGGTCTCCTGGACACGACTCCCTCAGCGTTGAACACCTTCAACACGCGGGCGTACACCTGCCTAGAGTACTCGCCATGTTCTTTTCTTTATGCATAGGTCACTCATATTTACCTAGTGACCTTATGAAAACAATTGTAGTACCTGTCATAAAGAACAGGGGTGGCGACGCCTCTAGTGTAGGTAACTACAGGCCCATCTCCCTGGGAACAATTATAGGAAAAGTATTGGACAGTATGCTTGACAAACAACTAAACATGCACCTTAAATTACATGACGCGCAATTTGGATTTAGGGCAGGCTTGTCTACTGAAACTGCCATCTTGTGTCTCAAGCATACTGTACAATACTACACCTCAAGGAAAACCCCTGTTTACGCCTGTTTCCTGGACTTGTCGAAAGCGTTTGACCTTGTTGCTTACGATAGGTTATGGGAAAAGCTAGAGGGTGAAACAAGTGTTCCTAGGGAGCTTATCAGCGTGTTTAGATACTGGTACGAAAACCAAAGCAATCATGTTAAGTGGGCCGGCTCACTATCTAACATGTACAGGCTGGCGTGCGGAGTGAGACAGGGTGGGTTGAGCTCTCCTAGTCTCTTCAACCTGTACATGAATAGCCTGATGGTGGAGCTCAGCAATACCATGGTAGGATGCTCAATTGACGGAACCATGGTCAACAATATAAGTTACGCTGACGACATGGTATTGCTGGCTCCATCCGTCAACGCCCTCGCTAAATTGTTGCATATTTGTGAAAGCTACGCGGGGACCCATGGCCTAAGGTACAACGTCACTAAAAGTGAGCTGCTCCTCTTCAAGGCCGGTAACAAAACCTATTCAGTTCCTCAGGTGAAGCTGGGTGGCGTTCCACTGAAACAGGTTTCACGTTTTAAATATCTAGGGCACTGGGTCTCTGAAACCCTGTCTGACGATCTGGACATCGAACGGGAACGTAGGGCGCTGGCAGTTAGATGCAATATGGTGGCTCGCAGGTTTGCAAGGTGCTCGGCAGGAGTGAAAGTGACGCTATTTAAAGCGTACTGTCAGTCTTTTTATACCTGCAGCCTGTGGGTTAACTATACGCAGAAGGCTCTCAGCGCCCTACGGGTTCAGTACAACAATGGCTTCAGGATGCTGTTGGGGCTGCCACGATTCTGCAGCGCGTCAGGGATGTTTGCAGATGCTCACACGGACGGCTTTGCCGCCATTATACGTAAAAGGGTCGCATCCCTCGTGCAAAGGATTCGGGGCAGCCCGAACAGCATTCTCAGTACGGTTGCGGATAGATTCCAAGGTCGCTTACATGAGCACTGGAACGGCTTGCACTGCCCATTGGGTCAGCGAACTACCCGATGAGCAGCGAGTGGGTTGTACAATACCTACTTATTGTTAGTATACCTAGTTATATTGCCTATTGTGTGTCTTTTGTAATTTGTTTTTCTGTTACTAACACTAGTATTAAGAGTTAATTATGTTTGTCATCTTACTAACAACTATGGACTTGTTTCCGAAATAAATTAATATAAAAAAAAAAAAAAAAAAAAAAAAAAAAAATGTTATCGAGGTTTGAATGTCAATTTGGTCCCCACTCGCCCCGTTTTAGGGTACCCCGTTATTAGTAACGAACATCTAGACAACCTCCAAACATGTTCACGAACTTTAACATTAAGAATGTTAAATAGGAAGGATAAGCATCATTGGTTGATTGGTTTCATGTATTTGGTCCTCTACAACTGCCACAAACCGACCGGTTCGAACACACGAGCGACGCGAGTTGTTGGAGTTTCGTGTTTCATGCTAAATTGCCACTACGACGTGTCGGGTAAACCAAATTGCGGGAATTTGTGGATGTGTGCGATATCCAGATCATTTGCTTTCGCTTTGTCCACATTTCCCTTTCGTCCACTTCATATTTCGAACACATTCTCGATTGTTTCGCATTCCCAGGTCGTTCCCATTCTTAAGTATTTCGTCCCCATTCCGATCCGTCCATACGTTACTCCCGATTCCGCTACATTTAAATTATTTCCTCGCCCCTTCTCCATATAAAACTGTCGCGTATTATTGTTACGTTCCAGGCCCTAAACCCCTCGAAATTTTTTAAGTCCCAGATACAGAGATATGGATGAAACAGTAATGCAAACGAATGAGGAACGTGGTAAAAATGTGAATGGTAAGTAGGTGGAAAGGTGGACAAAATAAACTCAAAGGATTAAAATGAAAATTACGGCTCCAAATCCTGTGGAATCATGCTCTAAATACTCTGATCTTTGGGAAATAGCGATAAAAGTTAAATAATACCAATAAAGATAGGAAAAAATAACAAAAGTAGCGAAGTTAGTATATTCGTATTCTTTTGTTAGCTCCACGAAAGCGGTATGTATAAAAAATCAGTGGGAGGTCAACCATAAAACATTATATTTTCGCATGAAAATATAATAGCTGTTGCCCGAGAACCCATCCGCCCATCCGCGCGGATCGCCATTGTAAATTTACGACTTGCTTTGCATAAAACTTTACTGCTATCCCTATTTTTTCTCAACACGATATTACTTATACATTTGTGGGGGCATAAAAATGCTCCATCCGCTATTGACGTACGAAACTGGTTATTTATGTAATCCATACTTCTCGCTTCCGAAATTGAAAGATGACGGATTCTATTAACAAACTCTGTTCGACTTTAGATGAGTTGATCGCTCGGGGCGCTTCGAACTTCCTAGAATTAAACCTCGGCTGATGTGAACCGGAATTGCCTCTGTAGATTACAGTCTGTAGGTATTCTGCACCTAAAGAAGTCCCTGAGCCCGCACAAACGAGTCGTCTTCAAATCGTTAGCGCCAACGATATTACAAGTACCCGAAGTCAAAACGAAATCTCAAGTAACTTATTACTCAATGAATAAATAAACCGCTAAGATGAATATTGTGTATATTTCGCGCATATTTCAGTCTCGTCTCATGTAAGAAAGTTGGCGGAAAATACTTCTCACTTTATTCTAGCCGTTATTTTCAGTACGCGCTGTCTTACAGAAATAACGTACTTGTTTAAGTAGGTTGTGCCAGTGCTTTTACGCGGAGTGTAGTATAAGTGGGTCGTGCTTATTTATTACCATCTTAAGGTGTTTTGTACACTATAACGCATTTCTACGCTTACGTAAGGGAAGGATCACGGGAATGAGATTCAATGAATTATCTCAGAAACATTAGCGAAGCACTTAAAACGGTAAAAGTTTCTCAGACGGAGAACTCAATTCTTTACTTAATGGAAATTGGCGATGTGAAAATACTTATAAAGACTATTTTATAACGTTCATAAAGAGCCTCATCACGAAGTCTATTACGTGTTTAAGTCAGCTGTGAAGTCACTAAATACGGTAAAGGAAAACGGTTATCAGCGTTGTTAAGACCTTTGGAGGTGAAGTTGAAAATAAATCCTTAAATGAAACTTATAAAGGACCAACCCTTTGTCCATTTTGTGAGACAAAAAGGGCATTGTGTAGGTAATTAAAACTTTTTCTGTTCGGCCGCAGTCGCAATGAAATTTACAATAAAAGTTAGTTAAGAGTGGCCCAATTCCCGCGTGACAGCGGGAGAGGCGGCGACATAATTGAAATTGAAATTGAAAAAATTTAATTCAGGTAATTTAGCCCATATGTGTTAGTTACAAATGTCTTAAAACTATGTTAGTAAATACATTATGTCAACCAATTATACTCCAATTACAAAATAAATTCAAATTAAAACAAAAACAAAATTATTACATTAATACATGTGAATGTCATTCCACTTGACAATAAAATGACAGTCGGGCTTGAAGTATAATGCACTCAGAAGCGTGCTGGAACCCTCTGACAGCCTGCGCATGAGCGTCTATGTCGTCGCATAAATGTCTGTACACTTCAGTTTCTCAAAAAAAAAAAACAATATTACAAAACAGCCTAACTAAAACAATAGTAAACAAATCGCTAAATTGCGATCACTTCCAAACAACCTTTGGACAGCGGAGTGTATGCAAGATTAACAAAAATATTCCGTTTATTACCGTAAAACGGGGTGAGTAGGGACAAAACTGACGTTCAAACGTCGATAACATTTTATTTTTACATATGTAAACTGAATACTACTCATGCAAACTGAATAAACCGGGTACCCGTGAAATGTCACATGACTCATTGTTGCATGACTCATGTACACAGAAATAAATAAAATGTTAAGCACCTATGTAACTACTAACGTACTAACACTAGAATAAGACTCAAATTGTTACTAACACAATGATCCTGGTTGGTCGAAAATAAAACGATTCTATTCTACGATACGCTGTTTGATGTGTCCGTCCGTGCTGCTCGTTAGTACAAAGCGACCGGCTTACTAGAGGTGCTTCAGTTATCTGTTAGCGAGGCTACGTCCGGCTATTTATTTTAAGGGCCTTGGTTTAATATAAATTTATTACCGTGGACTGGGATTACTCTGATTCACGGGTAACATTGATCATCGATTTTTAAACCCTTGATTTTGAACACGTTTATTAAGTATTTTTATTGAGGTAGCCTACCTTAATAATAAATTGTACTGAATGCATTCAAAAACCAACTTCTTATAGTTGAAAAATCGATGATCAATGTTACCCCGTGAATCAGAGTAACCCCAGTATACCGTATAAGTGATTCTGTGAGCTGTAAACCTCGCGATTTTGTCAACCCGCCGCTCGCCCGTGGCTCCACCATATTGAAAATTTTCCAAAAACTAAATTAAAAAAAATCTAATCTAAAATCATTATCAAACTTGCTCATAAAATTCCACGAGAATCAGTTGAGAAATGCCACTTGTAGAGGAGAACAGCCGGACAGACACACACGAAGGAATTTTTTCCCAAGCTGAAAGGTGGACAATCAATCAATAAAACTCACACACTCACATCATCATTTATCACACACTCTCAAACCTTTTCCACATAGAAACCAACAAATTATGAAAGGGTATCTGTACTTTTAAAACAGTGACTAGTACATTTTATGCTGAAAGGAATCCGTTGAAAATATACGCGAATAAAGCATGAATAAAGCTGATCCATCCCTCACCCGTCACAGTTGGAATGAAGGATCGAGCTCGACTGGCCACTCGTTCACAATTCATTCGCTAAGCCCGAGTGGCCCCCGTGATTTACCCAGTCGCATCCATTTGAAACCTATCTGTAGGGTTGTTCACAAGTTCACCGTAAATCTTGTCCCTAATATAATTTAACCCGTCCATAGGGATGATGACTGGGTTAAAAATATGTAATTCTATTTAGTCCGTCAGTTAGATTATGGAAAAATATGGGACACGTATTTTTTGGTTTATCAAAATATTAAAAATCGACAAAGTTATAGATCATCAAACTTCTGGAGTGGGGGCTTGTGACGTCACTCTTGAGTACAATTTGTACTCAAGAGTGACGTCACTCGAAACTTCTAAGCACTCTATCCTCGTCAGTTTTTGTTTGTCAAACAAAACAAAAAATACGTGTACAATATTTTTTCATAATGTAATAGACGGACTAAACAGTTTTTTTAGTCATCTAGCCTATTGCTTGCTATTTGCGTTCAAGACGTGGCTCTGTGAGTCTGTCAAAGTATTACGTATTATAGTTATTACACCTGCTCACAAAATTTCACGAAAATTGGTTGAGAAATACCTGCACAGCG
Organism: Eudemis profundana; assembly: GCA_947034925.1. Lineage (NCBI taxonomy): Eukaryota > Metazoa > Arthropoda > Insecta > Lepidoptera > Tortricidae > Eudemis > Eudemis profundana. The sequence continues at coordinate 27,798,524 of OX344798.1, forward strand.
AAACAGATAGCATTTTTGTCCAAACTGAAACGGAGTCACTTCGTTCACACTTCGCACTCGTTTCAAAGTATAAAGACGAACAAGTAGTCCAACTTCGGCCGTTTAGGAGCGCGCGACACGAGACACGAGTGCGATCCATACTAATAGAGCATATTCTTACGCATTCTCATTTATTTGCTTGTAGTGCGTTCGTACACGGCGCGCACACATTCAAGCGCGCGATGTACCTTTTGTAGAAAGAAAAATTACTGCTATTATACTGCGCTCGTTCGGTTAACTAAGTGATTTGACAGGTAGCTGCAGTTATGAAGAGCAAGTACATGGATACATAGTTCGTAATCGATAATCAAAATATGTCGGTCCGCTCGTCGCTTCGACTTTGACCGACGGCAGTGTAACCTCCGAATAAGTACTAACTGTTGTTAGCAATTTACGGATCAAATTACATTAGCGACGCAATTGACGGCGAAGTCGTGAGACGGGTTTCTGCACATTTTCGCTCTAATGCCCGGCGGAGGACTAGCCACCTCCGACCTGTCACGGCGTTCGGTAGAACTCCGAAATCCCGCACACAGGAAATTTCTCTGCATTCGGAAAATTCGCTGCGTTTCTGTTGCCGTGCGAAGTTGCATACTCGTGATAGAAATTTCCTTTTACATGGAAAATATTTCCATTCAGCCGAATTATATTCAACTAGATGCCAATGTAAAGCTACAAAAAGCTTTTAAGTGGAAAATATTTCAATTCAGGCGGATTACATTCAACAGCATACCGACTTACCTAATTAGCTACAAATTGGGAAACACGAACTCAGATTTGTTGAGTGACTCATTTGCATGGCGCGTTTTCAATAAGATTTTTTGAAAGGCCGTGGGTCCAATCCAGATTCCATACAAACTTTTATCTTCTTTTAATCTCCTTAAAGTGGAATTACAAAATAAATCTATAAGTATATTATTAAACCGCGATGAAAAGACATTATCAATGGTAGAGTGTGCAAAATGAAAATAAGTATTTTCATTTTGCACACTCTACCATTGATCAGCACGAAAAAGTTCTAAAGCTTAGGGAAAAAACATAAATTATATTACCTGCTTAAACAAAATAGACATAATGTAAATAATAAAAATAATATCATAATTTTGTGGAAAATAATGACAGATTTGTCAAATCTGTCGACTTTAATATTTTTTTATAAACCAAATGACACAGCATTTACCCAGAATAGGTAGATATGTAATATGTAGTGAATATTTATGATGAAGCATACGTTGTAAGTCTATTATCTATAAGTGTCTGCACTTAAACTATGGAGATATCATAGACTTATAATAACATTGATTCATTGTATGTACTTTTGTGCTAACGGTCCTGCGGAATCGTATTCTAATCGCGGTTTGATAATAAATAAAATATGAACTTTATTCTTCAAGAAGCCCGCACTGACATATTTACCACTCTCACTATAGGTATGGGAAACAACGGAGGTGCTGCCAACTGGTGCCACCAATCTGAATCTTGTACTCTATCATGCTGGGCAACGGAATTAACGGGAAACGCCGTTATTATCACAATGGTGGACGATTAACGTTAATGTACTTACTGTGCTTGATATTGGCATTTATAATCAGTATAACATTTTTAAGGGTGATAAGTTTCCTTTACTGTCCGCTTTTGTTGTATTAATGCTGCCACCTCTGTTCAAAACCTGGCCCGTGCCGAATTTTGATTTCCACCCCGATATCAGGGACACTTAAAAACTTATGTCTAAAAGGATTAAAACTAAAAGTCTATAAACTAATGTTCAATACTCACAGACTCACTGGCTTCCTCTTCGCATCAACACAGTCAGAGTCTGGGGTCTGTCAGAAGACCAGCTCCAAAGCACGTAAAACGGCTCCAACAAATTACTCCAAATTCTAATTAAACAACGGGTACAAATCCTGTCTGTACGCGGCCCAAATTCCCTCCAAAAGTAAGGAGACAGTGTCAAACTTACAGGTGCAGTCATATGAAAAGTCGTAAGCCGTTCGGAAACACGGCGGACTTAACACCCTATAGTTCTTGCACTTTCCCTATATTGACTTGCACTAAACCTGCGACATGGAATTTCACAGTAATTTACTGGCTTTGCATTTGGACCAGGCGTCCCGGGTTCGTTAGAGGGATTTCCTCGTCGTAACGTAACTCTGCGGATCCCTAATCCGCAGCCAGACGTCGCGGAACCAATCTGTGTGAAACTTGCTTTAAGCACTTTAGCGCTGTCAGTTTTCGTTCAACTGCGGTTTAAAATTGCGCTCACTCGGCTCATTGCTTTTAATAAAGTCTAGCTAAGTTATTAAAGTACTAAAATCGTGTTATAGTTTTAAACTTTGAACGTTAGTACTCACTTTGATGTTTCATGCAAGCTAAAAAAACATAGTTTATTTATGAATCACGCATGATTATCAGGCATTAAATTAGATTAGACTACACTTATTGATTTAAAGCTGCGACCATACCGCCACGAAAACACGTTGACGCACCGCAAACAAAATTTATTGGATCAGGCGTTACTTTGCGGAAATCCATGGTCATTAAAACAAAATATTACTCTGCTAATCCGCAATATGATAACGTGTTAGACAATTAGTGCTAGCCCATTATAATTATTTGCGTATTTTTCATGTATTCACAATTTCACATGCAAATAAATACAGTCGAGTTCATCATTATCTGAGCAAAGATTGGACCAAAAATATCTGAACAAGACCTTATTGTCAGAAGCATAAGAACTAGATCATTTTGATCCGTTCTTTGCTCAGATAACATGATGAACTCGACTGTACAAAAAACCGCTACCAAAAACGCAAAACTCGACACACGACACGTTTCGCCTCTCTACGAGGCATCCTCAGGAGACAGTCCGGCGTCCGTTGATGGAATGAACATCCATTTTTTTTGCGTATTTTTTCATGCATGAATGCATCAAAAAATACGCAAGTAATTATAACGGCCTAGCACTAACTGACTAACACGTTATCATATCGTGGATTAGCAAAGCAATATTTTTGTTTGAATTTGCACCGTAAACGTCTGTAATTCTGTATGTATCGAAAAGTGTCCGTCAAAATGTGCTAAAGAGGCGCTAGTGTTGCAGATGTGTAAAAAGAGGTTATATTTAGGACTACGTAAATATTTGAGATTTTAATATACTTAGTATATTACCGCTTCACTGAATACCTACTTTAGTCACCAAGAATATTAAAACTTACCTCTACCTCCTGTATCAGCGCACCTCACTCCGTCTACGACAGCTAAATTCAGTTCAAAATCGGATGCTACGCTAGGGGCTACCGTAGCGAGATTTCGAACTATGTATTTTGAATTTCGAACTTTTATTTATTCCATTCGGATGGACACTTTTTTCCTGATCCCCATATAAAATGTCACTCCTTATTATCTAGTCTCAATGGTTAAGATGATACGACTTGCTCGGCTCTGCATACAAACACAAACAAAAAAATACTCAGAAAAAATACCTAAACGTTTTAATAATTTACTAACAACATAAACCGCTATTCCAGCATCTCAAGACCCATTATTAGAGGATGTATGTATACGATAGGTATAGAATAGCGGAGGCAAATTTCTCAGCGTTCGCACGTTCCATAAATCCTGGGAGCACAGCTTAGCGATAAAACTTGACAAGTGTGTCATTAATAAGCCGAAGATACTGGTGTTGGCGAGCCGCCAGCGCGGATCCGAAAGGGCGGGCAATTGTCAATACTACCATACCTATCGATCGCTGCGGGCGTCGCGCTCTTAAAAAATTGCCGCAGTTAGCTTCGAGACGCTGTCAGCTACAGATTCTCTCTATCTCTGTCAGTCTGATACTACAATAGTCTGCTTTATAATGACCAGAGCCCGGAATTTCCTCGGCAAAACAAAACACTGTCGCAATCAAACTAGTTTTAGACACATTTTTTATAGATATCGATAGTAGAGAAAACGGGTCCACCAAATAAAATAAAAAAATAATACATTTTCTTACGTGAGTTCTGTATTTATAAAAATATACACCGTGGGCCCTGTAACAAGATCCAAAAATTAAAACGTTGATTCTACTCCTCAAACAATGTAACTTTTGTGCAAACACTTTTAAAAATTATGTAGAATTAAGATTTTCTCATTTTCATACTAATTAAATAGTATTTTCAATGTACGTATAAAGTGTTTTGCCAAGGAAATTCCTGGCTCTGAATGACGTCTTAACTTCAATTCAGCATTTTAACATAAATAACAGAAACAAAACGCACATAGAACAAATTATAAATAGTACCTATGTGTTAACGATAAAGACAGCTGGATAGTCAATATCAATCCAGTTCATTGTAAATAAATAAAATCTTTAGTATTTATTTTAAATTTAGTACGAGGAATATCTGCTAGCATCACCTAATAAAGCAACCATCACTTCCTCGTTGGTTTGTTAGATAAGTTTTCCAAGCGCAATGCATTCCTTGCAGCTAATTTTCCTTTCACCATTATACAAAGTCGCAAAATTTCCTATTTTTTAAATTTTCCTGACTAAAATGCTCTAAGCTACCCCCTTTAATCTTTCAACAAATCTATGCGGCAAACTAACGCAAATGATACCTTTAAAGTTCAAAATCACGAGGTCAATTTAGACGTAAGGTGGTTAAAAGGTTAGGTATCCCCCAGTAACAGTAAACTGTTATGAAACATCGCTGCAGAAAAAAGGCGACAGAAAATACACGACAAAGAAAAATTGCAACAGTGAAAGAAAACTGGATACGGACAAAAACGACACAAAAAAACACAACAAAGAAAAAAACGAAAGTGGAAATTAACTGCAGGTTAAAATTGTGACGAACAAATATAAGAAACGGTAACAACGCTACTGTGAAAATAAGCTGCGGGCAAAAAATACGAAAAGAAAATTAGCTGCAAGGAAAACAAGCGTTTGGGAAAGTCATCTAACAAATCAGAATTCGCGAGTAATTTGCACGTATCTTTCCTCCCGTAGGAACCAATAACTCGTCGTTATTCTTGGTCATATAAAGGAGATCTACAATGCGCAATTTCCAATGCCGGATTTAGGCTCATCGTTAATGAGTCTGTCAGTCAATAATGTAATTTTTAGCGTACTATCACTTGGAATGAACGGTACAGTCAGCGTGAAATAGTCTGTAGCATCCAAAGCGCCATATGTATCGTAACACGTTTTTATTACTATAGGCCTTCGGAGAGGGCCACAACTTTCGATTTCCCAAGTTGGCAAACTTTGACCAAACGGGACACCAACCAATAAAAAATAATTATATATTACTATAGGCACAAAGACGCGTTACGATATATATGGCGCTTTGGATGCTACAGGCTGTGACCATAGTAAAATAGGACAAGTAACGGCACTATGATAGACTTTAGGAGACTTAATTGCTGACCTATAGTTACACACACGCATCGCAGTCACGATGGCTATCACCCTACTAAAATCCGGTAAATTTCCGTAAATACAATGAATGGCCACGTGATGTACCTTTGTTCGTAGTGACGCTACTCGGTGTACTCTTATGTTACGCTACTGATCCAAATAGAACAACTTAATTTAAGCTTGTGAACGGTAGGTAGTTACACAATAGCCAGCCATCGCGCATAGCGATTAGCCATACAATGGTTATTCTTCAGAAATATGTCTGCGACTTATTCCTCTGTCTCCTTAAATTTAGTATGAAAAACGGCCAGAGGAATAAGGTGACCGCAGACATATTTCTGAAGAATAACCCACAATAGTTTGTACCAAGGAAGGGAAAATTTCAGAACATACCTAATCGAATGATTGCGCATCCACAGAGCATGGACTTATTTTTTTATTTCGTGGCGTTAGGACCTGGCTCCAAATAGCATTATAGTATTAAACAATAAAGCCAATGAGCAGCATTTACCACAGCTCGGAAAGCGGTCAACTTTGCTGGAAACACTTTAGGAAACTTCATCGAACATTGCGAAAATGAATATAGTTCGTCGATTCCGGGCAGTTTCATGAATTCCAATTTGCAAACCAGCTCAACAGAAAAAAGTCACGGACAACTTGGGAAGTATCTGGGTCGGACACCAATAAAAGTTATCGTTCAGATCTGAATACCGCACTCGGTATAGACTCCGTGATATTAAGCCCTTTAGGGACAGTCTACAAATTATCGCCGGAGTTATCGAGGAGCAGAAATCTCACATTCACTTCATTCAACGATGCTACAAAGATCGTCAAAACTGTGAAATTAGAGGTGGAAAGAATTAACCAAGAAATAAATTAGCTTATTTATATTTGGTATCTACTCAATAAAATAGTCTACCTAACACAGGATGGCGTGAAATACCGGTTTCGAGCCCTGGTTTGTTGTAAGGCACCAGCAATACCGGTCAAACATCGCTTATACAAGGGTGAACAGTCTCCCTGGCCGCGTCTCGCCACCCCCGGGCTACAGAAAAAACATATACAAGAAGTTGGACATCGGGCCCTCTGTGGCGATCCGATTGTCCTTTTTCTGACACTTGCGAATACTGCAATGCGGTTTCTTTTGTGGACTTATTAAAACTTGTTTTTTTTATTTCAAAATTAATCTCGCTGCTTAGTTGTTTTGGGAATATACTTGTAATTTCACTGCTAGGGGCAAAAAATACTGTTACCTACCGTTTTGCAGGACAGTTTAACCCCAAAATTCCACTTTATGGCCAGGTGTGATTATAAATATTATTTTTTACTTTTTAGAGTATTTTTTTAGTCTGGGGTTTTGCAATGTTAAAGATTCTAGACGCACACTTAAAATACAAATTTATAAGAATCTTTATAGCTCTAAACCCTAACCTTGGGTATAAGCTTCTACAAAAAGGTTTTCTGTTGTGAATAGGTACTAAAACAGCAAAGTTATAACTTTACGCCACACCTGGCCATAAAGTGGCTTTTACCGCACGCTACGCGTACGGAAAAAGCCGCCTTCTGGCCAAGTGTAGACATAAAATGATGTACACAACACGGGAGGTAATAAAGAAAGCCCTCGGTCGCATATTTACGTCCCTCGCTTGCAGCTTGGGCCGCAAACATCTGCGATCACGGGCTTTCTTTGTATTACCACCCTAGTTGTGTAATGTACTATTGTGCAATTTAATTAGTGAGACATTGAGTGAGACGCGAAGATGCTCGCCGGATTGATGGATGCGTCCCGTCGCTCGCCGCTGTTGGTCCATTAGCCTCGCTGTTTGTAAACTCGGCCCTTGTAGGGCTTCTAACCGCTTACGCAGTCTCTGCAGTATATTATTCTTGGGCACGTCAGTATTTTTTTGCATTTTTACTGCGTTTATTGTCATTGTCGTTCAAGCAACATTTGTCATTTCCTTACACCAATGTATGTACGTAACGGTAGTGACCAGACATCGTAAACTTGGCAGCATTTTCAGTGCAGGCATCATATAGTGCCATAGAAGTGAACAATTTCTATTTAAACGGTTTATTAATGTTGTCATTATTAACTCTAATTAATAATTTTGATTGTACTTTCAGACGCTATAAGGCTTACAATATAATCAAAAGTCGGATTCTCAATTGAGTTGCCTATACTATCTGCTTACTGTAATCAATCAATAGGCATCACTATTGGTACCCATATCCCGTCACTCTTTTCAATGGCGTTTCCGCTCATTGAGTCTCAAAGTATCGATAAAAATACTCAGGATTAACCATTTATAAAGCGCTAATAAACGACCATGAAAACTAAAACGGGTAAAATTCGTCTCACTGAATGCATAATCGGTTTAATTCTATTCCAACTCTCCAGTGGACTTGGGAAGGAATATCTCCATATCCGTGATTTGCATGCGGGGGCGAGATTAGAAGTTTTTAATTAAACGAATCAGCCCCGAGCGCCGACTCGATCAGGCGCGCGATCAGAAACAACTTTATTATGAGTGAGTCTGCTATCTTTATACTTAAATAAATAATAAATAAATATCGGGGGACAAACTTACACAAATCTCTAGTCCCAAACTAAGCAATGCTTGTACTATGGGTACTAGACGACTAGAAACATACTTATATAGATAAATACATACTATTATAGATAGAAAACCTCCATGACTCATCACACAAATAATTACCCTTACCAGGATTTGAACCCGGGACCTCTAGCTTCATAGGCGGTGGCACCCCCAATGAGCTAAACGTGTCGTCATAACAGTTAGAGATAACAAACAGCAAAGAATAAAAGGAAATCCTTGTTTACCCGTATCCGTGGGCCAAAACTACTGACAATGCTGCAGTAGCCAATGTACTACACTTTTTAATATTAATTTTAATAAACATGAGATGTTTTTTTCATCTTCATGATTATCTTCGGCCCGCAGTCGTCCACTGCATACAAGACACAGTTATATTGATAATAATTACTGTTATTGCCAGAACTACAGTACCCAATATGATGAGATTAAAGACATTCATATCATCGAAATTTCATTACTCGGAAATCGGAAATTTATCCATTAAATGATATTGCATTAAAGAGATTTCACCGAATACTGTGCCACTGTTGACCGAATTGGTCGTTTTGCTGATAGGAAATGTACGGCGGTTACGTCCTTACGTGTGCAGAGGCTGTGCAAGTGCGCAGGAACACGGTAAACATTGAGAGAATTCAATTAAGAACGTTTATTCTGAGTCATTTGGCAACGTTGCATTTTTGGTTATTCTTCTTCATTATTTCGCGAAATTTTAATTTAACTTGAAATAGTGCTCTATAGAAATACTACCTACATCTAAAAGCATGTACTTACTAAATTATCTACGATTAATTATTTTTATGTTTCGTTTTTGTGTAAAGCACATTATATGTTTCATTCGAATGTTGCAGAATAATTGCATTTCTCTGAATAAACGCGATTAAATGGGCGCACAATTAACGCGGTGTTGTACCTACGGAATGGGAGCTTAAAGGAATTGTTTCCGTGATTGCGTCGACTGCGATTGGTCCGTGCGCGAGCCACGCCCGCACGGCTCCCGTTGCACTACCTACGCAAACAGTGCCCATACTTAATTGTTCCAATAATTGAGTGGGACAGTGGCTGGAATGCAAAACAAACAAATTGTTGTTTATGCCTCATATAATTGAAAAAGTGATCAACGACCTACTGCCGTCTCTCCGGTTGTATATTTATTGTTTCTTTCGCGTTGTGTAGCAAAAAGTTCAAAGCTGTGTAGTACAAGTCTTGAATATTCTTCTTCGGTCTCACTCGTGATAAAGCAGTCATCATTTCAGGTGTTGGTGGTGTAGTTTCCAATACATGTACATTTCGAGTATGATCCAAGGTTTGGCAGGTCCGGTTATCAACATGAAGTGAAGTGATTGCTATTCGACCTCCATAACCGATTGCAAATCAACGATTATATCGATACCTATCCCAAGAGCGTAAACGTTATTGGTGTTAATACACTGAATTCGGGTCATTTTGTATATAATTGTTCATAGAAAATGACCCGAATTCATTGTCCGTGAGTATATTATCGATATATTGACAATATTGACTTTTATTCTTTGCTTACTAGACCGACCGCAAGAAGGCTCATATTTGCTTACTTGTCGTCAGTCGTTAGGTACAGTATAACTCTCGTTGTCGTTGTCGAAACAATGTCGAACTCAGCGAAGTTTATACAGCCTAGCAGTGGCGTGGCGTCCAAACAACTCGATTCCTACCGGCTTGCCTAATAGCAGGCTTTTTACCACCTTATTATAGAACCACCACCTTATTGCTCTTAAGGAAATTGTACGCCAAATCTGCACCGGCTTGCTCTAGGTTATCTTTTACCACGCCACTGCAGCCTAGTAGCATTTTACTGTGATATTGCTTCAATAACTGAAGGAGGATAGATCCGAGCGCCGTCGAATCGAGCGATACCATCGCGCCGCATTGTAGCTCGCTGCAACACAATGCTCTGAATAAACCCCGTCCAATAGACCAAATAAAATGCTGATTGCGTGCACTGATTTTTTGCCCGTTTTCGAATCCCGTGCACATTCTTTTTCCGGCTCCGAATGCGTTGCCAGTGCAGAATGGTAATACGTAAAAGCAAGTTAGTTCGGTGATTTGTCCGTTCAACCGATTTTAATGAAACTAACATCGGCTTTGTTCTAAACATTTTATCGATGGAATTGTATTGTTACGACGTGTGAAATGCCATTTATTCATTTCGAACAATCACTCGCGACGAGAAGAAATGAACTAATTAGCATTTACCCTCGACATCGCCTGCACTTTCCCCATTGTTACCCCAAACCAACTCTTCACCCCGCAAAGAATTCCTAGTAAGGATTTAGCCTACTCGTATGCCAAATTTTATCTCAATTTTTACTATTTAGTAATAAACACCCAAACCTCTGAACACCTTCACAAACTTTCAACCACCGCTGTTCAAAAGAGTCGACGCACCGTAAACTTAGTGACGTGCTTCATGCGTCACGTATGTACCTTTCCAGCTAGACGAGAGGCCTTTAATGGAATTTTATACAACATTGCCGGCCTATGCCTGCATGATGTTTTTTTTTTATTTCCATTCCACATCTATTTGTGACACAGCATCACTGCGTAAAAAAAGTACTGAAACTGTTTTCTGTAATTCTATTGTTTGTCTACTGTGCTTTTAGTGTCTCTAGAAAATAAAGCTTGATTTTTTGGAGTGGTTTTAATTTATTTCATTGCATATTTGAGAAAAGCACTATACATACCTCAGAGGGAAAAGTTGTTGCCAGCCGATTACATATTGATGGCCGAGCGAAAGCGAAGCCAAATAGTTACGAGGCTTACATCCCAGCCTCTGCAGTAATATACTATTATATTCGTATCTAAACTCATGCTTCACTATGCGATACTGTATAGCATAATTCGTAACACAGATATGAGTGACCCTTAACAAGCTCCGCTATAAATAGGTGGCGCGGTCCACAACGAAACAAATGCAAATAGTGTTGTTCATAAACGTGACAGCATCTGTGGATTCCCGTGCATCCGTTTGCTCAATGCGAGCAGATTTACCGAGCAAGCAACTGGGCACAGGGCACTCTTGTATTTGCGGATTTAGGAGGGAGCTAAGGGGCTCAGGCTGCATATTTACCAGAGATATGCGAAGCGGTGTGCGAGGAATATGGTTTACCCTTGAATTGCCGACAGACATTTAATCGAATATTATTTCAAAGGCAACGTTCCAAGGATTTTCATTTCATCGACAAGTCATTGCGTCGATGAATCATTACTAGTTCATTTAAATCAGTGTTTTTTAATTGGTACTTGTGTTATTTCGTATACATTTTATATCATGGTTTTTCTTTACGGGTATTTTTATTTCATGTTGCTTTGAATGTAATAAAATTTATTCCGCATGAAATTATTTAAATTTGTAATCATTTCGGGTTTACCCTTGAATTGTCGACAAACATTTCATCGACATATCATTTCATCGAAATATCATTTCATCGAAAGTTAATTTTCTCTGAAACCATATTTTTCTATAAATTAATATAAAACAAACCTAACCTAATCTACATGATGACTCTTTAAAAAATCCTGAAAAGTTAACGGTTTCGGAGAACAAAGTTGTCGACAAAATGAAAATTCGATGAAACGTTTGTCGGCGAAACAAGGGGACACCAATGTTTCGTTATCGAAACTAAACGCAGTCACGTCAATCGGTTCACTCTGCACGGTTATAGTGTGTGGGTAGTGGGTAGTTTTATATTTTCGAGTTTAGGCCAGACTTACACCTGTAAGTTTTACTTACGTAAGTAAGGACGCAGATAGGTTAGACTGAGATAGCAGACTCACTATCCCAGTCTAACCTATAGCTGCGTCCTTACTTACGTAAGTAAAACTTACAGGTGTAAGTCTGGCCTAACAATAAAATAAGCATATTTTATTAGAAAAACTTTTTTCTGAAATAAAAAATGTCCGAGATATTCGACTTCAAAGTTGACAATTTTTTAAGACTTGTAAAAATTTCGATGGATGCTGGTGTCATTATAACACCTATTTATTATTGTTTTATCGTATAGAATTCGCTAAAAAAAAAAATAGTGACTTTCCGTATCTCCGGCGCTGCGGGAACAGCAGCCCTTCCGCCCTTGCATGACGACGCACGGTCACTTCGCTCGGCTCCGCAGCTTCGGCTTGTTGGTCGCCTTCGGCGACCAGCCTCAGCCGCTCGCCTCACTTGTTCCCGCGCTTCGTCATGGCGGGCGAGGGCTGCCCTCCCTCCGCGCCTCCGGCTCTATAAAAACACTCTAGGGCGCGCAGTGTCGGCACGCGTCCTAACCAGCGAGAGCCCTAGATTCGGACTTTCGCAGGCTAATATTGTATACATAAATCATTATAGACCGGATTTATGCCACACTTGGCCAGAAAGCACATAAAATGATGTATACAACACGGAAGGTAATAAGAAAGCCCTCGATCGCATATTTACGTCCCTCGCTTTCAGCTCGGGCCGCAAACTTCTGTGATCTCGGCCTTTCTTTGTATTACCACCCTAGTTATGTAATGTACTATTGAAAATTCTTACAACAGAAAAATGTGACAATGTATAGTACGACATATAAAAATGTATTAAAGTAATACGTCGAATAAATGAATTGCAATGTTTAGTAATTGTGCCAATTAAAACAATTTGAAACAAATCAGCGATCAAGTAATATTCGTTGAATAGTATTTCTATGCAGTAAGAAAAATTGAAATGAATAGTAAATGAAACAAAAAAACGCCAAACAATATTACTAGTACTAAAGTTTCGATGAATCGTTGTCGATGAAATAATATTCGATGAAAAGTTTGTCGGCAAAACAAGGGTACACCGAGGAATATATCTACCAATGCCGGGCCGCGCTGAACGAGGCTAGGCACGTTGATTCCTCGCACAGCTCTGGTGGAAACGCAGCCATAATCGCCGTCCGATTTTTCGTTCCAGATTGCTGGAACGACTTTTTACAAGGACTTATTTGCCCTCTAAACACCAAGCTGGCGTGAATTGGCGCATAATAGTGTAGGATGGCGTTTTTTAGTGTCAGAGGCCAAGATCATCTATGAGTCACTTAGCCGATGTAGTTAGATTTAATATTTTACCTATAGCTTTACGTGCCAAAGGGCATTTAGCCGATGTGCTTATTGAGCGGGCGCACCGAAAGACATAGCGTGGATAGACCCCCCACAAACTGAACTGATGAGCTGGTGAAGGTTGCTGGTAGGGCGTGCGGAACCAGGAAATTTTAGTGGAATTCCTGGTACTGCCATACTAAAATTTCCTGGTTCTGCAAGCCCTAGTTGCTGGAGTGAAATGGATGCGAGCGGTATAGGACGGATTATAGTCGTTTTCTATGTAGACGCCGATGTCCAGCAGTAGACGTCTTATGATGAGAACCTACCCTCAGTGGGCTCCTAAACAAATGCATTTTGAATTTTAAATGTACCTACTTTTATTGTACTAAAATGTAGCCTATGACGATGCAAAAATGGTTCCTGTGAATCCTATTGATTAAATGAGTTTTTATTCTTATTTTTAATGTACCGAATGATCCCTTTAAAATAAATATCCAGAGTCCGCTACAGGGCTCCTGTGTGTAGGTGCCGGACGCGTTAGCCACCATTAATATCAGTTATCTGCAAAGGAATCGCCGTTAATGACCACATTCATCACTCCCGCCACTGAATGGAATTAAATAAAAACCGGCCAAGTGCGCGTCAGGATCGCGCTTGGGGTGTTCCGTGCTATAGGTACAAAATACCTTTTCATCACACTTGCTCGAAAATGGTGTTGTTACACTTAGTTTTTGCGGGCCGTAAATGACCTATTACGCTCTAGGGCGTAATGGTTTTTTTTTAATACTTGGTTCCGTTTTACTCTTACTCGTATTTGTCATCTTCAAAGGAAACGCCAACTTACTTTTTTAACTTTGATCACTGAAATATTTATTTAAAGAGAATTGTTGTTGCAAATACGTGTAAACAGTAAACACATATTTCTGTAACATTAATTCAATGATTAAATAGTGTATTTCAGTATTTTGCAAATATAAAATCAACTAAAATGGCCGTTTTAGGTCTTTACCGCTATGGTTTCTGAACGTGACTTGACATTGGCATTGTCTATGGATATATGTCACTAATAATGTCACTTTTCAAATCTATGTACGCAGTTTTTCTTGTCCCTAAAATCGATGACATGGTTCCTAACAACAGATCTTTGTATGTCTTATAGTTTCAGACTTTCCCATACTGACCGATCTAAATGGGCCACCCTGTATATCTGTGGTCGGGAATAAAAGGTTTTCACAATTTTTTACAGAACCTCGTTCCTGATAGCGTTTTTACCATAATATGTTGAATACCGTATCTTGAACTGCTTATAGAGAAATAAAACAACAGCGTACATATATCGTGTATTCAATTGATTATGTTACCACCACGGGTATTGATCAGGCTTCCGCGCAACGTAATGAGATTATGGCACATTAAAATAGCAATTGCCGAGTAATTTTTTAAATTCAATAACCGCCGGTAACGTAAACCATTTACTGCCAAATTGGATTCCCGGTACACTTGGGAACCTTATTCTGACCTTTGCGATATTCCGGGAACTCAAAGGTTATGGATGAGACTAGTGTTGCCAGGTCGAGTTTACCAAAATTCGGGACTTCGTGTAATAAAAATCGGGACAGTATACGGCAATATAAGATTTAAATCTTAAAAAATACGAAAGCATCATGTTTATGACCACTCCCAACATCAACACTAAAGAAACATAGGTGTGATTGAATGAGTCTGAAATAAGAATTCCGGGGTTTTTTGCGTGACACTACTTTTTAAGACACCCTGACACAGATATAGAGGCCATCTGAAAATTGGGATATTATGCGCCCCGATTTAGGGCTAATCGGGACGTGTACCAAGACCCGTGAAAATCGGGACATCTGGCAACACTAGATGAGACGAAATTTTTACAACACAATCAAGTCACGACCGAGACTGTAACCTCCGGCATTTACACGGGCCGTGTTATCTGAATTTTCACGCCATCTGAATATTCTGAATTAGATCAGCTCAGTGACTGAGCGGATTAATTATCACCAGCGGTTTTTTAATCACTTTGATGTGAGCGTAGCTTAGACTGTTAGGGACATTATACACGAGAGGCGACCGGACCGCTTAGGTTTAGGCCAATGCTTTCAAACGGGTAAGCCTGTAGCAAAAAAACCCAGTTTCAAAGGTTCTTATACATATCTGCTTTCGTAAAACCGCTTTAATGTGAATGTGAACATAGCTTAGATTGTTATGGCTGGTGTACACAAGATGCGATCGGGACTGTTCACGAACAGGCCAAACCTATGTAACAGGCATTATTGTAGCATAAAATACCAGTCTGAGTGTACGGCTGAAGGCGACTTTTAACCCAACCAAACTGTCCTGCCGCCAGCCAGCCGCTTCTATCGCTAGCCTCGAACAATTTATACTTCATAATCTGAATGTGTTTGCTATTCATAGGTAATGTATGGAAAGAGGTACGTTCTCTCAAATAAATCTTTAAAAATGCAGCTGTGTGTGGAAAATAGTTAAATTAATTGCAATTCCCTTCGTTCGTAACATTTTCTTTGATATGTTATTAAAATGGGTTACTATTATGTTGCATAATCTTTTTTGGTCGAATCATCATTTGGCAGAATTCATCATTTGGCATAATGCATTTTATTCTGAAACTTTAAACTTTTCGGGATTGTTATAAAACAAACCTAACCTGACCTATTTAACAGGATAATGCCTTAAAAAGTCCTGAAAATTCTACAGTTTCAGAATAAAATGCATTATGCCAAATGATGAATTCTGCCAAATGATGATTCGACCAAAAAAGATTCTGCAACATGAGGTGCACCCTATTAAAATACCTCCTAATAATAGAAACAGTGGAAAAGGATAGTGAAAAAACTACTTTCAATTTCATAAAAACTAATTAAATACCGAGATATAACAATGTTAAGATCACATTTTTAAACGTTCCCAAACACGTGTCAAAAACGCTTCATACTAAAGCCCACTGTAACGTGACGTCACGATACATACTTCGTTTGGAGAAACTAAGAACTTTGTTCTACAACTATGTTAAAAATTGCGTTTATCGTAACGGTTTCATAACAAAAGTTACAATAAATGTTATGGGTAGGGTATTGATACTTTTTAATATTTTCATATTTTTTAAATGAACGCCCAGCTTTACAGGCGCATAAAAAAAGGAAAACTCAAAACTTCAACATATTTCCTTATTTTGCTTATTTTAACAGCATCTCATATAATTATTACAGGATTCCAGTCGAGTAGGTACCCAATTAAGAACCTAAAATTCAGATGATGAATTGAAACTGTGTGAGGGCTGTCTGTGTGCGGGCATTAGAGAGTGTGTCGTGCGTGTGATTTATGTGCGTGCGCGCGTGTGCGTGCGGTGACAAATGGCGGGCAGACGCGCAGGCGGCGACATCCCTTCATTAATTCTCGCCAACTTGTATTTACTGGGGAATAACGGGTTTGATTAACTAGCCTCGTTTACGGCGGGAAGTCTATATAAATTTGTGATGGAAGTTTAAAGTGATTGAATCGTTTTTCAGCGAAGTGTACTTTCAGCAGATTATACAGACATTTAGGGTGCGTTTACACTTAAGTACATCTACATACCTATAGATAAATCAAAATTTATGGAAAGGATTATTGTGCCAACATTCTCTTGGCCAGAGATATTTAGAAGAGTGTTCACAAAATCTGCTACTGGCTACTATGCTACGTTACGAGCTCATTTGGCTTCTAATTTTTAAATACGTATGTACGTCACTCGGGGCCGTAAGTGGAGTTTTTCTGTCCGCTACGTGAAGAGAAATCCCACTTCGTAGCCAGGAAAAGTAAAACTATGTACAGTCACCCCACGGAAATGTTATGGGGGAGACCGGGTATGGTTGTCTCGCGGGTTTGTTGTCACAGCGGCCATAAAATAATACTAAACGAAACATTAAGTACATCGATCGGTGCTAAAAGATCGCAAGAGTTGTACATCCTTCCGTACTTCACCAATCGATGCACTTATTCCTTCGTTTAGTATTTCTTTATGGCCGCTGTGACAACCAACCCGCGAGACAACCATACCCGGTCTCCCCTGTCACTTGTCACTAAGAGGTGGTCCGGCTAGCGACCAAAAAGAGCACACATGCGATAGATAGAGACAATCGGACGCGGTGCGTTCCGTCCGGTGGTCAGACCCAAGTACTTATTCTGTGATGAGTCGTAATCGGACGTGACGTCACAGTTTCTCTGGGCCGCCTAATGCAGCGCGGAATAACTAAGTCCCATTCCGGGCCTGATTCCGTTCTCCATTTGCGGCTATTGTGCGGCCCGCCCGTAATCGACCCACTTGCAAGGAAATAGCTGTGCGCGCCGCGCCTTTGTCTGCTGACTTACGAATATGGCTTCGAGAGCAGATAAATGATTACTTATGGCAAAGTTCTTTATTCTTCAATTTATTCATAGTACTATGAATGAGATTGGAAGGTCGCAAAAGATATAATTTCGCCAAGAAGACTACTGAAAGTAACTGTAAATATTCTAATAATACACTCACGGACAATGAATTCGGGTCATTTTCTATGAACAATAGGCTTGTGAACTACATTTTGTTTCTGATGTAAATCGATTCTACCGCACCGAGCGTTGAAAATGCCCCATACAAAACGGAAGACAACGGTGACGTCATCGTTGAGTCCTCGCTGCACTAAGTGTGTATGAAAAAAATAGCATTTTCTCATTTTGAGCACGAAAAAGTGCGTTTAAGCACTTAGTTGCTGTACATTTATTATCTCAGTGTTTTTAAGCATTCCGAAATTAACTTTAATTTTTCTTTAAGACGATAAGAAAATATAAATAAAAATTCAAACTTTGTTGATCTCGTACCTTTATAACTTTTATATTTTTTTTTTGTTTATTTATTCTGTGTTATGATAATTTTGTATTTTTCAATCCATATGACTAATCTTCTTCTTCTTCTTAGTCGTATACTCTTGGCAGAGTAGTCGTGGTCATGGGGGTCGTAGCACGGCCTTTTTTACAGTCTCCCGCCATCTCTCCCTCACCGACGCATTTCTCGCGCACAGATTTAGGGATGATTCTGTTAGGGCTTTCACTTGATCCGTCCATCGCAAAGGAGAGCGTCCTCTGGATCTTGAGCCATTAACTCTACCCTGAACAACAAGTCTTTCCATAGCGTCACCTTCCTTACGCATAACGTGGCCAAAGTAGCTCAAAATTCGAGAGTGAACTATTGCTGAGAGTCTTTGCTCGATCACACTAATATTGTATTGTAAAATTCAACATTAATCACCATCCTCCAAAATGACCCGAATTAATTGTGTATTATAAATCGAAAAGTTTGTTCTCGACTTCTTAACCAATTAAAAAACTTCCAGCACATCACTAGCCAGCGGGTACTTCTTAGCTGTTGTCGGAACAACTCGACAAGTTCCCGGGTGTAGGTTTGTGGAGTTAGCCCCAGTTGGACTAGTCTTGCCGCTAAATAGTACGATGTAAGACGGGCTTATTAAACAACAACTTGCCTCGGCTAAGTTTATGTTTTGCATTACAAGAGTTTCCGTAATATGCTTTCGTAATAAACGTGTATTTTTACAAGCTTTATTTAACTTGTCGAGCTCGGTGTGTTTTTCGTTATGTGCTGTGTTAGTATACGATATGTTTGTGTAGGTGAAATCTTGGAAGCAATTAGAACCACTACCTGACGTTCGATTGCATTCAAATTCCCTCGAGTATCTTTAGTAATAATGCAAATAAAAAATATAATACACATAGCTGTTCTAATGATGGAGTCTGAAAATCTGATAATAATGGTATACTTAATTGTTCAAATTAGGGATGTAACGATACACAGTTTTGCCGATACGATACCGATATATAGTAGTTAATATCGGCGATACCGATACCGATATCTTAGCTTAATAATGAAGTATGAACTTCAGATATTTTTATGTCCTTGTTATAACTAATGGCAATGACTACTGGCTACATTTACCAGAGAGTCAACCTTGAAAGTGTAAAGTAAAAATAATAAATTGTCAACTCAAAATTCATTTTTTTTATTAAGAACCAAAGATTTAATTAACATAGTAATTATCATTGCACAAGGTAATAGAATAGACCAGTACAATCGAAGACACTGCTAACTGACCACTTATCACTCTTATTACAATGTATTAAGGTCTACTGATGGTCACTTAACTGTGTCTTCGTTTGTACATAAAT
The DNA here is from genome assembly GCA_947034925.1 of Eudemis profundana. NCBI lineage: Eukaryota > Metazoa > Arthropoda > Insecta > Lepidoptera > Tortricidae > Eudemis > Eudemis profundana. The sequence goes on from OX344798.1 coordinate 27,817,898, forward strand.
TAAGTCAGAAATTGAGATTATTTTTTGCAGATTTTTTTTCATACAGTTCAAATATATATATAAATATATATACAATACAGTTCAGTCAAATTCTTCAAATATCGGTTGTATAATATCGGCGATACCGATATATCGGCGATACCGATATATCGGTATCGGTATCGGTATCGTTACATCCCTAGTTCAAATACCATAAAATGAAATGGAAAATTTATGTTTTTCGTCACTAAATTACACTTTTGGTGTCAAACGCCAAGCGAAAAACGTTACACGCTTGGTTGCGATACAATTTGACGAATTATTTCCTTCTATCTGGATATATTTCTGTGCCTACGATCATTTGAATGACATAAAAGAAATCTTCCATATTTGGGCTAATTTTATCTTTTTTGAGATGCTTTTTACATGTATATACAAAAAAGCTACAATCGGGATTAAACTCGTCAGAAACACGTCGCAATTTATTTTGACAGAAACTTATTACTTTATTTTTAAATCAGATTTTATAACTGATAAGGATACTGTTATTTTCCCAATGGTGTATAATATTGTAATCGTGTTGTCTGTTTGTCCACAGGCGACACGGACGAGCATGGCCTGCCCAAGGACAAGGAAATGGGATGCGACACCAACCTCTACCTGTACCATGTAAGTTCACACTCTACAACTGTACTCAAAATTGCAGGTACAGTCTGTACCATGTAAGTTCACACTCTGCTCACAGAACTGTACTCGAAATTGTAGCGACAGTAAGCCACGAAAGTAGTCTGCCATTTTGGAAATCTAAAGGAGCGTCCTAGGCAGTGGTGTAGCTAGAAGGAGTGCACCCGGGACGGGTGGGCCAAAATTCTTTAAAGTGCCTAAAATGGAGATGAAACTTTGTAGACACTTTTAGAATTAGCAATCGCACCAACCCACCAACGCTCGGCTCAACGCCCACACCACTCGAATATTCGACGCCAAATGCTACACGCGAATGCTCTCAGTGTGCTCCTTAATACCACTTGGAAAATTCGAAAAGGCGACTTTCTTCACTTATTGTAAAATGATTGTGCAACATGAACTGATATTAATCTGAAATCTATCTGTCTACATATGACGTCACCAGGATTTGAACCTGGGTTTGATTTCCGTTTACATTATCGCCAAGTCAACCAAATTTTGCTTAAATGGATTTCCCGCTGGTCCGTTGCTCATTTTGAGCAATCAGCGACCCTCTCAAGGTGGTCCGGGCCAAACTACCTGGTTCGATCCTAGGGAACGCCACCCCCTCCACCTGGTCCGATTTTTGCAACAGTCGGATTATGTCAGTTAATAAAAAAAAAAACAAAAAAAAGAGCGTAAATTGATGGAGTAATTATGGAACATCATCCGAGATAAACTTTTCCAATGAAATTACCTCCTCAGTAATGAGGAAAATAATAATAATTATTATTTATTTATTTCAGGCCTCAAAGGCCCATAGATAAAATACCTTACAATCTACCATACATGCGAGTATCACATTACAAAATAAACTTAACAACTAGGTCACATTTCACTGCGATGTGGTAACGCTGTTCGGGGTGTCAGTCAGGTAGCCGCCCGCGGAAGCGGCGGAACATGACTCCTATCGGCCAAAACTCTTCATTGGTGAAGGTCGCGAACTTCTCAGTTGGAACTCTCACCACATAAGAATTAAAATTCAAGTTATGGCGAGACTCCAACTTAACGACCCTCAGGATGAGCCCTGTCTTTACGCGTACATATTCCACGATCAAAATGATGCAAGGAGAGGAGTATGTTTGTGTCAGACAAGGGAGCTGAATTTACCGCGCGCCTCCAACCATGTCGCGTCCAGGGCAAATTTATTACATTACCCATAACGACGTTTGCTCGGCTAACAGCCACGTGTCGTAAACGTCGCCGCAAAATTACGAGCAAACTTTTTGCAACAATATTTACTGAAGCCGAACAGGCGCAAATCTAAACCGTTCAGCCAAGCATGAATGTCTTTAGTATACATGGGCGTTTTATTTATTTATTTAAACTTTATTTCATAATATTGAAAACTAATTACAATGGACGGATTTAATGTTTTAAGGCATTCCGTACCAGTCAACCATGGGGTAAAACAAAGACTGATTTTACATCACACTGTCATTTTTACTTTCCGGTGTTAGTTTATATTTTTCTTACTGGGAATAAAAATGGTAGTCATTTTTATTTTATTTTAGCTAAGAAAATAAGTGTCTGCAAAACTATCGGTTCATGCAACGTTTTTCTCATACAGAGTTCATGTAATAGGGTGCATTGGGGTAAATCCGAGCACGGGGTCATTCTAAAAATTAAGGATTTCTCATAATGCACGCAACATATATTTACTTTAATACGCTAACACTGTACTACACACACTGATAGTGCTTCGACTAATTATAAACCTCAAGAAGATTGCATAGTTTACTAAAAATTCGTAATTTTCAAAATTACCCCAATGCACTATACGCATAAAACTACAGAAAATCGGAGACATTTTTTTAAATCAAGAATCAATAATGTTTGGGATTCTAAGTGAAAAATACCCAATTCTGAAAAAAGACAAAGTTACACGGTAAGTAAAAAGAAAATGCCCACAAGCTGTCTGAAGATATGTTCGCTTAAAATATGAATTCCTCTGTGTTTCGGCGCCTTGTACTCGGGAAACGAACAAATACGCTTTAAACAAGATGCTTAACGTCGAGTTGTGTAGCACACGTAGCGATGCTTGGCACTGAATGGACAACGATCCGCTAGTCAGGTCCAGCGGCTACGCAGCATTTTGGACGTAAATATGCGATTGTGGGCTTTATTTATTACCTCCCGTATTTCGCACATGATTTTATGTCTACACTTGGCCAGAAAGTGGCTTTTGCCGTACACGCAGCGTTCGGAAAAAGCCACATTTTGGCCAGGTATGGCACAATAGTATATTGTCTTTGACTTTGACATACAATCTACAATACAATACAATACAAATATACTTAATTGCACCCCAGTAAAACACAGTACAAGAGGTACATTACATAATTAAAACAATTTATAAGGATAGATAACAGGCGTTATTATCGCTAAAAAGTAACCTCTTCCAGATAACCTTTGGGTAGCAAAACCGTATTATCGTAGAGATCTTGTATTATCGTAGACAGTCTCTGCCTTACCTAGCGCAGCGCGTCGGATCGAGACCTAGCCTCGACGTTTCTATAAAATGCAGCGGAATAGCATCGGCGCGGCCCTAAAGCCGGCTTACGGGGACGGAATAAATCGAGCGTCTTATTGAAATCGAGTTAGCGTAGGTGAGCGCTACGAGCCGTAGCCGTAGTCGTAGCCGTAGCCGCTCGTTCGTAGCTCATTACGCCGCCGTAGCACTCCAATCTTGCTGGCCCGGTTTACGCTCGACTTAGGCGAGTTTGAGTTTGGTGATGGGTCTTTGAGGATATGCCATCTTTAGACACGTGACTTGTGATTATGACGTTATTACCTACATACACAGTGGGAAATGAGTAACCCGACAAACTTAACCACGTGTTCCTGATGTAATTACAAGTAAAAAATGTTATATCAACATAAATTCTATTATTTTACATTACGTTTTTTGAAACAAAATAAGTCATTAAATTCAGCCCTTCCTTGTAAAAATGTCCTTACTGGAGGAAAAGATATCAAAAAGGAAAAAAAGTTAAAATAGAAACATAAGGTCATTTTTTTGGCCTCGTACTCGCTTACCATCAAATGCTACGAAGGTTAATTGCTGTTTAGCTAGCGGAATAAAAAAAATTGTAAAAGTATCTTAGTCACATTTATTACGGCTTTTTACATAGGTACTTAGGAGTTTTCATTTTAAAAATGATGAATAATATCTTGGAAAGTAAGCGTTTTTCGACTATATATTAAATAACTTTTTTTACTTCCGATAGTCGTTAGAATCTATAGTTAAAGTTTGTCAGGTTACTCATTCCTCACCGTGTATAAGAAAATCGTAGTAAGACTCTGTGCCTTAAAGATTTGTCTAAAAAAGTAACTGGGGCGTATTAAAAATGTTTGTCTATTTAGTAGAGAAGTGTTTGTGCGCACATCACGTAAAAACTAACGAGACTATTTCCACAGCACTTGAATTCTAGGTAGAATGAGCCCGGTTATAACATAAGATACTTTTTACCCGACAACGGCGAATCAAAAGAAACATTTACTTAAAATTTTTAAAAGAATCTCAGCCAGATTCAGGAAAAGTATTTTTCTTTAATGCTAAAGTTTGCTTTATTAAAATTCAACTGAAGTGCCAACCCTGGAAATGTTCCCCTCACAAGACCAAGTGTTCCACGAAAATGTTCCGTATAAAAAGTGTTCCAGCCTCGCGGCGCCGCGATGTGGAACAATCAAAAAAATTTGCCTCAACCGGCCGCAGCACGGATAAAAGTAATCCTCTGAAAAAGCGGAGATTAAAGGCGGGTCTGCACCTGCGTTAAGCCATGGCCACACTTACAACATAGGAGTAGCAAGCGCGAGATCCATAGCAAGAGATCCTGCAGTGGATCAAGACGAAGATGTGAAGAAATTACTCTACATATATTAAAACACATATAGTAAATCTTCCTATTATGACAACGCATACCGTTGTTGCGCATAATTGTATATGCATATAATATTAAAATGTGTATTTTAAAACGCATATTTTAATTCAATAATATCATAACACCTGCCTGCCTGCCTTATGGCATTAAGTTCGCCTTTTGTACGATAAGTTTTCTTTTGTGCAATAAAGTTTAAATAAATAAATAACAATTACTAAGTATAACAATATTTTTATAAATATTAAAAAGTATAATTTTAATACACCTCATCGGACGTTGGAATTTACTTTTCTGTTGGGGTTGCATTTCAGACCTAACCTAACCTACATTTTCCGGTAGCAGTTTGTTTTGGGGTCGCAATTCAAATCTAACCTAATTATTTTCTGGAAGCAATTCATTTCTATAAAGGACATAATTTAATGCTTTCACGCAGTGACGTTATTGACACATGTACTATCCACGCATATTTTGAGCACCGGTTTTGACGGCACACATCAAAAACGTGACGTATGTGTGTGTGTCGCAACTTAAGGGCTTGAGAGTTGAGGCCCACCTGCGTACTCTGCGTAGTTATACTCGCTCGTATATAATTCACGCGCCATTTGCCGCGTCCCCGCTTGTAACCTAGTTACGTATTCCGATATCCGAGTGGAGGTTCGCACCCGCGGCGGCATCCTCTTATCTACGGTGGCTCTCTGTATCAGCACCAGTCGGGCTAGCTCAATGAGGGCTACCGCGAATGAATTTCGCCGCTAAAGGCGCTAGTGTAGCGTGTGGTATCCGAAATGTCAAATGTCACCCGGTTAGTGATTCTTGACTTCAATTCGAACCAGCATTTCTATCTTACTGAGACATCGTACTAACCCATAGGTCACTGGTTCAGATCCGGTTCGAAGGACCATTTGTTGAGTACACTGTAACACTAGTTATTGTGGGAAGATAGTTTGCAGCAGCAGTGAAAGACTTGATTAATTGAAACACCGTGTATTCGCGACCGTGGATCGTACAAGAAGCCAACGGCAAGAGACGCTTACCATAGACAAAAAATAGATTAAAAATGAAATAAAATCAATAGTGCCAACGCACGCATACAAACACTAATACTAAATTATCGTTGGACTTGCCAACAACCACACCGAAGTATAAAGACGAACAATGACCGCGCACTGGTGTGTGCTGCGACATCGACACTCGTGGATCGATAGCTAATTTCCCACGCTTTCGCTTAGCTCTTGAAAATTTGGGTTCTCGTGACCGAAATCCTTTAGGCACTAGCTTTCAGCGCGTGACAAGCGCTTCGGGCTGTTGATTTAATCTGAAAGCTCCCAAGGTGAAAGATTTCATTATAAGCCGCTCTCAAGGTAAACGATTACGTTTTATGATTTTTTGAAATTATTTTTTGCCCCACCCGCAGCTTTTTTCTCATTATAGAAAGGCGAGTTGACAGTCAGAATAACTTCCAAACGCCGTCATAAGTATTTGAAATGAAATTATAGTACATTACATAACTAGGGTGGTAATACAAAAAAAGGCCGAGATCGCAGAAGTTTGCGGCCCGAGCTGCAAGCGAGGGACGTAAATATGAGATCGAGGGCTTTCTTTATTATCCCCCGTGTTGTGTACATCATTTTGGCGGCTTTTTCTGTACGCGCAGCGTGCGGAAAAAGTCCATTTATGGCCAGGTGTGGCATAAAAATATGAACCTAAATAACTGCCTCTACTTTGTTAGTATGTAAGAATGGAGTTATTGTTACTATGTAAGAATTGTTACTAAACATGACATGCTTACGTCCCCTATTTATGTTTAACCCCTTAAAACAGTGAACGTACTAAGATCTTTTCTTAACCCCTCGTATGCGGTGTCAAAATTTTGCTAAGCAATTTTTTTACCTTGAAATTTAAATATTATTGAGGTCCAAACGCTTGACACTGATCCGTGTCTAAGCATACGAGGCGTTAATGGTTACCTTAAGTAACTCCTGCTCGAATTATAATACTTTTAGTGTTTTCTTTAGTCTTTCAGTTTAGTACGTTGCCATTGTTTTATTGAAAACCCAGACCGATTTCTGGTCGATAATTGGAAATATTATCACAGGTTAATGTGAGGGTAACAAGTTTATGCTCAAATTCGGCGTACATAATGCTAATCTTTCATCCCATCGCAAACCTCATCTAAACTTGTCCCAAAGCTCGAGCACTCGCTAATACCGACTTAGTAAACACATTAGATTCGAGCCCATCACGTTAATTAACATGTTTTGTAGCGTCTTGTTAGACTCCGGATATTGGGAGGCCTTGATCGGCCTCGCGAAGCACCCTCGAGCCGAGGCCTCGGGCGGCCTCGTCGATTCGTTACAGAACAGCTCTGTGGAGGTCGAGTACGTTTTGCCTTCGTTGCAAAAAACGATGTATATTCCTCTGAAATGCCACAAAGAGAGAGGTATTTTACGGTCCCCGGTTAAAATTCTGTATGGGCAGATATTTGAGTGACGTGCACGAGTATTTATTCCTGAGTCATAGATGTTGTGTATCTGTTCAAGTATTATATGCATTTATTCATATAATCGTATAGTACTACAGTCACCAGTAATAACATAAGATGAAACTGTTCATGCATAAATATCTGACATTATTGCTTTTTTCAAAAAGCACTAGTTATTGAAAGATTCGTAGTTTCTAGTGGAATAGCGGCATTATCCTAGTTACTAGTTTTGAATGAGGTTAGGAAGTTTGAAGCGCCCGAGTATGAGCGCGGTCAGTTTAATGGATTACATACTCGAGAAACAAGCAGTTGAGAGTTGTGGCGCTTGGTATTTTGGTGGCTGGGGTCGCTTTAACAACTTAATAATAATTTGTAATTTATTTATTGCATAAATCATGTGGTATGCAATAGGTCTTACATTTGCAAGGCACAGCAATTAATTAAATATACTTTTACTTCTACTTTTAAACTTACACGCGTCCATTCCAGTTCATACACCGCATTGTCATGAATACGTTCTAGCGGACAGCCTCCACTCATATAAGTATGTCGCACCGAGGAGTCAAAGTCAAAGTACTTTATTCTTCAATTTAGGCATATTAAAATGCACCTATGAATGTCACTATTTACCACCGGTTTCAGTGTGAAACCTCTGCCCCGAGAAGAACCGGCTAAGAAACTCGGCGAGGCATAATTTTTTCAAAACAGTCAATCTTACAGTATTAACTTATATCATAACTTAATGACTACACAGATTTTTCGCAAAATAGCCACTTTAGTTTAACAATGGATGATTACTCATGCAGGTCGTTATCATTTCCAAATTCTGAACATACGAGGGCTTAATCCTCTGCTGCAAAAAACTATACGGTAAAGTGCTCGACAAGTCGACACGTAATACCCAATAGTTGACATCCGGCTGTCGCCTATATTGCTAATGACATAACATTCAAGATGGCGACTACTGGGACAGTGTCGAGCACTCGGACATCTACCTTACTCGAAGATAAAATTAGAGGAACTTTATGTTTAGAATAGAATAGAATAGAATAGTCTTTATTGTCGTCATCACAGGTGATAAATAGGTTACAAAGATAAAAAAAGCAGCAATTCCATGACGAGCCATTTGGCATACGAAATACAATATAAATTAACTTAAGCTAAAGAAATACAATTATTAATTCATACACAATTATTAATTACATAAATTATTATAAGAGAATGTCGAAGTCAAATCTAAACTGATACAATATAAATTTCTTACAGATTACGCATTACTTTTATTTGATGATGTCAAGGTCAGGGTCATTAAAATAATCATTAATCGTATAATAACATTTTTCTAAGAGCATTTTTGAGAGAAATAGTTTGAACTTTTTAGCGTCGGTACTATTCTTTAATGTTGTAGGTAGTTTATTATACAGTCTTGGTGCCATCACGTTAACGTTGTGTCTCATCAATGCGGTATTACATTTTGCTATGTGTACTAACGGTTTCCTGGGTCGCAAGTTATTTCTAGGATTAGTTTCTGCAACTTGGAAAAGAGAGGGATTTTTTTTTGACAAAGTTGCAACATTCATATATGTACAAACAGGGTAATGTTAGCAGCTTGAGAGACTTGAAGTATGGTTTGCAACTTTCCGTAGGTTCAAGCTTGCAGATGGCCCGGATGCAACGCTTCTGGGCTCTAAGTAATCTATCTTTGTAGGAAGAGTTGCCCCAAAATATTATACCAAATCTCAAAATCGAGCATACGAAACCGTGGTAGGCCGCCACTACAGTTTCTTGGGCAGATGTCTTAGCTAATTTGTACAATGCGTATGACAATGTATAAAGTTTTTTACAGACGTGTTCAGAGTGAGACTCCCATTTCAAGTCACTATTTATGTACATCCTACTACTATTTATACTATTTATGTTTATGTTTATCCACATATTTCACAACCCTTTATGTATTTTCCTTTCCTTAGTGTAAATCTTGCATTCTCCCCCACTTTCAGAGGTAGGATTGTATGCAAACATCGTTTTAATGACAATTACACTATCTCTGACAAATTTGTATTAAAAAATTGACATAAAATTGAAATGATGAATCATCGAATTTCTTGAAACTGTCATGTGAAGCATTTCTCAAGAACCACCTGTGCGTTAAGCATTTACAAAGCTTTTTGATACACGATGAAATTTGATTAAAGTCACTGTCTCAAGCTGCAAACTTGTACTCAAAATGGCACACAGGATGACTCTGGTTACTAAATGCATTAAGACTCCTTCGCTATTAAGACTCCTCCGCTACCCGCTCGGGACTGCGGGCTGCGTTACGGATAAGTTTTGCTAGTTCACGGTGAAGTCGTGTCACCTTGTTAGCTTTCGTATAGCTGCAAACGCCGGAGATTGCTCGCGCCAGGGGAAGTTAATCCCGGGGAACACGCGTGCATAGCTCGGTGTTGAGACACGCTTAGAGCATAGGCCAAACTTTTTTGACTTGCCGCCCACTTAGACATGATAAAAACTATCAGCGCCCTACACGACAAAAAAAAACAACGTATAATATACGTCGGCCATTCTCACGAAGCGTCTGCGACTGCGTCTAATTACCGCGACTCCATACATTTGGTATGAAAACAGCGTCGCGGTAATTAGGTGATCGCAGACATACTTCGTGAGAATGGCCAACGTAGAGAGACTAGTAGTATTTTTTAATGATTCAACAAGCTGCTAAAACGCGTCAATATAGACCCACTCCCAAATACCGAAAAAGTAGTGATTTAATCAAAATAAAATCTTCACTTTTGCAACGACCTGACAATAATTAAAGAGTGGCGAACACTTACACAACAAGCAACCAGATGCTTTCACGAGATGAGACGCCGCCGCCGCCGCGGGCGAGTGCTCCGACCGTTCGCGTTCCTTTTAAACCCACGAAATTGTGTTCCGTATTAAAAGGCGCTTTGAGGAAACCCTTAGAGCTGGATTGCCTATTTCAAAATACGTCACCGCATTATCTTTGATCTCGCTCATGCATTACAAATTTGCTTTGGCGGCGTCAATTTGATTAATTAATCGAGATTACGGTACACATCACGTTAAACGGGACCCGTCACGGCACACATGCGGCCATGCGACGATGGTAATCCACATGCGCCAAATTTAGGCTGCGTTTCCACCGGACCTGTGCGAGGTAGCTGAGCGGTGTGCGAGAAAAAAACCACCAATGCCGGGCCGCGCTGAGTGAGGCTAGGCACGTTGATTGGTGGATTTTTTCCTCGCACACCGCTCAGCTACCTCGCACCGCTCTGGTGGAAACGCAGCCTTATGCTAGGTTGCTAATTTAGGTAAACTCATTCAAGCAACTAAAATGTTCACTTAGGCAAGACCATTCAGGTAACCAAAATGTTCACTTAGGCAAATCCATTCAAGCAAAGAAAACATATTAGTTACATCGAAATATATGGACCGAAAACGCCTAACAAAACCGACGTTGAAATTTACCCCATAACATTTTAAAATCAATACATCTTATGTATAAAGTAATATTGATAACCAACTTAATGTTTATTATGTGTGAGTCTAAATTTATGACAAATATTAGTCTTAAGTTTGAGAAGACTGTTTCATATCGATTAAAAGATAAATCTCTGTGATTGGTTACATTACAAAGCTACTGACGTGATAAATTCATTTATGCCACACCTGGCCATAAAGTGACTCTTTCCGCACGCTTCGCGTACGGAAAAAGCCGCTTTCTGGCCAAGTGTAGACATAAAATGATGTACACAACACGGGAGGTAATAAAGAAAGCCCTCAATCGCATATTTACGTCCCTCGCTTGCAGCTCGGGTCGCAAACTTCTGCGATCTCGGCCTTTCTTTGTATTACCACCCTAGTTATGTAATGTACTATTAATACTATAGTATTTTCTTTTGCACTAATTAGTGGCTTCGCCCCGTTAGTACGTATTCCGGCGTATTTACGAATTATATTTCGATGATTGATTAATGTTAATTGCATTTCTGCTTGATGACCTGTTAAACGTGTCACTCCTACACATTTCAATTCATTCGTTTATTTCGGAATTAATACATAGTTTGGTTAGTTACATTAAAACTTATCACTAGGTTAACACTACACTACTTAAATTAATTATCTACGCACTACATTACATGGAGTTTATCCCAGTGATATCGAAAGGGGCCATCTTCTCGCCCTGCCACAGTTTCCAGGAGGCTATCGGAGCTACTGCCACAGTACAATAAATAAATAAATAAATATTAGGGGACAATCTTACACAAATCGAACTAGCCCCATAGTAAGCTCAATAAGGCTTGTGTTATGGATACTAGACGACGATATATTTAATAAATACAAATACTTAAATACATAGAAGACATCCATGACTCAGGAACAAATATTCGTGCTCATCACACAAATATATGCCCTTACCGGGACTCGAACCCAGGACCTCTTGCTTCGTAGGCAGGGTCACTACCAACTAAGCTGAAGCGGTCGTCGAAATAACAATAGCAGTAATTTAGAGTACAAAAGGTACATCGCGCGCTTTAATGTGTGCGCGCCGTGTACGAACGCACTACACGCAAAGTTTTAAGAATGCGTAAGAATGCTCCAGTACGGATCGCACTCACACAGACGTGCTATCGCGCGTCTGTGTGAATACGTGTCGCGCGCTCCTAAACGTCCGAAGTTGGACTACTTGTTTATACTGCCGAGACGGCGCAGCAGAGACGCGACTCCTTTCCGCATATAGCACATTTGAATTAAGCTCGTCGGCTTCCCTTACATTTCTCTGAATAGGCTACTTGACAGGTTTCTGAAAAGTAACTCAGATTGTTTAATGATGTCTATTGAGCACTCAGAAAGTGGTTATTTTTAATTCTTTTGTGTATTTTTTCTGAAAAAAGCAAATAAAAATGCACTTTTAAAATTAGGCGCCAAAACGCTTTCTCGGACAATATGGCGTCTATGACGTAACACGATAGTAAACCGACAAACGTCAACGAGGATCGCATAACGTTCTGAATGACAGAATTACGAACGAATAGGATTGACAGATGCTGTCGATGCCGTTTACAATGATGTGACGTCATCGGCCAATCCAAACCGATTTCGATAAAATGGCGACAGATAAAAAATAATCAATTTTCATCCGGGTTTTATAAATAAATTACCCATTTATTTTTAGTAATATTCGCGTAAATTGGTTTTAATACTTATAATTAATACATATATCCATAATTCTTCCATTATTTTTCACACTGTCAAGTAGCCTATTAGCTGGCCGAGTAGCCTAATACTGAAATGAATCAGGACAAATAAAAGTCCGACAAACAGCTGTGACGCGGCCCTTTATCGATGTCGAACAGAATTAATTCAGAGAGATCGCTTTTAAAGAATCCAATTTGGAACAGAATAGACATTTCAAGCAAATTCTTGTTAAACCCGTTAATTAACCCTTTTTATACGATTGGACAGAAATGTTGGTAAAATAGTAATATTACACAACTAGGGTGGTAAAACAAAGAAAGGCCGAGATCGCAGATGTTTGCGGCCCGAGCTGCAAGCGAGGGACGTAAATATGCGATCAAGGGCTTTCTTTATTACCTTCCGTGTTGTGTACATAACTTTATGTCTACACTTGGCCAGAAAAGCACCATTTTCCTCCAACTCACCTGCTTATAGTTTAAATTAACTGATTGCAGATAACTACATTATAAAAAATAAAAAAACTTGGCCCAGAAAGCGGTTTTTTCCGTACGCGTAGCGTGCGGTAAAAGCCTCTTTATGGCCAGATGTGGCATAAATAGATATTTAACAGTTACTTGTATATTATTAAAGCAGTTTTTCGACCTCCGTGAAAATATTATTTCCTTAGCGCTTCATCAAGTGGAATACGCTGAAGGAGCATTATCAGTCTCGCGAAAACACTGTCGGTAATAAAACAGAGATTGATGGATATTAAAGCCCTAGCCATTTTTTAAAGGTTTTCTAGGCCTATACCGGTTGTCACGTCGAATTGACAAATCGCTAGTAATTACTCGCAGTAAGCGTAGTAGGCGGGGAAATGCAGAATATACGGTGATGTCTAAAAATATAGATACGATTTTGAAACAAATAAATAATGTCCTAGATCACAGGTGTTTGCGAGCCGTAGGTGAGCACCATAAACGTACGACCGTGTTTTTTTTTATTGCCGCCCTGGGTATGTACATAATTTTATACCTCCCACTGGGCAGGAAGTGAAATTTTCTCTTAGTGTAGGGGGCAGAAAAAGGCCACTTTTACGGCCTAAGGTGGCGTGAAAAAATGATCTTTTTTGCGGTCGTAATTATCGTTTCGTTTTTTTATACTGGATCGTTTGGACATTAATTAAAGTAGCTCATCTGACCCTCCGTATAACTGTGTAACTCTAAAGAATCAATGTAAATAGTGGAGAATATATCGCAGACGAGGTCTATAGGCCTATTATCCCGCCCGCCCCGGCAGCCTGGACTAACGACCTGTCACCGCCCCAATCAGCTCGAGGCAGCCGTCTCGGCCAGACGTTCCACTTCTCTGAATAGCAGCGTCATCATAATGTGTTATTTCTTGGTCGTTACAAACTGAGCTCGGCAATAAAATGATAAAGCAGCTAGTAATTTGTTTGTCGCCACTCCATAAGGTTAATAAATGCGGCGGAAATGTTCGATAAAAGGGTTATAATTACTTACCGCAGTACTAGACAGTTTTTGAATCAAAAATGTTCGTGCTTTCCGAAACTATCACCTCCGACTGTTTAGAATAAAAAAAATGATTTTCTAAATCCATGCGTATTGAAAAGGAAATAACACTCCTTTTCGGGCATTCGTGTAATAAATAAACACACTGCATACTGTACAATATACCATTGCTGTTTTATGGGAAGCCATGAATACAGCGCAGCGTACTCGTAATGCGGTACTTTTATTGTAACGACAATGTAATATTACAGTAACAACATCAAAGCCTTACAAGGATTCCGGAGCAAACTTGGGTAGTATTTTATAACTAAGCTATCACTAATCGTCTTGGCATCGCTACTATCCGTCCAATTCAAAACAGATAAAGTATACACAAATGTAATTTATTGCATCCCTAGAGAAATATTTGAAGTAAGCGAAACACGAAATGGCTACATCATGAAGCAAGCATTCATTTAATAATTCATCAAGCCGGGGCTGCGAACAGTCGTCGTAATACGAGAATTAACTACGGCTTAGGGCCAAACCGAAACCGAAACTTCCATATAAGGTCATGTTTTCGTGGGAAGAAAGAAAATGACAATAGGGAATATGCATGATTTTTTTTAAGAGCTTTCTTAACAAAATATGAAAATACCGTAAAAAAGATGACATACAGTCAAAATAAAATTGAAATCGACCGAGAAATACGGAAGATATAAACATTTTAAAGCACTAATCAGACAGCGATTAGAGAGAGAGAGATCCGATATGGACTATGACGTCATAGTACACGGCCGCCATACAATCTCCATACTATATTCTGTATTGCGAGAAAGAGATAGAGATAAATCTTTGTTATGTAATATCTTGGTTATTTTTATAGTTAATCAAAAAATATTTTTTTCCTACTGTTTTTTATATGAATGAGCTTTTATTAAAGTAATTAAAAAATATCATGCATATTCCCTATTATAATCAGTTAGTCTTCATTTTTAAATAACATATCAATCATTAAGTCTACGGTATTTAGAGTAATCATTAATTGTAACATACAATTAATGATTACTCTAACTTCTTATTTCAAACAAATTATCTGTGCTTTTTGAAATGAAATCTGTCCGATCACAGCACGAACCCCCTCAAGTCCAGTTTCGGTTTGGGCGGTAGTTTCGGCCGGATGGCAGCCGAAACCAAAACTATGCCGAAACCCGTTTTTGCCGAAACTAGGCCGAAACCCAACCCGAAATTTCGGTCGGACTCTACTTAGGGCTCTTACCCATAGACGACATCAAGCAACGCCAGTGCCGCAGGCGTCGTTGTGTGTCGCCGACACTCAACACCACGTTACGACATGCGACGACGCCTGCAGTTGGTGTTAATCTGAGCTCGTGGGATCTGCTACGGGGCAACCGTGTTGAAAAAAGTTCTTGAATGAAAGATTAATAAATGCAATAAATGATTGAGTATTAGATTTTAGATTATTACAATGAGTCCTTGCAATGGTTATAATTATTCACACAGCACAAAAATCGAGACAACCATAATTCCAGTCAAAAGAAAATAGAAGAAGCAATATTAAAGCAGTGACAATCTAAAGATAGAACAGGTATTGCCATTGTCGTTAACGGTCATAAAACCAAACCAACAGTTGGCATTGTGGTTGATAAATGTCGTCTGTATATAAAAGCTGTTATTAGACTGCCTGGAGCGATCGAGAGCAGCCATACCAACACAAAGTGACAAATGATTAAAAAATCCTCGCTTCATTGAAATCTGAAATCCCATTTTGCACTCGCAACGTAGTTGGGCGCGCGGGTTGCGCGAAATGGCGCGTGAATAAAATACGAAGCCGAAGGCTTCGTTTGGCCCGGGTATCCCCGCTCGTTCGTATACTCGTGTGTCCATACGTACAGGTCTATTCACAAGAACTGGCACGAATGCATGGAATAAATAAATAAATATTGTGAAGACAATCTTACACAAATCGACCTAGTCCCAAACTAAGCAATGCTTGTATTATGAGTACTAGACGACGATATACATATATAGATAAATACATACTTAAATAGATAGAAAACATCCATGACTCAGGAACAAATACTCGTGCTCATCACACAAATATTTGCCCTTACCAGGTTTTGAACCCGAGACCTCTAGCTTCGTAGGCGGTGTCACTCCCACTAGGCTAAACGTGTCATCACGTGTCGTGTGTCGAATGAGTGAATGATTATGTCTATGTATGAATGAATGAATGAACGTTTATTTCAGACAATTGTCCATACATGGTTAGTGTTACAAGTAATCTTATGACTAGTGTTAGTAAAGTTATGTATGCATCACAAAATGATTAAATATGGGTTGATTCAATAAGCGACACACGTGTTTTTAGACAATCTAGTCTCATAACTTCGTCTGCATCGTCGTCATTTTATGAACCTACATAATCGCAACCCAGTTTGCACACTGACGCTATCTGACGCCGTGAACCGCGTAAATTGCTGCGGAATATCTAAATTTCCTATGAGTTTCGCATATTTTCGCCATGAATTCGCAGATTGCGGCGTCAGTGTGAAAACACAAAACAGGGTATAAATTAAATTAAATACTCGTACTTTCGTTCAGTCCATTCGTGCCAGCTTTTGTGAATCGACCTGTACTCATGTCCGTGTACCCGGGTATCACGTTCACGTGCCAAATTAAAAACGTTACCTATAAATCAGTTTGGTTGCGTTTCCTTTTAATGAGCGGTCCGGCACGCTACTACGTGAATATTGAATGACTAGTCGACGGTTTTCAAAATGTGTATGTATGACATTTTGAAAACCGTCGACTAGTCACTCACGGACAGTGATTTCTGGTAATTTTCTATGAACAATTATGTGGAAAGTGACCCAAATTACCTTAGTGTAACCGAAGTACCTTATGAAAATTATTCGATAATGTACCTCAGTCAGACGTAAAAAAAACGTACGGATGTATGTTGTTTTTAATTTCTTTCATTATAAAAGGTTATTTATGTACGTTAAATTAAAAACTACATTAAAACAAAACATAGTTTATTCAAAAAACCACGGTATAAAAGAGTATACATACCTTACAAATCCACTACGCAGGCTTTTTTTTTAAATAAAAAATAATAATAATAAAAATATATAAACACATAGCAGAGCCCCACACCTAGCGCCTTGTCTGATACGTACCCGGCTCAAACGTCCCCAGGATACCCGCCGCGTTCCCACGTTGGATAGCCAAAGAGATCCGCTGCACTAGGTACGAACCAGACCTTGGATCACAACCACGCTCACGCAAGCGTTTTCCTAAGGCTTGAATATATAGTTTTGCCTCCAGACCCCAAGGGCCGGCCGTCTCAACAGCAAGGGGAACGAAATCGTAGACCGCTTTGAGATCCGCATATTTGGCGTGCTTGTGTCTGGCTGCATTTTCTGCAGCTCCACCAACCGACCGCATTGTCTGCCCAAGGTGAGAAGCAGCAAAAGTGCTCACACAAGTGGCATCCCATAACAAACTCCGCCCTTTCGCCCACGGCACCAAAGTGAGACCATCCGGCCTCTTCCCATCAGTACGGCTGAGACCTTGGGGCTCCAAAACGCACGGTATGTTTGCCGACACCATAGCCTGACGCACAGAAACAAAATAATCTCAAAACTAGCTTAATAAATGCAGATCGTATAACGTAAAAAGTCATCTTCTGTTTTTATTTTCTGTGTTTAGTACCCTCGCGACAGCGTTAGTTTGTGAAGCAATAAAAATGAGAACGCTTTCATTATTTGACTACATATCAAGAGTAGTCATAAAATGGTATTTGATAAGTTTTATAACGGTTGTAATAGAATTTTAATTTGATATAATACGTAGAATTTTCATGAAATAATATAACTTCGTTAAGAGCGTAGCTTAAAGTGTCCGAGTGAAATGTATCTTCTGCTGAAGTTTATGGGCTCAGTGGGGCAAATTTCGCCTAACGAAGTTATGCCGCGCAATAAAAGCCTAGAAAAGGTGAGGCAGGAAATATTATTACACATTTTAGTAAGCGAAACCGGACAAGTGCGAGTCGGACTCGCCCACCGAGGGTGCCGTAGTAGGTACATATTATATTAAAGTACCCTATAAATTTTGATTCCCTTAGTAAAGTCATTTTTTTTATGATTTGATTGAAAATGTATAGTTTTCAGATTGTTCCCTATACTTGCAGTATAAGACGGTATTACTTACCTTTTATAGTTGTAGGTAAACGGAAAGTAGGTACCGTATAAATTTGTGTTTCCTTGAGAGCGTCAAACTATAAGTTTTTTTCGTTACGTTAACTTAGAAATTAGATTTTACAGCTTCAAGTGACCGTAGACCTGAGTATATGGTTTAAATTTCATCTCGATACCTCAACGCGTTACCTGCTAGAGTTTTCTAGGGATTACTTTTTAGGGTTTTACTGTTCATGGGTCTAATTATACAAGGTGTTTCATTGAACGTAATACAACTCATGTTTTTTAAACTCCTCTCCCTGGTGCTAAACCTGTCTGCTAGGTCTCGTGTTGTTAAGTAAGATGAATTGATTAATATCACTTTTTGAATTATTCAACTTTTTTTGGTCTCATCGTGGTTACCCTACTTAGAGTTAAGAGAAAAAGCTTGAATCTAATTTTGTAGTGAACACTTACCTTTTTACTTATCTAGGCCGGTAATTTATGAATAAAATGCATGCATTCTGACAGATTATTGAAGTTATTTGTCATAATAAAAAAACAGGTTACGTAAGCGTGACGTCATGAGGGGTGACAACACCCCTAGATTTTAATTTCTTAATTTTGTTAGCAAACTAACGAAAATTAATTATGACGAATTTCAATAACTCAATTCGTGCATTTTGTTCTCTGTCGTTAACTGAGCCGGAATTGCTTAATTTGTATTACGTTCAATGTTACACCCTGTATTTGGGACAACATTATCGGTGCAGTTGCGAATACCCTACACAGCAACCTCAACTACCTACATGAATATAGAAGGAAATTTACGGCCTCTAAAATATAAAGCGTATCGTCACCTGCCCGACAGATAAATCACTTCCGACCCTCGCCAGGGAAGGCGACCTTTTTGCTTGGCGTTAAAAAACACGTTTAATCTAGTCCGGGCAAACCCTGGCTGTCGCAATTACGTGATCGCGGCGGAGTTATCGATGCGTATTTTTAATGGGATTGCTCTTTTTTCATACGCTGCTAAAGTCTATTGCACAAGCGCAAAAACTAAATGCTGCGGCTTTAAAAATATACGGATGATAAATGATTGATCGGGAATACATACGTCGGCTGGCATTCCCACGTATCGGCTTCGAAATGTGAATAAGTATACTTAGCGCTTTATTTGGCAAGCGGATATTGTTCGAAAATGAGGGTGACCAAATTCCATGAAAATGTAACGGAAGTTACCATGTCATCGCGTGTTTATTTATTTATGGCGTAAATTTAAGTATATACTTAAATTTACGCCACGCACCCCTACTGGCCGTGACGAGTGCGCGCACCGCGCTACTGAAGCACGCGCCGATCACAAGCGCACTCTCCATCCTCAACTCCGTACTCAAGATACGCCACACTGCGATGTGTTTGTTACCAAATACGCATGCCTAATCTTAGAATGTAAGAAATTTCTTGAGCAGTCCTAAAATGTGTATATTGTTTGTTGTTTCGATTGATCTACATAATGTGCATAATATTGTTATTTACAATGTATCTTGTGTAGTAGAAATTTGTCATCTTTATTTTATTTTTGTAGGTATATCTTTATAGTCTTATTTTTTTTTCTCTTCTATTGATAGCATTATTATTAGCTATTTTAAGTTAAGATCTGTAACGCTTTGGCGATTAGCTGTAAGTTACGGATATGTAATTTAATAAATAAATAATACTTTAATCCCTAGATGTATTGATACCTGAATTTGCACCTTACGTAATTGGTAACTTACGTTACTCTCTGTCTTGAACCCGGGTGGAAACCTTTATCAGTACTCGTATCTAAAGTTAGACGTAGCCTGAAATGCTCGGATGCTATTACGATGTTAAGGGCTCCCTGCATCTCATTTATTTTGCTGGCTTGCAAGGAATCAGTTCTTCACAGCACTGCCTTAGGCCACCGCCTTTGGCCTTGCGGTTCAAGAGCCCTCGCGCCTCGAAGGCTCAACGAATAAAAAAATGAAAAACTTTATCGGCCTCTTCATGCGCCATCAGAGGGCCTTGGAGGGTGGTTTTGCTCCGCCACTGGCTAGTCGTGATGGTGTCCTTTGCGTAGGCTTCCAGCAGTAGACTTTTTTTATGGGTCAGTGTCCCGTTTGGTCAAAAATTTGGCCACATTAGGCAATCGAGAGTTGTGCCCGTCTCCGGAGGAGAGGCACAGTCACGAAAATATATCGAGATAATAATTCTTCGATTTGTATGGGAACCAAGCGTGTAACGTTTTTTGCTTGGCATTGGACTCCAAACTAATTTAGTGATGGAATTTTTTTTTTTATTTCATTTGGTGTTATTTGAACAATTAATTATACCATTATTATCAGATTTTCAAATCTGATAATAATAATGATGGCAACTGAAGTGCGTGCAAAGTAGGTCGCCGCCACTTCTTTTTAGCTCGCGAGGTACGTACACTTTTTAGGGTTCCGTAGCCAAAATGGGTAAAAAGGAACCCTTATAGTTTCGTCATGTCCGTCCGTCCGTCCGTATGTCACAGGCATTTTACTCAAAAACTACAAGACCTATACTGATGAAATTTGGAATAAAGATGTCTTGTAGATGCCGCAACTAAGTTTGGTAGTTAAATAATAAAAATAAATTAATCTAGGCACCCCATACATGTAACAGAAGCTAAAAAAAAAATTTTCACAAAATGTCAACGTGTGGTACATAGTTCGACAGCTCTTTTGAAAACATTCTAAGATTCTTAAGTAATGTTTTTGATTAAGTGAATACCTTTGGAAATAATCGCTCCGAAAGTTGTGAAAATTGTGCCCCCCCCCCCCCCCTCTATCTTCTAAACCGTGAGTCCGAAAAATATAAAAAAAATGACAAAGATAACGCTCAATTAATACTTTCAACGAAAATTATTTTCAACAAGATCGTTTTTGAGTTATTGCCGATAAACTGCGCTTCTCAACAAAAGGACGTAATTGCTATGAAGATACGCTCTTTTGTTGTTGTACTTTTTTACATCGTATTTTTTATTACCTTATAGTTACGGCTATGGAACCCTACACTGAGCATGATCCGACATGCTCTTGAACAGTTATTTCCTTCTATCTTGAAATCTTGATATATACGAGTATTTCTGTGGGCACAGTCCAGCAGACGTATTTCGACTGATGATAAATCTCATTATGTAACTCCGTGGAATTTTCGATACGTTATCCATTTTATCCATTTATCCACAGTCGTCGAGTAGACTGCTCGCGGTGAATTTACTTTATGCCGCGGACGTGAGCGGAGCGCTAATTCCGCACAGGTTCCAAAGAAAAGTTTTCGATAATTCCGCCCGAGCAACGTTTATGAGCGTTTTATCAGAAGTCAACCGAAAAGTATTGCCTACCGAATCTCCATCGATTAACGGGTATTTGTTGAGATGATTCGAGTCACCCAGTGCTTCATATAAATGTAAAAAGGGTTAAGGTCAATTCAGGTAATTGCGTCTATGGCGACAAATATGCGTCTATTAAGGGTTTCATTAAATCCGAACTCTTTAAAATTATTTCTACCTTCACTTTTATATTTCGATCTTTAAAATTATTTCTATCAATTATTTCTAAGTTCGTTACCCTAGTTGTGTAATGTACTATTTCCTACAAAACGTCCCACCGGATCGCACCCGTGCATTAGGCAGTGTAAAAAGGCCCATACTAGATTTGGACCTGCGCACTAACTTAGGTTAAGGTAAACACCTACAAAAAGTACATCGCGCGCTTGAATACGTACATGCCATGAACGAACGCACTACAGGCAAAGAAATAAGAATGCGTAAGAATTACCCCCGCTCTCGATTAAGTTGTACGTATATCGTAAAGTTACATAAACACACAACCGGAGCACAATTACTTTGGATTACAATAATAGGCCTTCAGCTTAATTGCCTTTGAAAGGGCAGTCCCTCACGAACTCTATAATTAGATCCTAATAGTCTTAAGATGTATTGTTTTAGCATATCCACTATATACCTTCAATTATTTATAGCTCATTCACTTAACCTGAAAAGGTCCATTGAGTAAATGTTACGAGATGCACTGAAATATATTGTGCCGAGTTCTTTTGTCTTCTATTTACGTAAATAATAATGCACTTATGACGACACGTAGCGTAGTGGGAGTAGGATCACGTGATACCGCCTACGAAGCTAGACGTCTCGGGTTCAAATCCTGGTAAGGATTCTTTTTTGTCTTGGTCTATCTGTATAAGGATTTTTTATCTATACAGGGTGGGAGGGACTATACCGACATACTTTAGCCATGAATTCCTGGTGGTGTGACGAGTAAAAAAAGTTATGTGATGTTATGATGTATAGTCGAAAAACGCTTACTTTCAGAGATATTCATTATTTTTTAAATGAAAACTCCCAAGTGTGTAACAAGCCCTAATAAATGTGACTAAGATAGTTTTACTAATTTTTTTAAATCCTTTAACTAAACAGCAATTAACCTTCGCAGTATTTGATGGTAAGCGATTACGAGGCCAAAAAATTGACCTTTCGTTTCCATTTTACCTTTTTTTTTCTTTTTGATAACTTTTCCTCCAGTAAGGACATGTTTATAACGAAGAATTTATTTTGTTCCATAAGACTATTAATGTAAAATGACAATATTCGACCCATGTTGATATAACATTATTTACTCGTCACACCACCAGGAATTCATGGCTAAAGTATGTCGGTATAGTCCCTCCCACCCTGTATAATAATGTACATCGTCGTTTGGTACCCATATCATAAGCATTGCTTAATTTAGAACTAGGATGTAGTGTGAACACCCCAGTGGGGACACCCCAATATTTTTTAGTTTAGTATATCATTCTTTTAGTTCAGTAGTTCAATTTAGTTCAGTAGCTCAACAGGTCCATCAACTTCAGTTGATATACATATATAGATATAGTATACCTTATCAATCGTACATATTTCGTTCAAGGAACCATTGAGCCTATTCAGTCAATCTTATCTTTTAATTAAGAACAAGAGACCAAAATATTCTCGCGCCGTTGCAAAATGTGCAATTCAAAACACATAAATAGCTAAGGTGACGAAAAGATACATGAACGATGAACGGAACTACAGAAGTATTGAAGTATATAAATACGAACTGAACTAGTGAATGAAGGAGTGACACCGACTGATATACTTGATTTGAATCATTCATTCAGGAACTACCATGTCTACTTACTGCACACTCCATTACCTACACAACAGTCTAACTCTTTAATTCATAACGAAACATTATAAAATTCTTCACTAAACTAACAATATTATAAAGCTCGAGAAACTTGGCTGGATTTAATTCAGCTGAGTTATCCAATTTGAGTCGACGTCAAAAGTTGGTCGCAAACAGCGTGAATGTGTCAAAATAGTTTAAACGATGAGGCAACTTGTTCTGCTACGTTTTTAGTGGTAAAATGTCTGTAGTCTATTAAACATTAAGTGGCTTACGATTGTTGATACAATGACCAATTGCGTATACAATGAAAATTTAAACGTGACGTACAGTAGTCAACGCCCTTCCAGCAAAGTATAAAGAATAAGAACTAGTCCAACTTCAGTCGTTTAATTTAGGAGCGCGCGACACGTATTCACACAAATGCGCGATAGCACACCTGTGTGAGTGCGATCTATTAAAAAAAATAACTTAAAATCATTTATTTCGGACTCTGTATCCATAAGTTCTTAGTAATAATATTATACATCTTTTGTCTTGGTGCACAATAAACAATATTGTATTGTATTTTAGAGTCTCTGCACATTAAGACTACTTGCAACCACTAAAAGTGGTCGCGACTAGTGGCCTAATGCGTAGCCGCTCTGAGCCACTTCTGGTCGTGTTTAGTGACAACCACTAGTGCGGCCGCTCTTAATTCACTGTTCTTGTTGCCCCTGACAGGAGGAGATCGAAGACCGGCCGCGGGCGGCCACGTTCCTCAGCTCCCTGGCCGACTACTCGAACACCATCCCGACGGCGTCGGCGGCCGACCCCGACGCGGCCAAGCCGGCGCCGCCGGCGCGCATGGGCACGCTCATCGGCGTGTTCCTGCCCTGCATCCAGAACATCTTCGGAGTGATCCTGTTCATCCGACTCACGTGGGTGGTGGGCACCGCCGGCGCTATACAGGGCTTCCTAATCGTGCTCGTGTGCTGTTGTACGGTGAGTCCTTATTTATGACTATGCAGGCTGACTGGCCATCTTAATAAGGGCCCAACAGTATACGTTATGTTCAGACATAGAAGTTTTTGTGGCACGAATAAAATTGTCATAGAGACTTCCCAACGATAGTAATTTATCGACAAATATTGTACTTTCTTATGACAGTTAGGACTATGAGATAACGTACAGGGTGGTTTACGATAAACTGTACATATTAAAAAGGAGTGAAATTGCAACTAATTTTATTGGTAAAAATGACTTTAATTTTTGTTTCTGGGCAAAAAGTCTGTTTTTTTTTACAGATTTTTACAGTTTTCTATGAAATTTTGGGCAGTACATCTGTTTGACGCAGTATAACTTTTGATCTTATTGTTCAAAGCTGTAAGAAAAAAATCTTTTTAAAATTATAATTAAGTGCTAAATGAAAATAAACATGAAAAAATGGTCACAATATTCGCAAACTTTCGAGAAAAACGGTGTTTTCCGTAAAAATAACTGAAGTTTTGCAGCCGTTTTTCACAACTATAATTTTTTTGGAGGATTTTTTCTTCTATTTGGTGGTTTATTGTTATTGCTACTAAATAACGTGTCTATTGCCATGACCCTGCAATTTTTTCTTACCATTTTAAGCAATTAGATCAAAAATTATACCGCGGCAAACAGATGTACTGCCGAAAATTTCACTGAAAGTTTAAAAATCTGTAAAAAAACGAATGACCACAAACAAAACTTAAAATCAGTTTTACCGATAAAATTAGCTGAAATTTCACACCTTTTCATATGTACATATTACCGAAAACCACCCTGTATAATATGAATATGCAACTCGCATACCTATGTAAAGTACAGACAGTGTAAAGTCCGTTTTATTTGTTAAAATTGAGAGTCTGGCACCCTGTGAACGCTATTGAACATTTCAATATGATTGTGTGATGTTTACAGACCATGCTGACAGCGATTTCAATGTCAGCGATCGCGACGAACGGCGTGGTCCCGGCGGGCGGGTCGTACTTCATGATCGGCCGCTCGCTGGGCCCCGAGTGCGGCGGCGCCGTCGGCATGCTGTTCTACACCGGCACCACGCTCGCCGCCGCCATGTACATCGTCGGCGCCGTCGAGATCGTGCTGGTGAGTACACGGGGACACAGGGCGCCAGCCGGACGGGACGTGCTTCATGAGCGGCCGCTTGCTGGGCCCCCAAGACCCCGAATGCGGCAGCGAGCGGAACAAACGTCCAAAACTACCAAATATTTAAATTTATAATATAATTTTAGTTGGATAGGATTATTATTGTCACCTGACTGTATTTAGTAAACGTGTTATCTGAAGAAAGATCACCTAAAAATAAACACTAGGCACCAACGTGAGCAAGCTAATATGAAGGCTAATTTTAGACGCATCTATTTTCCGCTTGATCCCGCGCGGCATTTCCAATTCCGACCTCCTGCCGAGTCATCCTGTCTTATTTCAGTTTATCTTACAGTGACTCGACGTTTATAGCCCACGGCTAGAGTCGTGAAACTAGCCTTG
Source organism: Eudemis profundana (assembly GCA_947034925.1). Lineage (NCBI taxonomy): Eukaryota > Metazoa > Arthropoda > Insecta > Lepidoptera > Tortricidae > Eudemis > Eudemis profundana. The sequence goes on from OX344798.1 coordinate 27,843,608, forward strand.
AAGACTTTTGTACTTTAAAGACTCGTGAACCTTGGCGGCTCGGGCCCTCAAAAGTCGTGCGCTGCAGCTTCGAGCTCTGAATGAACCCAGAACCTTATAGACTCGAACTTCGAAAATCAAGCCAATGATGAGTATTAAAATCGCAAACAGCTCCAAAGACATACCTTTTATTTTTATATGGGACGCTATTAGAATTTTTACGAAAAAAAATATGCGTAAAATAGTAGAACCCAATAAAACATATTTTCCCGTGTACATTTTTTTTACTATATTTGATCCCGTTTTGAAACGAGTGATCCCCTCAAAGCTGAGCTAAAAGGCTTGAGTCATTGAGGCTCGAGCCTCCAATTAAGGCTGGGCAGGCATGACTCGATCTTTGTAGTCTACGAGTCAACGCTTTCTCACAACACTACCGGCTCGCGTCACCTATAGAATAGCGAGATACTCCCGTTTTTGTCATCCTTCATTATGAAGGAGCCAAAGTGGAAATCAATACGCGCCAGAGCCCGCGGGCCTCGCCGGCTTCAGGAATAATACACGGGAAATTTCATGTGGGGAATCGAAACCACGTTTTTCGAGAAAGCTCCTTAACCCTTAACTTGACAATGTGCATCACAGTTCACAAACTCTTTGGCCATCTTTTTGTATTTTTTTCCAACTCCTATCGCACGTTACTGTTACTGTCGAATCCCGGCGAGGCTTGAATTCTGGACCTTCTGTATTTTTTGCAAAGTTAAGGGTTAAGATTAACTTGGAGCACTAGTGGTAATCACAATTAAGGAGCTCCGGAACTAATTATGAATAAAATAGTACATTACTGCAGAGGCCGGGAAGTAAAGGGTTGCCAGCTGAGTACATATAGATGGTCGAGCGAAAGCGAGGCCCAAAGGCGAGTGGTGACCCTTTTTAGCGCCGTTGTCTTGCGTTATGAATTCAAAAAAATTCTGTGTATAGTGTTGTATTTTGCGCCAAGTAAACGTTCATTCATTCATTCAATATATATCTGTGATATCATTGATAAAAAAAATCTGGTGTTTGAGCGATTCTGCCCGTCTGAACGTCTGCATGGTAATGCAAGGATACGCAGGAGCATTTTTAACTTCTTATTCGGAAAAGCTTTATTTTCTTACAAGAAATAACTATATAGACAATGTGAACAATGTTCACGTTGGAGGACGGGTTGAGTACTTATCTTTTTTTTTCATTTTCTTAACAAATGCGAAACGTGCGAGTAGAGTAATATGAAACCTTTCACCTCTTTATACAGTGTGTGAAGAGTAATATGAAACCTTTAGTTTCGCGCAAGAAGGCTCCTTTCATCTTAAGCCTTAATTCAATAACCATTTTCCGCGCGTACGGCCGGCGTGTCTGGAATAACGTAACATGCGAGTAGAGTTGCCGGATGTCCCGTTTGTAACGGGACGACCAGATTTTCAGTAGGCTTTTGGTACTACTTATTTGAGTACTATTTTTGTGAGATATAAAGTGTTTCCGAAACAAAAGCCTGTTCCAGAGATACAAGCGGTGTACACCATCTTGACGGTCACATTAAACAACAGTAATATTTAGATAAGTAGCGGCCTATGGACACGTTCCGAGAAACCTGTGCCCCGATTTTCAGACGGACTTTATGTCTGTTATCTTCGTCTTTCTTATCGTTCCCTCATTACTGAGGATCGTGACCAACTGTGATGTTTGTTAAATAGTAGGTATTTAGGCAGATGTTTTAAGTTTTATATGTATGTACGTGGGTATCAAGACCAATCTAATGACGTATCATTTATCAAACTCAGTTGAGCCGTTGAGGGTTGAACTCCTTTGGGCTTCGCCGCAGACGGGTAAAAAAAAGAAAACTAAACTCCCGATTTTTATTACTAAAATCTCCCGATTTTGGTAAACTAGCCCTGACTACACTACACGTGGCAACTCCGCGGCCCAACATTGTTGTTCAACAAAAGGATACATTTTTTTACAAGAAAACCACGTTCGTTACGTCCTTTCGAGTAAGAAGTATGAACGTAATTGTTAACCCCGCTCGTGCGGCCAATACTAATGCTCTACCACAAGCGTACTTTGACGTCAGTTGGCTTAACTTAATAAAAAGTTGACGTTAGGGCAACTGGAACGTAGGTCGTATGGAGGCATGAAGTTCTATTAGGTATATGTCCTAACTAGGGAATGCATTCCGGGTACCCGAAAACCCAGGGAACGCAATCCGGGTACCCGAGTACCCGGGTAACCGACTTGATGTAAAGTCGAGTAGAACCCGGGTATTTTGACTCAGACTCCGGGTTTTCGTATTATATAAAATCCTAGTAACTAATAAAAATATACATAAGTATATCGTTTTATTTTAAAGATAAAAATAAAATCTAAAGTCGGCTGCCTTAAAGCAAACGCGAAAAAACAACACTTGCTATCTTACTTAACACGGCCGGCAATGCCGGCACGTTCATTGTAGGTAATGCAACCCAGGTACCCGGGTAACCCGGGCTTTATTTAGAGTTGGGTAATAATTTCAAATTTGACCGGGTATTGCATTCCCAAGTCCTAACTAGGTTAGTCTTTGTTGCATATCAGTTACTTGTTATAAAAGTTTGGATGCGTGCGCGCACAGAAGTTCGGCAGCATTCGGCATACCCACTGTGGTTTTTTATATAATCGGTCGTTCTCTGGAAACTGTGTCACGCAATCAGATCAGCTCGATTGTGCTATAATCTTGCATTGTCACCGAACAAACATAAATATTCCAACTTTCAGCTCCATCGGATACTAGGAATTGGTTTGCAAATTTTGAAACCACAGCACGAAACCGTTGCAAGTTAAAAAAAAGCTTATAACAATAACTCGCTTTTCAGACGTACATGGCACCGTCTATGTCCATCTTCGGCGACTTCACGAAGGACCCCGAGGCGATGTTCAACAACTTCCGCGTGTACGGCACGGGGCTGCTGCTCGTCATGGGGCTGGTGGTGTTCCTCGGCGTCAAGTTCGTCAACAAGTTCGCCACGGTCGCGCTCGCCTGCGTCATCCTCTCCATCACCGCCGTCTACGTCGGGATATTCGTCAACTGGAACGGAAACGACAGCCTGCAGTAAGTTCGCTATGCAATCTATCCATCTACAGCATTTCCTGAACCATAAGTCGGAACTGGTTGGTTGCTAATATTAAGAGCTCTAAGACTGAAGCATATACCGCACGATGGGCAACGGCCGGATGGCGAAAAACCCTACCGAAATGACACCTCATTATCTAGTCTCTTGACTCACCGCTAGAAAGCATCACCCATGTTGATTGTCAAGAGATGAGTCCCGAAAAAGGAAGTTTTTGGCAAGTGGGTCACAGTCCAGTCAACTTTCGTATGTACCGCAAACCAAGAAAGTGGTGTACGACTTTTCGACATATCTCTAATACAACTGTATTAGAGTTCAAAAGTCGTATATCACTTTCTTGACTCACTATAAGACACGGGGCTGCTGCTCATCATGGGGCTGGTAGTGTTCCTCGGCGTCAAGTTCGTCAACAAGTTCGCCACGGTCGCGCTCGCCTGCGTCATCCTCTCCATCTCCGCCTTCTACGCCGGGATATTCGTCAACTGGAACGGAAAGGACAGCCTGCGGTAAGTTCGCTGTCCTTATCATCAGGCTTTATTCATCCCACTGCTTGGGGTGTATGAGCCAGAACTGGAACCCACGCTTGAAGGACGCACGTATTAAAGCATTTGGCTACAATAGCTTCACTGTCCAACTACATTTTATAATTAGTTTATTAGTTCAAATCAGATCGGATCGACAAAGAATGGAATCGCGCCCGTACCAACTGTAATTATTTGCAAATATAACTTAGATTAAGATGTAGCTCGCCGGTTCAGTAAAATCCTATTCACTCTTATCTTTAAGTCCTAAATTATATTTAAATATAAAATAAAATAAATATTGAGTGACAATCTTACACTAATCAAGCTAGTCCCAAACTAAGCAATGCTTGTACTATGCGTACTAGACGACGATATACATACTTATATCGATAAATACATACTTATATAGATAGAAGACATCCATGACTGAGGAACAAATATTTGTGCTCATCACACAAATATTTGCTCTTACCAGGATTTGAACCCGGGACCTCAAGCTTCGTAGGCGGTGTCACTCCCACTAAGCTAAGCGTGTCGTCAAAAATTTTCAGGAACTACGACTCCATTGAAATATCTCCATTGTATACAGGGGCATATTTTGAAATTTGGTGCCCTGGGCCAATACGTTTCGCCACCCCAGAAGAAGTAAACATTGGTTAAATGGCGCCAAAATCAAACCAAAATGCCAGGGCGCCGCCAGGGATCCGCCAGGGGCGACTACGCCGCCCCTGGTGGATCGGCGCCCCGGGCCATGGCCCAGATGGCCCTAGGGTAAAATACGCCCCTGATTGTAAAGATGAAGATTCATAATCTGTCGTCTGTTCCCAGGATGTGTGTGCTCGGGAACCGGCTGCTGAAGGACATCCACATCAGCAACTGCACGAAGATCGCCGGCGGCGAGCTGGAGAAGCTGTTCTGCGCCAACAAGACCTGCGACGACTACTACAAGGTGCACGACGTTAAGATCGTCCAGGGCATCAAGGTACGTGTGGACGATCTCATATCTCCTGTAAGATTTGTAGGCTGTAGAGTGGCTGGCTTTCGCAGCATTCAATATCATCATTTTCACGATCAGCTTAATCAAAATAGCAACGATAGTTACCAACATGGGTTTCATGGACTTGGGAAAGGCCTTTAATCGTGTGGAAACGTGGGTTAGATAATAATGAATTGCACGATTAAGACGATGCGGAACTGAAATTCACTAAATTCTTAGGCTGTGTTTCCACCACGAACCAATAGAAACAACTCAGCGGAGCGAGGATAAGTAAATGAATTGTTTCTATTGGTTCATGACAAACACATCTCTCGCTATGCATCCTCGCACATCCCTGGCCCTGGTGGAAACGCAGCCTTAGGTTCATATCAAATTTCAGATTTGCATGGCACTATAAATAAGTACTCTGCAAAAAAGTGCATAGGTATATTCTTCGAAATACAATTGCCTTACAGCTCTGCCGTCTGTACCCTAAAGCTGGTACTGTGTCCAGAAAATAGAAGTAGAAATAGGGAACATTGCATAACAACTATCTGTGCATAAAATTAAAATAATGTCTGACAGGGCTTGTCAAGCGGCGTGTTCTTCGACAACCTGCAAGACTCGTTCCTGCAGCTGGGGCAATACATCGCGTACGGCAAGGAGCCTGATGACATCGAGCAGATGGACCGGCCTACCTACAACCAGGTCTACGCCGACATCAGCACCACATTCACCATCCTCATCGGCATATTCTTCCCCTCCGTGACGGGTAAGCCTCGCTCTTGCAGCCATTACATTACTAACAAGGAGCCTGGTGACATCGAGCAGATGGATTGAGTTGACCCACCTACAACCAGATCTACGCCGACATCAGCACCACCTCCACTATCCTCATCGGCATATTCTTTCCCTCCGTGACGGGTAACACTTGTTTCTATAACTGGGCCTTACTTTCTATGGTCTTTTTTTTATTTATTAAAATAAATATTAGGAGACAACCTTACACAAATCGAACTAGTCCCATAGTAACTTCTTACTTAAGTAAGGCTTGTATTATGGATACTACGCGACGATATACATATTTAATAATACAAATACTTAAATACATAGAAAACTTCCAAGACTCAGAAGCAAATATCATCTCACACATAATATTTGCTCTTATCGGGATTCGAACCCAGGACCGTCAGCTTCGTAGGCAGAGTCACTAAGCACTAGGCTAAACCGGCCGTCGTCGGTCTTATACAAGTCGACCCCATGTAACCAATTTCTAAAATGAAAATGATCTATTAAATTATATGTACTTGATAGAAATGGTAACAAGTTTATCTTAACCGAAAATCGCATTTATCTCCTGCAACATACTAAAAGTGTATCTACTTAACAAGTTATCTAACAAATCAAGGCGAATTCGGAAGATGAAACTTTTTATCCTCATCGATATTTGACCAAAACAAGAAAGTTTCCGATCTGTCCGATCCACAGAGTATTGACGATTTGCATCCGAAACGAGCACCGAATATTTGGGTCAAATACAAGGACCTTAAAATAAATAGCTATATTTATTAATCCATGCCTATTGTAATTTTTATCCTACGCACTACTCAAATTGGGATATAAATCGTATGCCAAACAATACATATCCCCAAAAAAATGGGAAAATAGACCATGACCATGTAATTAATTGCTAAACAATCACTTGCCAAAAGAGAGGTTTGCTGACTGTAAAATTGCGATAAGTAGTTATGGTAGATATGAGTTTTAGTCAAATAAAAATTTGGGAAAAAAGTTTGCGATGTGATACTTTGGTGAACATTTTTTGCCAAACACTAGTACTAGTAATCCCCTATGCTGAATTTAAAGCTCGAGACGCCTCTTTATAGGCCTGCAAACTCTAATGTTCCGGTACGTATTTCAATATGCACTCCTGACAATATTTACCAAATTAAATTAATGAATGTGTATTGCAGGCATTATGGCGGGATCAAACCGGTCGGGAGACCTGGCGGACGCGCAGAAGAGCATCCCCATCGGCACCATCTGCGCCATCCTCACCACGTCCACCGTGTACCTGTCCTGCGTGCTGCTGTTCGCCGGCACCGTCGACAACCTGCTGCTGCGAGACAAGTGAGAGCTCCTATACATCCGACATGTCAACCCACAACAGTGCCGACGAGAGGTGTCTCCGACTGTACCGACTATGAATGAATGAATATTTATTCAAGTAACTCATATACAGGGTGATTGGAAATTCGACCTATCCCTTGAAAGGGGTTATTCTAGAGCTTATTTGCAATGATTTAAGTCTAATCAACCGGGGGTCAAAACTCAATGGTTATCAAGTTATTTGACTTTTAACTTATTTTTTTTAAAACCCGCCTTTCGATCTAAAAATGCTTATTGTGAAAAAACTACTTAAATTAGTAATGAAAAAGAGCCATCATCTAATAGCCAATAAATGGTTGATTACGAAAAATCCAAAAAACATGCCAAAACCTTTGAAAATGTTACCAATAAAAGAATTTAAAGTCAAAAGTTTTTGGATTTTGTTCAAAATTTTGTAATTCTTTGAGGCGTTACTTAAAAAAAAATTACGACACTTCGCGTAAAAATTACTAAAATTAGTTCCTCAGTTCATAAGCTTTCTAAAAAGGTAGAATTGTTGACATTTTTTGCATAACTTTTTAAAATAACATTAATAATAAGAGAGGTGGTAGAGAATTTCGCCTAGCGTACCGGACCCTTAATCAGTTTGTTTGTGTCACTTTAGTTTCTCCGTGGGCTTTGTTTGTCTTCGGTTTCTTATTTTATCTCATCTTCTTAGGTTAGAAGTCACTAAAAGTAACCTTCCGTGATATTTCGGTTAGTAATTTATCTGTAAGTTCCCGGTTGCCTTAAGTTTGCACCTGGTTTGCTTGGTGTAACTTACAAATTAGGTGCAAACTTAACGCAACCGGGAACTGATTGATAAATTACTTATTGAAATATCACCGAAGGCAACTTTTAGTGATTCCAATCCTAAGAAGATGAAATAAAATAAAAAACCGAAGACAAACAAAACCCACGGATAAACTAAAGTGACACAAACAAACTGATTAAGGGTCCGGTACGCTAGGTGATATTCCCTACCCCCTCTCTTATTATTAATGTTATTTTAAAAAGTTATGCAAAAAATGTCAACAATTCTACCTTTTTAGAAAGCTTATGAACTGAGGAACTAATTTTAGTAATTTTTACGCGAAGTGTCGTAATTTTTTTTTAGGTAATGCCTCAAAGAATTACAAAATTTTGAACAAAATCCAAAAACTTTTGACTTTAAATTCTTTTATTGGTAACATTTTCAAAGGTTTTGGCATGCTTTTTGAATTTTTCGTAATCAACCATTTATTGGCTATTAGATGATGGCTCTTTTTCGTTCCTAATTTAAGTAGTTTTTTCACAATTAGCAGTTTTAGATCGAAAGGCGGGTTTTAAAAAAAATAAGTTAAAAGTCAAATAACTTGATAACCATTGAGTTTTGACCCCCGGTTGATTGGCCTTAAATCATTGCAAATAAGCTCTAGAATAACCCCTTTCAAGGAATAGGTCGAATTTCCAATCACCCTGTATTTACAGATTTATACTACACTCACGGACAATGAATTCGGGACATTTTCTATGAACAGTTATATAGAAAATGATCCTAATTCATTGTCCGCGAGTGTAATTATACAGGGGCATGTAGCCTACTATGCCTCCGTTATCTTCCTTTTGGACGAAGATAAAACCCGGCTCTTAGCATAATTGCTGAGAAATCTGACTTTGTTATTTCTAAGTATTCCACGGTGATCGCCCACCGTGTTTCAATATCCAGAGAAGTCCAGGACCTCTCATTGAATCGAGAGTCCTCCAACACGTATTCGCTATCTAACCTAAACTTATTGGCCAAATTCTGTGGTCCCCATTACAAAACAATATAGCAATAAGACGGGCGATACACATAAACAATATTTTAGAATGCGGCATGATCTCATAGCAAAGACCGAACAAAATCGCATACACTGAAGTCGCAAGAAAATACACTAACAAAATCTCCACAATGTCAACGGCCTAGTTTTAAAATATTGCTTAAAAAAGAACTTTACATCTATTTGACTAATATTTTCAGGTTCGGTCAGTCAATCGGCGGCAAGCTGGTGGTGGCGAACATGGCGTGGCCGAACCAGTGGGTGATCCTCGTGGGCTCCTTCCTGTCCACGCTGGGCGCGGGGCTGCAGTCGCTCACGGGCGCTCCGCGGCTGCTGCAAGCCATCGCCAAAGACGAGATCATCCCCTTCCTGGCGCCCTTCGCCGTCTCATCCAGCAGGGGTGAACCTACCAGGCAAGTATACTAAACTTTGTGAGTGTAAAGGTACACTGAAGACTAATCATGCTGTCTCTCTGGTATCTATTTATGACAAAACTTACTTTTAGTTTAGTTCAACTCATTCATGGTTTCATTCAGTTCGATAAAGTTAACATTGAGCGTTGTTTATTTAGAAACGTTCAAACACCTTTCAATTCGCTCGAAATAAAGCGAAGTCTGGCTAGTTTTTCACAATAAATGAGACTGTTTTTCACTCCAAGCAATGTTAATACAGTGCTACAATGAAGCAAGCGCATCCTAAAGATGCCTACGCACTCCACGCTTTTGAGCTCATATCCTTGTGCCCTCACTGGTGTCAAGATCAAGTAATAACACCCTGTGTTCCACAGGGCCCTGCTCCTGACGATGGCGATCTGCCAGTGCGGGATCCTGCTCGGCAACGTGGACATCCTGGCGCCGCTGCTCTCCATGTTCTTCCTCATGTGCTACGGCTTCGTCAACCTCGCCTGCGCGCTGCAGACCCTGCTCAAGACGCCCAACTGGCGGCCCCGATTCAAATACTATCACTGGTAAGATCCGTAAGATTCCACTTCTGAGATTAACGCGTTGTGCCCTTATGGCTGAGGGTTGTAATCACCAACAGTTTTGACCTACATTTGAACTCGTAATTCACTTGCCTCCCAATAATGTAGAGCTGTGCTTACTTAGTTTGGTTGCAAGGAGTGCTACCGATTTCTTAGATAGTTTTGTTCTAGAATATAGGTCCAGGTGTTTATTTTTGTCCTCTTATAATATCTTGCAGAAAAAAAAGGGTGATGTCCTGGGGTACTAATAATAATAAACTCGAAACCACTGAATAGGGTGGGGTCATGATGATGATGATGTGTTGCAGGTCGTTGTCTCTTGCCGGTTTGACGCTCTGCATTTCCATTATGTTCATGACGTCATGGATCTTCGCGCTCATCGCCATGGGCATGGCTGGTCTAATCTACAAGTACATCGAATACCGAGGGTAAGTCACAGATATATGAGATGTAGAATTGCGAATGCTCTGAAAGACTACCACTGTTCAAATGATGTAGCCACTACATCTTATTTATGAAAGTTTTCTTGAAGAGTTGACATATATGTGCCTCGTGCTCGTGACTCTTTGTCGCGCGATAGCCAATACCTATATCTTTGTGTGACACATGGGATGAGAAAAACTGGCGATGGTAAGTCGTGTGAGAAATGATATCGCGCGCAATTATGCCAGCGCTACTGGCCAAGTAGTCATTAACCGAGTTCTTCTCCGTCTTTCGATCATCACCCAGTATTGTGACCAACTGTAATGCTCCTCCACGTATCTTGGTAAAAGACCATATGTGCTGATGATACCATAAGCATTCTGGTTAACAAGTAAGGTTAGATTAGTTTGGTGATTGTTACAATATCCCATGATTTAGAGCGGAGAAGGAGTGGGGCGACGGTCTCCGCGGTCTGGCGCTGTCGGCGGCGCGCTACTCGCTGATGCGGCTGGAGGAAGGGCCGCCGCACACCAAGAACTGGCGGCCGCAGGTGCTCGTGCTCGCCAAGCTCAACGACGACCTCACGCTCAAGTACCGCAAGATGCTGTCCTTCGCCAGTCAGCTGAAGGCCGGTAAGTAACTTCTTGTGGTCTTAAAATCATATTGAAATAAAAACGGATCACTCACGTTATACAAAAGACGAGACATCCACTCGACATTTTTCGGGAGCATTCGGCATTCCCTTCATCATGAGTAGTGTTAGCGAATACTACTCCGTTTTAATTTCAATATGCTTGAGTCTCGCGGTGGTTTTCTAAGGGCTTAAAATCCTTCCTACTAATATTATAAATGTGAAAGTTTGTGAAGATGTTTAGATATTTGGACAAAATATAAAGACGAACAAGTAGTGCATCTTCGGCCGTTTAGGAGCGCGCGACACAGCTGGATGGATTGAGATGAAATTTGGCACGCAAGTAGACTAAGTCCTGGATTGAAACATACGATACTTTATATCCCGGTAAAGAGTTCCCTTGAGACAATAACGGGTAAGTCGCAGGCTTCATAATTCTGAACTACTTAATTAACTACTGTTAATCAGTGATCGAAAAAAGCTCAAGATTTCGGAGGTTCTAACTTGGCCTCCGAAGTACTTTTACTTCGAAGGACAAGGAAGAACCTCCGAAATCCTGCTCTCCAGGACCCTTCGACCATATGACAGTTACATTTTCTAAATGTTGGCGGCTTCTCCGTGTACAGGTCGATTCACAAGAGCTGGCGCAGATTTAGTATGAAATAAGCACTCGGCTGCATACAAAATCCGCGCCAGCTCTTGTGAATCGACCTGTACTTATACCTCCAGAATCGTAACATCGTCAAGTGTCAAAATAGCCAATTGTGTCGTTCGACAGGCAAGGGTCTGACGGTGTGCGTGTCGGTGCTGGGCGGGGACTTCACGCGGCGCGCGGGCGAGGCCACCACGGCCAAGCAGAACCTGCGCCAGTGCATGACGGAGGAGAAGGTCAAGGGCTTCGCAGACACGCTCGTCTCGCACAGCATCGCTGATGGACTTAGCCATTTGTGAGTTTCTTTAATATATTAGCATGTTTTACGCCATTCGAGAGAGAGAGAGAGAGTTCGAGAGACCTTACCATTTTGTTAGCCGTTTGTCTCTTCAATAACATGATCTTGTCAAATAATTGATTGAATGAGGCGTTTGCGGAAATCCGTGTTAATTAAAACAAAAATATTGCTTTGCTAATCCGCGATATGATAACGTGTCAGACAATTAGTGCCAGCCCAAATATGGCCAGCCAACATGGCGCCCGCGTCTTATCATCAGCGGACGCCGGATGGTCAACATCTCCGGCTTCTCCTGAGGATGCCTCGTAGAGAGGCGAAACACGTGTCGAGTTTTGTATTTTGTTATATTTATTTGCATGTTTTTTTTTATTTTGCATGTAAATGCATGAAAAATATGCAAGTGATTATAACGGGCTGGCACTAATTGTCAAACACGTTATCATCAAACGGATTAGCAAAGTAATATTTTTGTTTCAATTATCGTCGTTTCATTCCACTTAAGGGCGTATCGCACGGTGACCCGGGGCAGAATTGCTCAGAGATGGCGCTGCCTTGGTCACGTGACCAAGTGTTCAAGACTATATTATGATATCTGCTTATTTTACCAGCATGAAAATCAATTAGCCCAATATTTTTAGTTCCTTTCGATGATTTCTAATTCATAATAATTTATGTACGTGCTTACCAAGCGCAGGAATGTGTATGAAACTCGAGTAGTACTTTGACAGGTAAATATACACGCACACTAAAGCAAAATCATTGATAAAAGTGACATCTATTGACAGAGATTCTAACTTGTAAGTTCGCCTATTGTGCTCCCGCGCTCCGGCTATTGTGTAAACCCGTATTGGCAGAAACTCGGGTAATAGTCATGCAATTTAGAAGGTAAAATAAAGAAAACTGTAGGTACTCGAGCAACAATATTCTCGAGTTACCATCGAACAAACAAATATAGAGCGCCGATTTTCCCCCTTGTCTACCCCACATTTTTTTTGATCGGTCAAAAAATAACTTTATGCCACACGTGGCCATAAAGTAGCTTTTTCCGCACGCTGCGCGTACGGAAAAAACCGCTTTCTAGCCAAGTGTAGACATAAAATGATGTACACAACACGGGAGGTAATAAAGAAAGCCTTCGATCGCATATTTACGTCCCTTGCTTGTGGGTATTACTCAATTTTATTTTACCCACTGGGTAATATAATAGATTTGTGAAACAAACGCAACCGTTTATTTCACGATAAATGTACAGCTCTTTTTTGTATGGGAATATATTGAATGGAATAAGACGTATAACTGAGTAAAATAGTTTTATTCATAATATATTTATTCTCAAATTTGGCGAAGCCGATCTCCATATTTTATAGATTCTTAGGGCCGTAAGTTTACGGACCAATAACATATTATAAGTTGTATAAACATTGAACAGGCAGACTCAGACTCACTCAATGTGTTATTGAGAGAACTCTTGATTTTCTAGGCTTACAAGTAAACTGGCATTGAGCACATTACTTGAAGTTTGCCAAGGGACGCCAAATTTCTCGAATACAGAGATTGATGCGAGTTGACTCTGTCAGTCGTTCTGTAATAAATAAAGTACCATGTTACTATAAGTCAATAAAACTAGCATTGCAAAACACTAGTAATTCAGTCTAATATTAAATTAACTGACTACCTTTTATATGTGTGCATCTCAGTACCTCTAGCACAACTGTGACACGCGACTCTTTGTCGCGCGACAAAAGCTACCTATCTCTTTCCACTCAATATAGTGTGAGAGTGACAGGTAATGCTCTGTCGCGCGAGAAACGAAGTCGCGGCCAGTTATGCTAGACGTACAGGTCTAGGAACTTAGTATTTTGTTCTACGATTCGCGTCACGATTTCAGGTACCTAAAACATATTTTTTAAAGAACAAATCAATTCTGGCATCCTCTCTACGATAAATGCATCTTCCCTTCACCAATTGGAAAATTTAGTTTAGAAACAAAACGAATGACAGCATTATTGGTGACAGCGTAATGTTCCGAAACCTTCTTTATTTTGTGGAATCCTAAATATGGAATGTCAAATATTAATTTTGTACTCGTATAGTACATTTGTGTTTTCACATCACTTGTATTTATTAGAAAACAATAAGATGGGTAAAGTTATAAGGTGATGGTACAATATAAATTTTCTCGAAAAGTATTTGAACGTCCCTGACTACTAGACTCTCGTATTTTAGTTTGCGTGAATCAAAAAATTGCCCAGAGTTGCAACGTTGCGTTGTCACCGTGACATGCGACGTGTCCATCTATCACCGTTTGTCAGACATCTATGAATGCCTAACGATCGACGACACTTTTGGCTTAGCGGGAGTGACACCGCCTACTAAGCTAGAGGTCCCGGGTTCAAATCCTGGTAATTTTTTACCCTAATAAGCATTGCTTAGATTGTTTTTGTAAAATTTACCTCCGTATTATTATTATTTCTCTTTATTTAAGTATCCTGATTTAAAAAGTAAAACAAAACAATATTTAGTAGGTACATATATATTTCACAATATAAATTTAGTCAAAATATTTAATTAGTAATTTGGCATAAACAGGCTAAATTACAAAATTAATTAGAGCGTGTAGTATTCGATAAAGACGAAAAAAAAAGAAAAAATAAAATTATTTCGTGATTAGAACCCACAACCAAACGTAACCATAAGTAACAGCTTGAGACTTTGAGACCACAAGGCTACGGATGCACACTCAAACGGTGCGTAAATTAAGATCGCTTTTGAAGTGTCAATAGATAAGTCACACACACATCCATACACCATTTGCCTGTGTTTGCGTGAGTTGTGTTACCCACCTGTAGGTGATTCGCACACAGTGATAGAATATCCAAGTTTTTCATCGGTGAAATATGGTATTTAGCGTGAAAATATACCATTTTTTATGCATTTGCCCAAAATAAAACGTAAATTAATTGATATTTGTCAAATTAGTTTCTTAATATACCCTGCCGTTAGCCCGTGAAGGTGCACCAACTTTTGTATGGGAACGCAACCACCTTAATGGATGGCCATTGAACATTTCAGTGTGCGAGACTGCAGGATTCGAACTTCTAATCAAGTTGAAGCCTTTTCCCTTAACTACATCTAATCTAACGAGGGTGTTTAGAAAGCATAAATCCCCCAGTTCAGTGGTGACAGGCGTATATACCCTAGGGCCATCCGGGCCATGGCCCGGGGCGCCAATCCGCCAGGGGCGCCGATTGCATATTGTTTTTGTTTTGGCGCCATTCAACCAACATTTACTTCTGGGGCGGCGAAACTTATTGGCCCGGAGCGCCAAATTTCAAAATACGCCCCCGGCGACAGGTCTGTTTACAGTAAATATCAAAATCTTGATGTGTGATTGTTGGATTTGACTACTGTCAAAAAACCTTCACCACCGCACTGCCACCTGGTGGATTTCTGATTTGTAACCCTCATTTCAAAATATGAATCAGTGTGTGGCTGTAACGTTCCAGCGTACAAACGACGGGTCTGGGCGGGCTGAAGCCCAACACGGTGGTGGTGGGCTGGCCGTACGGCTGGCGGCAGTCGGAGGACGAGCGCACGTGGCACGTGTTCCTGCACACCGTGCGCGCCGTGGCCGCCGCGCGCATGGCCATGCTCGTGCCCAAGGGGATCAACTTCTTCCCGGATTCTACCGAGAAGGTAAAATAGTACATTACACAGCTAGGGTGGTAATACAAACAAAGACGGAGATCGCAGATGTTTGCGGCCCGAGCTGCAGGCGAGGGACGTAAATATGTGACCGAGGGCTTCCTTTATTACCTCCCGTGTTGTGAACGTCATTTTATGTCTACACTTGGCCAGTAAAATGCTTTTTCCGTACGCGCAGCATGCGGAAAATCCACTTTATGGCCAGGTGTGGCAAAAATTATATATAGTGCCACAAAAAATTTACACAACAGGCACAAATACATCAAAACGAATACACAACAAATACACACAGAAACATTATAAAAATACAGTAAAAATCAAATATAAACAAACATAGGATACTGCATATCCCGGTAAAGAGTTCCCTTGGGACAATAACGGGAATAATAAAACTGTTTAAATAGTTATATCCAAACGTCCATCAGCTGAATCCCTAATCATCCATCAAATTTTATAAAAAAATCCTTTCCTCGTTATCCAGGTCGCCGGCAACATCGATATCTGGTGGATCGTCCACGACGGCGGCATGCTGATGCTGCTGCCCTTCCTGCTGAAGCAGCACCGTACGTGGAAGAACTGCAAGATGCGCATCTTCACCGTCGCGCAGATGGAGGACAACTCCATCCAGATGAAGAAGGACCTCAAGATGTTCCTCTACCAACTGCGCTTGGAGGCCGAAGTGGAGGTCGTCGAGATGGTCAGTGTCTTCGACTTGATTAAAGAATCGCCATTGAAATGTTGGTTTTCACGTGCAAACACTTAAAAGTAACACTAGATGTGGTAATATTACTAAGTATATTGTTTTCTCCTAGCTTATGGATCCCATAGACTAGTGTTTCCCAAAGTGTGCACCGCGGCGCCCTGGTGCGCCGTAGAAACTAAAGAGGGGCGCCATGAGATTCGCGGGTACCTATAAAGCAACAATACCTATTTTGAGCTGGGGTAGGGCGCCGTGACGAAGTACTAAACTTGTGAGTGCACCACGGGCTGAAAAAGATTGAGAACTCCTGGCATAGACCATTCTTGCGACATACCTACTAACAGACCTCGTTAATCTCTCGAGGCTCTCTCACTTCATGCATCTTCGGTAAAATAGGTACATAGACCGGTCGTACCGTACATTTTTAGCTACAACCATAGTCTCAGGGCCAGTGATGGTGGCATTCTTTTATAGAGCCCAATGTCCAGTAGTGAACGTCTTTCGCCTGATGATAGCGACTTAGACTTTAGAGTAACATCATAATGACCTGCTCCTTTCAAAATACCTGCATAGAGTTCAACGTTTAAGTACTGAACGCTTATGCTGTGCTGTACCACATTTCAGACGGACAGTGACATCTCCGCCTACACATACGAGCGCACGCTGATGATGGAGCAACGGAACCAGATGCTGCGTGAACTCCGGCTCAACAAGAAGGAAGCCCTCGGAATGGTGAGCCAACCCTCCTTCACTCCAGATTTGTTCACTTCTCACAATGTTAACAGTACTTCACTGTACGCTGTACAAATATCTCGTGGCTTTAATGACTTGTGTTGTGTGTTATACATAGAACTAACTTGTGTTTCTGTCACTGCCGATACAGATGCAAAATTTGGTGGACTATAGTGAGCAAAACGCTGAGGAGAAGTTGCCACTGGTAAACCGAATACTTTACCCCTCGATCGAGTCCACTTTTATACGCATTTTAGCTGTGACCCATTTACTAACCCCTACTAACCCTTGGATTAGCGTTCCTCGTTTTGATTTAGCGTTGTTTGATTTTGAAAGCATATTTTGTAGGAGGCCAGTGTGTTTAAATGTATATCTTCAAGCTTGACGATGGTGGTTTATTAGATTAGTGTCTCGATGTGTAGTTGCTCACGACCATACGCCGTACTTCATCACTCGCCCTCAGTAGATGTGCGTTATCTTAATGTCCAACAATGAAGACAGCAGGACACGCAGACATTTTATTGCTTTAAGTGTTTTCTTCTCTTTATTCGTATTTCATCATTCACTGTCTCACTCTTAAATCCGCTCCTCAATGCACTTCTGTTTCCGTATTTTCCATTTATAGTCATAAAGTTATTTTTGCATCCAAAACGATTCGTATTGATGTTTAGCTAATGTTATAGATTTTATACTTTATTGCTACGATGTTTAGCAATGATAGGTGGGTTAACAATACACCGCGCGCTTTCTCGCCTCATAGTACCCGCACCCACTGTCACCATGCAGTACGAAACGTACTAACATCAATCTACTTGACAAACTTAGTCGTATACCCGTACATTACATACTAACACTTTACTACGGTGGACGCTACCGCCATATTGACTCCAGGAGGACGCACAGAGCATGGCGATTTTAAAATCTTTGAACAGTGTCTGAATTAAACAAACGCATTTTACACCGAGTCTTTCAACGGTGACAAAATTTCATATTCAGAATCGTCGGGACGGACTTAAACA
Source organism: Eudemis profundana (assembly GCA_947034925.1). Classification (NCBI taxonomy): domain Eukaryota; kingdom Metazoa; phylum Arthropoda; class Insecta; order Lepidoptera; family Tortricidae; genus Eudemis; species Eudemis profundana. Next base: position 27,861,313 of record OX344798.1, read on the forward strand.
TTACGGTTTCCATGTCTAAATCATTCAATTGACATCAATAAAAAGCGATGGAACAAGCAGGGGAGCAGTCAAAGCATGCCAGGGCATCGACATCCAAATATCACACCGAGTGTTCGCATAAAAAAACGAATTTCGAATGCCGGACGAGCTCATGTGCCTAAGCTCAAAAACGCTACCGAAAGTTTGATTTTCTATGCGAACACACTCACTTGGTGTATCATCATCGAAGCATGCGACTCTACCGCTCTTTGCGCAATGTATAAGACTATTTAAACTGTAGGTACAGGCGATAGTGGATCACCACCATGCCGACGTGAAGTCCGCCAGCAAGGTTCGGTTTGCGGAGCCGAATGGGGGCGCCGAGCCCGCGCCCGCGCCGCCGGCGCCTGCGGGGGCGCCGCCCGACGCCACCGACGACGCGCCCTCGCCGCCGCTCGACGAGCTCGACAAGGACGACAAGGTGACCATATTTGCTGATATACCCGTCCCGTACACTCTCAAAGGGTGCGGGTGAGATAATCGATCGAGATTGCTCCTTAGGATTACGCGAGCTAGTTTTATGCAACTCGACGTCTGATATGCGCCTATTTTGCGTGAAGAAAGATTGCACCTTACCAAAGGTTGTGTCGAAGAAAGCTTGTCACCTGTGACGGTTCTCATTGATTATCTAATCCGAAACCCCGACTGACCCTAAATGAAAAGACACAACACAGTTATTTGTAAATGTCTAAATGAAATTCTCTTAAAGTTTGCGACCCCAAAGATTATTCTATCTTACGAAAGATTTAAAAGTACCTAATAATCACCCTATCTTTCTATTTACCGATAATGTTACAGTATGAGCTTATTGCAATAATGTTATAATTCCTGTTCAGCTAATAACGATGAGATTGAAACATCCCGTCTCTGCTTGAAGTTACCGTTCACTTGAAACTGAAATATTTTCTCCATTCGTTTCCGACACACCACACTCTTCTCCAAACAATCTACTCTAACTCAAACAATCTAATCTAGTCCAAACAGATTGATATTTTAAGACATTATTGGCTTTTAGTATATGATTTGTAAACGAATGGAATCGCTTTATTGGATCTTGATGTCGCTTAATGTGAAATCATGTCACCAAAATTTAACATTTTCAGTTTCCAGTGAACTCATGGCCATCTCACCGCTTCGCCGATATTGCTCTCGCACTCTCACTTCCATCTCCTTTATTTTCTTCTCACATAATGAATCATACATACCTTGTTACCTGCCGAGTCCTAGCGAATCTACACACGGTGGTCATATGTTTGCCAGTGTTCTCATCCACGTTGATTTGTTCACTTTAGTTCGTTTCGTTGTCCACACTAGATAAGAGATTGGATGTTTAAATGTCCGTAGTCCGTATAACAATCGAAATAATATATGACATCCCGTGTTTTATTCGCCTTGAATCCGTCATGTGCAACGCTCGGGTCGAATTCGCGTTGATCGCAATCGGAATGGAACGATCGATCGGGGTAATAGGACGACTTTCGGAGTAGTCTGTTGCACATAATCGATTCAATGTGGGACTCGCCCGACGAACGCTCGCAGTGCGAGGGCGCGCCGTCGCCGCCGCCGCCCGCCGCGCCGCCCGCCGCCACCAACGGCGACGCCATCAAGCCCAAGCCGATGCCGACCATCACGCCGTGAGTACCTTCTATATTATCCTAGGTCATTCCTATTTCTTCTATAGAAAACTGACTTGTTACATTTTTTCGTTGGTAGTCACTGTTCTATACGAAATAAATGGGAATCACCGCTATTACATTTTGTTTATTCAGCAGTATCGTAGCATGGGTTGGCCTCTAGGATACCTGCCATGGGTAGAAAGAGACTTACGGCTCCTTTTCTTGTGGGCCGCTGCCGCTGGAGCAGTTTCTCTCCTTACTGAATAAGGTGGCACAGCAAGAAATCTTGCCCTGCCCACATTACGACATTGTGAATATAATTAGGCACTGCTGGATAGACCTCTCCCGTACCTTAGTAGCTTTTTTACCTTTCCAATCCTAATCCTACCATATTCGTCCAGGTCGCTCCAAGTGTTGAGATCATCCAACGGTTCGGGCAGGAGTTCCACCTGCTACCTTTACCTAAACATTTCCCTGGTCTCCGGCCAAGCCGACTTCCCATGAATACTTCTAAGTTTGTATGTTTAAGTTACTTAACTACGAGTACTTACCTACTCACTCAATCACTGAATCACTCAATTCTAGCTTGAAAAATTATTGTTGAAAAGCTTAAATAAAATTAAGAAAATGGTCGTTGAAAAAACTATCTACTGCGTCTTGACTATTCCCCATGTTCAGAAGAAAATTACGAATAAATTGATAAATAACCCTTTTGCTATCATTGCCACATACTACGTCGTGGCCTAATCTGGGTCATATCTGGTACGCACGACAATAATAAGGTGACTGTCCTAATGTTTGACACGGTAAATGCTCAATTATTATTAACACCCTGCTTTCACCTCCTATTGTTAATGAGACATTACTTAACATTCAAGATGGAAATTACTGACATAGTGTCCAGCATTCGGACGTCACCATACGCAAAAGTACGCACCTAGTCACTTTGTTTGTAAAAATCGCGTCAGAAGCAACTTCACAAGTAATGGCGAGTGGTATACAGTAGGAGTCGGTTAGAGGTCCGCAGAGGTACGACTTGCCGCATATTGAGGCAGTCCCGTTAACGTGTGGCATGCGACAGGGACGAGGGCACGGTGCGGCGGATGCACACGGCGGTGAAGCTGAACGAGGTGATCGTGTCGCGCTCGCACGACTCGCAGCTCGTCATCCTCAACCTGCCCGGCCCGCCGCGCGACACCAAGCTCGAGCGAGAGTCCAACTGTGAGTGCCAAGTATTATAATATGTTTTTATGCCACACCTGGCCATAAAGTGACCTTTACGCTACGCGTACGGAAAAAGCCGCTTACTGGCCAAGTGTAGACATAAAATGATGTACACAAACACAACACGGGAGGTAATAAAGAAAGTCCTCGATCGCATATTTACGTCCCTCGCTTGCAGCTCGGGCCGCAAACATCTGCGATCTCGGCCTTTCTTTGTTTTACTAGGGTGCTAGTTTTGTAATGTACTATCTCTCAAACATGCAATGAAATGTTGCCGCAATGGCATTTAATGGAATTTCATACAACATTGCCGGCCTAGGCCTGCAGTGTATTTTTTTTTAAATTTCCATTCCGCATTTATTTGTGACACAGCATCACGGCGTTCACCCATTAAAAAAACAATACCAAAAATATTTAAAAAAAAATACCCTTTTATTTATATAAAATTGACACAAACATAACAAATAACACATTATAAACAATTTCGAATAATTTCAAATTGCAAACTTAACTATAAGAACACACAATTAAAATATTTCATCTAAATATTCGCGGTAAAAATGTATACTGAAAGAGTTTTTGCAAATGAAATGAAAAAAAAACATTCTGTAATTCTATTTATGCCACACCTGGCCATAAAGTGGCTTTTTCCGCACGCTGCGCGTACCTACGGAAAAAGCCGCTTTCTGGCCAAGTGTAGACATAAAATGATGTACACAACACGGGAGGTAATAAAGAAAGCCCTCGATCGCATATTTCGCTGTATTACCACCCTAGTTGAGTAATGTACTATTGTTGTCTACTTTACTTTTAGTGGCTCTAGAAAATAAAGTTTCATTTTTTAGAGTGTTTTTTATTTATTTAATTGCATATTTGAGAAAAGCACTATACATACCTCGGCGTGAATTGGGGTTGCCAGCCGCGTATCTATCTGGCCTCGCTTTCGCTCGACCCGGTCTCTGTAGTAATGTACTATATCCTAGGCCAGATATCACACTGTATACAGGAGGCAGAAACAGTAAGACTACGACCGTGACATCTCCGTGTAATACTGGTTGCTAGTTGGTTGCACACACTAGGTACATAGGTAAGGACAGGTTGATCCGCTTCAACCTTCCCGCTGGTCCGCTGCTCACTTTGAGCAATCAGCGTAATTTCAAGGTGGCCTTGGCTTAGCGTCCTGCTTCGATCCCAAGCGCTTCGGCCCCCACCTAGTCCGACCCTCTTAAGATGGTCCGGACTTAGCGACCTGGTTCGATCCTAGGTGCCCCGGCCCCCCGTGCCCCTAAAGATATACCTAATCTATACAGAATCTCCAGGTCGTCTCATAGCAGCAGTACTTCCTGAGGTATCTAGCTGTGACAGACGGACAGAAGGACAGACAGAAAGAGTTGCACCATAAGGGTTCCTTTTTTACCATTTTGGTACGGAACCGTAACAAGGACACTGTTTACAACTCGCCGAGATGTTTAACGTGTCAATGATGCGCGGCATGTGTTTGCAGACATGGAGTTCCTGGAAGTGCTGACGGAGGGCCTGGAGCGGGTGCTGATGGTGCGCGGCGGCGGCCGCGAGGTCATCACCATCTACTCGTGAAGCGCCGGCCACGAGAGACCATCAGCTCCCCGACTGCTAGCGCGAGCTACCCGCGCCCTTATGAAAGTCTTTGTGATTCTATTCTAACTGTTAGTGTTATTTTAAACGTACCCTCGACGTTTTGTAAGGTCGCACGATCGCCCCGCCCGATCGTTATAAATATTGTACGTATTTTCTTACGGTTGACGTTACGTAGGGTTCGTTTCGACTTGTACATGTTAGATTAGTTCTAATGGTTCCGTTGAGTTTGTCGCTTAGTGATGTTTTGGAGTTTATTCACTGTTGTATAGAGTGTGTGGAGTGATGCGTGTGACGAGGAGCCTTATCTGTCGGCCGCGGAGTGCTTTGATTAGTTCTAAGTTGGTTACGTTGGGAGCGCCGGGCCCGCCGGGCCGCGTTGACGTCATGTGACGTACGATTAGTTGTTGCCGTAGGACTAACCTTCAACTTTCTATTACGAACGGTTGTTTTCTATTTTTTTAATGAATTGTTTTTCTATCAAAGTTGTATAACATAGATAGTTTATAGACGTATACATTTATTAAAGAATAAACTATGAATATTTTTATCTATTTAAAAACGTATTTTGTAAATATAATTCTGTTCTAAGGTTTTATATCTGCTCAACTTAAAACTTACAGTGGGACTGAAGTGTGAACACGCAACGTACCTAATAAATTCGTATTTCACAATTTCCGATCGAGTAGAACTCACCAAAGTGTGAAGCATCTAGTCACTTTTGACATTAGTTACCTAAACAAAAATTGACACAAACACACCAAAGCGATTGCCTAGTATACATATATACGGTGCGCGCGCGCGCCCGCCCGGGCCCGGCCCGCGGCGCCGACGCGGCGACGGCGGTTAGTGATAATACCGCGGGGAAGCCCGCGCGTGCCGCATGCCGCATGCCACACGACGCACGCCGCGCGAGGGCTCTTCCCCGTTGCAATTAACCTTAGTGTCTAAACTTTGGAAACTTGTTACGCACATTCGCGTAGGTAGATAATTTCTTACTGTGATCGTTTGTATGACGTTTTTGTCATCTGAGCTTATAATTATAATTTTCATTTGTAAACATCGTTTGCCTTAGGTGATCGATCGAAAACGGAATACCGATGACGCGAAGCGAGCCGTGCCGCACGCACCCGGCGCGCGGGTCGCATCCGACACCTACTTATAACAAATTTGTCAATTTTCATTTCCGTAACACCACGATGAATAACAATATTCGTATCGGTATAACGAAGGATGTTAGGTAACTGCCAAAATAGGAGTCGATGTCTCTGAATAAAATATCTTAGCTCCTAAGTGATTAGGTACGTACTCACTACCTAGATTCTAATGTGTCATGGTTCAAAATTTCATAAGATTATATCGACGGGAGTGAAATAGTTTTAAGGAGAATATGTATTGCATTATATCACTTCTATCGATACTAGGTAGACGACATAGAGAGTCATAGAGAAACTTGTATTGAATTCGACTAGCCTCCAGCTGTGACTGCACTCTGAGCCGCGACAGCGGGTCTAGACCGGCGGCAGCTTCGAGTAGCCTCAAATACCTTCTCTAAAATACAATAAATACGCTGACGAGTGCGCACGTACTCAGCGACGGATACAAATGCGTCCGGTCTCGTGAATATACCTTTCTTAAATATATTTTATTTGCTAACTACCAAAAATATTAGAGTCGAACTCAAAATTAGCGATAGATGCACTTAAATGCAGACAGACCTACTTAGGAAGTAGACTACTTACGAACCGGCTGTAGACTTGTCGTAAAAGCAGTTTGAGATTATTTTTCTAATCTGAATCGCGAAGCGTAGCTCTGAAACCCTCGTAGATAACGGAAAATATTATCTAAAAATAAGTAAATAAAATCTTTCTAAAGTATTAACTTGCTAAATAATTACTAAGAAGAATATTTATTACGTTAAGCTCTACTTAAGTTTGTGATTGTGTTATCTATCACATAGTGATAAAAAAATAAACGGAATCACTTCTTTGGCAACACATATCTTCCTCTCAAAATAGAAGAAAATATTTAAAATATATACTCAAATCAGTATAACTAATATGTTTATTAAAATATAAAAATATTTATGCCTATCAATAGGTAATGAATAATAAAATTTAAAGTGAATAACCTTATTATATACTTTGGTAACAGACTACGTATGAAAAATATTATATACGTTATTATTTTTAATTACTTATTATAAATCGAATTTATTATATTAAATTGAATTATACCGTTACGTGAATATGAGGCCGTATTTTCCCGACTAGGCCGGCTCTACATGATGCTTCCACGAGTGCTTCATCGAGCGGCGTGACGTAGGTAGCTAGAGCCGCGGTGGCACTCACGCGCGCGCGGGCCGCGCCGCATGCCGCATGCCGCACCCGCGTGCCGCACGCCGCATGCCGCGCCGCGCGCTCGTCCGACTCACACTGCGCTGCTAATTCCGCAATAAGCATTCCTAGGTATTCGTCAAAAGCCATGTCTACTGACGTTTTATTAGACTCTAATAGACATCAGTTGTCGCGATTTAAATTTTAGTATAGGTAGAAAATAAAATCATCCGCGGGTATAAATAAAATGACCTATGTGCCAAACCTCACATTATTGAACGGGAATGATTCAGTGGCAATACTAAACGTAGGATAATCTACCTACTAAGTAGACTATACTCGGACTGTAGTACGGTAATTGAAGGGAGACGTCTCGGCACTCTTTGGCTGATGTCCAAAATATCGACTTCTAGACGATAATTCATCGTATTAAGAAATATAATGAGTAATAATGACATACAAAACTACCTCTACACATATGTATATTTACGTAGTACTGTTTTCGCCAGTACCTAAGTAAGAATCTGTAATATCTAATGATCTTGCCCCTTCAATTACCTACGTTGATAGGTTATGGGTAATGTTTACCTATCTAATCATAATAATAGCTTTCAAAGATACATGAGTGTTAGAATTGTCACGGTAACTACATAGTTGTATTGTAATTCAAAAGATTGCACATAGTTAGGTACCTATTTCAAATAGATTTCAAGTTCGTCGTTTCAATCGTACATTTAGCCTTATTCGACGCCATTATTGTAACTCTGTCGAGTGTCAAGTAATTTAATCTTTGTAATATTACCTTGTTTAGAGTTAGGCTGTGAGTCAGCGACACATTCTTTACAATTTGATATTCAGGCTAGAGTTGCTGTGATACACCATTATGGCTATAAAATTATAGAGTAGTCATTTCTGGCTATGGGTCAACGGCGGCGGAGTCGAGCAATGTTAATGACGCCATAATTATCTGTGATTTCTGCGACGTGTAGTATCCCCTCACCCCCGCGCTGCGCACCGCTGCCGCACGTGCCGCATGTGCCGCACGTGCCGCACGCGCCACACATGCCGCACGCGGCGGCGGCGCGCGGCGCAACGTCGAGCCGTCGGCGAGGGCGTAGCCCATCCTGAAGCCCGTATGCCATTTTGACTATTGGGTTTTAAATCATAATTTCTCGCCTCATTGTAATTAACTTATTATAAGCATTTTGATCTGGAACGAGTTTTTATTAGAAAAAGAATAATTCGAATTGTAAAAGTTGTTTAAGAAATTATTAAAATATTTAAATAATAATTTTAGTGAATTAGCCAGTGAGTAAAGTAAGAAGGAAGTTATAATAAATGTTACGAGTATAATGAAATAAATTAATGACAAAATATTTTTTATCTTTTATTGATTGATTTCCTACTATGTCTAATCTAAGTTATACAAATGATATTTAACAAATACAAAGGTACATATAGTATATTCCTTACATTACCTCTTGGTTTATATAGACTAGAAAAATACGCAGGCACTGAGGTATTTCCTTACAATTACTTTTTACCTAATTTATCTTACATTTGACACTGCTGGATGGAGTAATAAAACATTTTTAACCACATTTCTCTGCATTTTTAATGCAATCACTGAGATAATTCTCCATTTCGGTTTTGTTACGTGAAATATAACACTTACTGAGAACAGAGTACTTGGCGCTGGCCACCTTGAAGCCCAGGAGCCGCAAATGCTTCTTCCTCATCACCTGAGGCCCAATCAGCTGTTCACTCCCTGAACAAAAGTGATCCGGCAAATTAATTAAAACAGCTGTATTTTGATTCTTTGCTGATTTCAACTTCCAATTAAAATTATCAGTTTCTACCCCTTCCGGATGCAACAAGACATCAATCAAATAGGTCTCATCCGCGTAAAGGAACGGAATCAACACAGCTGTAGACATTTTCTTGGTACCACCGGCTATCTTCAATAAGCTATCTTTTGTCTTCTCTATAATGTTGCGTATTCTGGCATCTTGCGTCATTGACTTGGACCATTGGTCCTTGGGCAGAAATGGCCCGGCATAGTCAGCACACTCCAAAGCCAGGCCTGTGTCAATTAAATGAAGTTTTCTCAGTGTTTCCGGATTATTTATTTTAACTAAATATTCTGCACTGAATAATCTTCTGGCCACCTTCAAAGGATACACACCGGAGTATAGGCAAGATAAAACTATGGAAGAAATGTCATCAGGACTCATTTTGTCAAATTTATCATTCAAGATTTTCTCTACCAATTTCCAGAAACCTTCGTGGTTTGTTGGATTATACTTCAGGTATCCAAAGGGATAAATAAAAGATTTTAAAAAGCTAGTAGGTACCGAATTTCCATTTTTGATAAAATATTCACTGCAGGCCTCCAATATTGTTTCGTTGCGTAACTGAAACTGCATGCAGTAATTAAGAACACCGACGGTAAGTATCTGAGACTGAATTTTGTATCCCTTGAGCTTCATATATTTTTCCACAGCCTTCTCTACGACTTCGTCAGTATAATTCAGTCTCGTAAACTTAGTTACTATGTCCAACAGCATATCCTCATCCAAGGCATGAAGGTTTGAGAAAAACCATCTTCCGAGTACATCAAATGACTGCATAGAAAAATATTTTTCTTGAATGAATGTATTTAAAATGTCTTGCATGCTGGGCACTTTGATGTTATACCACAGATCGGCTAACTTTTGCTCCAGAAGGGAGAGTATTGTTTTCTTACTGGCCTTGAGCCCCGGTAACACTTTAAATATGAGAGCTATGTTACTCTCATTGATTTCATGTTCTTTGTCCACAAATCCGACCCACAGTTTGTCAACCATATCTCCATATTTTGAATCTGTTTTATTTTCCATAAGAAATGTGATCAACTCACACAACTGCTCCACAGACAGCTGATTATCTATGACTCGGAGTAAAAGTTCATCACAAAATTTGTGTTTATATGGCTCCATGAATGTGGAGTCAGCATTCAGTACATTAAGTATTGTCTGAGTGTCCTCAGTCTTTGTAACAACTTTCAACAACTTATCCAATATTGCCCCCTTGGCCAGATTGATGTGAACGGTCCTAGGGGCATCTAAACTAGAATCCAGCCCGATTCCAGGCATTTGAGTCGGAATCTTTTCCAAGTCGTAAATACGTTCCATCGCGCCTAGTGCAATGTTAGGGGTTATTTTAGTACACTTTGATAGTAGAGAGAAGACATCGCGCAGGTCCGTGCAGAGCTTGAACTCTGCCTTTATCAGGTGGTAGTCGAGCGAGTCGGGCGAGCTAGGCGGGTCGCGCGGTCGCTCGCCCACCTCCGCGATATCCCTTACCTTCCGCACCACAACGGGAAGCTCGTGGACGTTGAAACCGCTCTCTATCAGAATAGTGCTATTCGTAAACTCCGAATTATTTATAATATCATTATTGTCACTGTAGCTACGTGCGAACAGGCCGAGGCTGCTGATCGGCGTATTAACGTTCCCTGAACATAATCCGTTGTTTCTGATGTTCAAGTATGTTCTCCGCAAAACTATAGGTATCGCCATTGTTCAAAACATAACACAATATAGCACAAAGTATGAAAGATTATTAGAAAATAACAAAAATAATATGACCTTCAAAAAACAAACTATTCGTTCGTCCATTCACAACATTGCAGCTGTCAGTTTGACATCAGCCAGCCGTATTTTTTTAGAGAATTTCTCGATGGCATTAATTCATAATGAATGTTCTGTATATTGGCTGACATGGATTGTAGTGTGTAAAAGTACAAAAAATGAACTCTGTTGTACAGAAGCACATAGCACATGGCATGGCTTACAATGCGCAATTATCTGTGGCAGTTGTCAGCATGTACTCTGTGGTTGTCAGCTCAGCTGACGGTTATTCATCCGATGGGTTGACGGACGTTAGTAATTAGTGCGCTCGTGATTTCATTTTAAATTATTAAGTATTTTTCTAATTTTAATATTGTGCAGAGATAATTACCCGATATCGTGAAACTGTGAAAATATAAATGCTTCTAGGTAGTAATCATATAACCACTGGGAATATTTCGTAAAGGTCGGTATTTGTTTTCATTTAAATAGATCAGATAAGATGAATGAAAGTATTTAATTTTTCCGTAAATTTATATTTGAACAAGGAGGGTTTTGCTACTCACGTTTTTATAAAGTTAAATTTTACTGTATTACCCTACTAATAGAGCTATGGAGATGCTTCAAAACATTCAGGAAAAACAAATAAAATTTTAAACGATTGCCGCGTATTTCTGTGCAAATTTATGAAATTACCGATTCACCCGCATTTAAATTTACGCTACTTATTTTAATTATTCATTTGAAAACTCCATAGCTCACTAGTATTAAGCTACATATGCAAAACGACTCATTTCAAGTCACATAATAGTACATTACACAACTAGGGTGGTAATACAAAGAAAGGCCGAGATCGTAGATGATGAATATGCGATCGAGGGCTTTCTTTATTACCTCCCGTGTTGTGTACATCATTTTATGTCTACACTTGGCCAGAAAGCGGCCTTTTTCCGTACGCGCAGCGTGCGGAAAAAGCCACCTTATGGCCAGGTGTGGCATAAAAAAAAAACAATTTAGATTTATTTAGTATAAGTCCTGTAAAATATGAGTAAACATGTTTAATGCTCATTAAGGCTCGGCTGTCATTCAGCTTTATTGCCATCATTCATCAAGCACTAATAGAGCCGTATTGTCATTGCTCATAAAGGTAATATAAATAAACATGGACTACTCTACCAATCAGCCTGCTCCGCCAACAAGGACACGTGCCACCATAAATACAGAGCAGATGGCCCACAAACATCCCAATTAACACATACTTAGTTGAAAGACCTGGTAATTTTTTAAAATTACATGCCTTGAGTGCAAATCACTAGTCTTGACATAGTAGGAAGATAACATGTACATTTTGTATGATAATCTGTGTGATAAGAAATAATCCACACTTATCTAACTAAGCCTGTGTAGTGCCTGCGTAGGTAGGTACTTTAAGGTGCATATTAGCTTGCAATTTCGTACAAAAGAAAAAATCATCATCATCATTAATACCTCAATCCCTGTATTGGCTGCTCTAGTGCATATTCACAACCAAATGTCAAATTATTTTAGGAAATGAAGTTGACATTTATATTGGTTAATTGGATTTTTATTTTCGGAAAATTCATGGAAAACTGTATATTTGAACTCTAAATACTATACATACTTCATTGAAATAAAAGCTATACACTTTATTATTTTTAGTATCTAAAATAAAAATATAGTGTGTTTTGATGAATATACATAAATTCATAAATATTTATTGAATTACTTCTTTAGAAAACCCTGCAATTGATCTGTGAATGTGCACTAATTTTAGTACAGAGTGAAACCCCCTTAAGGTGGTTGCGTTCCCATACAAAAGTTGGTGCACCTTCACGGGCTAACGGCAGGGTATATTAAGAAACTAATTTGACAAATATCAATTAATTTACGTTTTATTTTGGGCAAATGCATAAAAAATGGTATATTTTCACGCTAAATACCATATTTCACCGATGAAAAACTTGGATATTCTATCACTGTGTGCGAATCACCTACAGGTGGGTAACACAACTCACGCAAACACAGGCAAATGGTGTATGGATGTGTGTGTGACTTATCTATTGACACTTCAAAAGCGATCTTAATTTACGCACCGTTTGAGTGTGCATCCGTAGCCTTGTGGTCTCAAGCTGTTACGTTTGGTTGTGGGTTCTAATTCCGAAATAATTTTATTTTTTCTTTTTTTTTCGTCTTTATCGAATACTACACGCTCTAATTAATTTTGTAATTTAGCCTGTTTATGCCTAAAATTACTAATTAAATATTTTGACTAAATTTATATTGTGAAATATATATGTACCTACTAAATATTGTTTTGTTTTACTTTTTAAATCAGGATACTTAAATAAAGAGAAATAATAATAATACGGAGGTAAATTTTACAAAAACAATCTAAGCAATGCTTATTAGGGTAAAAAATTACCAGGATTTGAACCCGGGACCTCTAGCTTAGTAGGCGGTGTCACTCCCGCTAAGCCAAAAGTGTCGTCGATCGTTAGGCATTCATAGATGTCTGACAAACGGTGACAGATGGCAACGTCGCATGTCACGGTGACAACGCAACGTTGCAACTCTGGGCAATTTTTTGATTCACGCAAACTAAAATACGAGAGTCTAGTAGTCAGGGACGTTCAAATACTTTTCGAGAAAATTTATATTGTACCATCACCTTATAACTTTACCCATCTTATTGTTTTCTAATAAATACAAGTGATGTGAAAACACAAATGTACTATACGAGTACAAAATTAATATTTGACATTCCATATTTAGGATTCCACAAAATAAAGAAGGTTTCGGAACATTACGCTGTCACCAATAATGCTGTCATTCGTTTTGTTTCTAAACTAAATTTTCCAATTGGTGAAGGGAAGATGCATTTATCGTAGAGAGGATGCCAGAATTGATTTGTTCTTTAAAAAATATGTTTTAGGTACCTGAAATCGTGACGCGAATCGTAGAACAAAATACTAAGTTCCTAGACCTGAGATGCACACATATAAAAGGTAGTCAGTTAATTTAATATTAGACTGAATTACTAGTGTTTTGCAATGCTAGTTTTATTGACTTATTTGACTATTTTATTATATTTGACTTATTTTGAGTAACATGGTACTTTATTTATTACAGAACGACTGACAGAGTCAACTCGCATCAATCTCTGTATTCGAGAAATTTGGCGTCCCTTGGCAAACTTCAAGTAATGTGCTCAATGCCAGTTTACTTGTAAGCCTAGAAAATCAAGAGTTCTCTCAATAACACATTGAGTGAGTCTGAGTCTGCCTGTTCAATGTTTATACAACTTATAATATGTTATTGGTCCGTACACTTACGGCCTTCGCTTTCGCCAAATTTGAGAATAAATATATTATGAATAAAACTATTTTACTCAGTTATACGTCTTATTCCATTCAATATATTCCCATACAAAAAAGAGCTGTACATTTATCGTGAAATAAACGGTTGCGTTTGTTTCACAAAATTATTATATTACCCAGTGGGTAAAATAAAATTGAGCAATACCCGTGTGGGTATGAAACTAGGTGGTAATTACAAAGTTATTTTTTGACCGATCAAAAAAAATTTGGGGTAGACAAGGGGGAAAATCGGCGTTCTATATTTGTTTGTTCGATGGTAACTCGAGAATATTGTTGCTCGAGTACCTACACTTTTCTTTATTTTACCTTCTAAATTACATGACTATTACCCGAGTTTCTGCTAATACGGGTTTACACAATAGCCGGAGCGACGGAGCACAATAGGCGAACTTACAAGTTAGAATCTCTGTCAATAGATGTCACTTATATCAATGATTTTGCTTTAGTGTGCGTGTATATTTACCTGTCAAAGTACTACTCGAGTTTCATACACATTCCTGCGCTTGGTAAGCACGTACATAAATTATTATGAATTAGAAATCATCGAAAGGGACTCAAAATATTGGGCTAATTGATTCTCATACTGGTAAAATAAGCAGATATCATAATATAGTCTTGAACATTTGGTCACGTGACCAAGACAGCGCCATCTCTGAGCAATTCTGCCCCGGGTCACCGTGCGATACGCCCTTAAAGTATGGATCATTCACTGCTCAATGTATCATGTTGCACTAACTAGGCAGTAATAGTGTGTGTGAGTCAGCTTCACATGTGTGTATGACTAAAATAATTCAGGTCAATTCTCGTCAATGTTACAAGAGAAGGTTACATTTACTAGTTGGACTAGTTAGTAATGCTTGTGTCATTGTGATTACATGGCTTACTTTAGAATTACTTATGCCTTACAATTTCTGTGTAACATTCTTGAATTATCTATATGCCATCGTTCAATGCCAACGGTAATGAGTCTCTATGTATGTAGAAATAGGACAAACATTTGTTTAGCTTTGTTATAAACAGTCTAATTTGTAAATATTATGATAGAGTTTTCCGTATAGCCAAATATGGTTGTTTACATCAGATTATTTAGGATGGCCTCTTCCTCTATACCCAACTAGTATAGGTTCCCTGAAGAGTGTTAGGAATAACTTTTCTAAATAAGGCACGAACCATAAATCGCATTTTCCGCCGCGGCGGACCCACGGCGCCTCCGCGGCGCCTTGTGAGCGTTCTTAGTGTTTATTCGTTTTTATCTTCTTTTTTTTCACAACAATGTGGTTGAAATAAGATTTTCGCTCAAATTTCATGCAGACACTTGAAATAGTACATTACACAACAAGGGTGGTAATACAAAGAAAGGCCGAGATGCAAGCGAGGGACGTAAATATGCGATCGAGGGCTTTCTTTATTACCTCCCGTGTTGTGTACATAATTTTATGTCTACACTTGGCCAGAAAGCGGCTTTTTCCGTACGCGCAGCGTGCGGAAAAAGTCACTTTATGGCCAGGTGTGGCATAAATCTCGTAGTAATTGTGGTTATTTACGTCACACGGAGACATTGAAATCTCGAGGCGGCCGCGGCGGGCGCGCGTCCGGCGGTCGGCGGTCGGCCGAGTCGACGCCTAACTATAAACACGAACAACTACTGCAACTTCGGCCGTTTAGGAGCGCACGACACATATTCACACAGACGCACGATCCCACGCCTGTGTGAGTGCGATCCATACTGGAGCATTCTTATTTCTTTGCTTATAGTGCGTTCGTACGCGGCGCGCACACATTCAAACGCGCGATGTACCTACCTTTTGTAGGAAGAAAACTTACTGCTATTATACTGTGTCGGCGCGGATCCGCCGCGTACGAAATGCAATTTGTGGTTCGTGCCTAAATAAATAACCGACTTCAAACATTGACACATACTATCAAACACTATTGAATCCACAACACTAGCTAATTCACGAGATAAGCCTACCTATAATATTTAAGGAGTTCCCTACTCATGGATCCCATCATAATCGCAAAGTCTCCAATCCGCAGTGGGCACTACAGCCCATTCACTTTCATTTATGAGAGTAGACCTGTGCCCAGCAGTGGGACTGGGACGTTGTATATGTATATGATGATGATGAATATGATGATGAACATATATGTATAGGGATATTACATATGTTTGGATTGAAGTATGGTGGAGGGATCCATTAGCCACCCGTAGCTCTTTTTACCCGACTGCGGCAAAGCCCAAAAGGAGGGTTATGTGTTTAACCTGTATGTATGTATGTCCGTTTCTATGTCCGCTCATAACTACTCAACGACACACCAGATTTTGATAAATGATACATCATTAGATTCGTCTTGATGGCGCGAGTGTCACGGCACGATTTATGCACTTTGATTAGGTATTGCACTACAGTCGGGTTTTTTAAAAGTAAAAATGTGGTTATTATATGAGTCGTATGCGGTGAAAACGCTTTTACTTGAAACATATTTCAGATGAGTAAACAGCTGCGGTGGGGCGTGTGCGGCGTGGGCATGATCGCGCACGACTTCCTGACGGCGCTGGCGACGCTGCCGGCCGACCAGCACCGCGCCTGCGCCGTCGCCGGCAAGGAGCGCGAGCGCACGCAGCGCCTCGCCTCGCTCCACCAGGTGCCGCGCACGTATGATGACTACGAGGCCCTCGCCGACGACGACTCCATAGGTGACGTATACACAGTCAGATGCCGGGCGAGCGGCACCGCGCCTGCGCAGTCGCCGGCAAAGAGCGCGAGCGCACGCAGCGCCTCGCCTCACTCCACCACACATGATGACTACGTATGATGACTACGAGGCGCTCGCCGACGACGACTCCATAGGTAATGCATAGACACAGGCCCGCAAGCCTGGAATAAGGTTAGTTGGGACACAGGCAACAGGAGTCACGGTTTTTTCTGCCGCGAACGGCCAGGTTATGGAACCTGCATACCTGTGCTGTCGCACGAACCACAAATTGGGTTTCATACGCGGCGCCCGGCACGCGGTGGATCTGCGTCGCCTCGGCCGCCCGCCGGACGTTCCATAACCTGCCCTACGCCGGTTTTTTTTCACAGCATTTTGGTTGTAATAAGGCTTTAGCTCAATTTTCATGCACTCTTGAAAATCTCGTACTATATCTTGGCAACTTCTTTGGTAACACTCCCATGGTCCGCGCGGGGGGCGCGGAACGATGACGTATTGCGCACCACTACACACGATGCGAATTACGTACGGATATATCTGCCGATATCCCTAAAGGCCAAAGCAGTCTTTCGATGCTTTCTAGCTGCAAATGCAGTTTGCAGGCAGATTTTAGCCGTTAAAATAACTGCACGCCGACTGCAAGCAGACTGCAAAGTTGGTTTACAATTTTGATGCAGTTATTTCACCTAGAAAAAACTGCCTTCCAACTGCAGCCAGAGAGCAATTTTTAAAATAGGTATGTATACATTATGTACAATTTGTTTGGCTCCACATCCAATAACTTTTCCAATCCTCAGACTCATCTTTGCGTAGTTATCTCGTGTGCTTTTTGTTATGTGCAGCCTTAGTTATGTACACAGGTTACCGTCAATAGCACCGACAGCCCGCCGCGCGCACACCTCATTCCCCGCCCCCGTCGCCCGCGGACCATGGGAGTGTCACGAATGAAATTGCCAAGCTATAATTCTGGTTATTTACGTCACACGGAGACATTTCAATGTCGCGGAGGACGCGCGGCGGGCAGCCGAGGCGACGCGAATCCGCCGCGTCCTGGGCGCCGCGTACGAAACGCGATTTATGGTTCACGCCTAAGACATGAGGTTCTTCAATAAACGATTATACAGTACTCTCATAGATCGGCAGGCAGCGCCTCTGATGTTGCATATATCCACGGGCGGCGATGACCATCAAGATAGTTAGTGTAGGGGGCTCGCGCAAGCCAAGCTTCAGCTGACAGACACCATCAGGAAATGTGTTGTTCGCCCTAAACCTAAAATTTCCGACGTAGCTTAACGGAAGCTGATAGGACGGAGCTGACGTGACAGTGGGCCCATTATATCTGCCGTAAAACCGATAGCCGTGTTGGTATAGTCGTGTACTGGAAAGAACTGCGAATCGTCAAGGTGCGATGATTATGAAGATATCATACCAATCGGTATTATACCTGCAGATTTCGCTATACGAAAAATACTTACATCAATTTATTAAATACTTGGTAGGTACTCCCCTCAGGCACGTTTTATGCTCCGTATTTTTGTGTATTATAGTCTTAAGCAGTGGTGGGTAAAGTACGGCCCGCGGGCCATCTCCGGCCCGCGGGAGGGTTTAATCCGGCCCGCCAGTGGTCCTTCGAATTATAGTAGTACTTATATGGCCCCTGATAAAACTGCTGATTCTGACCCTCTGAAATTTCTTATATTTTCTGGCCCGCCATGAAAAAACTTTGCCCACCGCTGGTCTTAAGTCATATTTTGTAATTATTCGTGAATAAATTATTATTATATTATAAAATTATTATTATTATAATATTCCATAGATTTAAATTACTATCTCACGGACCCAATGTTGTGCACATAGCACGTTTTGCAATTGCAACGAGCCGCGAACCATGCAAATATCATCTTCGCTTTGCTGTCTGTAGCGATACACGGCAACGGCCTTTTGTTCTCCGTCCGATCGGCTACGCCTCACTTCGCTCTTTATATTTTTTAAAATACAGGAACTAAAAGTAATTTGAATGCTCCATTGTTATGTTGATTAGTGGTCAACAATGCGTTTCGGGACAGTTTTTTTTCTAGTACCTAGATGATCTCTGGGTATACAATTCAAACGTACCCGCGTGCCCTCCCCCCCCCCCCCCCTCCCAAAATCCGCCCTTGACAGGACTTATAACAGTAGAAAATAGCATCGACTTGGCGGGGGCACTACCATGCCCCCAAATACTTGGAACAGAGCCAAAATCAAAACGTTTACTTTTAAACGTTTTGATTTTCAATTTTCAAATACAGTACCTACACAAAGTACTTTTTAATTTTGATTTCTCAAAAGCGTCTCTTATAGCCATAAAATACTATCCAGTTAGTTTTTATCGTAAATGTACATTTACAAAAATTAAACTACAGTAACTTTTCAGCGCATTTGGCAGGCAATCTCTCTTGTTTTATTTAGTAATTCTACTGAAACTGCATTTGCAGGAAACTACGCGTCATGCCATGTCGCTGTTTTTCTTTGAATATGAACACATTAGCGTGAACTTGCAAAGTGATTATGTAAACACGGCGTGATACATATCAGCATATTGCGCTGCGCTGCAAGCCGGTTTCGAGTATCAGCCGTTTCAGTTACCGAGACAGAGCGGCAAGTAGTTCGCATAAAATAAATACAATTCATGGTTTTGCATAACTAAAATGGCAGAAAATATAAAACACTTATTAGGACAGCAAAAGAGCGAACGCACCGTCCCAACGAGCCGTTTGCCTAAAAGTAGGTAGAGTCTGTCCAAAAGCTAAGTGCAGAAGTCAAAAAGAGGTTTTATTAAAAAAAGCATAGGTACGTCAACATCACAACAGCAATAGGACGAATTAGTCTTGATACTTGGCAACCATATTTCCGTTTAATAAGTATATAATGTGCCTACTTACTTACTGCAATAAATATCCCGGGACAGTCTTGCAGAAATCGATGTAGTCAAAACCAAAATAGGGTTTGTTTTGGTTTGGAAAAGAACATAACGTTTTATCGCTAAGGACTCTCTTCCAAACAACCATTTGGTAGCGGTGTGAATGCATCACAGTAAGATCCCTGTTTGGGCGGACAAGGTCTAAAGTAACCTGAAAATACGGTACTTCGTGTCAAAATGGCTAATTTTTGTTCTTTGTGTAACAATGTAGTATTGTTGCAGACATCGTATTCGTGAGCGTGCTGAACCTGCAGCACTACGATGTGTCCAAGCTGATGCTGGAGCGCGGCAAGCACGTGCTGTGCGAGAAGCCCATGGGCATGACGCACAACCAGACCAAGGTGAACACACAACCACTTAGCATTGTCTTCGGTTTCCGTATCACTCATTGTAATAAAACAACTTAACGGGTTAAATCACGTATATTATCTTCTTATTTATCTATTCTGGCAGGTGTAAAAGTCTTTACAAATTAGGCTTACCTGGCAATACTTTTATTTTAATTTGTTTTTTTTTTAAAGTTAGTAGGTTATACTCACCCTCTATTGTAATGTATAAAAATAGGTAACCCCTTCTGCCCGATGGGAACAAGAAATGTGGAAAAAAAATAAAATTTGAAATCTACTGTTTAATTAAAATTTGGGTGTGAGTGTCGTGTCGGTTGGCGTTTCGAATGCAAGTGTGTGGTGCGGAAGGCATAGGTGCATGACGCGAGTGTGTGGCCTGCTGTAATTGGCGGATTCAAATATCACGCGATATGTGAGCTATTTGATTTGGTGCGTCTCGATATAATGCAAATATATGTGATATGTTAGTATCTTAAGGATTAAATACGATGAACGCTGCAGCGTGAACACCCCTAAATAGAGTCAACCGAAATTTCGGTTTCGGTCTAGTTCCGGCAAAAAAAGGGTTTCGGCATGGTTTCGGCTGCCATCCGGCCGAAACTACAGCCGAAACCGAACTGAGTTTGATTGGTTTCGAACTGCGATCGGACAGTATTTTTTCAAAAAGCACAAATAATGTGTTTGAGCTCCTTAACTCGCAAAATCTTTAGAAATTAAGATTAGTAGTTAAGAATAATATAAAAATTGTAATAATTTGAAATAAACAGATTAAATTTTTAAATTGAAATAAAATGTTATAATATGTTATATTAATGATTACTCTAAATATCAGAGACTAAATAATTAATATGTCATTTAAAAATGAAGACTGACTATGATCGTACATTTTTTTTCTTCCCACGAAAACATGACCTTATATGGAAGTTTCGGTTCCAGTTTCTGGCGAAACTGAGATAAAAGCCGAAATTTCTTTTTCGGCCGTGAAAACTAGTTTCGGTCGGACACTACCCCTAAATAGAAACCTGGTTGAAGGCGCTGGTGTCACTGGCGCGGCAGCGGCGGTTATTCCTGCTCGAAGGCATGTGGTCGCGCTTCTTCCCCGCCTACTCCGCACTGGACGAGCACCTCGCCGCCGGCGGCCTGGGCGACGTCTACCACGTCGCCGTCCACTTCGGCGTCCAGATCAACGACATCGAGAGGAACCTGTGAGTTTCCTGGCTTTCCCAACAGCTCTCTTACCCAATAACTGGACGACCACTTTATAAGCTGTCTGGGACACTTCTACCATGTGGCTGTCCGCTTCGGCGTCCAGATCAACGACATCGAGAGGGACCTGTGAGTCCCGAGGCTTTCCCTACAGCTCTCTTGCCCAATAGCTGGACGAGCACTTTATAAACTGCCTGGGACACTTCTACCACGTCGCAGTCCACTTCGGCGTCCAGATCAACGACATCGAGAGAAACCTGTGAGTCTCCTGGCTTTCCCAACAGCTCTCTTACCCAATAACTGGACGAACACTGTATAAGCTGTCTGGGACACTTCTACCATGTGGCTGTCCGCTTCGGCGTCCAGATCAACGACATCGAGAGGAACCTGTGAGTCCCGAGGCTTTCCCTACAGCTCTCTTGGACAATAACTGGACGACCACTTTATAAGCTGTCTGGGACACTTCTACCATGTGGCTGTCCGCTTCGGCGTCCAGATCAACGACATCGAGAGGAACCTGTGAGTCCCGAGGCTTTCCCTACAGCTCTCTTGCCCAATAACTGGACGAGCACTTTATAAGCTGCCTGGGACACTTCTACCACGTCGCAGTCCACTTCGGCGTCCAGATCAACGACATCGAGAGAAACCTGTGAGTCTCCTGGCTTTCCCAACAGCTCTCTTACCCAATAACTGGACGAACACTGTATAAGCTGTCTGGGACACTTCTACCATGTGGCTGTCCGCTTCGGCGTCCAGATCAACGACATCGAGAGGAACCTGTGAGTCCCGAGGCTTTCCCTACAGCTCTCTTGGACAATAACTGGACGACCACTTTATAAGCTGTCTGGGACACTTCTACCATGTGGCTGTCCGCTTCGGCGTCCAGATCAACGACATCGAGAGGAACCTGTGAGTCCCGAGGCTTTCCCTACAGCTCTCTTGCCCAATAACTGGACGAGCACTTTATAAGCTGCCTGGGACACTTCTACCACGTCGCAGTCCACTTCGGCGTCCAGATCAACGACATCGAGAGAAACCTGTGAGTCTCCTGGCTTTCCCAACAGCTCTCTTACCCAATAACTGGACGACCACTGTATAAGCTGTCTGGGACACTTCTACCATGTGGCTGTCCGCTTCGGCGTCCAGATCAACGACATCGAGAGGAACCTGTGAGTCCCGAGGCTTTCCCTACAGCTCTCTTGCCCAATAACTGGACGAGCACTTTATAAGCTGCCTGGGACACTTCTACCACGTCGCAGTCCACTTCGGCGTCCAGATCAACGACATCGAGAGAAACCTGTGAGTCTCCTGGCTTTCCCAACAGCTCTCTTACCCAATAACTGGACGACCACTGTATAAGCTGTCTGGGACACTTCTACCATGTGGCTGTCCGCTTCGGCGTCCAGATCAACGACATCGAGAGGAACCTGTGAGTCCCGAGGCTTTCCCTACAGCTCTCTTGCCCAATAACTGGACGAGCACTTTATAAGCTGCCTGGGACACTTCTACCACGTCGCAGTCCACTTCGGCGTCCAGATCAACGACAACGACAAACGATTGTGTGTTTACATACTGCCCTACTCACTTCGCTTTCGAGTTTCGGCAATGGCAGACGTCGAAATAATTGCAGCGGGCGCGCTGTCTTTTTTTACGATCCATAGTTATGTTCGATATTTAAAAAGATACAGAAAAAGAAAATTCGTCGTAGAAGATGGTGAATGATATCTATCCATCGTAATAGAACTTTGTAAGCAGAATGTAAACACGCACTGCTGCTCGTGCTGCCGGTCGCTTGACTTCAACCCAAAATAAAACCGGTCAAGTGTGAGTCGGACTCGCGCACCGAAGGTTCCGTACCAATTCATAAGTAGATACATGAATAGTTCAAGAAAAACTGTATGGCGATTAATTTAGTAGGAGCAAATAAGTAGTAGTATGTGTTACGATTTTTGCAAATTTCTCAAAAACGGTCCAAGTTAGGAAAACCGTTATATTTTTCCTGTAATATTTAGGATGACATTAATAATTGGTAATTATTACAGATTTTTGTAAAAGTAAAAACGGTATAAGATTTTTTTTCTGTCCAATAGGCTCGAGTTAGCGGTTTTTAACACTATTCCAAATATCAAGTCGATAGCATCAGTAGATCCTGAGATATCTTGCTGTGACAGACGGACAGACAAAGAGTCGCACGCACCATAAGGGTTCCTTTTTTACCATTTTGGTACGGAACCCTAAAAACCGCCCTTTTGGGGAGCGCCGGGCAGCGCGAGTGGCAATGGCAGTAGCATGAGAAGCATTGAGTTGACACATTCGTCCTGCCCACTTCCCTGCTCACTGCGGCTGAATGTAAATGCAGCATAACCAGCTGGCTTGTTCGATTACTCGGGAGGCAATACGAGCATATTGTTCATCAAAAAATACTGCTCATTTAACGCGCCATCGGATTTAACAAAGATTACGGTGTTTACGTTCTCGCAATATTATCATAATTAACTACCTGTCGAATTAAAGTACTTAATCAAGATTATAGTTCGCCGCCTTCTTTAATTTTATTTTATGCCACACCTGGCCATAAATTGGCTTTTACCGCACGTTACGCGTACGGATAAAGCCGCTTTCTGGCCAAGTGTAGACATAAAATTATGTACACAACACGGGAGGTAATAAACAAAACCTTCGATCGCATATTTAGGTACGTCCCTCGCTTGCAGCTCGGGCCGCAAACATCTGCGTTCTCGGCCTTTCTTTGTTTTACCACCCTAGTTGTGTAATATACTATTAATTCCTCTATTGATCCATCTTTTCAAAAGGTATTTTCATAAACGCGTATTCCTTTTTGGCGGGTACTCCCAAAGTAACCCTATCTATACCCTATTTCTCTGTACAGTACGGTACACAGAAATACCTTCGATATATGTTAGTACCGCAAAGGGGTCGGTGACCCCTCTATCGGCGGTCGGCTCCACAGGAAGGCGCTTCTGTGCCGAGCGTCGCTGACCCGTCATCGGTTTCCAGGATGAAGGACCTGGGCGGCGGCGCGGTGCTCGACCTGGGGGTCTACATGCTACAGCTGGTGCAGTTCATCTACAAGTCGGCGCCCACAGACCTCGTGTGCACCGGCCACCGCACCCCCGCCGGCGTGGACGAGTCCGTCTCCTGCGCACTCAAGTACAGTAGTGGCAGGACGGCCACGCTGGCCGCCCACACGCGCGCCGCCATGACCAACCGCGCCGAGATCCTCGGCACCAAGGGCTCCGTCACCGTGAGTACACGAGTGTCACACCCGGCGCCGACGAGGCCGTCTCCTGCGCACTCAAGTACAGTAGTGGCAGGACGGCCACGCTGGCCGCCCACACGCGCGCCGCCATGACCAACCGCGCCGAGATCCTCGGCACCAAGGGCTCCGTCACCGTGAGTACACGAGTGTCACACCCGGCGCCGACGAGGCCGTCTCCTGCGCACTCAAGTACAGTAGTGGCAGGACGGCCACGCTGGCCGCCCACACGCGCGCCGCCATGACCAACCGCGCCGAGATCCTCGGCACCAAGGGCTCCGTCACCGTGAGTACACGAGTGTCACACCCGGCGCCGACGAGGCCGTCTCCTGCGCACTCAAGTACAGTAGTGGCAGGACGGCCACGCTGGCCGCCCACACGCGCGCCGCCATGACCAACCGCGCCGAGATCCTCGGCACCAAGGGCTCCCACCCGGCGCCGACGAGGCCGTCTCCTGCGCACTCAAGTACAGTAGTGGCAGGACGGCCACGCTGGCCGCCCACACGCGCGCCGCCATGACCAACCGCGCCGAGATCCTCGGCACCAAGGGCTCCGTCACCGTGAGTACACGAGTGTCACACCCGGCGCCGACGAGGCCGTCTCCTGCGCACTCAAGTACAGTAGTGGCAGGACGGCCACGCTGGCCGCCCACACGCGCGCCGCCATGACCAACCGCGCCGAGATCCTCGGCACCAAGGGCTCCGTCACCGTGAGTACACGAGTGTCACACCCGGCGCCGACGAGGCCGTCTCCTGCGCACTCAAGTACAGTAGTGGCAGGACGGCCACGCTGGCCGCCCACACGCGCGCCGCCATGACCAACCGCGCCGAGATCCTCGGCACCAAGGGCTCCGTCACCGTGAGTACACGAGTGTCACACCCGGCGCCGACGAGGCCGTCTCCTGCGCACTCAAGTACAGTAGTGGCAGGACGGCCACGCTGGCCGCCCACACGCGCGCCGCCATGACCAACCGCGCCGAGATCCTCGGCACCAAGGGCTCCGTCACCGTGAGTACACGAGTGTCACACCCGGCGCCGACGAGGCCGTCTCCTGCGCACTCAAGTACAGTAGTGGCAGGACGGCCACGCTGGCCGCCCACACGCGCGCCGCCATGACCAACCGCGCCGAGATCCTCGGCACCAAGGGCTCCGTCACCGTGAGTACACGAGTGTCACACCCGGCGCCGACGAGGCCGTCTCCTGCGCACTCAAGTACAGTAGTGGCAGGACGGCCACGCTGGCCGCCCACACGCGCGCCGCCATGACCAACCGCGCCGAGATCCTCGGCACCAAGGGCTCCGTCACCGTGAGTACACGAGTGTCACACCCGGCGCCGACGAGGCCGTCTCCTGCGCACTCAAGTACAGTAGTGGCAGGACGGCCACGCTGGCCGCCCACACGCGCGCCGCCATGACCAACCGCGCCGAGATCCTCGGCACCAAGGGCTCCGTCACCGTGAGTACACGAGTGTCACACCCGGCGCCGACGAGGCCGTCTCCTGCGCACTCAAGTACAGTAGTGGCAGGACGGCCACGCTGGCCGCCCACACGCGCGCCGCCATGACCAACCGCGCCGAGATCCTCGGCACCAAGGGCTCCGTCACCGTGAGTACACGAGTGTCACACCCGGCGCCGACGAGGCCGTCTCCTGCGCACTCAAGTACAGTAGTGGCAGGACGGCCACGCTGGCCGCCCACACGCGCGCCGCCATGACCAACCGCGCCGAGATCCTCGGCACCAAGGGCTCCGTCACCGTGAGTACACGAGTGTCACACCCGGCGCCGACGAGGCCGTCTCCTGCGCACTCAAGTACAGTAGTGGCAGGACGGCCACGTTCGCATCTCCGACCAAACTCTGGTCAGCCGTTAAGAATCGCATTCAGATCGTCCTGCTATCTTCGCCGCGACCTGCCGCGTCGTCACCACCCACTTTGTGGTACCCATTCTTTGGCTAGTTTCGTCCACCTCTGTGGATGCAAGCGGCAGACTTGGCCGGCCAGTCCCACTTCATCCTGGCGGTATTGGCACCAACATCAACAATTCGCAGCAAAGTGTTCCGGATCCGATCATTCCGTTTTATGCACCTAAAACACATAGCTCTAAAAAACAAATATACCCAACCCTAAATCCTATGGGTGTTAACTTTATCAACTAAATTACGCACTGGATAACAACCTCTACATATGCTTTTTACACTTGAGTACTGAAGATTTATGTAGACAATCTAAATATTAAATTGTAGGTACGATGAAAAAAAAGTGCAATTTTCTGTAACAGTTGGATTACTTCTGGTGTCCGACGACGCTGCGATTGTCGGCGGCGAACAGCACGGAGTGGACGCTGCCGCGCGGCCGCTTCAACTTCCACTTCCACAACAGCGCCGGCCTCTCCTACCAGATCCAGGAGTGCTACGACTGCATCTCCAAAGGTAACTTCCAAAACATTACTTGATGGCTTGGCATCCCACACGAAGTTGTGCCATTTTCCGCCAATTAACGGCTTAAAAATCGCGCAGATCTGCCTCGACGACGGCGCTCCCATGATATTTCGGACGTTCGCCGAGCGTGCCGATTACGCTTTATTTCTTCAGTGATTGAGCATTATTCCGAAAAGAACTCCAGTTAGCTAACGGTTAGCGGTGGTGACTAAATTGATAGGTTAATGCCTACAGCAAAGATTCAGTTACAAAGTGGAAAGTTTAATACCTACGGCATTTAAACATGACTTAAGTATAACCCAACGGACTTTATTTCGGAAAAATGCTCGATTATGTTTTTTGGGATAATCTAGGTGCAGCAGTGCACGTTCAGTTGATAACGTCCCCTTCACACGAGAAAGGTCGGACAGAACAAATGATCGCGCAACGCCCTATTGTTCCAGGTTTGCTAGAGAGTCCAAAACTTCCCCTAGACGAGAGCGTGCTACTGTCCAAGCTAGCGGAAACCATGCGCGCCCAACTCGGCGTCTTGGAGAACGAACTGTAACGTGCCCCGGAGACCTAAAGAGGCCTACAGTCCTATCGAACCTAAAGAGGCCTAGAGTCCTATTGAGCTGCGAACGTTTGTTGCCAAGTTATCCCTCAGGTACTAGCTTTCTAAAGCACCTTCCCAACAGCAACGATGAACGAGAAACGAGTAAAGCTAGAAACTAGTTAGCGAGCGGCGAGAAGTGTGCGATCGTTTTGTCGTGCTATAAGTGAGTGTGCGAGTGCGCCGGGCGGTAACTCGCTCCACTCGCTTAGGGCGGTTCGACCATAGCACAGACCACCTCCACTAGACGGAGCATGCCATACGACACGAGCTCACCACGCATATGTGCGATTAAATATCGGTAGATATTACTAGTAAAACGCGTGTTTCACGTCTTTTTTATCATTTTATGTTTTTAGATTGTCGTAGGATTGAACAGAAATATTTATTTCACGTTTGGTGCACACACAAGTCAGAAACATGGTCGCAACTGAAAGAGTGGCTGGTCGCGTAATGTCGTAATGCTATACGATTGACCATATCTGATGTGAGCGCGCGCCGCCCAACATGCTCCGTCTAGTGGAGGTAGTCTGTGGACCATAGGCACTGGTCCCACCGCCGGCGAGCAATCGAGTAAAATTGGGCGAGTAACAGTTCATTACGGGCTGGCGAGGTAAAGGGCAATCGGTCGACCTTTCCAGATCCGTGATGTAATTCTACTCGCCCAATTTTACACGCTTTCTCGCCGACGTGCCATATGCATATCTAAGTAAACCCAAGTCTCGGCGAGTATTTTGACCGCCAAGTAAGCATAGCTGTCGTAGCTGAAAAATCTATCTTCGCCCAGCTATTACTGGAGCGAGGGCTCTCACCGAGTGCGAGCCCGACGCGTCACCCCCCTTCTAAATCTCTACCCATCTCCAAGTAACTTAAAGCGAGGCCGAAGGCCGAGCTCCGCATAGGGCCGCAGGCCCGAAGCGTCCCAAGCGGCCCAATTTTCTCTATGTCCAAGTGTCTTTAAGCTCAGGACCTCCGGTGAGCGTCAGCAATACGAGGCCGAGCTTCCGCGTACCACCGAAGGTGAGAAGCGTCACAGGCCTTTCCAAGCCCAAGGGCCGCACCGCCGCAGGCCCTAAGGGTGAGCCCACCCAGAACCTTACTACACCTTAAGGGTCATTTAGCTCGCCCGAGGGCCGCAGACCCTCGGGGGAGCGCCAGCGGCGCGAGGCCGAAGGCCGAGCTTCCGCGTAGTACCGAAGGATCAATAGTGTGAACGATTCTTAAACAAGAAAATACCTAGTTGGTAAATGGGTTTCTCGTACGCGGTCGGACTTGTGCCAATATTATACGCTAACTTTACGCGATCTAATCTTATGTTTACTTCAGCTTCCAATGCGACGAACGCAAACCGCGTATTATAGGTTTGCAGCAGTGAAATTAATATTAATTAGGTTAATGTATCAAATGCCAGTAATAAGTCTTTTTGGGGAGAATCCTCGGAACAAACCTGGTATTATTTGGGAAAATATAAGTATTATTGATAAGAAAATGTACAATGATAGTCACGTTGTATCGAAAAAATAGCAGCTATTTATTTAGGTATGATGTCTGAAGATTCTTCCTGGAACGGTCAAGTGTACCAGTAAAACTAACTAGTTAAGAGTTTATTGCGGTATTTTATTTATAAACACGTGGAACAAATTAAATGTGATAATCTTGATGTACGCTATTGGTACTTTCACGGCTTACTTAACGGGACTTAAACGAGCCGAGACGTCGTGGTAAACAAACCGTATTTTTACGAGATTAAGTCCCGTTTTGTTATAATAATGTTAATAATTGGTTCATGCGTCCTGCTCGGCCCTGCTTGCACAGAAGTACGAGTCTTGGTACAATCTTTATCAGTCCTTAGATTGAAAACAAAAGATACGATAATGTTGTTATTATGTAGTAGATAATGACGTCCACTCCATTTCCATCATAATTAATTTCATCAATTCATCATACATTACTAATTCTACAAGACCACGTCACGGTTATGTTGAATTAGGTATCATTCGTATCGTATCTAGGGAATGCAGCCCGGGTACCCGGGTATTTTGACTCAGAACCCGGGTTAAAAAACCTAGTAATTAATAAAAATAATGCATGTATCGTTTTTAAAGATAATAAATAAAATCTAACGTCGGCCGCCTTAAAGCAAACGCAAAAAAACATCACATGCTTGCTTATCTTACTTAACACGATCGGCAATGCCAGCAAGTACATTGTAGGTAATGCAACTCGGGTACGCGAAAACCCGGGCAACTGACTTTATTTAGAGTCGGGTAAAACCGGGGTTTCATTTTTCACCGGGTATTGCATTCTCCAATCGTAACAGAAATAAGTTTCTGAGAAAATTTTGTATTTTTGAGACAAGCTTTTTAATGCTAAATACCTTGTATGTGTAATCACAAACTGCATGCCATAAAAATGAGCCCAAACCCAAACACGGTGAGTGTTATCTTCTACAATATGTGGTCCTATGCCCACCTTCTGGCTACATCGTCAGGTCAACTCCATGTCATGTCATTGCATTGTCAAATTTTTAGCTCAATCGGAACTTGAAAAGTGGGTCAAATTGAACTTGTAAGATTTCATTTCGGTCTGACAGGCAGATACCGTGACAAATGCAAGTAAGTAAATGATAGCTCGTGAAAAAGACCGATAAAAACCTTCTACTGAGATCCATTCTGTGCAAGCATGGCTGTCATGGTGATAGGAGGGACGCTCGGTCGATACTTATCATTTTACAAGTTTCGAGGTAGTTTTTAATGTTGAACAATCCTCGCGCTTCATAAGACAATATTTTACCTAGATTCTGGGTGCCTAACTAGTTTACCCACATAGATTATATTCCATTAGTCCATTACCCACCGTTAGATATAATAACGTCATCTTAGAAACTTTCAATTGAATAAGTACGTACTTAATTTAAAGCGGCTAACCGTCTCTGCGGGACAGTCCCGGATTCAAAAAAAAATGCTCAAAATCGTCCTAACTTAATTAATGAATGGCCCCTAATATACTATTTCTTCGTTCCCGGAGCCACGAACTATGCCATAATGAGATGCTATTAGTAGATATATAAAACTCTTATAAAGTACAGAAAACAGTATCGACCGTGCCCCCTTTTCGTCGCCACATTACCGGCTACTCTTCGTTTGTACCTACCTGTCGTATCAGCCCTTTTCGTATGTACGTTGGTTTAGGGACATCCTGTATGTATAGCGTCGCGTCCTATCCAGGTGCAAACATATTGTAGCCGTGTTTATAATTGTTAATATACTTACAATACAAGTAACTTAAGATGAGACCTCAACTAACTGTGATCCTGTCCGGAGAGATGTTTACACTAATATTTATTAAGGGAATTTCCCTTACAATTGTAAGCCTTGTAATGTTAGTCATATTTATCAAAAGTTATAAAGGTTACTTATTCTGAGTATTTTTTACTTTAAGTATTTTAAAACGCTTTCGTATGGAAACCAATAGGACAGGTTACGTTTGTTCTGTAACAATTTGAAACAATTAAAATATTGTTTTAGTTTTATTATTTTGATAATTATAACTAACAATATTTTTAAAAACTATGGGAGACAATATATATCCATTTATTAACGATTGTTGCAATTTGTTGTTTGTGAACGAAACAGATGTATTTGTCTATGTTTGGACGTCGCTTGGTCCGAATCGGATTCCGTCGACTCGGCGGCTATTAAAGGGACGTATTTGGTTCAAGATTTCTCAAAATCCTTATGTAGAGATCGAGCGGTATCCGTAAGCCATTATACTGCGCTTCTAAGCCAAAAAGGCGTATCTTAATACGAGTCACATACACAAATACGGTTTTTTGGATTATGATGTCGGAGTAGATACGATACTCTCAACAGACTGGGCCTGATGAGAGCAATTAATAGCTATAACGTTACGCATCCGCAGTCGATGCACTTAGTCAACATGTAAGGTTAACAATCCGTTATGGGTATCATACATTGGCACCTAGTATTTCAATACTGAAATTTGATGACATGTCAATAAGTCGGTGGCCCACAATAGGACTGCTTACCCTGCACCCACTGATCCGTGTCGTACGTATTAAACGTGAACTGTGCTAATATGTAAATAGCTAATTGTATTTTTCTTATAAGTTCCGGGGTAAGAGACAAAGTTGCGATACTGGAGGCTAATTCGATGATATCAATTGATGATATGTTACTGAGATTTTGAAGAGGCTCTGAAGTTTGCCGCGAGGCACAACTACTCGCGACTTGGAAATGGAAAGGGACAGGTAAGGTAAACATCCAAGTGTTTGACACAGTCCTCAATAGTTAACACCCAGTTATCTATTGCTAATGACTTAACACGTTTCCGGTCCTGCTGCCCCCAATGTGGAGTCATGAAGGCTTTTTTCAGGAGTCCATGCTTCCACTATGAGGTCACTTCCCCATACTGATTGCACAGTTGGGACTTGTGACATTGTCCAATAGTTTTGTATGTGGACAGTGAACGCGTTAACGTTCAAGATCGGAACTACTGGGATAGTCGCAAGCACTTGGCCGTCTACCTTACCTATTTGTCAAATAACCTCAAGAGCAAAAGTTTCGGGTCACCGTAATTTAAATAATAGAAATACTAGAAATAGGTGTTTTTCAACATGTGATACTTGTTTCCTTTACATAATATACTATTCTTCATAATACCTGTCTGTATTAGCAATATCCGCTAACCCATCATAAAAATATTATCCAAACATGGTGATTTTTGCGATATTTCACTCCGCCGACGTCTTTATTTTTCATGGGTTTTTTACGAGTTGGATTGGATCTACACCTGAAATTGCTATTATTTTCAGTGTTATTTTTGCAGATAATATCTAAAATTAATTAAATATCAGAACGGGATTCAATAATTTCACAACCCTGGAGTATTTTAAGAAATATGGCGGTATGTCACTGACCCGAAATTATTGACCGCCAGTGTAGTTGAGCATAGGTGCCAGTGCTAGAAGCGAAAATGGAACATTAATCTTACCCCGAGATAAAATAAATGTTCCTTTATTTAACTATGTACCTAACTTTGTTAAGCCTTGTTCCTATCTCTTCGTTACAAATACTTCCATAATTATTGCACAACCTTTTCGTGTGGTTTACACTTCCGGTATATCTTTGTATACACTTCATAAATAAAATTACCTATATACACCGTGAATCTTCGCTTTATTTCTCTATTTGACTTTAAATCTTAAGTTAGTTCTTTGTAACCGAATTGAAAAAAGGAGGTTATTAAACATAATTTTTCGTAAATAGATACCTATACCTACATACAAAAAATGTATTGGACTTGTGTTTACATCGCCATTAAAGTGAAAAAAAACCTTCCTCCTTTTTTGTCAATCTAGCTACAGAATAAAATGATAGAGTCGGGTTTCATCGGTGATATACCTATATCAAATTTAAAATGCTATCATAACTACTTGGAAACAGCCGTAGTTGAAGTCCAATATTGCGATGCAAGCACTCGAATTAGCTGTGGCTTCGTTTTTCGACATTGATCTTCAATGTGTAGATACCGGATGTGCTGATAGAGTTCTAAAAATGTCCAATTGGAAAAACTTCGGTATTTCTCCCAAAATTTAAACTTTCTTAAAATTCTTGTGAAAGAACTTCCTCAACTTTTTGGAAAGTTACTGCAACTGCCCACCTAGTGCCATAATAAGTACTTAAAGTGCAAACATACCTGTTGTTATATTTAAACATTTTTTTAAAGAGAAACTAGTGAGTTTCTTCCGGCGCTTCTCGAACCCGAAGCGCCAAAAGAAATAATATATACATATTTAGAATCAGACTTGTAAAAGAGCCCTTGACTTACTTGCAGAAATAAACTATTTTATTTTTACAATGTTAAAGGTTATCTCAACATTTTAGCTGCTATACCTACAGGGTGGAAAAAATCTATGGGCCCTGGAGGAGAACTACCTTAAGTCCTTTAGTTTATTTTCTTTTTTTAAAGTAACAAAAATGCATTCAAAGATTTTTTTTAAAAACTCTTGGCCTTTGTATTGGAATTGGTGGTAAAATAAAATTAATGATAGATTTCACGATCTTTTTTAGTTGTAAGACTCACGTTGTACAAAAGACGAGACAGCCACTCGACACCTGGCCATAAAGTGGTAATTACCGCACGCTACGTGTGCGAAAAATCCCTCTTCCTGGCCTGGTGGAGACGTAGACTTTTGTACTTACCATGGGAGGTAATAACCACTCACTTGCTTTCGGTAGCTAAAGCTACCAACTTTGTTCACCTACAAATTGCTTTTGGTAGCCAGAGCTACCAGTCTTGTAAGACCAAATGTTTATTACGGAGATTTTATCCTTATCTTATCGATTAGTAGAATGAAATAGTGAATGCTTATTTTTTGAATTTTTAGCTGGTTCAATTCCCGAGTGAGACAAGCGAATTTCAGAAAATCTTTTGATGCAGTTTTGTTTATTTTTAAAAACAAAGGAATGTTTCCTTTTAGTAAAATGAGCTAACTAAAAGATTTAAGGCAGTTCCCCTCCAGGGCCCCTAGATTTTTTCCACCCTGTATTAATATTTAGCTCTCCGGCGCAGCCTTGGTAGTTGTAGGGGTGGGAGTAAGGTCTGACCCAAGATTCTCGGTTAGAAAGCACTGAATGAAAGTCGGTAATGGACGGAATGGTTTAATTGCTAAAGGTCTGGAAAACATCCTGCATGATCTTGCAGGCGTCGCGCAGTTGTTGCTCCGTGATGACGAGCGGCGGCGAGAGCCGGATCACCTGCCCGTGCGTCGTCTTGGTTAGGAGCCCCGCGTCGCGCAGCCTCAAAACCACGTCGTATGCCGGAATACCTGCAAAGGAAGCGTGTAGGTAAATTGCGTTAAACGCAAAAGGGTTGAAGACAGACCAGTTTTTCCCAGTGGGCACTTTGGGCAAGTGCCCAGGGTCCCGCGATCGATAGGGGTAGGGATCTAACAAAATAGTGTTCTGTCAAAGTCACAGGGGCCCCATTATCCTAATGTGCCCAGGGCCTCCAATAGGTTAAAGACAGCCCTGGTTGAAGATTCTACCTAGGCCTACAAGGCCCCCGGCCTAGGGCCTCGGCCAGCCTAAAGAGGCCCCAGCGGTAGACCTTTCATGGCCCAAAAGCATGGCTTGCCTTATTAATACCAAGTGCCTAGCAGAGTCGTTGAAGAAATCCTTGGGCAAGCCGGAGTAGCTTTGGCTTCAATTTTGTGTAAGAGCGCTAGAAGTGCTGAACTGGCTAATATTAAGCAAGCCGATGGGAACGGAGTTCTATGGACGCCACGCCACTGGCGCCTAGGGACCTGCTTGTCGCGCTTACACAATGTAGCATGAGGTATGTGGTACGTACTGTCGTGCACGACGAGCGCGAACATGAGTCCCCTGCCGCGCACGCCGGTCACGAGGTTCCTGGGGATCTTGTCCAGCTCCTCGCGCAGCACGCCCTCCAGCCGCGCCGCGTTCTCGCACAGCTTCTCCTCCAGCAGCACCTGATGCACCCAACATTGTAAACAACTCTTCAAGGAAAAGGAACCAATGGGAACGCGGATCTGCAACGCGGCCAGGAGTGGCTCACTCCGCGATTTCGCCGCGCGGCCTTAAGGGGGCCTTAGTGTAGGTACGGCCTGAGTGGGTCGCGTCGAGCGTCGCGTCCAGCGTCGCGTCCGGCGTGGCGGGCAGCGTGTATGGGTTTTGTGCAGCGTGCACTCAGGACGCTCACATACATTTGTTTATGTTTAACATGAACGCCCCGCTGCACGCCCCGACGAGAGCGTCCACTCAGTTCGTACATTTAAGCAGCGAGCAAAAAGAGCACGTGTTACGCGACAGAGAGAGACCGTCGGATCCGGTGTGTTCCGTCCTGTGGGCGGACC
Source organism: Eudemis profundana (assembly GCA_947034925.1). Classification (NCBI taxonomy): domain Eukaryota; kingdom Metazoa; phylum Arthropoda; class Insecta; order Lepidoptera; family Tortricidae; genus Eudemis; species Eudemis profundana. The sequence goes on from OX344798.1 coordinate 27,896,578, forward strand.
CAAACGACAGTTTTGTCAGATAGAGACTTCTGTACGTAGTACTATTACTTATTGTGACGCGGCGCAATGTACGCACGCGCTTATTGCCTGTTACATGCTGTCTGGCGCGCGAGATACATGTCACCATCTTTTACTAGCCGTGTGTGGTTCGATCCCAGGCGCCCCGGCCCCCACCTAGTTCCACCCTCTAGGTGGTCCGGGCCAAGCGACCTGGTTCGATCCCAGGGAACGCCACGGCCCCCACCTAGTCCGATTTTTGCAACAGTCAGTAAGACTTGCAAGTTTGTCAGCTTCCAAAAAAACTACAGATGATAGACCAATAGAGAACGTGCAGGAACTAATTATGTAGCAGCACTAAACCGACATAAAAGACACTGTGCGGACATTAAAGGAAAATGAGACCTGAAAAAATGGTTATATAAATGTCAATGTAAAGTATAAGTAAGTCGTGGTTACTCTAACGTTAATCGTCCTTCATCGCGATAATAACAGCGTTTCCCGTTAATGCGGCCCCCGCATGATAGAGTATAAGTTATACAAGACTCGGATTTGCAGCACCTTCGTTGTGCACGTTCCCAACGCCCAGAACTGAACAGACTTCGGGGTGCAACCGGGTTAGTTAGCCATTTGGTTAATTGCTTAGCATTTTCACTAAACTGAAACCCGCCAGCAGGTCGACGAAGCCCCGCTACGCAGGGCTTCTATTTCTGCTCTGAGGGACACAAGCTAACTAACCTAACCTAAAAATAAGGACTGTGTTTAATGAAAAGGCTAGGCAACTAACCAAATGGCTAACTAAACCAGTTGGTGGTGAAATATCCATTGAGTTGACCCAAACCCTTAGTCTGCCGAGAGCATGACATGAACACGCATTTATTTACTTCATTGGCTGTCTCTTAAAGGCGCATTCACTTGTTAAGTTGCTCGTTATTAAATTGATCACCTTTATGGCTTCAGTGGCTACGGCGCATGCTAGCGGGTTCCCTCCGTACGTCGAGCCGTGTGTTCCGGGGGTCATGACCTGAAATCAAGTTCACAAGTTAATCACTATTTCAGTAAGATAGGTATATTATATGCTTCCACGAAAAAACTAGCAGGGAGGAGCTGACGGCGAGAACATTGGACACCAGGTTATCTTCTAAGAAAATAAGTTTTTTGAAAAAGCAAGATGACCCTCCGGACGTTCAGAGCATTTCATTTCACTCCAGAAGGCAAGATATACATCGCGGCCATAAGACATGCGAGGTAGCGAAGCGGTGTGCGTAATCCACCAATGCCGGGCCGCGCTGAGCGAGGCTAGGCACGTTGATTGGTGGATTTTTTCATACGACGCTCCGCTACCTCGCACTGCTCTGACGGAAACGCAGCCTAAGACGGCCTCGCGCTAACCAAGCTGGCACTGTTGTGCTACAGGTAAAAATATCTACTACAAGATTTGATTGATCTTGTGCGAAACCATTAACCGGCCAGTACATCATGTTCGTTAGTGTATGTCAACTTACGTGGGTTCGAATCCTGGCTCGTACCTATGAGTTTTTCGGAACTTATGTACAAAATATGATTTCATGTTTACCATTAGCTTTTTTGTGAAAGAAAACATCGTGAGGAAACTGCATACATCCGTTAAGTAATTCTAAGGTGTATGTGAAGCCCAGTGCGGATTGAGGACTTCACCCTCAAGAACGTGGGGGTAGCGTAGCCCACTAGCATTTACCGGCGGCTTCGCCCGCTTTGTTCCCGATACTGTTCCAGGGGAACTTCTTACCGGGATATAACGTATCCTATTTTTTTTATCCAGGACTTGGTCTACTTGCTTGCCAAATTTCACCTCAACCCATCCAGATGTTACCCCGTTATTTAGTAACAAACATCCAAACATCTTCACAAACTTTCACATTTATAATACTAGCATTTTCCCGCGGCTTCGCCCGCGTTGTTCCCGTTATTGTTGCAAAGGAACTCTTTACCGGGATATAACGTACCCTATGTTTCAATCCAGGACTTGGTCTACTTGCATGCCAAATTTCAGCTTGATCCATCCAGTTGTTACCCCGTTATAAGGTAACAAACATCCAAACATCCAAATATCCAAAGATCCAAACATCTTCACAAATTTTCGCATTTATAATATTAAGTGGGATTAGTGTGATTCACTCTCACTCGGCTATGAGAGTAGGCCTGTCCCCAGCAGTGGGACGTCTGTAGGCTGATGATGATGACTTACGTCCATGACGCTGTTGTTGGCGAGCACGGCGGAGACCGGCAGGACGCCGCCGCTCAGCGCCTTGCCCAGCACCAGCAGGTCGGGCCGCACGCCCGCGTGCTCCACGGCCAACAATTTGCCCGTGCGACCTGCATTCATACCTTATTATCACGGAATATAGCTCAATTGGCAGAGAGAAGAGTCTCTCTTAAACATGTTGATGTAGGCAAATAATCGGGGTAGTAAACTATACCGTCAGAAATTGTGAAACTAATGGTACCTAAATCAGGAGCGGTTTTCGTGTAATGTTGGTTGTAAAACAAAAAGCGCTAACACACAGCCAATCTATCCATAAACTGGCAAAGATCGGATGCAGATGCTGACTATGAGTCACCAGATGCGAAAGAATAGAAAACAGCTCTAATCCCGAGTAGAGCAGCAATAAAGACAGTGGTCCACGAGGGAGCCGGAAGGGGCGGTCCGCTCCGAGCCTCCAGTCTGGGAGAGGGGTTCCCAATCCCAAGCACTTCTCCTCGCATTGCAATGCGTATGCCCCTCTCCCGTCGTTTTCCTAAGCAGATTGGAAGCCTCCTAATTATGCCGCCTCGGGTCCCTGACTGGCTTGGTCCGCCACTACGATACAGATAAAGTTAGCGAGGACCTCTCCTTCTCTCTTTGTTGGGAGTGACACCGCCTACGAAGCTAGTTTCCGGGTTCAAATCCTAAGGGCATGCCCTTCCTAGGATTTGAATTTTATTTTTTTGGATGGATTTGATTTTTTATATGTGATGTGCACGAGTATTTGTTCCTGAGTCATGGATGTTTTAGATTCTAACTATTTAAATATTTATTTATCTGCACTCACGGACAATGAATTCATTTTCTATATAATTGTTCATAGAATATGGCCCGAATTCATTGTCCGTGAGGTATATAGCTGTACAAACATTGTTTAGTTTGGAACTAGCTCGATTTGTGTAAGATTATCCCTCGATATGTATTTATTTATAAACATAGCAGAAGCAACTCACCCAAGCCAGTCTGAACCTCATCGGCGATCCACAGCACGTTGTGTTTGGTGCAGAGCTCGCGCACCCTCCTCAGGTACCCGTCGTCAGGGATCACCACGCCGGCCTCGCCCTGGATCGGCTCCACCATGAACGCGGCCACGTTCGGGTCTTGCAGGGCTTTCTGAAAATTTCATCAGTATTTACAATCTATTTGCACGGTTGGTACAAGACAGCCGCAACGTGTAGACAGCACAGTTGGCACAACACAGAGTAGTGTAGTGACATCGACCCATCACGCAAAATAGGCGCATATCTGTCGTCGAGTTCCGGAAAAATAACCCGCGTTAACCTATAACCAGCACAGTTGGCCACAATGGTCAGTCATGGTTTACCTCTAGAGCGGGGATGTCGTTGTAGGGCACGAGCTCGAAGCCGGGCATGTAGGGGCCGAAGCCGTCGTAGCACGACGGGTCGGAGGACGCAGATACCGCCGCCAGCGTGCGCCCCCAGAAGTTGCCCTCCGCGAAGATTATCTGAAACATTTCTACTTTAATCCAATACTCTAGGAGAGAGCAAGCTTTGACGGATGAAACAATACATTAGTAATGGTAGGCCGAGGCGATGCCGAGGACGACAGATATGTGATCTGAGGCTTTCTTATTTACCTACTGGCCAGAGTTTGTAATGTAGGTACTACTGTTCGACGGATCCAGAAACCGGCATCTTCGTTTAGCGCAGCGGCGGGCAAGGTGATTCTTTCCGGCCGGAGAGCAAAATATATTTTAAGAAGTCGATTAAAAATGGGCAAGAGGTATGATATGGAATCAATTTACATATCATACCTCTTGCCCATTTTTAATATGGAATCAATTTACATTCAAATAAATACAATTGTTGGAATCAAACACAATAAGTTTTTATTCAAATATAAATATATTTGCCAAATCCTACAATCACGTGAAATAACTACCTGATTCGTGTTGTTATCCGATTGGGAACCAATAAAAATAGGATGACGTAATCGCATCGCCGCCGAAAGGTCACAACCTGCGACAAAGGGCGCGGGCGGGCCGCCTCGAAATGTCACAGCTTTCTATGCTAATGGACGTAAATGTTACTCGTTTAATGAAAACACAACAATTATCAATCAGGGACAGTCGTCCGAGCCGCGCCTCGAACCGGATTTAACTTCAAAGGGTTTTGTAATTAGGTACGCTGTTGTGGTCTGATTGACCTGGTTAAGGTCGCCGGCAGTTAATGGAGATATCAAGCAAGCGTGCGACTGTGCGTTGTGAAAGTATTAAGGGTTAATTATCAGCAGTCGACGTCTTCAGATTGAAATAATGATGGTGAAATTAATTAAGTATCAGGGATGACGTGGATATTTGCATCCGCGAAACTTTCGCATTAGTTTCAGATCTGTGCAATTTGCGCTAGAACGAAGCCTAGCGGGAGCGCATGCTACGTGTGTACCTACATATTAGTGTAGTACTGTCATCGATTAGAAAATTAAGAGTCATTAAGGCATGATAAGATCTGTCTTCAATCGACTGACTACAAAAACATCCCTGCGACATCCCTAGTAAATAAGTATGTGATAGCGGTCAGAAAAAGATACCTTGGCCTGCTTGGGCGGGATTCCCTTGACGTGGTAGTCCTACGGGCGGGCAATCTTGCAGGCGTTCTCGCCGCCCTCCCCGCCGGTGCCATGGCCACGGCCGGTATGATTTCGGGGCAGCATGAGGACCTACCTTGGCCTGCTTGGGTGGGATCTTCTTGACGTGGTAGCCCCAGCGGCGGGCGATCTTGCAGGCGCTCTCGCCGCCCTCCACGCCGGTGTTCATTGGCAGCAGCCGGTTGTAGCCCAGCAGCCCCGTCATGAACTTCTCGTACTCGCCCAGCTTGTCCGAGTAGAATGCTCTGATGAATGACAATTTTCAATTACAAGAAGTTGCTAAAAAAGCCCTTATCACATCTTAGTTCAACATTGGTGGGGAATTGCGTCTAAAATGGTGCGAGAACCTTTATTAAATGAAGTTTTAGTAAGTAAAAAATTTGGCAGTTTTACCATTAAGTAGCTTGTTTTAGTTTAAGGATATCTTCCATGGAAGTACCTGGAGACGAGCGTGAGCGTCTCTGCTTGTTTGTTGAGCGCATCGATGATGCGAGGGTGGCAGTGCCCCTGGTTGACCGCCGAGTACGCGCTCAGGAAGTCGTAATACTTCTTGCCCTCCACGTCCCACACGAACACGCCTGGAACACAAGGTATTTATATAGTAGAAGCTGTGGTAGAAGTCTCATGCTTCACAAGTCCATGTAGAACCCTTTTAGTGCCCTCTGAATACGATTAATCTTAGATCGCGTCGGACTTTGGATGATCAGAAGCAGCAGTTTCTTTACCACATTTTGTTGTTATGCCAAAAAAATCATTAGGCTATACAACTAAAGGCTATCTAGACTTTTCTCCTTGTAACTTTTGGGTATTGTGAAAGCTGAAGGTCCTAAATATTTAACATTGACACACTAATTATAGGATTACAAGATTATTATCTCAGGTTGAGAGCAAACAAACACAGCTTTAATTGCTCTCTGTCTGCGCCTAATCTCGCTTGATGACTGTCAATACTTGCAAACATACACTCGAGATAAGAGCAGCACTTGGAGATTAGCTCCCGCTCACGTGGCGCGCGGCTGCTCAAACAATGCGTAGAAGACCTAGAAAACTACCGTGAGACTCAAACATATTGCATTAAAACGGATCACTCACGTTGTACAGAAGACGAGACATCCACTCGACATGTTTCGGGAGCATTCGGCATTCCCTTTGTCGCCGGGCAGCGTTCGCGAATACTACTCATGGTTAAGGGAATGCCGAATGCTCCCGAAACATGTCGAGCGGATGTCTCGCCTTCTGTACAACGTGAGTGATCCGTTTTTAGTTCAATACGTAGAAGACCTTTTAATGGCCGGGAGCTTCCTTAGTTCTAAATTCTAATTTCCTTGTTTCATGAAGTCTGCGACATTTCTGAAGCAATGTTGTTAAATGTTACCCTACGTTGGTTGCGGGCGCGATCATGGTAAGATTGGTAAGTCGAAAACTGGGCACCGATCCGAAAGTGCGAGTATCGTATCACTCTTTAAGATCTGCTTGGTGTGCACCAAGTTTCGTAGGTACTCTTTCGTTTAAAAGATGAAGAATTAAAAGAACAAAAATGTTAAACGGGATGTTTCGGAAGCGTATGTGGACTTGTGGAAGTCAACACGCACAAAAGTAAGGTAAACGTTCAAGTGCTCGACACTACCAGTAGTCGCCATCTTAAACGTTAAGTCATTAACAACCGGGTGTCAATTATTGGGCATTAACGTGTCGAGCAGTGGGACGTTTACCTTACAGGTTTTAATGTATGTAATAATGATATGAATGATCATATTACCTTCACCGCGGGACAGCGCCACAGGCACGGGCGCGTAGTTCCGGCAGCCATGCTTGTCCTCCAGCGCGAAGATCTCCTGCGACGATAGCTGAGCCATGTTGACCTGTAATAGAGCACCATGACCAAGGTTAGCGACAGGTAATACTCGCTCTAACTTCAACATCACACATACGATAAGGGACCATGCACAAATTACGTCACGCGAATTTCGTCACTTTTCGACCCTCCATTCGTTCTTGTCACAGGTGTGTTTGTGTACCTAACCCCCGATGTGGCCGAATTGGGTACTTGACTGTAACTGAAATTTGTGAAAATTATATAAGATCCTGTTAAAATAAGCATAATAAGGAAATATGTTGAAGTTTTCAGTTTGATACCTAACGTGTAACTATTTTTATGAGCCTCCAAAGTTGGGTGGGAAAGTCCATTTTAAAAGTATAAACTTATTAAAAACTATGAATATCATTAAATAACCCATAAAATGTATAGTAACTTTTGTTATGAAACCGTTAGGATAAACGCAAATTTTAACATAGTTGCAGAACAAAGTTATCCCCAAACAACGTATGAGTAGTGACGTCACTGTATAACGGGCTTCAGTAGGGAGCTTTTCGGCACGTATTTGGGAAAGTCTAAAAATGTGATTTTAACATTGTAGTATCTCGGTGAGTTTTACGATATGGAAGAGATTTTTTCACTAATATTTCTATTATTGAGAAGTGTATCTATAACATATCACAGAAAAAAGTTGTCAAGTAGCCAATTATGCAATTTTAACAAGAGGGGTGGTCGGAAAATCGCCAAAAATGTTTCACGTAAATAATTAACCACCCAAACCACAATTGGCCGTGGATGAACCGTGATCCCACTGAGTTAGGTTAGGCAACAAAGATCTCGCCTGAGCTTTAACCGCAAGTCAGGGTCAAAAAGCACGCTACCGGAAACTCGTTTCTATAGTGCAGTAGACACAACTATATTCCCAATCTCAACTATTATGCAAGCTCTTGTTTAGAGGTCCAGGGCTCCTAGGCACTTGTATTGAGAAGGCAAGCCATCTTTTTGGATTTATATTAAGAGTCGACCGCTGGCGCCTCTCTAGGCTGGCCAGGCCCTTAGCCCGGGGTCTTGTAGACCTAGGCAGAAATCCGGCGCTGCTACGCACCCTAGTGTTGACATTTGCAAACTATTTTTAACTGTAGTTAAGTATATGATAAAATACATAATCAATTACTTATACATGAACGCATGATTCCCATGACTAAAACCAAAATTGGCGCAGCATCTAACTACACAAGGGGATACTCTATAGTTTGGACCATAGTTGAGTACATCGGACCATAAAAACCGGTTTACAGTAACTTATATAGAAATAGCAGACAATGATAGCGATAACAACCGCTCGCCAGCTAGCTAACTGGAGGAAACCGACTCTAGTGACGGCCCGAGCGGATTACACTGGCGTTATCACGTTGACTGTGACCCTTCAGTGATCGGATATTTAAGTAGCAATTAAGACAGAGAAATTGATTGTATTTAAATCTATACATACATATAATAAAATCGTAGTATAAGATTGCATTTGTACATCAGAGATTTAGGATTGTAAAGAATAAGTAATAAATCGCAAATAAATAGTTTTTGAAAGTCTGTTTGTGTGTTTGATTACTCGCGCATCACACAAAAACTACTAGACCGATTTTCACGAAATTTGGTGTACGGCCCCGGTTAAAACGTAAAATACTTTATGCCACACCTGGCCAGTGCGGGCAGCGTTTCTCGAAAGTGCTCGTGAGGAACCCAAAATGTAAAATTCGACAGTAAAAAAAAATATGTTACGTACAAAAATCAATAAAAAAAAACCTCCTAACTTTTTTCTTGTGTTTTGCATTATGTTATACTTATAACATTTTACTCCTAATGATCTCAGGAATGCGTGGTTAAAATCTTTTGGATTCCTCACGAGCACCTTGTAGGTACTTCAGATATATCAAAAGTGGTCAATATTGACCAAACGGGACACAGACCAACCAAAAAAAAAAACAACTGTTCATTTAATTTTAATTTGATGCTAATTATTTATGAATTTAAGATAATACTATCTGTCCCGGCGAACTTCGTTCCGCCTCAGTTTTTATTATTTTTTAGATGTTTTAATTTTACATTAATTTAAACATTAAAAATAATAATACCCAATTTAATAAACAAATATGGGCCAAAATCTACACAATTAATAATAATAATTTATGAAAACCTGCTTACCTATTTTAAAAAAATAAAAATAATGATCCTTTACACCTCCAAAACATAATATTTTGACAACGGAGACACATCTCCATTAATTTTACTATCAATTTATTTTCTATAATTTTATTTGTCTTTTTGGACGCATAGAGACCCTTTACATCTCTATAAATGTAGTTTTAAGTTTAATGTAATGTATTAATGAAATCTTATATTGTTGTAATACTCGTTGGTGGAAAAGAGAAACTGGTGAGTTTCTTCCGGCGCTTCTTCTCACCAGAAGGTTAATTACCCGAAGCGCCAAAAGAAAAGAATTAGAGATGAGACATGTAAAATAGCCCTTGAGGGCCTACTTACAGAAATAAATTATTTTATTTTATTTTTATTTATTTTAAAACTTACTGAGAATGGTGTGTGTAAGTCGTATATCGCGAAATTGAGGCGAGTTTACCCACGAATCCTCTTTTATAGAGCAACCTTACAGATTAGAGCGACTAACTGAGCAAATATTCAATTAAACGAGACAAACAGAGGCAACGAACTAATAACTTTAATAATCAATTATCGATACCCACGAGACGTAAACATATTTCCATTCACAACACACAATGCCGATGCCGCCATTCAATGAAATTGGTTCGGAATGATATATACCAGCATTCTTTTATAACCGTCCGCACTATAGAAATACATATACATTTCTGCTGTCTCTATTATAGGAAAAATTTACAATTTGTAGTACTTATGTGAGTAAGTAATTCCTCACGTGAATGTATATGTAGGAAACTCAATATGCATCACATATTATTTTATTATACAAGTTTAATAGGACAATACTGTATTTGTAGAGAGCTAAGCTTTTAGTTTTAAGACTACCTAAATGTACCACTACCAACTTGCAATAATAGTACAAACGAAGACACAGCTAAGTGACCATCAGTAGACCTTATTACATTGTAATAATGGTGACAAGTGGTCAGTTAGCAGTGTCTTCGATTGTACATTACACAACTAGGGTGGTAATACAAAGAAAGGCCGAGATCGCAGAAGTTTGCGGCCCGAGCTGCAAGTGAGGGACGTAAATATGCGATCGAGGGCTTTCTTTATTTCCTCCCGTGTTGTGTACATCATTTTATGACTACACTTGGCCAGAAAGCGGCTTTTTCCGTACGCGCAGCGTGCGGAAAAAGCCGCTTTCTGGCCAGGTGTGGCATAAATAAATCAACCAGTGACGTAGCGGTCCGCGCCGCAGCAGAACAAAATCATGATTATGCAATAGCAGCTGAATACACCAACCACCACACCAAGACAATGATTTCGGGTCAATTTCTATATAATTCTTTATATGAAAGAAACATGTTGTTTCTTCATTGGTTTTTAATGCGGGTAAATTACACCACATTTCTATGTTACATATATAGATACAAGAAATCAAAGTACATAGAAAAATTAAATGGCGCTCACCTGTGAACAGACCGGGAATCGAACCCGGTACCTCTGGCCATTTAATTTTTCTATGTACTTTGATTTCTTGTATCTATATATGTTCTATATAATTGTTCATAGAAAATTACTCGAATTCATTGTCCGGTGAGTGTAGCTACCCCCGGGTGTAACTCATTACTCATTCTACCTCTACGCCACTGCAGTAAACTTAATTTCCATCAAATGGGCGTGGGTTTGCCAATCTTTAGGCGATAAAAAAACTATTTAAGCATTGGGACGGTAGGTAATAAAATTAATGTGGCTCGATGCAGATCGTTATAGTTTTCATTGATGTTAAAAGATGGTGCTGACCTTAAAGACCCAATTGCACGTTAATTCTGTTTTTTGGAACTTTTCATGTTATTCCACGCAAATAAAATGTCTCAAGCTATAAACAAAAACATATTTTAAACATAACTGATGCCGTGGAAGCAAACGATGAGCTAAAGATGGTGTTTGTGACACGTTCTGAGGTTTATCATTTTTGGTTGATGCCTCGTTAGTTCGGGAGTATTAAACTAGATGGCGCTTTGATATAACTTTATTAGTTTTCGATTTTATTTTTTTAAAAACGATTACAATCTATAATGAGTATTTTAATTAGTAAAAGTAGATGCTTATTTTATTTGAAACTTAAAAAATGAGGAACCGACCGACTCGAAACACCTTAAATCTAAAAAACTAAAAACAAAACCCTGTTCTAGGACATTATAAATACAATTTTGTTTTGCTCTTTAAATTTACTATGACTATGAAAATATTACGTCCAAGACCTCTGATGTGTATTTTTTATTATTATTGATATATTTATCAAATGTCAAATACAAATCCCACAAAACTGTTTTCACTATGTCCGTGGAAGGGATTCGTGAGTCTATCTATACAATATTAGAAATCTTGATTAATAACGAGATATGTAGGTACTGGCAATTAAAATATGGTATGAACTGAACTTGCATTGCACATTTAGTTTAACTTTAGTGTACCTACTAAACGTTGGTTACATGACTTACTAGGTATAGCACTAACAACATCTGTATTTTATTTGTGTCCACACAATAGTACATTACTACAGAGGCCGGGAAGTAAAGGGGTTAGTACATTTGTTTTTCACCCCCTCGTTCGAAATCAGAGGTGAAATTTGGAAAAATCGGAAAAATATTTTTTGGTATTCTACTGTGGCCACAGCATGAAGAAAATAACAAAAATAGGAGTTACGTTCAATAGCATAGTTATTTGGCAACCCATATCAAAAAACAGATTAGGAAAATACTTGATATTTTAGTCATGACACTCAAAACACTGAGCCAGAGTATAACTTTGCACGAGTTTTGCAAAAACGTCAATATCTCGAAAACGATTTTTACTGAGGTCAAAGTTACTTAATCTGATGTCTTATGAGCTGGTCTATCAGCCCTTTTCGTATGTACGTTGGTTTTAGGGACACCCTGTATAAATAAAACTGCAAAATATAGCAAACATCGTTTATTATTTTTTTAATGGCTGAAAGTCGTGATGCTTTGTTACAAATAAATGTGAAATGGAAATTAAAAAAAAAACACACACACACACACATTGCAGACCTAGGCCGGCAATGTTGTATGAAATTCCATTAAATGCCAAGCGTCAAGTGGCAATGGAAACGAGGTACTTTGCGGCCTGTTATAAGGCACGTAATGAAAATATTTCATTGCATGTTTGAGAAAAGACTATTTTAAAACCTGTGGGTCAACGAGATAAGACAGTGTTTATATTGGTCGGTCGGTAAATAGAAAGATACAGAATGATGAAATATTGCATACCTACTGCTTATTTATGAATGAAAACAAGCACTGACAAAATGTACTTAAAATAGAATGATAATGTGAATGTAGCGACATGATCCTGACCTTGGTTAAATCGGTTAAGTTCAAACGGCGTCGCGCGAAATGCTGAGCGGTGTGGTCGAGTCCAAAATTAGCTGCCAACTGAACAGCACAGCAAATTAACTAACTTGTCGCCAGCCGTAGGAAAAACACTGATTGTTAGTTGTTACCGATAACTGATGTTACGTCAGGCGATCTCCACGATACACTTCTAGAGCTTGGTGCAATTATCATGTGGTTTGTTTGCATAGTAAATGTGATTATTTGTGACGTTATCAAGTAGAACTCAAATTTCATCTTTATTAACTAGTGGCGATGATTAGTTAGTGCGTTAGCTTGGACGCCGCATCTTTGTTTAAGGTCAACCCGGGTAGTTGCAGCTATAAGGGCAAATGCGTCTTTTAAAGATGTTTTTAGGGTTCCGTACCAAAATGGTAAAAAAGGAACCCTTATGGTGCGACTCTGTCTGTCTGTCTGTCTGTCTGTCCGTCTGTCACAGCCAGATATCTCAGGAACTACTGATGCTATCGATTTGAAATTTGGAATACTGTTAAAAGTAGCTAACCCGAGCTTATTGGACATAAAAAATATCTTGTACCTTTTTTACTTTTTTTTTTAAAAGGCTCCGTAATGGGACTTTTAAAATTGAAAGTAGGGCTATTATATTGAGCGGGGTATCAAATGAAAGGGCTTAATTTGTAGATTAAAACACCATTTTTATTTTTTTTCTTAAATAAGTAGTTTTTGATTTATACATTTTTATGTACCATTCCCCCCCTATTATCTCCGAAGTTACTGATCAGAAAAATGTGTCATAATTACTAATTATCAATATCAACCTGAACATTACAGGAAAAATAGAACGGTCTTCCTAACTTTAATACTTTTTTAGAAATTTACATAAACTTAATCCATCCATTAATCCATCTAGCGGAGAGTAGCAAAACTAAGCGATGGCCTGTTTCACGCTAGGGGATTTAACGATGTTATAATTGAACAACAATTAGTTCGTAAACAGCTAATAATAAATAAATTCTAACATTTAAATACTATGTCACGTTTGCAAAGTTGAAAAATTGTAAATAATTATTTTACCAAGCTTATACATAGATGGCGTTGTAAATTCGGGGAACAGCTTTTCGTATGGAGAATGACAGTCCTCTTGATTTAATCGTCCTTGCTATTAAATAGAATCATTACACGTCAGGTTCTAAATATTACAGGAAAAATATAACTGTTTTAACTTGCAATGTTTTTTAGAAATTTGCAAAAATCATAACATATATTTATTTGCTTCTTCTAAACAAATCGACATACAGTTTTTCTTGAACTATTCGCGTATCTACTTATGAGTTTGTACGGAACCCTCGGTGCGCGAGTCCGACTCGCACTTGACCGGTTTTTTTAAGCCTGATTAACTTACAACCCTAGTGGGCGTAGCAATCATATGTTCCCTGAGGTCGAACCAGGTCGCTATCCGGACCACCCTGAGTGAATCGGACTGGGTGGGTAAAGATTTCATTAAATCCGAACTCTTTAAAACTATCCCTACCCTACCTGCCTATAAAGTACAGCGTATACTATAGGCAGGTAGGGTAGGGGTATATAGTAGAGATGCAGCGAATATTCGGCCACTATTCGGTATTCGGCCTATTCGGCCACATTTTGACTATTCGGCCGAAGCCGAATAATGGCATAGTATTCGGCCGAATACCGAATAGTAAATTAACACAAAGTCGAAGGAAAAAGAAGGATGAATAAATATTTTATGCCACACCTGGCCATAAAGTGGCTTTTTCCGCACGCTGCGCGTACGGAAAAAGCCGCTTTCTGGCCAAGTGTAGACATAAAATGATGTACACAACACGGGAGATAATAAAGAAAGCCCTCGATCGCATATTTACGTCCCTCGCTTGCAGCTCGGGCCGCAAACTTCTGCGATCTCGGCCTTTCTTTGTATTACCACCCTAGTTGTGTAATGTACTATTAATAACAAATTATAAACAGTAATTGTATCGACGTACATAACGGAGCCTTAATATATTTGATTAAAACCCAAAATTTGGCATTTTTCAACAATTTATTGACGACGAGCGTCTTATATAGGAAGTTGATAGAAATCGAATGCGCCGGGTAGGCATATGAAATTATTAAACTATGGTTTAAGCTCCTGATGAAGTGAATTAGCAACATGTTTCTTCTCGGAGTAAACAGGAGCTTGAACATCTTCCCGCCTCGTTGACAGCTTTAGCTTTCAACACTGTAAGTCCTCAGCTGATGGTAAAGGGCACAGACGCACGAGCGGTCGCCGTACGCAGCCCTTCGTAGTAGTCACATCTGCCACTCTCGTAACGCCGTCAGGTCCCGGGAACAGGCGTGTAACTCTTCCAAGTCTCCAACAGAGCGGAGGTACGTGGTCCTCGTGCAGTAGAACCAGATCACCCACATTTAGCTTGGCAGTGTTGGTTCTCCACTTGGTCCTCTCTTGTAGTTCTGATATGTATTCCCTCTGCCATCTTTGCCAAAAGTGCTGGCGGATCTTCTCGATTCGGGCGTACCGTTGCAGAGAAATTTCTTTGTGGTTCTCCAGTGCAGGCGACGGCAGTGCAGTTAGCGGTCTTCCGATTAAGAAGTGCCCTGGAGAGAGGGAAAGGAGATCGTCAGGGGATGTGGACATAGGGCACAAGGGACGACTGTTAAGAATCGCTTCCACTTGCGCAAATAACGTAGAAATCTCTTCAAATGTTAAATGACTATTGCCTATCACTCTTTTTATGTGGTGTTTTGCAGACTTCACACCGGCTTCCCAGATACCGCCGAAGTGAGGCGCGTAAGTTGGGGTGAATAGAAACTTAATGTATTCTTGGTTTGCAAAGTCAGACAAAGGTTCCTGGTTATTTTTTAAGAAATTTCCTATTTCTTTAGCCGCAGCGACAAAGTTGCGACCGTTGTCGCAAAATATCTCCGCTGGCTTGCCGCGACGCGCTATGAACCTCCTAAGCGTCATTATGAATGAATTTTTAGTTAAATCACTGACTGCTTCCAAGTGTAAGCATTTGTATCGTAGACAAACAAATAGGCATAAATAGCATTTTATCAATTTAGCACCGCGACCGGTGCGGCTTAAAATGTAGAAAGGGCCCCCAAAGTCTAGGCCAACCGACATAAACGGGAAGTCAGGATTTACACGCTGAGCTGGGAGATTTCCCATTTTGGGAGTTAAAATCTGTCCGCGAGCACGTCTGCATCGCATGCAATTATTTACTGTGCGCTGAGCAAGACGTCTTCCATTAATTGGCCACACCGTCTCTTTGACTAGAGATAGTAATAATTGAGGGGGGGCGTGCATATTTTTTATATGTTCATGGGCAAAAATAAGTTTACTTAAACGATGTGCCGCGTGAAGCAAAATTGGATGTTTCTTTTCATATGGATAATGTGATGCTTCGATTCGGCCACCGACTCTAATCAAACCGTGTTGATCTAAGAATGGTGAAAGTTTTAATATTTTAGAGTTAGAGCTCAACGATTTGTTTTTAGCTAGAATATCATATTCACTTTGAAATGATTGTCGCTGTGCAATTAAGCAGATAAAATTAAACGATTCAGTTAATTCGTCAACAGTTAAAATTCCTAGTCGTTTGTTATTTGGATTTTTTAAGTTAAATATCAATCTTTGAACGTAAGCAAACGACCTTTGCAATCTATTTAGCGTAGAGTACTTTTCAAAATTAATGAATGGATGATTTATATATGTAACGTTAGATTTTGTTTCCGGTAACTCAATCACTTTAGTATTATTTAAGACAGGCCATTTAGTTTCAGCTTCAAATAAAAATGAAGGTCCAGTCCACCACAGATCCAGCTTTGCAAGCTGGCTGGCATCCACGCCCCGAGAGATCAAATCCGCTGGATTTGTGGCGGTAGGTACATACCTCCACGTCGATTCTTTAGTTTTTTCTACAATTTCGTGTATACGATTGGCTACAAATGACTTTAATTTGGCGGTCTTATTGTGGATCCACCCCAACACTATGCTCGAGTCACACCAATGAACCACACGATCCGGTTTGAACCTCAGTGCGTCTAGAACGGCACTGCTGAGCTTGGCAGCCAGCATAGCAGCACATAATTCCTGTCGCGGCATCGTCGTTGGTTTCAAAGGCGCTACTTTGGATTTAGCACACAACAGCCTTACAGTGACGTCATCATTTTGGTTTATAGATCTCATATAAATACAGGCTCCAAGAGCCAACTGGGATGCATCACTGAAAATATGCATCTCAATCAGCTTTGGTGAATCACAGAGAACATGCCTGTTAATCTTAAGATTTTGAATGAATGGTAAGTTTTTACTAAATATCTCCCATTCCTTGCTAATGTTATCTGGGACTGGCTGATCCCAATCAACTTTTAACTGCCACAATTTTTGTAGTAGCATTTTTGGCTTGATTATACATGGACTTAAACAACCCAGTGGGTCAAAAATTTTAAATGCATTTGACATTATATATCTTTTTGTTATTTTATCGCTTGGGAGAGGGTCTTTAATTGGAAAATTAAGTGTGTCATTAACTGGACACCACCCTAGTCCGAGAGTGCTCGCTGATTCGCTAATTGTCAAATGTTCACGGGTATTGATATTTGAATCTTCAAAGAGGGACGGCAAGTTACTTTTGTACTTTCTTAAATTAAAACATCCAGCCTTCAATGCCTCCGAGACTGATTTTTGTATATATCTTAAGTCATTTTGATCATCAGATCCGGTGATCAAGTCATCTACGTAAAAGTCTTTCTGTATTATAGTTTTAATGAGCTGATCGTGCTGCTCCTCCCCGATTTGAAAGAGACAACGCGTGCTTAAATAGCTCGCACTTCCGGTACCGTAAGTGAGAGTATTCAATCGCAGCGTTTTAATGGGTTCGGACTCATCTTCTCTCCATAATATCATTTGCAGATTGCGGTCTTCGTCATTAACTTGAACCTGGCGATACATTTTTTCGATGTCACCAGATAAAATGTACTTGTACTGTCGCGCTCTTACTAGAATGGAGAAAAGAGAGTCCTGCACATTTGGACCCACCAGTAGAATGTCATTTAATGACATTCCAGAGGAAGAAGCAGCGGAGCCGTCGAACACGACGCGGAGAGAAGTAGATTCACTGGTTTCTTTTAACACAGCATGGTGACATAAGAAATAGCTTAGCGTTGGCTTCTGCAAGGCAGACTCAGACAGGTGCCCTAACTCTGCGTACTCTTTAATGAATTTAGTGTACTCGGATTTCAAGGTCGGACTTCGCTTGAACTTTCGCTCCAAATTAAGAAAACGCCTTTTTGCTAAATGGTAAGAATCCCCCAAACATTCAGGTGATTCGGCTAACGGTAACTTAACACAAAACCTGCCCGTATCTAGACGAACAGTGTGAGTTAGGAAGTGTTTTTCACATTCCGTTTCATTTTGACTTAAATTGTTTTTGTTGGGGACCTCTTCGGTCTCCCAGAACTTGGTTAACATTGATTCTATGTTTTCTTGTGATTTTGACACTAGCGCATGATTGCAATGGATTTTGTTTTGATTTGCTTTATTATGATTATCTTTAGTTGTAAATACCGGACCGGATATTAACCAACCAAATTTCGAATTACGTAATTTAGGACTTTGAGGACCCAACGAGTATTGTTCACAACCCAGGATGTCCCAGAATATATCCGCTCCAATCAAAACATCAATGGCGGCTGGTTGGTTAAAATCGGGATCCGCTAATTGGATATGATTAGGTATCTGTAGACTTTTGACATCTACTGGATATCTTGGTATGTTGCTTGTTAGCTCTTTTAGCACAAAGCATGATAAAGCAACTTTAAACTTATCATTTAATGAGTTAATTTGAGCAGTACACCTCTCGACGATGTGATTTGAGCAATTATTTCCGATCCCTATGACTTTTAGACAATCTATGGGGCTTGAATCTAAGGATAACTTCTCCTTTAGCGATTTAGTAATGAAAGAGGACTCACTTCCACAATCTAAGAGCGCGCGAACCATTTCCCTTTGCTTTGTTTTGGGATTAGACACTTCGATCAGTGCTGTAGAAAGAAGTACTTGTTTACTGTCAGGGTTTGAAAAGTTGGCGGTAGTCGATGTGTGACTAACAGTAGCTGCATTATTTATAATGCCTGGACTAGGTTCATGTAGCAAACTGTTGTGCCTCTGCTTACAGTCTCGACAAGGACCCCCACGACACTCACTAACGGGGTGGCCTTGCCTAAGGCAGTTCGCACACAATTTATAATGCGCGACGTCGGCTAACTTCTCTTGCATGCTTTTGGCTGCAAAAATAGGACAATCGTATATTTTGTGGTTATTGCTACATATGATGCATACAGAAGTTCCAGGTTTGAACTGATTGTTGCTGACAAATTGCTTTGATTTCTGGTTAATGCTTGCAAATGATTTTACATGACTATTTCGCTCTTGTTTATTGTTGTTGTATGTGTTATTGTGGTGATTAGGCACTGGCGGGCTTGGTCGTGACGCAGAAGGCAAAAATTTAGACGAACCGGCTTCGTATTTATTGCGATTTAGTGCTTCAAGAACGTCAGCACGATCTGTTAAAAATTTGTGAAATTGATCTAAAGTCGGCACGTCATCGAGAGTATTTCGATACTCTTCCCACTTCATCAGGGTGCGGCTGTCTAATTTAGACGACAACATAAATATGATCAACATATCCCACTTATCGGTCGGTTGGCCTAGGCTAGCCAACGCTCTTAAATTTTTAGTCACGTGATCGACCAAAAAGCGCAAAGACCTTTCAGACTCCCGGGTGTGCGCCTGTATACCGAACAAAGAACTTAAATGATGATTTATCAGCAATCTTTTGTTGTCATAGCGCTCCCCGAGGAGCCTCCAGGCCTCCGCGTAATTAGCAGAAGATACTTCAAGGTTAGAGATGATTCTGGCCGCATCGCCCTCTAAGTAGGAAATCAGGTAGTGAAATTTATGTATATCTTTTATACGATCATTTTTATGAATTAGGTTTTCGAACGTGTCACGAAATTCAAGCCAGCGGAAATAGGCACCATCAAATTTTGAAATCTGTATTTGTGGCAACTTAAAACTTTGATCTTGGTGGTCGAGAGTACAATGAGCTTCAACAGCAATAGACTTACGTCTTTCGATTTCCATTGTGTTGTATTTTTCTAATAAAGCCTTAGCTATTGCAATGTTAGTAATAATATTTTGCTCAATTCTCTCCCGTTCATCAAGCTCAATAGACAAACTATCACAGTTGAGAACCTCGATCTCATTTTGCAAACCATCGAACTTAGTTGACAAACACTCTAGTTTACTTAGTTTAAGACTAAGCTCTGCTAATTCAATATTTGTGACATCCCTTTTTTCATTCATTATATTTAAGTAGGCCTTAAATTTAGTTATTTGTCCCTTAATGGAACTTCGCAAAACAGTTAATTCTTTAAGACGACCGGGTTTCTCAATTGTATCCGGCATCGTGATTGTAATACAAAAACTTTAGTTTTGTACGAAAATAAAACTACAATAATAAACAACAAAGCCCTTATCTCACGCTCCTCACTTCGCTGATACCTGCCGATGAGAAGCCGGCGGCGCGGGCGCAGCCAAGTCGTAGACAAATTGTTAGGTATGAAATACCTAATTACTGGCCGCACTGCACTGCGACACTCCTGAAATAATCGGCGAATAATGTGAATATTACGAAATTAACCGTTTGAAGGTGAAACAAGTAGCCGTTGAATGTAAGAAAAGCCACTTTGTATTGATCAAATTAACTTAGTTCGTAAGTTAAAAATTTACACGAATTTAACCAATTAACTGATAAAATGTTATGTAGAACTGCAATTATTTTGTAGACCAAGACTTATTAAACACGGGCCACCATATAATTTAGATATTTAAAGATGAACAGTTATGATTTACTTGTTATAAAGTACCTACTTAAAAAGAACAAAGAAATGTAACTTCGTAATTTGCAGTACGAAATGTATGAATCTTTTTGGATATTTTCGACGTTATTTACGTAAATGGAAGCAAGACGGAAGTATATTTTAGCACTTTAGAACTGACTAGAAGAATATTATTTGTAATTTTGACTATTTAGGTTGGTTTTGGTAGTTTGTAAGGAAGGACAAAGGATGAGCACTTATCTTTGGCGATGGTTTAGTTGCGCGGTGTGATACTTTAGCTATATCACTGCACTGCACTTCTACACGATCCAGACAAGGTTTACTCCAAGTTCCACGAGTCCAATCTTCTGGCCTTTGCTGCATACGCGCCTTTGTTGAAGTTGATTATTGAATTTTGACTTCTTCTTCAAATTTCTTGATTTTTTGTAATTCCCCTCATGTGCCAACAATTTATGTATCGACGTACATAACGGAGCCTTAATATATTTGATTAAAACCCAAAATTTGGCATTTTTCAACAATTTATTGACGACGAGCGTCTTATATAGGAAGTTGATAGAAATCGAATGCGCCGGGTAGGCATATGAAATTATTAAACTATGGTTTAAGCTCCTGATGAAGTGAATTAGCAACATGTTTCTTCTCGGAGTAAACAGGAGCTTGAACAGTAATCAATATTAAATATTGGGTTAATCATCTTTCACATCAATTTCAAACATATATAGAACAGTAGCATAAGCAACGAATTAGAAATTAAACTACAAATGAAATTAAATTTTTCAATGGCGCATTTTTCTATCATAGGCTGCCTACGACGAGTAACAAGTTGCAACCTGTACAGAGATTCACGGCGCCGCTCACCCGGGCGTTCGAATTTACTTCATTTTAGGTAAAACCATTGGCCGAATATTCGGCTATTCGGCCGTCGACTCCGCCGAATATTCGGTATTCGGTATTCGGCCAAATTACTATTCGCTGCATCTCTAGAGTCTGGCTAATGAAAGATGAGACTGACATTTATTCCAAACTTTTTAAATGGCGACATTATACAAACGTCAAATGTGTCAAACGTCATTAGATTTCTGAGGATAGTATGCTGTGGTGATTTTGATACTCAATATGCAGCATAAGAAAGTAACAGTTTCCGAAAATACTTACTGAATTGTTTTTGCTTTTCTTTCCGTGGCTAATGTGGGGAGTAAATATATATCATAAATAAACACTAACACTCTAATAAAAGCTATGTACTTACCAATTTTCACTAAAATCGGAAGAATTAAAAAGGTGACAACAACTCAAAAATCGGCTCAAGTATCATTACCGTTTTTGTCACCCTATAAACAGTGTTGCAACCCGTTGTTTTTTTAAATTTGCCGCTATTTTTTAGTCTCATCTTTCATTAGCCAGACTCTAGTATATAGTTTTAAAGAGTTCGGATTTAATGGAATCTTTAAAAGACGCATTTGCCCCCATAGACACGGTTGCCCTTACCCTTTAATCGTCGAAAAATGTTTCGTCAAATGTTCATCTCACAGCATTTCAACGCTCTCAGACCGTCGTTTTTAGGGTTCCGTACCAAAATGGTAAAAAAAGGAACCCTTATGGTGCGACTCTGTCTACTGCTGTTATCGATATGAAATTTGGAATAGTTTTAAAAGTTGCTAACCCGACTCTATTTGACATAAAAAAAAATCTTGTACTTACCTTTTTTACTTTTTTTTAAATGGGAAGTCGAGAATGTAATCTTGTGCTATTGTATCAAATGGGGTATCAAATGAAGGGCTTAATTTGTAGATTCCAAAGCCATTTTTTTTGTTAATCATGTGCTTTTTGATTTATGACCAAAAACGTTAAAATAAATACAATTCCCCTCCTATTATCTTCGAAGTTACTGGACATAAAATCTGTAGTAATTACCAATTATTAATATCATCCTAAATATTAGTACAGGAAACAATAATATAACGGTTTTCTTAAATTGTACCGTTTTTTAAAAATTTGCAAAAATCGCAACACATACTCATTTGCTCCTACTAAGCTAACCGCCGCAGTTTTTCTTGAACTATTCACGTATCTACTTACGAGTTTGTACGGAATCCTCGGTGCGCGAGTCCGACTCGCACTTGACCGGTTTTTATTTTCTTACTTTTTGGGTTGATATGAAACAAACCTAACCTAATGGAACCGTGTCTAGATATATGACCTTGTCAAAAATCACGACGGTCACGGTTTCAGACAAAAAAACGTTGTCAACGAAATGATAATCAAATGTAATGAAACAGCGACCCCGCGATACTTCTTTGTTTAGGTATGGCGATTGACGTAAGCATCTCCGCCTGCGTGACGTAGCTATGAACCGAAATAACAGCTTCTCGGACAGTTTATCGCGCGACCTAGGCCCATTGCCTGTATACCTACTTTTGTTCTTTCATTCGCTATCTTATAGCTTTAAGAAATAGGTAGGTATAGGAAACTTGCACAACGAAGGTGCTGCCAACTAGTGCCAGTGCCGCCAATCTAAATGTTGTGCTCTGTCGTGCTGGGGCCACATTAACGAGAAACGCCGTTATTATCGCGATGGAGAATGATTAACGTTAGTGTAGCCACGACAGTGATACATTTTTTCAGACCTGATAAGTTTCCTCTACTATCCGCAGTGTCTCTTTTGTCGATTAAGTGCTGCCATCTATATTTCCTGCACGTTGCCTATAGGGAACGTGCACGAACTATAAAGGTGGGTTTAGACCAAACGAATTCTAACACATTCTAACCCCACTCTACCAAATTCTTTGTGTGTACACACACAGAGTCGTGCACGTTCCCTATAATACCTACTCTACGTATCTCGATTTTTACGTAGGTTATAAGATGTTGTAGATGTACAGTCAGCTCCAGAGATAAGTATACCCCCTACCATACTGCGAATGTAAGAGAGGGGGGCTACTTATCTCTGCAGCTGACTGTACATACGTATTACTTAAGTTTATGTTTTCACTTTAAATCTACATGTGAGTTCGTGTAATTGGCTTGTTGTAGCTCCGGAATAAAATAAATAAATAAAAAGTAGCAGCACAATTATACTTGTTGAGTAGGTACGATTCTCAACACTCAGATGACTATAAATCAATTAGGTAAGGTATATCTGTAAATATTACAAAACCTGACGGAAGGAAGATAATGAGTAGGTACATTTTTTCACCGGTCTTGTTAACCAGACCAGATACTAACATTCTTAGAGTGAACATTAGTTCTGTTCGGAGCAAGGCACCGTTTCCAATTGTCTAAACCTGATGTACCTACAGTCGAGTTCATGTACCTACATCTCCACACTAACGGGAACAGAAATATCTGAACACGACCCTATTGTCAGGAGCATAAAAGCGTGTTCAGATATTTTTGTTCTCTTATATGTCTAGATGAAAATGAACTCGACTGTACACACAAAAAAATACATACGGGTCGAATTGACAACCTCGTTTTTTTTAACTCGGTTAAAAAGGAGTATGGTCATTCCAAGATCACCGAATTACCTACTACCGATGTTCTTGTTGGCGTCACGGACGCCCATGTTCTAACTCGCTGCTTCAGCAGCAGCCTATACGAATAGTATTTCCAACATGGCGTCGTGAGTAGATTATAGGAGTAACCAGCGATACTGGGACTTCAAAAAGCAATAATACACAATTTAAAATAAATAATTTAATAACAGACAATGTCTATCTAATTCTATTTACAACTATAAAGCATGAGACTAACTTTATTAGTTCCTCACAACTTTAAACTAAACTGTTATATCTATGTGAGCTCAAAGCCACATGTTCTAACAACAATCTCCTTTAAGTATTGATCACTGAGATGAGGTGATGAGCTGCTGCGCAACAACTTTGTCGGAGCGCTTGCGCCCGAAAAACGCAATTAGAATTAATCGTACAACTATTTTTATAAGAGCATTTGCATAATAGGTAGCATATTTGGTGAAGTATTTTACGATCGGCAATGACTGAGTAACAGGTTAGGGTCATCCATAATGTACGTCACACGTTAGGGTGGGGGGCAAAATGTGACATTATGTGACAAGGGATGGGGGTCCTAAGTTTCGTGACGTCACATTTCAAAATCTATTAAGTGCTAAAATGGTAAATTTGAACTATAAAAAAAAATACAACTCTATCTGTCTGTATGGGCATAAAATTGTATTGCTGGCGAATTCAATGAAGTAGGTGTTAAAAATAAATTAAAAAATAATTTAAATGGAAATAAAAATAATTTCGGAACCGCTGTTTTAATTAATAATTTCTAGATTTAAAATTGCAAAATATGTGATGTCACACTAGGGAGGGGGGGGGGGGGGGTCTCACAAATGTGACAAGGAAGGGGGAGGGGTCAAAAATCACGAAATTAGTGTGACGTACTTTATGGATGAGCCCTAAGAAACCGGTGGCCATCAGCAAAGATTTCAATAAAGGATAGAGATCCTAGAGAAGGAGAGATAAAGGAAAACTCGACCCCATTCACTCTCATCTATGAGTAGCCCTGTGCCCAGCAATTACAGTATAATAGCAGTAACCTTTCTTCAAAAAGGTAAATATTCATTTTTAGCAAAAAAAGTTTTGTTTGAAATAATGATAATAGATGGCGCTGACCTCAAACCGTGGAATTCACGTTAATTCTAGTTTATTGAGACTTCTGACTCCCGCATTCCCATCACCATTAATGTCAGGGACGCAAACGATAACCCTCTTTACGTTTGTATGGTAAGCTGACTGACTCAAGTCACCTTAACCTCTCCTAAGGGGCCATCCACAAAGTACGTCACACGATTTTTCAGACTTTTAGACCCCCCACCTCCCCCATGTCACACTTTTTCCTAACATATTTGACCTTGTTAGTATAATAATAATAATAAATGGACATCAAAGGCCCATAGATGAATACTATTGAATACCTTACAATCTAACATACATATCACATATATATAGGCTGTCACATTTGGCTAAACCCCTCCCTCCCCCCATGTCACACTTTTTCCTAACATATTTGACCTTGTTAGTATAGGCTGTCACATTTGGCTAGACCCCCCCCCCTCCCCGTGGATGACCCCTAACCGGCCATAATTAAACTACTAGTTAGAATGTTCTACTGCAGCTTTTTGTCAGGGTGGTCGTCGGGGTGTCCAGTGTGGAACTCGGCGTAGCGCGGGTAGGTCTCGGCGCCGCGCGCCGGCATGGTGGGCAGCGCCCCGCCCTCCGCGAGCCGCTTGGCCTCGATCTTGGCCGCGTTCTCCTGCTTCAGCTTGGCGACGGCGAGGTTGTGCGCGATCTCCTCTGCGGTCGGGACCTCCACTCTGTGAATAACACAGCAAACGGGTCATACACGGTCAGGAAAACGGGCGTCTTTTCAGTGGACAATACAAAAGTTAACGACTTGGGTACATTTTACTTATCCTCTTATCATAAAGGTTTTAAGAAAAAGACGGTTTGTATAAATCTATGAGGATCCAGTAAGAAAATTAGGCTTTAAAGCCTAACAATTTTATAATGTCCACAGGAAAGATGTTTACCCTTAACTCATACTAAATACTTTACTGCACACCAAAAAATACTATTCAGTGGGGTATTTGACAACAGCCAAAATACTACCCAGATAAAATCAATTAAACTCAGTTTGGTGCCTCCAATGATTTTAAAATGACAAAAACTAAAAATAAGGCACCATATTGAATATGATGATTATTGTCTGACAATGATTATTTTTTTCTCCAATCAAAGTTGACATACGAGAAACGCGAGATTCTGACTAGAAATTATGTAAAATTTCTCAGATCTAAAAAACATAGTTTTTGTACAACTTTCTAAAAAATGGTACTAAACTAAAGCTGATTTGAACTGTCACCAAATAGCCTGTTGATGATATACCTCCTCATCCTGAGCCACGCCTCCCACTCTGCTGGGATGGGGTCGCGGAAATCCAGGCCTTTGGCAGGGTCGTACCAACGGGTTGCTTTCCTTTTGCCAGAGCTGGGGTCAGCAGGTATCTCATAATAACTGTTACCGATGTAATCCTTACCTGAAAGGACAATAAAAGAACATCTTTATTTAATCTTACACTCCAAATACAATGTACAGGTAACATTGTCAAAACTGTATTAAGACAAAATTTAATAATATGAACTTATATACATGTTGAAGCTAACTGGTTTAATTAGCCATTTGGTAAACTGCCTAGCCTTTTCACTAAACGGCGTCATTTAGTTAACTGCCGGGATGAAATTTAGCCAATGCGTCAATGTATCAATTAACGATATGACTAGCCAAAAAAGGGTGAATTTAAAATGTATTGATTCTAATCTTCATGGCCACAAGCAGCAATAAGTTGCACATCTCGTACATTTAAATTCAAGCTAACTTTAAAAGCTGAAGTCCTTTTTAAACTTGACCGTGTTTAAAGAGGTTGTGGTATTAGGTAGCTTACCCATTTCATTTCCTCTTATTTGTCGCGGTCTGAACGATTTCAGGAAGTTTGTGAGGGCTATGCGCCATACGTGGCGGTACTCCCCGCCAGACATCTGAAATCAGAAGAAAATATTATGAAATGTGTATTGCGTGCATTTCTTAATCATCAACATAAAATAAAAGCAATGCCAAAAAATAATGAACATTAAAAGCAGTCATTTACAGAAAGAAAAAAATTGGTATGCAAAGAAGTTTACAGTCGAAGATTAACTTACAATAAATTCTAACCAAAATAAGTCAGCTCTATCAAAATATTATGAGAAATTGAAATTTGAAAATGCAAATCCAATCTAATTAAAGGCTGATTTTGACACTGACAGTGACACATTGAGTTGCCAGCTTCAGTTTCAAATTCTTTACTAAAAGTTGTTCCAAAAAGAAAAATACACCTCAATTAAGATTCGTTTTCTTTTAGTGGCGTCATTGACGATTATTTCATTTTGACAAGTGTCCATTTTTGTGATGATGCTAACGTAGTCTGTAATCGTCTTCTTGATTCGTCTTTAGTTTATGGTTAGTTTGTGTGGCTACGAACTAGACATGCGCAGAATGGCTCACTAAAGTGAAAAGAGCGATATGAATCTTTAGCTCCCAAAGATATGTATCACTCTTTTAGCTCACTAACTCTTTTAGCTCAGCAGCTCCGAACGGCTCGCCTAGCTCCTATAGCTCCGTGGCGGTGTCACTCGCTCACTCGCTCTTATAGCTCATTAGGTCTAAAGCGTTTCAATAACTGTCTATCCTCGAGATTCGAATCTTTCCGTCTCATTCATCCAAATATTATTTTATAAAAGAGTGAGAGAGACAACATCTGCAGAACATACATTTGACTTTTGCGTCGGCGCTAGGCGCTACTACGTCTCGGCCACCCGAAGTTTCCGAGCAAACTTCGTGTTGATCGAGTCCTGTCTGTCTCGTTCGCTCTTCGGCTCGCGGCTCGGTAAGTTAGAGCGAGAGTTCCTTGAGAGCGAGCGACTGACTGAGCTAAAAGACATACTGAGCCGTTTGAATCGGAACTGAGCCGGTGAGCCGGTGAGCTAGACCAACTGATATAGCTCTTTCGACTCACTCACTCGCGAGCTACACATGTCTACTACGAACGAAGGACGTCGTTGTTATTGTGCTATAAAACTTCCATTATAGTGATTTTAAATAAAGCTAGCATTTTTTTATCTAAGAACAAAGACAATAAAAACAGCAATCATGGCGAAAATGGCATTTCAGCACCAAGCCGGCACGGCAATGGAGTGTCTAAGTGTAAGTTTTGTGAGGACCACTCCCACTTATTGTGTTCTAATTTCTAAAATGAGGTAAATTCACGTATTGTTCCTCTTCGTAGATACCGATAACCTTACAAAAGGAAGCTGGAGTAGATGCAGAAGGACGGGAAGTGATGAAATGTGGCTTTAAAATTGGCGGTGGCATCGACCAAGATTACCGCAAAAGCCCTCAGGGCTACACCGACAACGTGAGTACCTCCTATTACAACGCGTCATGAATTAACTCTTACTTGTGAAACAACACGACCTACGGAATGCTTGGAACGTGTAAGTGTCGGGCAGGGTCTTGGGAAAATGAGATTGTGTCTCATGTCTACCCAATAAATTGGTTTATTTATTTTCTGTTTAAAATTTTTTAAACTAAATTAAAGCTCCATTCGTATTGGTTGAAAATGAAAAAGTATTGTTACAATATTTGAAATGCATTCAACTAAACTCCTTGCGCCAAATCATGATCCCTATGACAGATCACTCTTCACTTATAATTGTATATCTGATTCCGAAAATGATAAACAAAGCTTATTCGTTTCATATTATAATAAATGAAATATGATTTTATATGTAAATGTACATGCTATACTTCCAAATAATGTCTACAAAGTGTTTAAAAATGACAGCGACACTGACACCATTACAAAAGTATGGAGAAAGAACTGTCATAGGGATCATGATTCGGTGCGAGGAGAATAGATACAACTAACTTTGAAATACAATTATTTTTATAAAATACCAAAATAAAAACCATACCATTGTCATGCACTATGCGGGTTTTGTCCTTCAACAATGAACAAAACAAATACCATTGAATACTTGTACACTTTCAGGGTATTTACGTTACTGAGGTCCACGAAGGAAGTCCGGCTGCGAAGTCTGGCTTGAGAATGCACGACAAGATACTACAGTGTAATGGTTATGACTTCACCATGGTCACGCATAAAAAGGCAGTCAGCTACATCAAAAAACACCCCGTGCTCAACCTGCTGGTGGCCCGGAAGGGGGTCACATCCACGTAATCATATGAGGTTCAAATCCACTCTCTAATTTGATATTTTGTGTAGTTGGTGACAAGTATTATAAAATAAGTGATTATATATTGTTATTTATTGTTTAATAACTACATAAGATTTAGGTTTAAATATTTATGAAAATATTTTTTTACTTCGTAATTAATTGAGTGCTCGTTCATTCTTACAATTTTGTGACGATGTTAATGTGCAGTTGTGGTGTTGATCTGTTGTCAACTAGTGAGTTACCAAGAACACTTCTCTAGCGCTGCCATTTATAACTTGCAACTTTCTGTACAATTTTATATTACAAATTATTGTATGGCGCCATTTGTATATTAGGCAAGACAATTTAGCCAGTTTTAGACTCTGTGCCCCCCCCCCTCCTTTGTAAGAAAAAATTAGAATCGGCCGAACCCCTCCCCCCTTTATAATATTTATTACTAAGAATCTAAATGACAAACTAATTCTATGGATTGTTTTAATTTTTTTTTCAAAGAAATATTTTTGGAGGAAAGTTTATTTGCAGATACCAATATTTTTATTACATTTTTGGTAAAATACCGATACGCAACCGAGAATGCGCCTCCTCGGCTCGCGCCCTTTTTAAAAGTAGAATTATATGTAAAAGTACTTCATGTGCATTTTTATGTAAGAACTATCAAAACTCCCACCCCCTTGTAAGAAAAAATAAGACATGGTTAACCCCCTAAATCGTCTTACGTAATAAATGAATGGCCATTTTGTCTGTAATTGTTGAGAGAGAAAAAAAATGTGTATTTTAAAATGTATTACTTAGTTACAAATTGTCTATCTTGTTATTGATCAGTTGAATTATGTATTTGTATTTTTAGGAGTGAAACAAGTTGTTTACAGTTCTTCAAATTCAGGACACGATTTTGTTACACTTAGGTAGGTGAATTGATCAACATAATGAATGAATTTAGGAAAATGAAATAACAAACTAATTACTACTGCACTTCTCTATGTATAATACTCAGTTTTATTAATCTACACTCATAATTATGGGCAGAAATTAAATGAGCAGCTATATCTAGTTCAGGCATCTAATTTTATTGTATGATTTATAAAGCTTTTTTGGTAAGAAATCTTCAACCTTAATGTAATAACTGCCAATAGAGCTCTATAATTCAGAGGCTCGATTTTTGAATTAATCACTGTATCTATATACTCACACACATCTTTTGTGATAACATTATGTACAATACAACTGTGCCAAATAGTAAATACCCACACCCATACCATATCAGTGCTTGTCCTAATTCTACTTTTCATCACATATTTGCATTCCAGTTTACTATCACATAGATATAAACAATTGACTGAGGCATAATGTACACAGCTAAGCCATTTTTTTACTACCTTGCTACAGACATTTTTACTCAACAGTGGCTCACCAAAGAATAGTAGAATATGAACAGGAGATAAGTTGGATAGGATTTGTAGTACAAGCTAGTGTTGACCTCAACTCAACAAACCAGTAGGCTTATGATGCTACGCTTTGTCGCGCGATAAATAAATTACATTACTCTCATGCACATTTTTTTAGAATGTGACCAATGCTTTTATCATTTATTTATGGCGCAACAAAGTGTAGCATCGTAAGCCTACAGGACGGAGCAGTTTATGATATGTACTTAATGGAACATGTGTGTGACTTGGTGAAATGCATTTACAGCGAAATGATATTAGATTTAGGGATTACAAGTTAGTTGTATTTTGTTTAAGCCCTTACATGAATTTATTAAAAAAATAAAAAGTGTTACTAAGAAAAAACATTTGTTTTATTTAGATAAAAAATAAAACATTGTGGTTGTATGATACAGACAATTTAATAAGTAATTTGGTACTAACACCAAAACTATATGAATGCGAGTTATTCTAAGTTTATTGCTTGGTAGGGGGCCAGTCCCACTGTCCCTTGGGAGCCTTGGCAACCAGCTCCTCCCAAGGCTTCCAGTTCAGCATTTTTCTGGCTAAATTAAGTTCATTTTCTGCCTGAATAATGAGTTCCTCAGCTTGACCACAGTTTATTTTCTTCTCAATTTCATAAACATCCTTTGTCTGGAAATAGAAAAGTTGTTGATGATACAGTTTAAAGGTTTTAAAGAATCACAACAATCAAGGTAAACTCAGTTGTTACCTTTAATGTAATTTGAAATTATGAATGTAAAGCAAACCTGTGTCAGTACAGCAGCCCGCTCCCGGACTATTTGCTCCGTGTACTTGCGGTATACTGAAGACTCTGGCATTCTCTTCAGTGTTCTTAAAATTTTGCCATACAGCGAGCCCAGGGTGTGATGAGGGTTCTGCGCGACTGCCAGGCCCATCAGGCCAGTAGACTGAAACGCAGATAGTAAGATAATGTATGCAAAGTCATGTTAAAAAATAACCATGTAAGTAATGCGACTAGATTCAGTGGAAACAAACGAATATACCTTTTTTAATACACCCATGCCTCGGTTAGATAACACCAATCGTATCGTACACAAGACAATTTTTCTTAATCTTCAACTTCAATTAATTTGACATTGACAGTAAAAGGCTCGTTCGGATAGCTCCCTAAAAGAGTATTTTCTTACAAAAGTGGATTCAATAGAAACAAATCAAAATTAATCTTAAATGGTCATCATTTTATTTCTTAGAGATATTGTATTGAAAATTACTTTTTCCCTCGCTCTCACTCTGTAGAGTTCATAGCAAACACATAAAATCAACCTACTCGTACAAGATGTATGAAAGCCCTCAAAAAGTGTTGCTGTGCTAAGTATGGGACATTATTATCTTAAGGCTTTTAAATACCGGAAGCATTTGGCTACACTGTAAAGGTGGGTTTAGACCAAACGAATTATACGTGTACACACTGTATAATTAAACGTGTACACACAAAGAATTTGGTAGAGTGGGGTTAGAATGTGTTAGAATTCGTTTGGTCTAAACCCACCTTTACATTTACGATTACGACGCCTTTTTCCTATATGTTCTTATTAAGACTAGAAAAATGCATACCCCCGTCGTGGCGAACATAAAAATCTGGGTGAGGTCGCAAATAATCGCACAACGCTGAATATGTTAGGATGTTGTTAGGATACATATAAGTAGTGTAAACTCGATTTTGCAGTTTCGAAAAAGTTGTGCTAAATGTGTGGTGGTCGAAAAACACCGAAATTTTCGGTCATTTTTCAGATTTTGGTCTGCACCTTCTAAAAACCGGATTTTTGGATAAAATTGTCTATGACACTATTAAAGAAGATAAAATTCCCTACAATATGAGTGTAACATCAACTCTGCATGTTTAGAAAATGTTGAGATATAGCACTTCAAAAAATTGCAAATTTTCCTAAAAAGTTCGAAATTGCACTTTCAGCTACCTCTCAAGCTGAATAGCAGCTGAAATACTGATCTTACAATGACAATCAGATTTATGAAATTATAGAGCAACTATTGAGCTTTATTTTAAGTATAATTTGAACCCTGTACTAGCGATAATTCTCTTGTTATCGGAAAAAAACCAAATCATTAGAGAACTTAGATTTCTCAGGAAAGAGTGCTCCTAAAGCAAATTGTTAGTATATTGCGCAGTTTTTCATAGGAAGTTTAAAAAATGACTTTATATTTCTAAACATCATTCATTTAAAAAGTCCTTAGGGGCCATGATGATCGCGTACATCGCACATTATGTAAATGACAAAAGCATCGTAACTTTTACATACGTGCGTAAATTCGAGAGTGTTGAATACTTTATTATTTATTTATACTGTGGTATGTGCAACCATCATATGCCCGCTAAATTAGTCTTAGATAGACATCGTAATATTTTAGTCATAAAATGTGAAACTCAACGTAAAGTGATGATGAGTCCTCGGCTGACTCCAGTGATAGAATTGCAGGACGCAATGTAAATTAGTATTTATCGCAATAACTTACACTAAAGAGTGGCTATATAGTTACCCTTGAATTGCTGACATTTTACGGAATCCGGAAAAAAGTTATCTTCGATGACATAAAACATTAGATTCAACGTTTGTCAACGAAACGACACGCAACCGGTAGGTATGTGTAGTTTTACGTGGTTATAAGTTTACACCTACTAGTTTTCCGCATCTAATAATGCTCCTATTTTGTGTAAGTACTTATAATATTAGGCTTGCCTTTACGCAATTGGCTAAATGGTCGTATTCTTCTGGATTACAGTTAGGAAAGTGTCGTCAAAATCATGTTCATGGCTAAGTAATCAAGCAGGGGCTTATTGCATAACAAAGTAAGAGATAATATTATAAGTAAGCTTGTATGGCTTTGTACTAAAAACATTAGCTTGTCTTCTACTATGTACTCGTAATTAGCCTCAGGTCTTCCTCTAACAAACTCTGCACAGAACAAGGTTAAGCCTAGCTGTCCGGCATGAGCTTTTTCTTCTCCACAGCCTTTCAGTAATTGTACCAAATATGCTACAATCCATCCTGATGTTTTAATTTCAATAGTAAAGATGACCTCTATCAAGCAGTTGCGAGAGAGAGACTGAATCGTGATGGGTAGGATGTAGCCAACAGTTGTGTGAAATACGTAAATTATATGCTAGATAAGTTAACAATATGCGTAACGTAGGCAAGATGATTCTAACAGTGCCAAAGTCCATCACCCTGGTTTAACCCCAATGGAAGACGTTGCTGCCCGATATTCCTACATAACCTACCACTGGGTGCATAAAAATACAAATCTGTGTGGACAAGGAGCCCTACATAAGATCCTTATGAGTGGGGTAATAGTTAAGAAACGGGAAGCCGAGTCAAAATTTTCCTCGGCTCAAAAAGGGCGGAAGTGTTATGGTTTATTCTTCAGAAATATGTCTGCGACTTATTCCTCTGTCTCCATACATTTAGTATGAAAAAGGGCCAGAGGAATAAGGTGACCATGGGCAGACATATTACTGAAGGATAACCCTTATCTCAAACACAGTAGGAGCATTCCACGGAAACGTTACGTCAGGGACACTACCTTTTTAATACTTTTGACGTGATAACGTCTTATAAATCGATGAAGCCGGCTGCACGCACGAAAAAGTGTCCCGTTACCTTGCAGGGTCGTTACCTGTCAAATAGGTACTTTATATTATTCCAGCACTAAAGTCGTTAAGACGATAGTTTCTTACAAATTGTTAATAAAATAGCCCTTATTCCCTAAGATACGGCTGTCAAAAATCTCTATTGAATGACAAGAGACCAGTGGCGGATTTGCCCTAAGGCCCAGTAGGCCCGGGCCTAGGGCGGCCAGATATTAGGGGCGGCCAATCGTGACAAAAAATCACTGCTGCTGCTGAGAAAAGGGCGGCTGGTACTCAAGTCAAAGTCAAAGTCAAAGTCAAAGTCAAAGTCAAAGTCAAAGTCAAAGTCAAAGTCAAAGTCAAAGTCAAAGTCAAAGTCAAAGTCAAAGTCAAAGTCAAAGTCAAAGTCAAAGTCAAAGTCAAAGTCAAAGTCAAAGTCAAAGTCAAAGTCAAAGTCAAAGTCAAAGTCAAAGTCAAAGTCAAAGTCAAAGTCAAAGTCAAAGTCAAAGTCAAAGTCAAAGTCAAAGTCAAAGTCAAAGTCAAAGTCAAAGTCAAAGTCAAAGTCAAAGTCAAAGTCAAAGTCAAAGTCAAAGTCAAAGTCAAAGTCAAGGTCAAGGTCAAGGTCAAAGTCAAAGTCAAGGTCAAGGTCAAGGTCAAGGCCAAGGTCAAGGTCAAGGTCAAAGTCAAAGTCAAGGTCAAGGTCAAGGTCAAGGTCAAGGTCAAGGTCAAGGTCAAGGTCAAGGTCAAGGTCAAGGTCAAAGTCAAAGTCAAAGTCAAAGTCAAAGTCAAAGTCAAAGTCAAAGTCAAAGTCAAAGTCAAAGTCAAAGTCAAAGTCAAAGTCAAAGTCAAAGTCAGGGTCAAGGTCAACGTTATCACGTTCGACTATCGTCAGTAAACCGACTTTACAGACAACCGATTTTTTACAAGTAAAATTAAAATCTGAATATCGGTACGGTAATATCAAAACTTGGCTTTAAGATTGGTAGTGTTTCTTAGTAACTAAAAAAAAATATTAGGGTTTGCTACCATAGCATTACGTAAGCGACAAAAAAAATATGTTTTCATGGAATGTTCCAGTAGAAACTATATACTCACTTGTAAGTTGTAACTTATTGCAATAAATAAGAATTTACATGGTGTCCGGTGTCCTGTTCACGTTGATTTTCACATTTTATGACCAAGATCATACAATGTGTATTTAAGACTAATTTAGCGGGCATATGATGGTTGCACATATCACAGTATAAATAAATAATAAAGTATTCAACACTCTCGAATTTACGCACGTATGTAAATGTGACGATGCTTTTGTCATTTACATAATGTGCGATGTACGCGATCATCATGGTCCCTCAGGACTTTTTAAATGAATGATGTTTAGAAATATAAAGTCATTTTTAAAACTTCCTATGAATAACTGCGCAATATACTAACAATTTGCTTTAGGAGCACTCTTTCCTGAGAAATCTAAGTTCTCTAATGATTTGGTTTTTTTCCGATAACAAGAGAATTATCGCTAGTACAGGGTTCAAATTATACTTAAAATAAAGCTCAATAATTGCTCTATAATTTCATAAATCTGATTGTCATTGTAAGATCAGTATTTCAGCTGCTATTCAGCTTGAGAGGTAGCTGAAAGTGCAATTTCGAACTTTTTAGGAAAATTTGCAATTTTTTGAAGTGCTATATCTCAACATTTTCTAAACATGCAGAGTTGATGTTACACTCATATTGTAGGGAATTTTATCTTCTTTAATAGTGTCATAGACAATTTTATCCAAAAATCCTATTTTTAGAAGGTACAGACCAAAATCTGAAAAATGACCGAAAATTTCGGTGTTTTTCGACCACCACACATTTAGCACAACTTTTTCAAAACTGCAAAATTGAGTGTACACTACTTATATGTATCCTAACAACATCCCAACATATTCAGCGTTGTGCGATTTTTTGCGACCTCGAATGTTCGAAATGACTGGGTCAGCAATGCTTGTAACGTTTTTCCATGTCCCCGAGACTTTTTTTTCCGGCATAGCATGTCGTAAAATAATTGATCTGTGGCCTCTGTGGTTTCCTGTCCTGCTAGTCTATGCTTTGTGTTTTTATTGTAATTTTTATTTCAATTCTCGCAAGTTGCCTTGCATCCTCAAAGTCCCCACCCGTTAAGTGTGTTCTTGGAACACTATTTTTTTAATGTACAGCTCTGTTTTAGTTGTTAAGTTCAAGGTGGAAAGCAATCGCTGAAATACGTAACGTAAACAGTTCAACGCCACCGAGCCAGTCGCATCCTCGTCTTCCCTTTTCAGAAACCTGTCAACCGAGATTACGCAGACGCACATTGACAATGTAGTCTCTCGTCCTGCGAAAAATACTCGTCTTTACATGATCATGTAGGCGAGTGCATCGATTTGTGATCAAACCATTTCACATATCGATGAAATAGTTCGTGTCATTCTTCTACCTATTCGGATCTCGTTTCGGTGGTAGGTATTTATTATTATTATTACCATACGCAGTCGGGAAATTTCCCGTGACAACGTATAATTATCGTGGTCTAGCCGTATGGTCAGTGTGAAGAGCCAGTGTCGGGTATAAAAGTGAGACATCGATTTCCAGTGCTTGGGCATATTGTGACCGCAATGGAGACGCTGTCGCCGCAGCCCGCGGAGGACGGGGCGGGCGCAAATCCCGCCAGCGTGAAGAGCGACGACAGCACGCCGCCGCCGGACGGCGGCCGGGGCTCGCCGCCGCCCAACTGCGCCATCTGCCTGGGCACCTGCCGGAACAAGTGCTTCACCGACTCCTGCCTGCATCAGTTTTGCTTTAAATGTTTACTCACATGGAGCAAGGTGAGTAGAGTGACCTAGGTCATGAGTTTTACTTTTGAACTGTTTCTTTTTTAGGGTGTAGGAAGCAGGTATGGTCGCCATCTACATCCGAGCAAACAAGGCGCTCACAAACATCTGCACACAACTTTATTGTCAAGGCATTAGAGTGCATGTTCAGATATTTATGATCATTCTGTAGTGTATAGATGTATCTGTTGGTGACTGTACATATCTGCTGAGCTAGCACAACTGACTGCGACTTTCGTTGTCGTGCACCAGCACATGACCTTACTCGCACAATATTGAATGGAAAGGGATTAGTAGTAAATACTACAAACAAACTGCAACTAGAGGCACTGGAAGTAGTCAGAGTAATTCTGTCCTTAAATGAGAGATTTTCCAACCTACTACCACTTTTTAGTATCTGGCAGAACTGGATTGTTCTTCCAGTTTTAATGTCAGGTTGGTCAGTTTTTATCTTAGGTGTGTACATGACAACAAACCAGTTTTAATCTTTTCTATTGTATGATTGAGACTGAAAGATTGTCTAATCTGTTTATATCTGGATGGAGTTATGGAATTACGAATTAAGCGCTATGGATCTCCATAGGGATTCGATATTCCATAACTCCATCCATTTTATATCTGCTTTTGCATTTCCTGGCGTCTGATACACAGAC
Organism: Eudemis profundana; assembly: GCA_947034925.1. NCBI lineage: Eukaryota > Metazoa > Arthropoda > Insecta > Lepidoptera > Tortricidae > Eudemis > Eudemis profundana. The sequence continues at coordinate 27,934,129 of OX344798.1, forward strand.
AAATAGATGTGTAATTAATCACAACTATGTAATGCCCATGCTGCAACTGAACAAATAATCTACCTTGCCATTCATGGATTGAAACAGAAGCTAGCAAGAACCCCAATAATAACAGATATTGTTATTTGCACATATCAATCAATCAATCCCCTGGCTTGTTCCCTATTTGGGGTCAGCCCTCCTGATACTATCACGCCATTCTAGGCGATTTTGTGTCATTTCTGGCGTTAGGTTCATTGCCATTAGGTCATTCTGGATGGTTCGTCTCCAGGTAGTCGGTGGGCGGCCTCTTCCTCTTTTGCCCTCTTCTATGGCTAAAACGCGTTGGGTCATGTGGTCTTCGTCTCTGCGTATTACATGTCCATACCATCGCAGGTGGTTTTCCTGCATCTTATGCTGTATTTCAGCTACTTTAAAGCTCCCCCGGATCAGCTTATTGGGGACTTTATCCAGTCTCGTGACACCACCCACCTATCGCAGCATCTTCATCTCCGTGACATGCATTTTTTGCTCTTCGCATTTTCTGGTTCCCCAGCACTCGGATCCATATAGCATTGCGGGTCTGACGGCTCGTTTATATACAGTGCCCTTGGTCTTAATAGCTTTGCACATATCAAATAGCTCTATTTTGCCTCCTGGGAAAACCTCAGATCGGGAAAACCTATCCTAAATTCTGCGCTATCCAAGTTTGGAGAAACAAAATAAACAGACTAGCTCATGCAGTACAACCAACCTGCACTGTATCTGGCATAGCATAAATAATGCAAGAATAATCAATACATATTGAATAAAAAATGGATCACTCACATTAAAAAAACAAGACATCCACTCTACATGTTTTGGGAGCGTTCGGCATTCCCTTAATCATGAGTATTCGCGAACGCTGCCTGGCAGCCACTAGTAGTCGTTGGAAAGCGTTCGCGAATACTCATGCTTATGGGAATGCCAAATGCTTCTGGAACATGTCGAGTGGATGTTCTCATCTTTTTAACAATGTGAGTGATCCGTTTTTATTAATACAATATGTGCGAGTCTCACAATAGTTATTTGAGTAAAACAATCGATACACTAGCTGCTAGTACAGAAATACAAACTCATTGAAAACAATGCCACCTGCCTTTTAAACTATTTTTATTTAACAAATAAGAAAACTCTTGCCTCTGAAGAATGTCTGTTGCCACATTTTCAGATTTTTCATAAATTCCAACGCATGAATGTTTATTTGCACTTGTGAATGGCAGGCGGCTGCCACATAAGGTTATCACTGTTATCAGGTAGAAAGAAAACATGTACTAATTAATCATGACTAAATGTAGGTTTATTACTGAGGGTTGCATATTTTTTACTTTGGCAAACTTTCGTTTGGCTCATGCTATAAGCAAAATGTTATTAACTAAAATGAATGGATTCCTGTTTAGAAATGCTTCGTGTCAATTGGTTATTTTTGTATGTGACTCATGCATCATGCAGCGCTTCATTCAAAGCTGTATAAATTGCTGTAAGCTTATGATTTCACAATATGTTATGCGAATATACAGTCACATTTCGAAACTTATACCTGTGGAATAAGATTTGAAATTGTATACATACGAGTATTATTAGACTTCACTGTACAGATATGTGAAAATGTGCCTACCACAATAATCTTGATATTCCTGCACATTCAGACTTTTTCGATATCAAGGGGTATTTGCTTATTTTATTGACTTGACGTAGGTACTATGATTACTCATTGTAGCAAATTATTATAATGTTGCACGATCTGTATCATTATACATTTGTCTTATACTGATAAGATATTCGCAGAAGTATGTTTGACTGCATACATGCTTGCAAATTTCAAATCATCTGACCTCTTGTAATGTGTAAAAATGTATTTCAAAGTAAAGTACACACAAAGCACAGCTGCAATGTAATTAGGTTTTCCCCATTACCTTGATGAGAATCTGTGAGTCATCTGTAAAATTCCTCATGATATCTTTATTATTGAATTATTTTTTTGACATGTTCCTGCTACATTTAGCTAGGTGCTCTACCAACTGAGCCACCAAAGTAATGAGTATGGCAATTGAAGTAACGATTCTAGTGGTTGTTAACCCATTCATTAAATGTTGTGTACAGGTAAAGGCGGAGTGTCCACTATGCAAGCAGAACTTCAAGTCGATCATCCACAACGTGCGCTCCAACCACCAGTACGAGGAGTACATGGTGGAGCAGCGCCACACGGCCGCCAGCCCCGACTCCGCCGTCGACCTCGGCCAGGCCACGCGCCGCTTCCGTTACAGGTAGGTGGAGCAGCGCCACACGGCCGCCAGCCCCGACTCCGCCGTCGACCTCGGCCAGGCCACGCGCCGCTTCCGTTACAGGTAGGTGGAGCAGCGCCACACGGCCGCCAGCCCCGACTCCGCCGTCGACCTCGGCCGGGCCACGCGCCGCTTCCGTTACAGGTAGGTGGAGCAGCGCCACACGGCCGCCAGCCCCGACTCCGCCGTCGACCTCGGCCAGGCCACGCGCCGCTTCCGTTACAGGTAGGTGGAGCAGCGCCACACGGCCGCCAGCCCCGACTCCGCCGTCGACCTCGGCCAGGCCACGCGCCGCTTCCGTTACAGGTAGGTGGAGCAGCGCCACACGGCCGCCAGCCCCGACTCCGCCGTCGACCTCGGCCAGGCCACGCGCCGCTTCCGTTACAGGTAGGTGGAGCAGCGCCACACGGCCGCCAGCCCCGACTCCGCCGTCGACCTCGGCCAGGCCACGCGCCGCTTCCGTTACAGGTAGGTGGAGCAGCGCCACACGGCCGCCAGCCCCGACTCCGCCGTCGACCTCGGCCAGGCCACGCGCCGCTTCCGTTACAGGTAGGTGGAGCAGCGCCACACGGCCGCCAGCCCCGACTCCGCCGTCGACCTCGGCCAGGCCACGCGCCGCTTCCGTTACAGGTAGGTGGAGCAGCGCCACACGGCCGCCAGCCCCGACTCCGCCGTCGACCTCGGCCAGGCCACGCGCCGCTTCCGTTACAGGTAGGTGGAGCAGCGCCACACGGCCGCCAGCCCCGACTCCGCCGTCGACCTCGGCCAGGCCACGCGCCGCTTCCGTTACAGGTAGGTGGAGCAGCGCCACACGGCCGCCAGCCCCGACTCCGCCGTCGACCTCGGCCAGGCCACGCGCCGCTTCCGTTACAGGTAGGTGGAGCAGCGCCACACGGCCGCCAGCCCCGACTCCGCCGTCGACCTCGGCCAGGCCACGCGCCGCTTCCGTTACAGGTAGGTGGAGCAGCGCCACACGGCCGCCAGCCCCGACTCCGCCGTCGACCTCGGCCAGGCCACGCGCCGCTTCCGTTACAGGTAGGTGAAGCAGCGCCACACGGCCGCCAGCCCCGACTCCGCCGTCGACCTCGGCCAGGCCACGCGCCGCTTCCGTTACAGGTAGGTGGAGCAGCGCCACACGGCCGCCAGCCCCGACTCCGCCGTCGACCTCGGCCAGGCCACGCGCCGCTTCCGTTACAGGTAGGTGGAGCAGCGCCACACGGCCGCCAGCCCCGACTCCGCCGTCGACCTCGGCCAGGCCACGCGCCGCTTCCGTTACAGGTAGGTGGAGCAGCGCCACACGGCCGCCAGCCCCGACTCCGCCGTCGACCTCGGCCGGGCCACGCGCCGCTTCCGCTACGGGTACGGACCGACGACGATTTTCGACGCCCACCTATTTAGACACATCATGTCTTTTATTCTATTTTATTTATAGCCTTTATTGCCAACATTATATACAGGGTGGCCCATTTCGATCGGTCAGTATAGAAAAGTCTGAAACTATAAGACATATGAAGATCTTAGGAACCATGTTATTGATTTTAACGACAAGAAAAACTGCATACATAGATTTGAAAAAAAAAACTTGCACTTTAATTGGTAATCGAAGCCGGTCGTTTTGAAAAATAAACCTTACATTATTTCTATTTGAATATCGACCGTGTAGGTCATAAGCGGTAAACGTCACCTACTAGGAAACACGATATCTAAAACGAATAAAATCCATTGCATTGTAATTAATATCTTCCTTTAATTCAATTAAGTTTAAGTAGTAGGTGGGTAGGGTAAGGCAGTGTTGACGAAGCGTGTTGCGGATTTGTATTTTGTTTAGGTTAAGATCCTTTATTTTTATTGACGAGCCGTGTTGGGGATATTATTTTGTGCCTATACATTTAAAAAAAAAAAAAAAAAAATTAAGTTTTATTCACACATTCATACCTAACACTCGTCTCGTCACACGACTACCATCCCCTCCGCATCACACGCCGGGCGGTGTTCTCGTAACTTTTCTACGATCGGCGCTACTTTCAGACTTCCTCCACTCACCGGTATACACGTATCGGATAATGCCTAAAGTTCACATAGATAACCCGGAATACGTACGGTTTTCAGGACGACGCTGACGCTGCCGCGGCGCGACTCGCTGGCCATCCAGCACCTGCTGATGCACTACCCGATGATGGCGGGCGTGCTGCCGGCGGGGGTGGCGGGGGTGGCGGGGGGCGCGGCGGTGCTGCCGGCGCTGCCGCCCGCGCGGCGACGGCGGCGCTCGCCCGCGTCGTTCCGCCGCACCGTGTACCGCCACAACCTGTGGGCGCGGCCGCTGCCGGACGCCACGGGCCGCTACCGGGACTGCTCGCCCGAGTTCTACAGGTGAGAAGCCTTATTTATCTATCCTTCTTCTAGTCTGCACTTTTAGGTATTTTATGCCACACCTGGCCATAAAGCGACTTTTACCGCACGCTGCGCGTACGGAAAGAGCCGCTTTCTGACCAAGTGTAGACATAAAATGATGCACACGACACAGGAGGTAAAAAAGAAAGCCCTCGATCGCATATTTACGTCCCTCGCTTGCAGCTCGGGCCGCAAACTTCTGCGATCTCGGCCTTTCTTTGTTTTACCACCCTAGTTGTGTAATATACTATAAAAAAAGGTAAACAAAAAAGACTATAGTCGTGCACTCATGGCAGAGTGGTCGTGGTCATGTTTCACTCGAGTCTTGCTCCACCGCTTCTCTTGTGATGCGACACCGTGTATCTATATTTGGCGGATTTATTCTATACGTATAATGAAATTGTACAAACGCTGTGTTTTGACTTTAAAGATATCTCCGAAAAAGTAACTGGCAGTGTTAAAAATTAGTAATGACACCTAAATAAGTTATTTTACGTCACACCTGGCTATAAAGTGGCAATAACCGCCCGCTACGCGTACGGAAAATCCCACACCCTGGCCGGGGAGAGACGTAAAATTTTGTACTTAGCATGGGCGGTAATAAAGAAAGCCTCGGATCGTATATTTATCGCCCTTCCCTTCGGCTCGGGCATCAAATACCTGCGATCTGAGATATTCTTTGTTTTACCGCCCTAGGTAAGTAATGTACCGTTGTATGTTTCTGCGCGCATCACGTCAAAACTACCGGACCGATTTGCATGAAATTTGGTATACCGGGTACATTTGAACCCCGGTTACCGAACTTATTACGAGTATTAAAAATAAAATTAAAAAAAAATGTGTTTCTTGAGACTGATATTTTTGCTCAAAGAATTACTCAACATCGACAACTATCTATATCTTATCATGCATGACAATAAAATCATGAGTGGATAGGATTAATCAAACCTGTAACCTAAACATATAATAATCATTTGCAAATCGTACGTTATATTATTAATTTCAAATATGGAATTTCTATCTGATCATACGTGCAGTAAAATCTTCATATTAGGCTGATTTTTCGAGTTCCGTACCGCAAATGGAAAAAATACGGAATCCTTGCTTATATGATGACTCGCGTGTCAGTCTATCCACCCGTCTGTCTCAGTCAATTTGGTCCGAAACCACTGGACGAATGGAGTTGAAATTTGGTATGTATTGTGTAAGATGGTAACCTAAAGATAGACGTGTAATAGGTATATTAATTTTAAACATGGCAAATTTCAAAACAAGTTTCGCAAATAATATCCTGAAAGGACTCGTTGTGGGAATCTCATTTTATTTCTAATTTTGAAACAAAGAAGTTTTAGAGTTAATGAAAATATGCGAAATATTCAAACGCTTGTCAATCCATTTATCATGATATCCAAATTTTCGTAAGCATTTTTTTGAATCGGAATAATATATTGATTTGTATTTTTTGAATTTTTCTTGTCAAACCTTAACCCGTGATCGTATGTCCTTAGACGCAACGACTCGCAGATGCACCGTCTGGTGCCGTGGCTGAGCCGCGAGCTGCACTACCTGCTCAACGAGAACGTGGGCCACATCTCCTACGTGACGGCCCGCGTGCTCGAGCTGCTGCCGCGCTGCCACATCAACTCGGCCGAGTTCGCCGCCGCCGTGCAGCGCTACCTCGGCGACCGGACGGAGCACTTCCTCCACGAGCTCTACTGCTTCGCGTCCACGCCCTACGACATGATCGGCTACGACCGGCACGTGCAGTACACCACCGACGCGCGCATCTCCACCGTCGTCAGCGAGGTGCTCTCCAGCACCGACGACAACTCCACCGACTCCGACATCGTCGTCGTGTCCGCCCCCGCCCCCGCCCCGGCGTCCGCGCCCGCCCCCGGGCCCTCCCGCCCGCCCGACCGCGTCATCCCCATCGAGACCGTCTCCCGCTCCGCCACCGACACCGACGAGGAGGTCGTCGTCGTCGGGTACATCAAGCCGCCCGCCGACCGCACGCCCGAGGTCGTCGACCTGCTCGGCTCGGACAGCGACGTGATCGTGCAGGAGACCGCCCCCGCCCCGACCGTCGCCGTCGCCGTCGCCCCCGCCGCCCCGACGCCCGGCATCGACCGGCTCGTCAAGCTGAGCCTCAAGCGCTGCCGCTCGCCGGCCGCCAGCGACAGCGACGACAGCACCTACCTCCCGCCGACGCCGGAGCCGCGGCCGCGCCGCCGCCGCCGCCGCTCCTCCGTCCCCGCGCCCCCCGACTCGTCGCGCCTCACGCCGCCGCCGCCGCCGCCGCGCCCGCCCGCCGACTCCACCTCCTCCGCCTCGACCACGAGCACGGACACGACGGACGCGTCCTCGTCCGACGCGGACTCGCGCCGACGCCGGAACCCGCGCCGGTCACGGCGGCGGAGCGGCCGCCGGCGCGCCGACCGAGACGAGAGGAGAGGCGGCAGCGGGCGGAGCCGGCCGCGCCCCAAGCGCAAGTCGCACGCCGGCAAGGGCGTCAAGTCGTCGCGCGCGGAGCCCGAGCCGGGCCCGAGCGGCTGCGGGCGCGACGCGCGGCGCCTGCGCAGCGTCGTCAACGTCATCCCGAAGGCGTCGAGCGACTCCAGCTCCAGCGGCAACTCCAACCTGCTCAGCGTGCTCAGCAGCGCCATCCTCAACCCCAACTCCAACGTGCTGGCCTACACGAGCGACGGCGGCTCGCCGGCCGCCGCCGCGCCCGAGCCCGAGCCGCACGCGCAGCACCTCATCCGCAAGGCGGAGTCCTGCTTCCGGGTGCGGCGCGAGTCCTCGTCGGGCTCCGACCCCGAGGACGACCTGCCGCTCAACCTCTCGCTGCACCGCGCGCCGGCGCTCTGAGCCCGGCGCCCCGAGCCCCCCGCGAGCCCGTTCGACCGGTCGCGCCTGCGCGGCGGGGAGGCGCGGGGGGCGCCCCGCGACGGGGAGCCCGAGCCCCGACAATTGTGATAAATTTATACTTAGGTGTCGACGCCGCGACCCGCGTCGTCGACTGTGCCGGGAAGATTATGTAGATATTATTTTTATGAATTCTAATGAATTTACTCTGTGACTTGAAATCGCTCCGCGGCAGCGTTCCGGTCGGGCCGTTCCCGGCGGGAGCGTTCCGGTCGGGCCGTTCCCGGCGGGAGCGTTCCGGTCGGGCCGTTCCCGGCGGGAGCGTTCCGGTCGGGCCGTTCCCGGCGGGAGCGTTCCGGTCGGGCCGTTCCCGGCGGGAGCGTTCCGGTCGGGCCGTTCCCGGCGGGAGCGTTCCGGTCGGGCCGTTCCCGGCGGGAGCGTTCCGGTCGGGCCGTTCCCGGCGGGAGCGCTCCGCGGTCGCTCCGTCTCGGTTGTGCTCGGTGTGCGTACTGACATTGTGGACTTTTTTAAGATGCGTCATCACATTCGGCACCCGATACTTATTTTGCTTAATTTTATCCTTCACGTTTGAAGATTCCGAGGAAAAACGACAGTAAACCTGATTTTACACTAAGTGAGACCCGAAAGATAAGACGCAAACAGAATAGCGTCCAAACGTAATTTCGTTTGTCTTGCGTACAGTCGCGAACTTGTGTCCGTCAAGATAGCGTACACCGTAAAGATATTCAGAATCTGATGAAGCCAATAAATAGTACCCAAATAGTACCGACGAAATACCTAGGTGAAAAAAATAGTACACTTAAACTTTTCGAAATATAAGGCCTGTTCACGGTGTACGCTACCGGGCGTCAAGCTGGCGTACACCGTTTGTATCTCTGGAACGGCTTTGTTTTTGGAAACGATTTATATCTCAAAAAATAGTACCCAAATAGTACCCTAAGGCCCTACAATTTCATTTCTTTAGCTATCGTAGAAGCCGAGATATAGTGAGCTCTTTCTATAAGAAATTCTCGGGTACGCCAGCTTGACGGTGTGAAATTTTGTACACCGTTAAGTCATGGAATATCTCGGCTTCTACGATAGCTAGAAAAATGAAATTTTAGGGCCCTAGGGTACTATTTGGTTACTATTTTTTGAGATATAAAGCGTTTCCAAAAACAAAGCCGTTCCAGAGATACAAACAGTGTACGCCAGCTTGACGCCCGGTAGCGTACACCGTGAACAGGCCTTATATTTCAAAAAGTTTAAGGGTACTATTTTTTTCACCTAGGTATTTCGTCGGTACTATTTGGGTACTATTTATTGGCTGCATCAGATTCTGAATATCTTTACGGTGTACGCTATCTTGACGGACACGCGAACTTTAATATATGACCCGCCTGAGGTCGAATCCACAAAAATATATCGAGGTAGAAGGAAAAAGTGTATGTACAATCGAAGACACTGCTAACTGACCACTTGTCACCCTTATTACAATGTATTAAGGTCTACTGATGGTCACTTAACTGTGTCTTCGTTTGTACTCGCGTGCTAACATTCAGATTTTAAAATCTGATAATAATAGTATAACCGGCAGCAGGCAGCGGCTATATTCGGTCGCTGGAATAAAACTCGTCAGAACGGGCTGGCATTCGTTTACTCCCGTAACTTAAATCGCTCTCCGTTACACCGCCATACGCATCGATCGATACTCCCCTCCATGACATTTTACAACCCTTCCGTTTCCGTACAATTAAGTCAAATACAAATTAAAACAATGCAAACAATTACCCATCGAGAAACAGTATTACTGAACGTATTAATTAACATTAAACCTATCCAAAATAATATTAACACTAGCATTTCAATCAACAATTAAACAAAACCATAAAAGTACTTTAACTACTAAACACCAAACCGAACAGAGTTGCCATTTGTAAAATAAATTAGAACAATACTTCCAAGCCGCGAAGGGTTGCCATTATATAGACCCACCAAGGAGTACGAGTATGTACCCAAACCCAAATATCGTGTAACAATAGTATTCATTGTTCAAATACCACCAAATGAAGTGGAAAATTTATGTTTTCCATCACTAAATGACACTTTTGGCGTCAAACGCCAAGCGAAAAACACGCTTGGTTCCCATACAAATCGACGAACTATTTCCTTATATCTCGATATATTGCTGTGGTCGAATCTCATACAGCTAATGTATACCTTAAGAGTCGACTGTGAATAAGTTACAGGTTACTGAGTGACTTTATTACATTATTGTTCAAAGACCATGTATACGAGATGGGTCTCACGTTAAAGATCCGCGACTGTACAGTGGCGTTGATCGGCTCAAAACGACGCATCCGTCACTCGACATGCGTACTAGTTAGAAAGAAATAGGTGCTTCGTAATGGTTTTTATCAAACGAAAAAGGCGCTGCGGATAGCTGAGCTAAACTTGTGTAATAAATAATAATACTGATTGGTGTGCATTTAGTTATATTGGAATTCGAGACTTGTAATACTTAAAAGTGGGAAAATAGGATATCGAAAATATGTATACATTCCATACGCAATGAGTATGTGGTTGGTTTACAAATGTAACAACTACTTCAATTAAGTCGTTTTCCCTTGGAACCTTTGTTAATATTTTGCTGTCCTAACCGTTATGTAGGCAGAAAAACCTACTTATTGGCCAGGTGACAAATTATTTAACCGCTGGCGGTGTTAAAGAAAGCCTCAGATCGCATGTTTATCGCCATCGCCTTCGGCTCGTGCATACAATACCCGCGCTCTGAGACATTGTTTATTCCACTGCCCGTGTACCGTACAAATGCGATGTACCACGTTTTATGAATGTTTCCAGTCTCGCCCAAGACTGCCTTCAGTTGGTTCTGTTCTGTATTTATGTTAACGTTTGTGATACGGGTATTTAAATAGATCGTCCGGTATCTGCATTCTTATCTTTAAGAATTTAATTTATAACCATCAGGATGAAAAATATAAATATAATAATAAATGTACAATAGTGAAATAAAAATGCACTTTTATTTGCCGTATTCCAGGCAGTCACTAATCAAAACTACGGCTACTCTTCAATGAAATATAAATTAAAATACTAAAAATAATTTGTTTTAGTGCGGAAAATCGGTTTCTCACAATGTCCAAATAATAAAACTCTTTTTTTCCAAATTATCTACATCCTAGAACGCCAGCTTTCCACTATATCCTAATCTTAGAACCCTAGTTTTGCACAATATTCAAATCTTGGAACCCGTTTTCCACAATATCCAAATCTTGTAACCCTAGTTTTGAACAATATCCAAATCCTAGAACCCCAGTTTTGCACAATAGCCAAATTAGAACCCAAGTTTTGCACAATATCCAAATCCTAGAACCCCAGGTTTGCACAATATACAAATCTTCGAACCCCAGCTTTGCACAATATCTAAATCCTAGATTCTTGGACCTAGAAAACTCAGTTTTCTACAATGTTAAATCCTATCCTTTTCCCATATATGTATTCAAATCCTAATATGAGTCTTCAGGGGCCAGTGTTCCATATTATCCAGATAATGGAAAGGCGATTAGGAAATGGATATCTTAGGAAAGCAATGGTTATTCACCGAAACTAATTTATTATCGGCAACATATAAGTACTTGTACGTTTATACACAATACACTTATATAAAACAATCATAAAATACTTATACGTATAATATATAGGAAAATACATAACATGGGATGTACTTTTTTTTAATAGCGAGTGATATGCACGTACATTTTTCGACTTCCCAAAACAATATAAATGTCAGTAGGAAACTAAATAAAATCGGCTTCGCTGTGAACGCAGCATAGCAGGCATTGCATCGAAGCTGCCTGCAACCAAACAGACCGTTTAGCCAGACGGACAAAAGGGGTCTTCCATATATTACGTCACGTCACACGCATAGGGGTGAGGGGGGTCTAGCTAAATGTGACAGCGTATGTTAAAAAGATGGAATATGCTAGGAAGTGTGACAGGCGGACAGGGGAGATCTAAAAATCTGAAAGATCGTGTGACGTACTTTGTGGATGATCCCAAAGGTGCAATAAAACAAAGTGATATGAGGTATGTTTGTATTGTATTCACTTCATTAAAACTCTTACAAATCAACAACTAATCATTAAAACTAAGTTAAGTCGTTAATAAAATTATTAGGGCATAAGGGTGCGTTTCCACTGAAGCGGAGCTGGGCCGAACGGAGAACGCACCGTGAGTTGACCAATTGTGATTGGCACTGTGGTGCTCAGCTCGAAATCTCCAGTCCGCGTCAGTCGACACAGTGAGATAGGAAACGTGCACAACGAAGGTGCTGCCTATCCGAATCTTGTAGTCTATAATGCTGGCGCCACATTAAAGGGAAACACCGCTATTATCGCGAACAAGGACGATTAACGTTAGTGTAACCACTACTTGTACAAACAGCAACACAGTTAACTATACACTTCAAAAATGGGAAATACTGCAAGAAAGAGAATCACACTTGAAGGCGTCGTGTTATGCATGTGTGCGTGTGTTTATGAGTATAAATTGGCTATTATTCAAAAGAGTTTTGAAACAATAATTTTTCTGTTATGGCTGATCCAACGTCATTATTGACATTAATGCCATATTATTGAATTCGTGGAAAATAATGAATGAATAATAAATATAAATTACATTATATTGGTGCATCATATCAAAAATATGAAGCACCAATAAAAGCATTAGCAATATAATTAGTTTATTTCATCCCAACGTTCGTCTGAAAGCTAAATCATAATTTTGACAAATTCACCTGTCTTGTTGAAATAAAACCTTTATTTACCCAAACAACTACAATGACAAAGCTCAAAGGCACATTACACATACGCAAACGTTATTTGATTTGAAGTTGACATAATACAAATATATATATATATGACGAAGCGTGAATTTAATTTGTAGTCAAAATCCAATTTAAAATGGTAATCAATAATGGAAACATGTTTTAATCATTTGAGAGCGGGTAATTCAGTAGCCCGAATGGAGTTTTTCGTTGAACATTTGACAGTCGTTTGACAGCTAGAGAAACGCGCGGGTTCTTGACGCGATATGTGGGGATTTGAGGCTGTGGTGTTCGCGAACTAAACCATTGGCTCTTAAACTTGTAAAAATCACAGTAATTAGTGGCAAGAGTGTTCACATGAACCCAAGTGATTAGTTGAGGTAACGAAGTGTGTCCATTTCCGAGTGTTTCCTTGACATACGCGCCCAAATAGTAACAATGATTGAGACCGATCGGCTAAGCTATTTATTCACTTCGACATATATATATCTCTTTCAATCGTTATCATTTTCTCTCTGCTCTGTCTTTAATGGGCAGTTAAGTGTGTTGCTGTTTGTACTTGACAATTATAACCAGTATGACATTTTTTCAGGCCTGATAAGTGTCCTTTACAGTCCGCATAGTCTCTTTTGTCGATTTAGTGCTGCCACCTATAGTTCCTGCACGTTCCCTATTGGTCAACTCACGGGTCGCTCCGTTCAGCTCTGTCAGTGGAAACGCACGCTTAGGGTATTAGAGGAACGTTCCTCAAACCGTATTACTAGACCATGTATCACTAACAGTATGGCGAAACCATTATTGTATATACCCTTTTGCAGGGACCGAAACCGGTACCAACACCTATGTGACAGTACCTTTCCACTTTTTACCGGTTCTCTAAAGGTTACCGATATTCCCACCGATACCATACTGGTTACTAAAGCAAACCGAATCTCTATGATCGTTCCATTGCATTTTCAAGGTACCTAACAAGATGTACTAAAAAATATAGAAATCTATTATCAAAGTATAAGGTTGCGTTTCCACTCACGCGGAACTTGGCGCAGCGGAGAGAAAATGCACCCTATACTTGTGGCCGGTTTCCCGGAGTTACACGTTACAATACAATTTAGCAATTATTGGTCAAAAAGAACAACACCATTGGCCGGTGTGACCCAATGTTGCTAGTTAAGACTTTTAAAATGGTAGCTTTTAGCTTCGTGAAGCGGGCCACACTACCGTACCGTACCGGCACTTATTCATTAACAATGAATAGTGTTTTCGGTCCCCGCCGTCAGTAACTTACGCTCTTATAATACTTAAAGGCAAACTTCAACATCTAGTGACTTGCGCCGACAAAAAGAATCGAGCTATAAAATAGAACAGTTCAACCAAAATAAATGTCGTTCGTTAAAGTAAATGTTAACCCCCTTTTTATTTGTGTGACTCGAATCGTGGGCCGGTTTTCCTATCTCCAAATAAGGCAGTAGGTCAACAACGGTAACTAAAGCGGGCTACCTAGGTACGATGAGTACAGTTGATCGATTAATCGCCGAAATGAAAATCGCAGTGTCCGTCAAGATAGCGTACACCGTAAAGATATTCAGAATCTGATGCAGCCAATAAATAGTACCCAAATAGTACCGACGAAATACCTAGGTGAAAAAAATAGTACCCTTAAACTTTTCGAAATATAAGGCCTGTTCACGGTACCGTTTGTATCTCTGGAACGGCTTTGTTTTTGGAAACGATTTATATCTCAAAAAATAGTACCCAAATAGTACCCTAGGGCCCTAAAATTTTATTTCTCTAGCTATCGTAGAAGCCGAGATATGGAATAACTTAACGGTGTACAAAATTTCACACCGTCAAGCTGGCGTACCCGGGAATTTCTTATAGAAAGAGCTCACTATATCTCGGCTTCTACGATAGCTAGAGAAATAAAATTTTAGGGCCCTAGGGTACTATTTTTTGAGATATAAAGCGTTTCCAAAAACAAAGCCGTTCCTGAGATACAAACGGTGTACGCCAGCTTGACGCCGGTAGCGTACACCGTGAACAGGCCTTATATTTCGAAAAGTTTAAGGGTACTATTTTTTTCACCTAGGTATTTCGTCGGTACTATTTGGGTACTATTTATTGGCTGCATCAGATTCTGAATATCTTTACGGTGTACGCTATCTTGACGGACACAAATCGCATACGAATTCTCGCACCGTCTAAATGGGGCCTAAGGGACGAAACACCGGCCCCTAGTTCATAACATTGCGGGTTCAGTAAATAAGGATTAACGGATTTTTTGCTACCTACTAAGAATGTGACAGTCAAGTCATTTTCATAAAAATTGTACGCAATTAAGGGATTTCATTAGAACAAAACTTAATTTATTCCTTTGTGTTACGAAAGTTCCCCATATAGTTTGTATGCCTAACTTTCGTAACACAGAGGAAGCGATCGTGATTTTGTTTTTATTAGGCCCTTAACTATGTACAATTTTTTTGAAAATGACTTAGTAAAAAGAAACAGTTGACAGAACGTCATCTAGTGAGCTTAATTTAGTCCTCATTCACAAGGATTGGTTATTTCAAAAGCGTAACGTGCCTTCGTTTATTAAAGCAAATCTTTCCAACTAAATCAGGTTGGGAAGCCTACCCAAGTAGGAGCATTCCACGGAAACATTACGTAAGCGACACACATTTTTTGATACTTATGAGACGCAAAATTAAAAAGCTGAATATCGGTTTTTTAATATCATTACTTGGCTTTAAGATTGACAGTGTTTCCAAGCAACTAAAACGTTTTATTAGGGTAGCTACTACTCGCGTTACGTAAGCGACAAAAGTAGATGTTTTCATGGAATGCTCCAGTAACTAACTCCCATACAGCGGCGGCAAGTCACAGCTGAAAGCGTCATAAAGCCAAGCGCTTACCCTAATCAAACACCTGCTGTCCACCCTGGACGGTTCCCACAGCCTGCCGACACCGCTCTCTCGGCATTACATAACTACATGCATATTCAGGCCGAAATTTACTTTCACCGACCTTTGGATCTGGGTCGGACTGCTGAGCAGCCACCCGGGCGCTTCGGGCCCCGTCTGACCCCACCAGTGGCGTGGCGTCCATAGAACTCGATTCCTACCGGCTTGCCTAATATCAGGCATTTGAGCACCGTAGGTATTCTGTAACTTTTAAGGGAATTGTAAGCCAAATCTGCACCGGCTTGCCCAAGGATATCTTTTACGCCACGCCACTGGACCCCACTAGCCCGGGCAACAACCACAAGCCGGGGGTTTGCGGCAAGCCGGGCCTGTTTGGCACAGCAGCAAAGTATGAAGACAAGTAGTCCAACTTCGGCCGTTTAGGAGCGCGCGAAACGTATTCACGCAGACTGCGCGTCTGTGTGAGTGCGATCCATACTGGAGCATTCATACGCATTCTTAAATCTTTGCTTGTAGTGCGTTCGGTCACGGCGCGCACACATTCAAGCGCGCGATGTACCTTTTGTAGGAAGATAAATTACAGCTATTATACTGTATACGTATTTGCAAAACGCAGTATTATGCGATAGAGCGTTGATGTAGATAAAGATAAGCAGCGATATAGAGGGAGACTCGTCAATATAAACTGCCATGAGGTTCGTCGTTGTACGTGGTTCGCAGACCCCCAAGTCACATGGATTCCTTTTCGGTCGCTTAAGCTAGATTAAACTTGGATAGTTGGAGACTTGGATCGTCAATGCATCAGCTTTGCGAGACCTTTTTCATTTCCCACTAGGTATTTTAACAACGAATACGTTTCTTTTTTTTACATTACGTAATATTAGTTTCTGATCATGGACATAATTATGATTTTCGTAAAATGTGCATGTAGTTACGCATTGGAGAGCAGTGCCTATAAGCCCTAACTACTTATGCCTATGTATTGCGTTGGTCGGGGCCGCGCTGCGGCTGTTCCCACGTTATTGCGTCGCTATGAAGCGTGCACCCACACTAGGGTGTCCCAGAAAGCAAATCTCCATACAAACTTTGAAGCCAAGTCGGCACGCGTTCCCATCATCACTGAGAGCTGAAATTTTATATACCTACCAGTAATTTCAGTAGTTAAAAAATATTTGAGGCGTATGCATTACAAAATAAGTAAAAAAAAAATTCTTATGCCACACCTGGCCATAAAGTGGCTTTTTCCGCACGCTACGCGTACGGAAAGAGCCGCTTTCTGGCCAAGTGTAGACATAAAATGATGTACACAACACAGGGGTAATAAAGAAAGCCCTCGATCGCATATTTACGTCCCTCGCTTGCAGCTCGGGCCGCAAACATCTGCGATCTCGGCCTTTCTTTATTTTACCACCCTAGTTGTGTAACGTAGTATTGTTGTATGGGCAAGATTTTTTAAGTATTTTTTTTTGTAATGCATACCCCCTAAAAAAGTTGAAACTACTAAAATATTATGGTATATAAAATTTCAGTTATCTGTGATGATGGGAACCCGTAGCGACTTGGCTTCAAAGTTTGTATGGACATTTGCTTTCTGGGACACCCTAACCCTCACGTTAACGTTACATCACTACACTATGTAAAACAGCTTGCGTCTAAAGGCGGTTACTCCGCACTCGATCCTGTCATGTCTATGTCCATAACATACGACATCTTTGTCTGATTTTATAACTAGTTCATAAGTAAATAGAGTAGGTAGTGCGTGGTGTGCGTGACCTATTGGTACAGTCGGCGGCACAAATATCTTTACTTTTTTTATATCTTTGGAATAAGGTCGAAAAGTTTAAACATATTTTACCGTCGACTGTACATCAAATAGTCAGGAACATCCAAAGCGACAAAGATGTGTGACGATTGGCGCTTTGAATGTTACGGTACCGTACTGTATCAAAAATAACCATTATTATACTTAATACATTGAGTTGAAGCACACGTGTTAAAAGCAAATTGGAAATAGATGTAATTACTGAGCAATAAGAGTAGGCCGCAGTCGTAAGGCGAGTCGGTACTACGTACTATCTTGAGCAACGTAAAGGTAGCTGTTCGTACGATCTATATCTATAACTTATTTATATAAAAATAAGTCTGTCCATATTGCTGCGGGAACGACGCGACTGTTTAATGAGGAGAAACAAAAGTTAGGTAGTGCCCGCTGCGCCAGCGGTTCATAACATTTGGCGGAGACACTACCGTACCCCCAGAAATGACAAATATACATGAAAGATAAAATCAAAATATAAACTTAAAGCTTACAGCATTTAGTAACAGAGAATCCTTACAATATCGGACTTTGTAGCGAAACAATGACACTTGAATGTCTTTGAATAAAATAATATAAAATATTTCTCAAAACACCAGTCTTTGCTATATATATACTCATATATGTTTTGTAAAGATTAATGATACATTTTACGTCCCTAAAAATCTTGCAGCTTTACAAGTAAAATAGCTCAAGTTACTAAATATTTCGTCTCAAAAGAACCAAAAAGGAATACGAAGTTTTGTAATAATTGTAGATCGTCTGGCCGTCCCGGAGCAACATGCACGGAGGCTCTCGCACACTACAAGTGCATTTAAAAATATATCCACCCGCGCCTACGGGCATCCTTCTAAAATTCATGATTCATAATAATGCCTATATCTATGTACAATATACATAAACGACCACTGTCGTCGCTCCGCGGGACCGCTTCTGTATCCTTCAGTATGGCTACGCTACATTATATGACACGCCTCACTATTATAAATCACTTTATTATTTTAAAGTAAACTGCGTTGAAGGTGCACAGAAACCGTCCCCAATAACACAACACGATGAAACAAAATTCGTTCCAAGTCCCCGAAACTGCTCGAGATGTAATATTGGGATGTTTCAGTCAAAAAATACCACTTACTTGCTCGTCAATAGACGATTTTTAATTTATATACGTATCGACTTTTCGACATCTAATAAATATATGATATTGTTCGCCTAAAACGACAAATGTATGTATCGTGAGACATTCTCCTGCTCGACCGATGATGGTTCATGATTCCACCTCCGACATGATGTTATGTTAGTGACCGAACAACGGTCGACTCAACATTGACGGACTCGTTTCTGCCAGAGACAGACTTTCATTTATACTAGGGAATGCTACCCGGGTACCCGGGTAACCGACTTTATTTAGAGTCGGGTAAAACCCGGGTATTTTGACTCAGAACCCGGGTTAAAAAACCTAGTAATTAATAAAAATTATGCATGTATCACTTTATTTTAGAGGTAATAAATAAAATCTAACGTCAGCCGCCTTAAAGCAAACGCGAAAAAGCATCACATGCTTGCTTATCTCACATAACATGGCCGGCAATACCGGCAAGTTCATTGTAGGTATTGCAACCCGGGTACCCGAAAACCCGGGTAACTGACTATATAAGAGTCTGGTAATACCCGGGTTTCAAATTTGACCGGGTATTGCGTTCCCTAATTTATACAATCTGCATTCACGCATCTCGGATCCTGCCACTTTTTCGGCAAACGGTTCGTTTCATCGACATTTATATTCTCCGACTCAAACATTTTCTCAAGTCGTAATTTTCATTATTTCCGATATGGTCAACGTATAGGTTCCGTTAGGTTACGTTTGTTTTATATAAATCTCAAGGAAAGATCGCTTTCAGAGGAAAATGCTTTCGTCGATATGAAATGTCGATAAAATGAAACATTATCGAAAACTATTGTTGGCGATACCTCGAATCAACAAACCATGCATGTCAATCGAACCGCGTGTTGTAACCGCGATCTGTCTCACTGGCCGCGTCGTGGATCGGTGTGGGGTGGGGCGAGAGGGGGCGGGGTCGTGGGGGAGGGTGGAGGAGGGTGGGGGGTGTTTACTGCGGCGCGACCTCCACGACGGTGTTCATGTGCTGCGGGTGCGGCTTGAACTCCACCACCTCCTTCCACACCAGGTCTGCAAGCACAAAAGTCATCACTTACGACAAGCTCTTCTTTTGAAGTTCGTTGTGTTCGTATCGCGCCGTCCCGCTCGCTCAAATGTAGTATGAAAGGAGAGCGAGAAAGATGGCACGACACAAACTTTGAACGAAGCGCTTCGGAGTTTACCACTAGAACATAATCCTCAGTGTAAGTTTCATGCAAAACCATTATCTAAGCTACGGCGTAAGAAAACATGATGAACAACATTTCGATATTTTAAAAATCATGGGAGACACATAGACCCTGTTGGACTTTTTCGGGAACGAGGTCTACTAAAAAAACCAAAACGGGATTAAGGAACTTTTAAAAAGATCCTCATCTATGTGACGCGACAAACGTCCTTGCTGCAACATGCAATAAAGGAATCGGCACGTGACGACATGGTGACACAATCACGACACGCGTTGTTTACGGCGCTCGCTTTACCATGTGTTACAGCGTGCATAATTTCTGCATTATTCATAACGCGGTCACCGCTAATTGCTCGCTGGCTATTGATTTTACACGATAAAGGTTAAGCGGTTTTTGACGCGCTTCAGATAACATATCAGAGGGGCCTAATTCGGTCAATCGTGTAGATCAGCGATCGGCAACCTGCGGCCCGCGGGCTGCATGCGGCGCGTGAACCGCTCACTCGCGGACCTATATTCCGGTTTGTATTGCGGTTAATATATTCCGAATAGTCTAAAATCACAAATTATTAACAAAGTGCGGTCCGCGTCACGTTCCTTAGCTACTATGTGGCCCTTGGCTGCTAAGCGATTGCCGACCGCTGGTGTAGATTATCCTTTTCACTTACGGAAATCCGTTAAGGATCCCGCTTTGCCCGGGGAAATACCGACTCTGATGCAGTACCCCCACGGTGCTCCGTTTCGACACCTTTGTCACGGGTTATGGGTAAGCCGAAGCACTCTTCCGCAAGAGTTTACCCCCTTTCTGTAGTCCACAGTACCTTTCCACTTGTCGACGGGCATGTCCATGTCCTCGAAGCTCTGGTCGTAGGGCGCGGACACGGGCTCGTCGCTCGGGTCCGCGTGTGTACGTGTGTATGTATGTAATGACACTGCTATGTGTGTGCGTGTTACCTTTCCACTTGTCGACGGGCATGTCCATGTCCTCGAAGCTCTGGTCGTAGGGCGCGGACACGGGCTCGTCGCTCGGGTCCGCGTGTGTACGTGTGTATGTATGTAATGACACTGCTATGTGTGTGCGTGTTACCTTTCCACTTGTCGACGGGCATGTCCATGTCCTCGAAGCTCTGGTCGTAGGGCGCGGACACGGGCTCGTCGCTCGGGTCCGCGTGTGTACGTGTGTATGTATGTAATGACACTGCTATGTGTGTGCGTGTTACCTTTCCACTTGTCGACGGGCATGTCCATGTCCTCGAAGCTCTGGTCGTAGGGCGCGGACACGGGCTCGTCGCTCGGGTCCGCGTGTGTACGTGTGTATGTATGTAATGACACTGCTATGTGTGTGCGTGTTACCTTTCCACTTGTCGACGGGCATGTCCATGTCCTCGAAGCTCTGGTCGTAGGGCGCGGACACGGGCTCGTCGCTCGGGTCCGCGTGTGTACGTGTGTATGTATGTAATGACACTGCTATGTGTGTGCGTGTTACCTTTCCACTTGTCGACGGGCATGTCCATGTCCTCGAAGCTCTGGTCGTAGGGCGCGGACACGGGCTCGTCGCTCGGGTCCGCGTGTGTACGTGTGTATGTATGTAATGACACTGCTATGTGTGTGCGTGTTACCTTTCCACTTGTCGACGGGCATGTCCATGTCCTCGAAGCTCTGGTCGTAGGGCGCGGACACGGGCTCGTCGCTCGGGTCCGCGTGTGTACGTGTGTACGTATGTAATGACACTGCTATGTGTGTGCGTGTTACCTTTCCACTTGTCGACGGGCATGTCCATGTCCTCGAAGCTCTGGTCGTAGGGCGCGGACACGGGCTCGTCGCTCGGGTCCGCGTGTGTACGTGTGTACGTATGTAATGACACTGCTATGTGTGTGCGTGTTACCTTTCCACTTGTCGACGGGCATGTCCATGTCCTCGAAGCTCTGGTCGTAGGGCGCGGACACGGGCTCGTCGCTCGGGTCCGCGTGTGTACGTGTGTATGTATGTAATGACACTGCTATGTGTGTGCGTGTTACCTTTCCACTTGTCGACGGGCATGTCCATGTCCTCGAAGCTCTGGTCGTAGGGCGCGGACACGGGCTCGTCGCTCGGGTCCGCGTGTGTACGTGTGTACGTATGTAATGACACTGCTATGTGTGTGCGTGTTACCTTTCCACTTGTCGACGGGCATGTCCATGTCCTCGAAGCTCTGGTCGTAGGGCGCGGACACGGGCTCGTCGCTCGGGTCCGCGTGTGTACGTGTGTACGTATGTAATGACACTGCTATGTGTGTGCGTGTTACCTTTCCACTTGTCGACGGGCATGTCCATGTCCTCGAAGCTCTGGTCGTAGGGCGCGGACACGGGCTCGTCGCTCGGGTCCGCGTGTGTACGTGTGTACGTATGTAATGACACTGCTATGTGTGTGCGTGTTACCTTTCCACTTGTCGACGGGCATGTCCATGTCCTCGAAGCTCTGGTCGTAGGGCGCGGACACGGGCTCGTCGCTCGGGTCCGCGTGTGTACGTGTGTACGTATGTAATGACACTGCTATGTGTGTGCGTGTTACCTTTCCACTTGTCGACGGGCATGTCCATGTCCTCGAAGCTCTGGTCGTAGGGCGCGGACACGGGCTCGTCGCTCGGGTCCGCGTGTGTACGTGTGTATGTATGTAATGACACTGCTATGTGTGTGCGTGTTACCTTTCCACTTGTCGACGGGCATGTCCATGTCCTCGAAGCTCTGGTCGTAGGGCGCGGACACGGGCTCGTCGCTCGGGTCCGCGTGTGTACGTGTGTACGTATGTAATGACACTGCTATGTGTGTGCGTGTTACCTTTCCACTTGTCGACGGGCATGTCCATGTCCTCGAAGCTCTGGTCGTAGGGCGCGGACACGGGCTCGTCGCTCGGGTCCGCGTGTGTACGTGTGTACGTATGTAATGACACTGCTATGTGTGTGCGTGTTACCTTTCCACTTGTCGACGGGCATGTCCATGTCCTCGAAGCTCTGGTCGTAGGGCGCGGACACGGGCTCGTCGCTCGGGTCCGCGTGTGTACGTGTGTACGTATGTAATGACACTGCTATGTGTGTGCGTGTTACCTTTCCACTTGTCGACGGGCATGTCCATGTCCTCGAAGCTCTGGTCGTAGGGCGCGGACACGGGCTCGTCGCTCGGGTCCGCGTGTGTACGTGTGTACGTATGTAATGACACTGCTATGTGTGTGCGTGTTACCTTTCCACTTGTCGACGGGCATGTCCATGTCCTCGAAGCTCTGGTCGTAGGGCGCGGACACGGGCTCGTCGCTCGGGTCCGCGTGTGTACGTGTGTATGTATGTAATGACACTGCTATGTGTGTGCGTGTTACCTTTCCACTTGTCGACGGGCATGTCCATGTCCTCGAAGCTCTGGTCGTAGGGCGCGGACACGGGCTCGTCGCTCGGGTCCGCGTACTGCTCCAGGTATTTGTGCGCTAGCGCCTGTTCGGCCGTGATGCGCCTGACAAACAAACGAGACTGTTAAGAACGCTAATAATCAATATATCGGTAAATATAAAATATATAATCGAGGGATAATAGAGCCAAATGGAGCGAAGAGGGGGGAAAACCTTTGTCCAGCAGGAGAACACCTAAATATAAAGGAGTACTCGTAATTGTTGAGTTTCTCTCATTTTAGGGGGGTTTACACTAATCTCCGCGCTGAGTAGTAGGTTAATTGGCGGTATTGTAGTTGACGTTGCAGTCAACCATCACCATGATTCTTTCCTTAGTCGTCTTTTACCGCCGACACCCACGGAACGAGACGGGGCCTTCGGCCAGGGAGTCTTCGAACTGCGCGTGTTGCTAGTGATGACATACGGAACTGAGACATTCACAATCGGACTAATAATGCGGCTCGAAGTCGCGCAACCTGCAATGGAAAGGGCTATGCTCGGAGTTTCTCTATTGGATAGAATCAGGATGATATCCGCAGAAGGACCAAAGTAACAGACATAGCTCGAATGATTACACGGTTGAAGTGTCAGTGGGCAGGCTACATATCCCAGAGAACGGATAACCGTTGGGGCAGTAAAGCCCTGGAGTGGCGACCACGCATAGGCTAGCGCAGTGTAGGACGGCCCCAGACTCGGTGGACAGACTATCTCGTAACAATAGCGAGGAGTCGGTGGATGCGGTTTGCACAGTACCACACTCTGTGGCGAGCTATGGGCGAGGCCACCGTCCAGCAGTGGACGTCCGTGGCTGATAGATAGACAAAATTGTTAGTTCATGTTGATGGCGAGCGGGTTGGCGCCGCGCCAGCGACGGCAGCGACTGGATGTAGTTGTACTCACTTGTCGGCGTCGAGCTCCAGCATGAGCTCGAGCAGGTTGATGGCGAGCGGGTTGGCGCCGCGCCAGCGACGGCAGCGACTGGATGTAGTTGTACTCACTTGTCGGCGTCGAGCTCCAGCATGAGCTCGAGCAGGTTGATGGCGAGCGGGTTGGCGCCGCGCCAGCGACGGCAGCGACTGGATGTAGTTGTACTCACTTGTCGGCGTCGAGCTCCAGCATGAGCTCGAGCAGGTTGATGGCGAGCGGGTTGGCGCCGCGCCAGCGACGGCAGCGACTGGATGTAGTTGTACTCACTTGTCGGCGTCGAGCTCCAGCATGAGCTCGAGCAGGTTGATGGCGAGCGGGTTGGCGCCGCGCCAGCGACGGCAGCGACTGGATGTAGTTGTACTCACTTGTCGGCGTCGAGCTCCAGCATGAGCTCGAGCAGGTTGATGGCGAGCGGGTTGGCGCCGCGCCAGCGACGGCAGCGACTGGATGTAGTTGTACTCACTTGTCGGCGTCGAGCTCCAGCATGAG
Organism: Eudemis profundana; assembly: GCA_947034925.1. Classification (NCBI taxonomy): domain Eukaryota; kingdom Metazoa; phylum Arthropoda; class Insecta; order Lepidoptera; family Tortricidae; genus Eudemis; species Eudemis profundana. The sequence goes on from OX344798.1 coordinate 27,958,446, forward strand.
CTCGAGCAGGTTGATGGCGAGCGGGTTGGCGCCGCGCCAGCGACGGCAGCGACTGGATGTAGTTGTACTCACTTGTCGGCGTCGAGCTCCAGCATGAGCTCGAGCAGGTTGATGGCGAGCGGGTTGGCGCCGCGCCAGCGACGGCAGCGACTGGATGTAGTTGTACTCACTTGTCGGCGTCGAGCTCCAGCATGAGCTCGAGCAGGTTGATGGCGAGCGGGTTGGCGCCGCGCCAGCGACGGCAGCGACTGGATGTAGTTGTACTCACTTGTCGGCGTCGAGCTCCAGCATGAGCTCGAGCAGGTTGATGGCGAGCGGGTTGGCGCCGCGCCAGCGACGGCAGCGACTGGATGTAGTTGTAGTCACTTGTCGGCGTCGAGCTCCAGCATGAGCTCGAGCAGGTTGATGGCGAGCGGGTTGGCGCCGCGCCAGCGACGGCAGCGACTGGATGTAGTTGTACTCACTTGTCGGCGTCGAGCTCCAGCATGAGCTCGAGCAGGTTGATGGCGAGCGGGTTGGCGCCGCGCCAGCGACGGCAGCGACTGGATGTAGTTGTACTCACTTGTCGGCGTCGAGCTCCAGCATGAGCTCGAGCAGGTTGATGGCGAGCGGGTTGGCGCCGCGCCAGCGACGGCAGCGACTGGATGTAGTTGTACTCACTTGTCGGCGTCGAGCTCCAGCATGAGCTCGAGCAGGTTGATGGCGAGCGGGTTGGCGCCGCGCCAGCGACGGCAGCGACTGGATGTAGTTGTACTCACTTGTCGGCGTCGAGCTCCAGCATGAGCTCGAGCAGGTTGATGGCGAGCGGGTTGGCGCCGCGCCAGCGACGGCAGCGACTGGATGTAGTTGTACTCACTTGTCGGCGTCGAGCTCCAGCATGAGCTCGAGCAGGTTGATGGCGAGCGGGTTGGCGCCGCGCCAGCGACGGCAGCGACTGGATGTAGTTGTACTCACTTGTCGGCGTCGAGCTCCAGCATGAGCTCGAGCAGGTTGATGGCGAGCGGGTTGGCGCCGCGCCAGCGACGGCAGCGACTGGATGTAGTTGTACTCACTTGTCGGCGTCGAGCTCCAGCATGAGCTCGAGCAGGTTGATGGCGAGCGGGTTGGCGCCGCGCCAGCGACGGCAGCGACTGGATGTAGTTGTACTCACTTGTCGGCGTCGAGCTCCAGCATGAGCTCGAGCAGGTTGATGGCGAGCGGGTTGGCGCCGCGCCAGCGACGGCAGCGACTGGATGTAGTTGTACTCACTTGTCGGCGTCGAGCTCCAGCATGAGCTCGAGCAGGTTGATGGCGAGCGGGTTGGCGCCGCGCCAGCGACGGCAGCGACTGGATGTAGTTGTACTCACTTGTCGGCGTCGAGCTCCAGCATGAGCTCGAGCAGGTTGATGGCGAGCGGGTTGGCGCCGCGCCAGCGACGGCAGCGACTGGATGTAGTTGTACTCACTTGTCGGCGTCGAGCTCCAGCATGAGCTCGAGCAGGTTGATGGCGAGCGGGTTGGCGCCGCGCCAGCGACGGCAGCGACTGGATGTAGTTGTACTCACTTGTCGGCGTCGAGCTCCAGCATGAGCTCGAGCAGGTTGATGGCGAGCGGGTTGGCGCCGCGCCAGCGACGGCAGCGACTGGATGTAGTTGTACTCACTTGTCGGCGTCGAGCTCCAGCATGAGCTCGAGCAGGTTGATGGCGAGCGGGTTGGCGCCGCGCCAGCGACGGCAGCGACTGGATGTAGTTGTACTCACTTGTCGGCGTCGAGCTCCAGCATGAGCTCGAGCAGGTTGATGGCGAGCGGGTTGGCGCCGCGCCAGCGACGGCAGCGACTGGATGTAGTTGTACTCACTTGTCGGCGTCGAGCTCCAGCATGAGCTCGAGCAGGTTGATGGCGAGCGGGTTGGCGCCGCGCCAGCGACGGCAGCGACTGGATGTAGTTGTACTCACTTGTCGGCGTCGAGCTCCAGCATGAGCTCGAGCAGGTTGATGGCGAGCGGGTTGGCGCCGCGCCAGCGACGGCAGCGACTGGATGTAGTTGTACTCACTTGTCGGCGTCGAGCTCCAGCATGAGCTCGAGCAGGTTGATGGCGAGCGGGTTGGCGCCGCGCCAGCGACGGCAGCGACTGGATGTAGTTGTACTCACTTGTCGGCGTCGAGCTCCAGCATGAGCTCGAGCAGGTTGATGGCGAGCGGGTTGGCGCCGCGCCAGCGACGGCAGCGACTGGATGTAGTTGTACTCACTTGTCGGCGTCGAGCTCCAGCATGAGCTCGAGCAGGTTGATGGCGAGCGGGTTGGCGCCGCGGAACACGTCGCGGAAGTCGCGCCGCACCAGCGACGGCAGGGACTGGATGTAGTTGCGAGCCTGCACACACACACCCACGCCGTTACACATATACATTGATTTTGCCACTTTTTTACGGCAGAGAGGGAGGACAATAGAGAGATCTCTCTCCAGGCGGATGTTGTGCCTGGGAACCGAAGTCCGAAGGAAATTAGTTGGAAGTGGATTTTTTTTTAGAAACTGACAAACTCGCAACCCATTCCCGGGCATAGCGATTGTCGGACCGGGTGGTCGGCCGCGGCGTTTCCCTGGGGTCGAACCAGGTCGCTAGCCGGACCACCGGAAGCGGTATATGTAGTGTTAGCGTTGTAAACACTTCGATAGTGTGATGCAGATGGGAATTGTACCGTTTGTATGGGCGTTGATGTAAGCGCCATCTGTCGTGGAATTGCCGTAACTGTCTTCTTCTTCCAACGAGTGTCGCTAGGTGGCAGTCAGGTGTACCATTGTAACTAGTTTCATCATCCTCGTTACATTCTTAGAGTATGATCAGCGGTATTTGGTAGTAACAATACTATATGAACTGGACTGCAAACCGTAAACAAGAAAAATAACACATACAGGGTGTCCCTAAAACCAACTTTTATACGATTAGGGCTGATAGACCAGCTCATAAGAACCTAGATTAAGCAAATTTGACCTCAGTAAAAATCTCTTAGTTTTCGAGATATTGACGCTTTTGTAAAACTCGTGCTAAGTGATACCCTGACTCGGTGTTTTGAGTGTCATTGCTAAAATATCAAGTATTTTACAAATCTGTTTTTTGCTATGTGTGGCCAAATAACTATGCTATTGAACGTATTTTCTATTTTTGCTAATTTATTCAAGCTGTGGACACAGTACAATAACAAAAAAAAATTATTCGATTTTTTTCAAATTTCACCTCTGATTTCGAACTAGCGTGGTGAAAAAAAAATGTACCAACATAACCAGGCACTCAACGTAAAAAAATTGCGCATTTATTGTAGTTTCTAAAATGTTATAAAATTTACTAAACACTGTAATAATTTTTGAAATAATGATATTTTGTTACAAAATTAACTGTCTGCCGCCTTCATCTCATACGATCCGGTTGAACTAAGTTTGCACCTGGCGTGCTTGACATCACATACAAATTAGGTGCAAACTTCACGTAATCGTCAATATCTCGAAAACTAAGAATTTTTTATGAGGTCAATTTTACTCAGTCTCGTTTTTTATGAGCTGGTTTATCAGCCCTGTTCGCCATTTTGTAAAAGTCGCGAATTTTGATAGCCTGGATCAGTCTTTCGAAAGTCATGACTTCAAATTTCAGTATTTTCTTAATCTGCTTTTTGTTTTAAACATTACTTAATAATTATGCTATCATCATACCTTATCAAAATAAATTAGATTTTACGTGATTCAAAATATGACCTCGGATTTGAATCGCGTAATACTTAAAACAAATTTACCATGCTAAAATAAAAAAAAATAACGTAGTTTAAAATAGTAAGATTTTACACACTAGACACCGTAGTTTTTAAGATAATAGCATTTTAATTCAAAAGGAGGTTATACTACAATATTCCATTGGTTAAATTTCGTACCAGAATTTGAATTTCGAACAGAAAAGGTATGATAGCATAATTATTAAGTAATGTTTAACAAAAAGCAGATTAAGAAAATACTGAAATTTGAAGTCATGACATTCGAAAGACTGATCCAGGCTATCAAAATTCGCGACTTTTACAAAATGGCGAACAGGGCTGATAAACCAGCTCATAAAAAACGAGACTGAGTAAAATTGACCTCATAAAAATTTCTTAGTTTTCGAGATATTGACGATTACGTGAAGTTTGCACCTAATTTGTATGTGATGTCAAGCACGTCAGGTGCAAACTTAGTTCAACCGGATCGTATGAGATGAAGGCGGCAGACAGTTAATTTTGTAACAAAATATCATTATTTCAAAAATTATTACAGTGTTTAGTAAATTTTATACCATTTCAGAAACTACAATAAATGCGCAATTTTTTTACGTTGAGTGCCTGGTTATGTTGGTACATTTTTTTTTCACCACGCTAGTTCGAAGTCAGAGGTGAAATTTGAAAAAAATCGAATAATTTTTTTTTGTTATTGTACTGTGTCCACAGCATGAATAAATTAGCAAAAATAGAAAATACGTTCAATAGCATAGTTATTTGGCCACACATAGCAAAATACAGATTTGTTAAATACTTGATATTTTAGCAATGACACTCAAAACACCGAGTCAGGGTATCACTTAGCACGAGTTTTACAAAAACGTCAATATCTCGAAAACTAAGAGATTTTTACTGAGGTCAAATTTGCTTAATCTAGGTTCTTATGAGCTGTTCTATCAGCCCTGATCGTATAAAAGTTGGTTTTAGGGACACCCTGTATACCCATCGCATTGAATATTTCGGCAGTGAAATGAACCTAAAGAAAGAAGGAAAGTTTGAACTGAATTAATTTCGCTAATAATTGCTACGGCTAAATACGGCCGGTCAGACTCTAGAAGTATGTCCCCTGCGTTCCCAACACCAGCTCGCAATCTCAGCCTCCAGCTATTCACGTCATGCGTCGTGCACGTCACGTGTCGTATCTCCTCATAACAAGTTTTTCTCTTGTAACGAGTTTTCTAATGCACTTAAAAAAAGAATAACTTAAATGTAAATCGAAGCGCAAACTGAACTTCAAACAATTTTAACAGACTTTAAAAAAAAAACGGAGATTCTAAATTCGTTGGAATTGTTTAATGTATTTTCCCTGATTACTTAGAGCGGCTGGACAGATTTAGATTTTTTTTTTGTATAAAGGGTTTGTATACGTCGTATGTGGTCTAATTGTCACCAGGTCAGGATTTGAGTGTTTTTGGTATTATTTCCGTTCTTTTCATTCTTTGTTTTAGTATTTCATTTTTTAATCGGACAATCTAATAATTTGAAGTCATTACTGAAATACATTACTAAGCCCTACTAGTCTAAGATTCCAGTATAGAACGACCTTCACCGAACTGGTTAATGGATGAAAAGTATTTTATATTAAATTAATTATGTTGATAAATATATTGCAAGTGGGTTGCCTAAAAAAATTCAGTTCAGAATATTAATAATTAAAAGTTTAAGTTAAATTTGCACCTGGTTGGTATGTGATGCTAAGGAAACGAGGTGCAAACTTAGCTCAACCGCTTAGTATGAGAAAGTTAGAATGAAGTGGGCACGAGTCGGGTCGGGGGGTTCACAGAATAAGCAGATTTTTGGTTTAGGGGCAATTTAGCACATAGCAAGTCGCGCCGCTCCGTGTGTTCTTCACCTACGTGCGATAGAGAGGTCCCAGCGAACCATCCCATGCGATAGAAGAGTGTTATGTGCTCAAATGTCCCTAAATCAAAAATCTGCTCATTTTGTGAACGGGAACCTGTGCCGACTTCATCCTAACTTTCTCATACTAACCGGTTGAGCTAAGTTTGCACCTCGTTTCCTTAGCATGTGATGCTAAGGAAACCAGGTGCAAATTTAAATTAAACTTTTAATTTATCATATTCTGGACTGCAATTTTTTAGGACCCACTTGCAATATATTTATTAACATATTTAATTTAATATAAAATACTTTTCATCCATTAACCAGTTCGGTGAAGGTCGTTCTATACTGGGATCCTCTACTATACATAAAAAGCATAAAATAATTCAAAATATTGGGCTATATAGGGGTTTTTGCAAAATACCGGTTCCGAGCTATGATTATAAGTATGTCTGTCTATGGTAATTTGGGTATTTTACTTTTGCATCGATTATGAAAGAGGATAGATCGTAAAGTTGTAAACGAATCAAGCGAGAATTTAAAAAACCTCCCCATGCAGGGGCGTATTTACCCTAGGGCCATCCGGGCCATGGCCCGGGGCGCCAATCAGCTAGGGGCGCCAATCGGCCAGGGACGGCATAGCCGCCCCGGGCCGATTGCCTTTAATTCTGGTTTTGGCACCATTCAACTGACTTTTAGTTCTCACCTTTTTTATTTTATCGAAAATACTGTCTTAAGTTAATTTTCGTCAATACGGAGCGCGTCTGTTACGTGGTAAGTACAATAAGTATAGGTATGCTCCAAATAAGTGCGCGATCGGGCGGGGCGCAGAGTGAAGAAAGGACGGTTTGCGGAAAACAACGCAAGTATCCAGTAACCTTGTCACCTGAAAGTACGGGGTACTTTGCGAAAATCCAGTAATTCTGATTTTTTGCAGACTTGTTTATGATGTTGAATGAATAATCTAAGTTTGTGACCTCGAGCGCCAAACGCAACTTTGTCAAAAATCTAAAAAATCGCGAAAATTTCGGTTTTCAGAATTTGGCGATTATAACCCTAAAGAACTAATTTTTGATAGTACCTTCTCAAGACGTTTTTAAACTACACTAAATTTTCTACAATATGGCATAATAAAATTATCTCTGTAGACCCAATAGTTTCCGAGATAAAGGTTTTCAAAATTCGTAATTTTTTCGAACTTCGCAATTTTGGTGAGGACATTGATTTGCTGACCATCCTCACTGCGATCGGTGCCGCCCTTCCAAGAGGGCTAAAATAACTAAATTTATTGATTTTGAACAACTCAATTTACTAACTAATAAACGTATTAACTTTTTAGGGTTCCGTAGCCAAAATGGCAAAAACGGAACCCTTATAGTTTCGTCATGTCCGTCCGTCTGTCTGTCTGTCTGTCCGTATGTCACAGGCATTTTACTCAGAAACTACATGATGGATAATTATTGATGAAATTTGGAATATAGGTGTGTTTTATGAGCCGCTACTTAGTTTGGTATATAAATAATTAAAATAAATATTTTTAGGGGGGCACTCCATACATGTTAAAGACAGTAAAAAAAATGTTTTCAGCAAATATCAACGTGTGGTACATAGTTCGACAGCTCTTTAAAAAACACTATAAGGTTCCTAAGTAATGTTTTTGATTAAGTGAATGTATTTGGAAATAATCGCTCCGAAAGTTGTGTAAATTGTGTCCCCCCCCTCTATTTTCTAAACCGTGCGTCCGAAAAATATGAAAAAAATCACGAAGGTAACGCTTAATTAATACTTTCAACGAAAATTATTTTTAATAAGATCGAATTAACCGTTTTTGAGTTATTGCCGATAAACTGCGCTTCTCAACAAAAGGACGTAATTGCTATGAAGATACGCTCTTTTGTTGTTGTACTTTTTTTACATCGTATTTTTTAGCTTTTAGTTAGTTACGGCTATGGAACCCTACAATGAGCATGGTCCGACATGCTCTTGGCCAGTTATTTTGTCCTTACCTTTTTTATTTAATTATTCGTAGCTTAGCTTGTCACGTACAAGGCTTCGATAGTATAACAGGGGTTACAAAGAATCAGGGTCAAAATTCATTCAAAACGACAGAATATTGCAAAAAAATGCGAAGTTCGAAAAAATTATAAACTTTGAAAGGCTTTATATCGGAAACTATTGGGTCTACAGAGACAATTCTAGTCTCATGGGTATTGTAAATTTAGTCTACCTTAAAAACGTCCTGAAAAGGTACCTTCCCAATTTTTTACGGCTTTTCGATTTTTAACAAAGTGAAATTCCGCTCTCGAGGCAAAGTATAAAGACGAACAAGTAGTCCAACTTCGGCCGTTTTGGCGCGCGCGACACTTATTCACAAAGACGCGCGATAGCTCGTCTGTGTGAGTGCAATCCATACTGGAGCAATCTTATTTCTTTGCTTATTATATTATAGCTACTGTACCAACTGGATTATTATAAATCAGTACTACCAGATTTGTCCCAAGCTCTGATGTTCTGGATTATAAGTAATAAAATCATCATTAATGGCTTTGTAAACAAATTAGTACACCGCAAAAAAAAATAAGTAGACGTAGAGTATTTTTTCTATTTAAATAATTTTTTTCCTTGACTTCTGGGGCGGCGAAACATTATTGGCCCGGGGCGCCAAATTTCAAAATACGCCCCTGTCCCCATGTTTACACAACACATTTGGCATCGACACAAACATAGAACACGGGTGATCATCAACACAACAGTAGTCACAGCAGAAATACATACATACGAGGCACCGAGCTAGCGCAACCTGGCCGCGACTCCGTTAGTCGCGCGATCGAGTCGCCTGTCACTTTCACACTAATACTGAACGGAAAGGGAGAGGTAGTGTTTGTAGCGAGTCGCGCGCCACAGCTGTGCCAGCGGCGAGGGCGGGCGGGTGACTCACACGTACACATGTTATCTGTGTAGACACAGCTGTACAGACGTGCAAAATACTCTGATTTCGATAGTCTTATGCTATTCGATTCATTAATTGGACGTAGTTTAGCGAAAAGGATCCAATCCACGAGGCAGATTTACATGGACTTTCATACAAAACTGTGTTGTGGATTGGATCCTTTTCGCTAAAATACGTCCAATTTATAAATGTTGCTGCCCAGGTTAATTTGGGTGCAAAACAAAAACATTGTATGTATTGAACCTTTTTAGGAAAATAAAAGTTTAGGCACTGGTCCCACTGCCGGCGAGTAAACAGTAAAGTTGGGCGAGTAACGGTTCATTGCGGGCTGACCGGGCAGTGTGATCGACCTGTCCAGATCCGCAATGTAATGCTACTCGCGCAACTTTACTCGCTCACTCGCCGGCGGTGGGACCAGTGCCTTAAAGTGATACAATGAATTTGTTTAACACAATGCTGCCATTTGGTCTTCCAGTAAACTTGGCCAGAAATAATTAACTTTAGCGTCGCATAACCATTAATCGGTCGCAAAGCGTTACGTTCGCTGTAAATACAAATTAGGTTTCAAGTAAAAGCCGGCATAGTTTCCCAGATAGCGCCTTACCTCTTCGCTTCTAATTTTGTGAATGGTGTCTTGGTCGGGCTTCCCGCACATGAACAATATCCTGGTGAGGTGGTCGATATCTGCGCGGAGGTTAAGGTTACAAGCACAAACGACAAGCGGCGCAGACGAAGCGGTTAAACAAGCGGTTACATCCACTCCAATCATGGGGAACATACCTTATCCTATTTTTATTTAAACAATGACTATTTCGGACTTAACTTTTTATTACTTGAAAGTCTTGAAACTATAGTACTATCAACGTAACACGACCTTCGGCGGCAATATACTTAGGGAGAATAGTGAGAATAATTTATATGCCAAACAACTTTCATATCATAAAGGTTTCATATCTGGGAAATGAGTAACCCGACAAACTTTAACCACGTATTCCTGATGTCATTACAAGTAAAAAACGTTGTATCAACATAGGTCGAATTCCGTCATTTTACATTACTAGTTTTTTGGAACAAAATGAATCAGTAAATTCAGCCCCTCCTTGTAAACATGTCCTTACTGGAGGAAAAGATATCATAAAGGAAAAAGAAGTTAAAATGAAAACAAAAGGTAAATTTTTTGGCCTCGTATTTCCTTACCATCGAATACTACGAAAGGTTAATTGCTGTTTAGCTAGCGGAATAAAACATGAAGTAAAAGTATCTTAGTCACATTTATTAGGGCTTGTTACACACTTGGGAGTTTTCATTTTTAAAATGATGAATATCTTGGAAAGTAAACGTTTTTCGACTATACATTATATAACGTCTTTTACTCCCAATAGTCGTTAGAATATATAGTTAAAGTTTGTCGGGTTACTCATTACCACCGTGTTTAAGTAATGTTAATGAATTGGAGTGACAATGGTTCTCACACTAGGCTTAGGCAGCGTCGTGAGAACCAATTATAAGACAAGCGCCGTAGCGGTACGTCTAGTGATGGGTCGGCGGTAACATTCCCGTTACCAGTAAGTTTCCAACTGGAATATTACTAGTAACTTACCGGTAAGTTACCCACGATCGGTAAGATTGGGTAATATTGAAAAAAATGTTAGAAAGTAGATGTTTTATTCGTGTTAAGTACTAACAGAGTTTACATTGCACCGATTTTTAATCATAAAAGTTACAAATCTTTTTTAAGTTAGTAAATTACCAATCTTACCAGTAACATTCTCAATGTTACTGGGTATTTTCCCAATGCTACCGGTAATATTACCAGGTAAGATACGAAACTACAGTTTTACTTGAGATTTATTGATCAATTACTTAGTTCAAGGAGCAATATGAATATCTGGAGGCACGGTAGTGCCCCGCCAAGTCGAGCAAAACAAAGGCACGGCCGTACCATCTTTTTTTCAAAGCCATTCAAGCCATTTTCAGCCTCCTGTAGTTTTGTGCTGGCTAAAGCTAGAAACCTTGAATTTACAGGGATATATAGGGCATAATAAGACTTAAATATATTTTCAATAACATTTAATTTGAACGTGTAGTTTAACAACTATTGCACGTCAAAGTTCTTTAGTTTTGTCCCTGACTGACTGACTGACCGATGATCACCATAATTCTAAGGTACTTCTAGCAGACACACAAGCTCCATTTTTTTAGCTGTTAGGCTATCATCTCATGCAAGACCTAAAAATATTCCAATTTCATAATCATCAATATATAAACTGCATAAGTAAGTTTGTAATCCTATATAAATATATGCGATTACAAAGTTACTTTTGTAGTTCAAATATGGGAATAGAATGGATTGGAATGTAATAATAAAGGAAGACCACTTACAAAAAGAAATGAAATCCCATCAAAAACATTACATGTAAAAAGGTGTAAGTTTTGCAACGCAATCTATCCATTCTATTTCCTATTTGAACTACAAAAGTAACTTTGTAATCGCCTGTATTTATATAGGATTACAAACTTACTTATGCAGTTTATATTGATGATTATGAAATAGCAATATTTTTAGGTTTTGCATGACATGATAGCCTTACAGCTAAAAATTTGGAGCTTGTGGGTCTGCTAGAAGTACCTTAGAATTATGATGATCATCAGTCAGTCAGTCTGTGACAAAACTAAGGAACTTTGACGTGCAATAGTTCTTAAACTGCACGTCGAAATTAAATGTTATTGAAAATATGTTTAAGTCTTATTATGCCCTATATGTCCCTGTAAATTCAAGGTTTCTAGCTTTAGCCAGCACAAAACTACAGGAGGCTGAACATGGCTTGAATGGCTTTGAAAAAAAGATGGCACGGCCGTGCCTTTGTTTTGCTCGACTTGGCGGGGCACTACCGTGCCTCCAGATAATCATATATTGCTCCTTGAACTAAGTAATTGATCAATAAATCTCAAGTAAAACTGTAGTTTCGTATCTTACCTGGTAATATTACCGGTAGCATTGGGAAAATACCCAGTAACATTGAGAATGTTACTGGTAAGATTGGTAATTTACTAACTTAAAAAAGATTCGTAACTTTTATCATTAAAATTCGGTGCAATGTAAACTCTGTTAGTACTTAACACGAATAAAACATCTACTTTCTAACATTTTTTTCAATATTACCCAATCTTACCGATCGTGGGTAATATTACTGGTAATGTTACTGGGAATATTCCCGCCTTTAGTAAGTTACCGGTAGCGACCCATCACTAGGTACGTCACAACATGCATGTGGATGGCTTTTACGACGAACAGGCGAGTAGATACTCTCGGGCAACCGCTTAAGGTACATTTTAAGACAATTCATTTTCACGACGTAATTTAAAAAAAAAAATTGTCTGTTTTTCTATGAGTGTCGTCGTTCTCAAGGAATTAGGTAATCAGTGCGATTTTAAATAAGAAAAACCCCAAAATTGTGATTCTGAAAAGAAATGTCCGTCTACTTACAGACTCGGAGGATATTTTCTGCATGAACTCCTGAGCGGGCGTTCCGAGCACTTCCATGATCAAGTTTAACTGATGGATATCTGTTCTCCATTAAGGTTAAGGCCGAGTGCGCACATGCTGCACTCAATACACAGGAATGTTCAAATGTCGTCTCGATGACTGTCTTCTAATGGAAGAATTCAATACCATGCAGTTGTGAATGTCTATTGTACGACGGACGGTGAGAAACTACTTAGTATTATGTCGGAGTGATGGATCGACTGCTCCTCGTAGTCTGTATGTATGACAGTTTATCATTTACATTCAATACTGCAAAACAAAACTAAGGCAAAAGCTTCTCAACTAAGAACATTGAGACACCATCTACACTAATTCTATAATGTAACTGCGTGGACAATCGCAGACTGAAATCAAAATTGCGGCATTTGGTGTTGAAGAGTTAAAACAGATGCTAAAATTACATAATAATGATTGATGTTTTTAAAAAATCATGCTTAAAGCTCGGATACCGGTATTTTCTCCGTCAAAAAATACCGGTATTTTTCCTTCCTTTGGTTTATTATTTCATTTTTAATCGGACAATCTAATAATACGAAGTCATTACTCAAATACATTATTGAAGCCTACATAATAAGCAGTCTATTTCGGGGTATCTCCAAAATACCGGTTCCGAGCCCTGCTTAAAGTTAACATATTGTTTTTGATCAATTTCAAAATAAGTTTGCTGATAATCCATATTCAAATGTAATCACACCAGCACCTGCTACAATACAGTGGCAAACATCACTATACGGATACGGGCAGTCGCGGTTGGAACACATTCCAATGTCCAAGTAGTTACATTATAGATCAATATGACACCAGTATACGTGATGAAACGGGCACGCTTAAACATCCAACACATAGGTTCCCAAAGTGGTCCGTACCCCTCCCCCCTTTCACAACAATTTTTTATCGTGTGGGGGGGCCTCAAAATTTTTTATCATGCCTAAGCGGAGCGGCAAGTCAAAAAAGTTTGGCAACCTATGATCTAACACAACCTAGCTGCCATGGGAATAGAGTAGTGTCAGATATTTTAGCATGCCATTATCACATTGCTGGCGATTGTACAGCGGTAGCATGACGACAAACTATACTCGGGCCAGACCAAGCCGATTCGACTGACATCTTTCTTAAAAGCAGTAGAATACGGTGCTGCCAATGTTAGGTAAAACCGTTGGGATTCATCGTGTCGTATCGACGCCACGCCACCTCTGTACAGTAGGGCAAGAAAGTGCTCTGCCATTTTTGGCTAGTTCTTATTTTTCTATGGAACATGACGTCATCGAACAAAATGAGAGTACAAAATAAGAAAAAGGCCTATTTTCATACAAATAAGTTCGAACCGTACTAAAATCACCGAAATACTGAAACTAGGTCAAAAAAATATAACATCATGTTCCATATAACTACCCCCAGTTTTCAACTCTATCAAGTGGTATTCGAGTTAGAGCATTGTGTCGGGTCTCTAGCCCTGAGTGCCCCCCCCCCCCCCTGGCACGGTAAAGGATACGGTCGGAGCCCGGGAAGAGCGTGCGGCCGGTGAGCAGCTCGGCCATGATGCAGCCCACGGACCAGATGTCGACGGTCTGGTTGTAGTGCATCCAGTTGAGCATGATCTCCGGCGCGCGGTACCACCTGTGGGGACATTGCTGATCTCACCAACCGCTGGGAATTCATGCTGAGCGGGGTGAACCCTTACACTTTTTGGTTTAGATTTGGTTCGAAATCTCAAGCGGCCCGAATTAAAGACCGCTCGCGTTCTTCTAGCGGTTTCTATTCTGCTAAACGGCACCAATTATTCGATTACATTGAAAGATAATAACGGCGGCTACGGGAAATTTTGAGTAAATGGAATAATGGAGGTGTTTAGTAATCATAAATCCTACGGTTGGCAGCACGGTGGCGAAAGGTTTATATGACTGTGGATGTCGAAACCTTATAATGTGATTGGAGGATTTTAAAAACTGCTGTCAAAAAGACCTTTCACCGACGTGCTGCCGGATTTACGAAAATCCTCATTTTGCAAGAAATTGTGTAGACACTTACCTTGTGGCGACGTAGCCGGTCATTTCGATCTCGGTAGGTCTCGCCAGGCCGAAGTCCAGGATCTTCAGCTCGCAGTCTTCATTGACTGCGATGTTGGACGGTTTCAGGTCCTTGACAATGATAAGCCATCCTAATAATTTAGTACATTCGTAAAGATATATATTGACTTACACATTTCTACCAAATTTCCTAATCCATTTTAGTTTTACGTTAGTTTAGAATGTTAATTTCTTAGAACAACACGGAAGGGCGTCGCCATACTGCATTTTTCTAATACTTTCCCCTCTGCTACTATTAGTGGGGGGTGATAGACGCAGCACACATTTACACACGCGTACATGAAAAATCGTCTATCACTACAAAATTAACACTTAACCAGAACAACATATTGGCCAATTCACATTCACAATTTCACAATGATACATTTTGCATTGAAAAAGTAACGTGACGCACAACATTGATAAGTCTAGCAGGACTCCATGGCAACGAGTGCTTGCATGTTCATCAACTAGTAAACAAACTTAAAATAATGTTAAATTAGATTTTTGTATTTTTTTATGTTTTAAAGGAAGTAAATAATGATAATGTGATTCTAAATACTTTATATGTCAAAGGAAACACCATCTCTTTGTACAAACGAAGACACAGTTAAGTGACCAGACCTTAATACATTGTAAAAAGGGTGACAAGTGGTCAGTTAGCAGTGTCTTCGATTACGTTTGACGTGTTAGATATTTTCTTTTTGCAGCAAAATACAGAACAATTCGGCATATTCACGGAGTTCTCTTCAGGTGAGTTACTGGATTTAATCTGACAACTAATCCAATTGCAACTAGTTTTATAGAACGAATATGATCACTGGCTCAAATTGCTTGGCAGAGGGGAGATAAAAGTAAGGCCGCTCCCTACGAACTCCGCGTTGCTCTAAGGTTAATTTGATATTTAGTTTTAATTTAAATCCTACTAATATTATAAATGCAAAACTTTGTGAAGATGTTTGTTACCTAATAACGGGGTAACAACTGGATGGATTGACCTGAAATTTGGTATGCCATTAGGCCAAGTCCTGGATTGAAACATAGCATACTTTATATCCCGGTGGTAAATAGTTCCCTTGGGACAGACAGAAACGGGAAAAACGCGGGCGAAGCCGCGGGTAAATGCTAGTTTATTATAATTGTAAAGTTTAATATGAAATGTAAGTTATACATTTAGATGAAGAAATTTAGATTTTGTATTTAACATTGAGTCCGTTGGGAACATAGAAGTTTTCTTTGTTTATTGGCCATCAGTCAGCAAACTGTAGGCTGATACACTGACGCGAAGATGATATAGCTTCATATTGGGACATTTTAATTCAACTTCAGGAATTTTGAAGTTATACCCATTTGATTCTCACAGTATCGTAATAGCCTATAAAGTCTACTTCTACTAACGTAATAACGAATTATAAAAAGTGTTACCCTGTGTATAATTCCCGCAGAGTGTATGTACTTGAGTCCGCGGAGTATCTGGTAGACCAGGAACTGCACGTGGTCGTCGGAGAGCTTCTGCGTGCGCACGATGTTGTTGAGGTCGGCGCCCATCAGGTGCGTCACCAGGTACACCTGCTGGAACTCCTCCAGGGTCTTCTCGGGGCTGAACACATCCAGCAATCCTAAATGAGACAGATGAATTCTTAACTCTGTCACTCAGTTCAAAATGCGTATAATACAGTGCCATGAAATTTTGGTACAAGACAAATAAAACTATATTCTGGGCTTTAATATTTTTCAATTTACCCAGATTTTAAGCTTATTACATGATGACTTTCTTAGTTGAGAGTTGAGAACCAGTTAGGGCAGTATCTTCATTTTTACCTGACTGCGGTAAAGCCCAAAGGAGGGTTATGTCAGAATAGTTTGAATACTCTCACAAAATGCTTCATGTAATGGTTACTACTTATGTCTTATGTAATAATGCAATTTTACCAATAACATTCTCATGGTTCATGTGCTTCAACATGCGCAGCTCGCGGTAAGTGCGCTTGGCGTGCACGGCCGACTGGAACGGCCGCGCCAGCTTCTTGATTGCCACCTTCATGTTGTGTAAGCTGTCTATGGCAGAGCTGCAAACAACATTATTCTCTATGGTGTCTGATACATGGGCATCCAGTTAAAATATTTTTGCGTCTAATTTAAATTGGTAAGAAATTTACAGTTTGGAACTTTCTTATAGTTCTACTGTGCTGTTAGTCTAATAAAGTTGATTGTTACTTTAATTTTTTGAATATAATTAGTGAGTTTTGGTTTTCACCCTATGATATAATCAAAATATAATAAAATATAAAGTATGGAGCAATAAGGTCCTACAAAAATGATGTTGATTTTGCCCCATAATGCCCACTTGTTAAAACCAATATGTCTTATGTATCAGTGGGGCTGATAACCAACTTAATGTTTACTATGTTTGGGTCTAAAATCATTTATGACAAATATTAATATTAAGTTTGTAACTAACTATCTGACACAGGTGAATAAACACCAACTAGGAGGACTCCACAAATCTATATTGTACCATGTTTACTTTAAATGTAATAAACATTTTCATTTTCATAAACATTTTCATTTCATTTTCAAGTTTGAGAAGACGCAATTTCAAAAAGTTTTCATATTGTTCTACAGACAAAAAATTGAGCCGTGACCTGCAAGAAAAGACACAACAAACACGAACTTTTTGTCCCTGTCTTGGCACCATATACTGAAATGCTGTCTCTTTCGTTCGGAAATATTCAGATTTGGAGCTACTGAGCTATAAGAGCTACTGAGCTTATAAGAGCTAAATGAGCTGTTGACACACTGTGAAGCTACTGACCTAAAAGAATGATACATATGTAGTTTTGAGAGCTAAAGATTCATATCACTTTTCAATTTAGTGACACATTTTGCGCATGTCTAGTGAAAGGGACTACCCGTCTATGCACGGCATCAACAGGCAAACATCAATATATGAAATACAAACAACTAAACCCGTTCCGCCCACGCAGGGGCATTGCACTGGTTTGCATACTAATATCATAATTCCCCATACTCTCACTTAATGATGACTGTACTGTCTGATTATAAATACTTACTGGCATGGTGCCTGACGCTTATTCTAAACAAATACGTACCAAACTTGACCGTAGGCGCCGGAACCTACTGGTGTAAGCATCTGATATCGCTCTGGTACGATCCATTCTGTCTTGTTGATTTCCACTTTATAATACTTAGGCATATTTATTGCTTGTTCGATTCCTTTTAAAACAACTAACAAACACACTGGCCTATACTAAATCGCAGTCCCGATACCTATCTCGCTAATTTAGTTCACTTTATCACGTAGGAAATTGAAACTTTGGCATTTGGCAGTGCCGCGGAGAGCGAGAATAGGAATCCTATTTCTACGGTTGGAATGTAATCGGCATCATTATCTGAAACGGATTTATATTTCCAGAATATCAAATTTTAGACCAGTTACACCATTCAGTATACTTTGATGTATACTGTATGTCATCGAAAATTGAAATTATCACTAAATCTTACATTAAATTTATCATTTTTACATATTTTCTTCGTAACCTTATGTATTTTTCCTAGAACGGAACACATGCTCGTGATAATAGAATAGACCCAAATTAAGGCGAGTTATTCATGTTCATATAGTTGTGCTCTAAAGGTGGATTTAGACCAAACGAATTCTAACACATTCTAACCCCACTCTACCAAATTCTTTGTGTGTACACAAAGAATTTGGTAGAGTGGGGTTAGAATGTGTTAGAATTCGTTTGGTCTAAATCCACCTTAAAGTTTGAAAGCATAAGTATGTACGAATATACAGATATTTCAACGTTTTTACAAAACTGATAATAATAAATTGAAAAATCCGTTAATTAATATAATTTTTTGACGAACTATTCATAAATAATAAATTAACAAAACGAAACACGTACATTCAAATACCTACCTCAAGCCGACGAGTGAAGGTACTGGCACATTTGCTTATTAATAGCACATAAGCATGCCACTAATGAGCACTAATCATTAGTGGCATGTATTCCGTTGTGGCATGTGTGTCTAGTCATTGCCACTAATCATCATCATAAATTTAAGAGACTTGCAGGATTTGCTCTTGTCGGTGGAGTAATCGCCATTTCGTTCTCTTTTCTGCTACCATCTTGAGCTCCTGATACGACGTCACATTGATTTTCCTTTAAGCAAGCTTAATTCGAGCTTAACCGCTGTTTGATTTGTAAGCACGCTACCTGAGGCGCGGGTGGAAGGGGCATGCTTCAAGCTCACTGCTCGTCTGTGGTCACAGGGGTGGATTGTATTTGAAATAATTTTTGAACATCTAGGCGCCGTATTGGATTTAATTCTAGAATAAAAGAACAACTGATGAGTTTATTTAAAAATGCCATTCATGTTTGCTGTTGAATGGATGTCGTAAATATGGTGGTTTAAATATTGCACTATAAAGGTGGATTTAGACCAAACGAATTCTAACACATTCTAACCCCACACTACCAAATTCTTTGTCTACACACAAATAATTTGGTAGAGTGGGGTTAGAATGTGTTAGAATTCGTTTGGTCTTAATCCACCTTTGTATCAAATCTTTTGGTTTCTGAATGAACTCATCAAACGTCAACGGACTGTCACCTTTTCATTTCAGAGTATTTTCTTGGTTATTAGAAATTTACCCAAGATTATTGATAACAAAAACCTGTAAAGATGTCACAAACGGCAGGCGTGAAGCCTATGTCCATTGCTGGCCGCGTGGTTTCAGAACGAGAAAGATGTTTAGGAATGACCGACACTGAAAGGGCTTGGCGTAAACAGTGGCTGAAAGATCAAATTTTGTCATCCAATGAGCCCGTGCACGTCGAGGAGTACTGGAGA
This sequence comes from Eudemis profundana, assembly GCA_947034925.1. Lineage (NCBI taxonomy): Eukaryota > Metazoa > Arthropoda > Insecta > Lepidoptera > Tortricidae > Eudemis > Eudemis profundana. The sequence continues at coordinate 27,977,506 of OX344798.1, forward strand.
GAACGCACCAATCCCATCCGTAGGTTCTACCGAGCGCCCTTAGATAAAATCTTTACTGGCCTGAGCGGAGTTCTGGTAAGGTTACATAACAAAAATAACCTACAGATTTCCATAACAACAACCCCTTAACCACTCACTGACGGTTCCAGGGCGCCGACCGAGCTGCGAACTACAGATACATCACTGGAAAACTGGGATTAATTGCAGTGGGAATCCTGGCTACCCACTACTACTTCAAATACAATGGAAATGTGAGTTCTGTTAATCTTCATTAGAATTCTATTTTTTTTTATTAAATTTGACTCACAGTCAAAAATATCTATGCTGACAATCATTCAGAAATTAAGGGTTCGCGCAGACAGAGCGCGGTCTAGCGTTCTGAGTTCCGCGTTCCGAGTTCTGCGTTCTTTCGAATGTACTGAGTCCCTTACGATAATGCACACAGCAGGCGGCAGCGGTCAATACACAGAACTCTGAACGCAGAACTCGGAACTCCAGACCGCGCTCTGTCTGCGAGCGCTCTAATGAATACCAACTTCTTTTGCAAAGGCAATAAATTGCACTATTATTTTGGTCTTTTTCAAAACGTGTATGTACATATTTATGACCTCAATAATGTAATTAAGTTTGTCATTGCTAGTGATATTTATCAAATAGGCACTAGAAGGGCATATTAGAAAACGTGTTTGTTTTAGGACTGGACCAAGAAGGGAGGCTGGAGAGTGCTGAGAACCAAGCCTATGGTTCTGCCTGGACAGCCTGGGTTCCCATACAAATCTGAGAAACATGCCCCAGCTGACTATGCAGACAGGGGCTTCAAGAAAGCAGCCATTTAAAATGGAATTAGGGAGTAATTAGGGGGTCATTCTACTTGTCATATTGATAGAGAGTGGTGGAAGTTAATTTATAACATCTCTATCTTAATAAAATGTAGTTAAAGCAAAATAATCTTTAAATTTCCAAGATTCCTACATCAGTTGTTGGAGTTGGGTTCAGTAGCTAACTTTCTGTTATTCTTGTGTAGTGCAATAAAGTAATTTTATTTAATATTCACAATAGTTTGAATCAAGTATCGAAGTGGTAAAGTAGTCAGTAGTGAAGTAGGTAATTTATTCTCCTTGCTACAAGGTAGGTCATCGAGTATGCCTTTGTTTCCTTTTTTGGGTAAGATAAATAAATACACTAATATTCAAGCAAAATGTATTCCTTCCAAATTGAAGGCATGCAGGAGCTTCATGAAGTCATCAACATCCATGGTCCTGGCTCTCATTTGGTCAGCATTAGCATTTGTTAAGATTTCTTGCACCTTTTGTTTGATATCAAAGTCCTCTGGAATTTCCTGTAAAGAGAACATTTACGTTTTATCTTAGTTGGCATTGTATTTGTTAAACTTAAAACTATTTTGGCTTCAGTGATTTTATGCCACTCCCGGCCATTGGTCAGTGACTTTTCCCGCACGCTATGCATACGAAAAAAAGCCTGTCTGGCCAAGTGTAGACATAAAATTATGCACACAACATGGGAGGTAATAAAGAAAGCCCTCGATCGCATATTTAAGTCCCTCGCTTGCAAACATCTGCAATCTCGGCCTTTCTTTGTTTTACCATTCTAGTTGTGTAATGTACTATACCCTATCAGTCTAGTGAACAAAGTCAAAGTATTCTACTGATAAAAGTAACTTACTACTTACTTAGTACTTTGCAAATACCATGCATATTATTATACCTTATTGTGCAAAGAACAATGCACTCTGTAGTTCTTCTCCAGCACCGCCATGGTGGTGGCATGTTTGAAACCCGCTGACAGTGTTTTGTTTTTCCTAACAAATGCTATTCTGGTGAGGCCATCCCACTCTACAAAGTTGATGGGGGGAGGGGGGTTTCTGGGCTCTATCCGCACAACACTGGACTCCACCTTGGGAGGAGGTCTGAAGTTATTTTTTCCAACCTGAAACAAATATAAATCATTATTGAACTTAAAAATAGACTCAAATAGGTACCTAATAAATAAATACAGCCAACTTTGTCAAGGATATGTTACATTGAAGTTACTTGTTTTTCACCTTTTTTGTTCATTTAGTTCCTTGTATTTTAATGTTTTTAAGACATGTACAGTCAGCTCCAGAGATAAGTAGCCCCCCTGTCATACATTCGTAGTATGGCATATACATTGTTACTTATCTTTAAGTTTGAACATAAATCTATGTGTAATTTGCGTATATCGTCGACCGTAGGCTGAATTATGGTAAGGGACAGGCAAAACAATGTCCCTTACCTAATTCAGCCTACGGTCGACGATATGTCGCCGCCTACTGGTTTAGTTAGCCATTTGGTTAGCTGCCTAGCCTTTTCATTAACACTCTCCGTAGTTTAGGCTAGGTTTGTTAGTCAGCTTGTGTCCCTCAGAGCAGGAATAGAAGCCCTGCGCAGAGGGGCTTTGTCGACCTGCTGGTGAGTCATAGTTTAGTGAAAATGCTAGGCAGTTAACCAAATGGCTAACTAAACCAGTTGGCTGTGATATATACATAAAACAAAGTCGGGTTAGTTACACCACGTTTAACTTGAGAATGGATGGACCGATTTTTATCCTTCTGATCTTTGATTTTTTTGGGTTAGTCTCTACTCCAGATAACAGAATAACTATTAAAACATCTACAAAATTAAAAAAAATTGAGGGTAAGCTAGCACTAGTTAAAATATACCTTCATAAGCATATCAACACGGGCCAGCAACTGTGTATTTATAGACAATCTGCAGTAATGTTTGTCCCCCGGCTTGGCAACCAGTCTCTGTGCGAACTCCTGCTGGAACATGAGCACTGCGCACCGGAAGAACGGTCTGTGCAACAGCAGCTTGAACACCAGCGGGGAGCTGATCTGGTACGGAATGTTGGCTACACATATGTCGAAGAAGGGTAGCTCTGTCTTCAATACGTCACCCACAAGTATCTGAAGCTTTGCTTGATAAGGTGTGCCTTGAACACGCTTCTGCAATTCGGCAACCAGTCTAGCAGTAAAAATTACACATGTTAAATTCTATTTACATACAATTTTATTCTTTCTACCAGACCACAAAAGAAAACAAAAATTTTAAATCTAAAACCGCATTTTAAATGGAAAAAACAGGCATGGCAATTGTTACCATGACATCTCTTGTTACATGCAAAATAAAAGTTACCTCGTATCAATTTCACAGGCTACAACTTTTTTTACTCTGTCCAGTAGTTTCACGGTCATGTTACCAGTACCAGGACCTATTTCGAGAGCTACATCAGTTGGTCGTAAGCCAGACTTGTCCAACATAGAGGTTATAATCAGCGGATTCTTCAGGATATGTTGACCGAAGTCTTTGTTGAACTGGATACCTGCAAATTTTATATAGTGAATATGTAAAAAAAAACTACTATTTATAAACAGAACACGATTTTAACCTTAAAGATAATACTTATTAGGAATTTCAATATACACTCACCTTGTTTAGCGATTTCATTATGAACCCTGGTTTTCTTTTCAGCTTTAATTTTAGGCATTTTCTAAATTTTAGTTTTACACGTGAGGAAAGCCTAACTAAAGAAGGAAGTGTCAAGTGTCAATCAAAAATAATATTGATTGTCAATAGTGACAGCTGTCATTCTAAAAAAAACTTGTTTCGTTGTACGTTACATCGGAGGTGACTTACAAATAACGAACGTATCCTTTATTTTTTTCTTTACTATGAAAAGACAAAATGGTGCTCTTAAAATAAGATTTTATTTATTAGGGCTAATGAAAATAATTATCACGAGTATGTGCAGGAAAATAATGCCTCAGTGACCTTGACCTCAATTTACTGACCACGTGGAATGAAACGTACGGTTATGTATTATTTATAAGTTGGATATTCTAAAAATCTAAAATTCATCTAAAACAAATCTAATGGGTTAAATCAAACTCAAAATACGACCTTCACATTTTTGCTTTCCCAGTTAAATTAAGAAATATTTTCGAAGATCTTCGAACTATAATTTGAAAAAGGTTGTCGTCACAAACATAATCGATAATCAATTTTTATATCTGGCAAGTCGTCAAATTTTTGGCATGGTTGATCTTTACGGGACCGAGTGAAATAAAACCGATTTGTGGAATTATTATGAAAATGGAGTGGAAACCCGAACAAGAAGGATTAAGACAAATATTAACACTTCTCAAGGAGTCACAATCACCTGATACAGCTACACAAAGAGCTGTTCAACAAGTATCCTTTTCATAAGTACCATGTCGATGCTCTTAACGGCGTGCGTATTTTTTGTATCTGTAACCGCTTTATTCTTTATTTATCATGTTTCTTAGGTATTTTTTAGCATATAATGCAATGAGCTACCGCATGTTTTACATCATAGTGTGTGATTATGGCGAAGGCGTCTCAACGCTTCATCATAAATCGATTTTTCCGACATGACAGTCATTGACAGCATTCGATTTGTACAACAATTTTCTTGACTCTTATCATCTCAGAAATTGGAAGAATTGAACAAATATCCCGATTTCAACAACTATCTGATATTCGTTTTAACTAAATTAGTCACTGAAGAGGAGCCCACGAGGTCACTGAGTGGGCTGATTTTGAAAAACAATGTGAAAGCCCATTACAACAACTTCTTCCCTGAGGTCGCGGAGTTTATCAAGCGAGAATGCTTGTCTGCGGTGGGAGACCCGTCTCCACTGATCCGTGCAACCGTGGGTATCATCATCACCACCATCGCGAGCAAGGGTGAGCTCACCTCGTGGCCGGAACTCTTGCCCGCACTCTGTAACATGCTCGATTCACAGGATTACAATGTTTGTGAGGTAAGCATTATATCACATCATTGTGTTGAAGTTTGCTGGTGTGTCTCTTATTTGTTTTCTTTTTCTATAGGGAGCATTTGGGGCGCTACAGAAAATATGTGAAGACACAGCAGAGCTCCTGGACAGTGACGCGCTAAACAGGCCACTAAATGTTCTAATCCCAAAGTTCCTGCAGTTCTTCAGACATTCTTCACCCAAGATCCGATGCCACGCCATTGCCTGTGTCAACTACTTCATCATGGGCCGGACACAGGCTCTCATGGCCCACATTGATTCATTTATTGAGGTCAGTTCTGCTTTTACTTATCATCTATCTATGGCATAGCGAGTGATAAGAATCACTGTAAAATGCAATAGGTATTGTGTCCAAAAATAGACAAAGATATGCAAAGAAGAAAAAGAATACCATCTGGGGATGTTTATTAAGTACTACACAAACTTTTAATTTATAAATTGCTATTGTGGCTTTCATAAAAAATGCATTTTGTTACAGAATTTATTCCATTTAGCAGCAGATGAGGATCCAGATGTTCGGAAAAATGTCTGCCATGCACTGGTGTTACTTCTAGAGGTGCGGCTCGACAGGCTAGTACCACACCTGCCTAATATTATTGAGGTGAGTATTGTTGTTGATTAACAAGATATTTCAGATTAAATACAATAAAACAAAAACAATATAAGATTTCAAGCTGACATGGTCATTCACATGATACAAACATGGTAAATACAAGGCCAGATTTGGAGGTGTGAAGACCCTGGCGCAACAAAGGAGAGGACTTCCCTAACAGACTAGTATTAGGGAAGTGTTATGGAGGCCTGGGGCTACAGCCTCCCTCAAATCCGGCCCTGGGTAAATACCCAGAAAACAAAAACATGCTATGAAATATAATTTTTTTCCTCATCTGTTTTCCTAATAGGCATAGTCCTCCAACCAACTCATATTTTGCTTTCTATCCATTGTTAATAGTGATGTCATGTCTAGTCATACTCTCCCATGGTGACCATTGACCAGTGGGATAAGGGGATTTATATGTCTTACGATTTTCATGTACAATGTTTCTTAGTTGATATTATTCTTTCTCATTGAGCATTGTTGTAGATGTAGAATAACAAGAATTAGTTGTGTCATGTGTAAAACTGCAACTTTGCATTAACTTTGCCTTTGTTCATAAAACAGTATTTAGATAAACCTGAAACTATATGATGTACATTTAGCTACCAGTTTGCCTTACTACTGGAATAGTTATAACTAGAAACAATGTTTCTCTACATAAGTATAATGAACCACATTGTTATATTCCAGTATCATTTAATCGATCAGCAAAAGATTCTTATTTTGGTGAGCAGAAATATGTATTTGGTCAGCCAGAATAGCTAGTTGGTAAGCAACTTATGGTTAGCAAACATCTGTCTGCAATTAATGATATACCTACTGAACTGCTCTAAATTATTTTGGTCAGCAAATTAAATATTTTAGCTGCATTAAGCGACCTAAGGTTAATCAAATTTTGGTAAGCAAAATATTTCATTTTGTCCATCAAAAAAAAGGGGGCAATAAAACCTAAGTGGTCATTCACAAAATGGGCGCACCTATTCTGCCGCCATAACGCAAAAGGGCACATCTAACATTTTTTTTCGATACTGAGTTGCAAACATATTCGGAATGGGTAAGGTCGGGTTGCATAAAGTTCAAGGTCATATTTTGATACGAATACGAGGATTCTTCATACTCATCATTACGCACAACTGTAAATAATCATACATTTATGCGCATAACGTTTTTAATCATAGTATTTAAGAACATACTGTGTAATGGGCATAAATTAGATGCCCATAAAAAAATTTAAGCATACTTTATAATGAACATAAATTGGTTGCTCATAAAACAATTTAACCATACTGTATAAACGCATAAACTGCAAAACGCATAAGCCTGTTTTTCTTAGTAGTTACTTAGCTTTATTCACAACAATGCTATTACAGTCTTTTTTATCTTGGACAGTAAGTGGGGTACAGTGGCGTGGCGTTGAGGAAATCCTTGGGCAAGCCGGAGCAGATTTGGCTTCAATTTTCTCTAAGAGCACTAGAATTAAGTGCTGACCTGCCTAATATTAGGCAAGCCGATGGGAATCGAGTTCTATGGACGCCACGCCACTGGTGGGGTATGTTGTGATCGCAAGATACCTAACACTCCTCCTCGCTTCGCTCGTCGTCGTACCTAACTGTGACTCTGTCACAGTTTTTTATCTTGGACAGTAAGTGGGGGTATGTTGTGATCGCTCTTCACTAATAATCGTAACTAAAAGTAATTATAATCATCAATATTATGGCTTGATAAATGTATGACATTTGCAATTATTACTGCAGTCCGTGTCCGATTCATATTCGGGAATAAGTCGTATCCTTTCTTCGACGCTTTTATCATTACTCGTATCACACTTCTACTATCCTCAAAAATACCAAAACGTTAAAAATCACTGATAAAATACGGAAATAACACTGCTACTTCACAGCTGACAATCACCGAATGACAAAACACGCACACGATTGGCTGCTCGCGTCAGATGGTCTGTTTCGCTCTGCCCACAATACTGCTGACTTTCAAACTAAACGCAATCCACATTTTTATATATGTCGGGGACAGCAGCGATAATTCAAGAAATCTAAGATCCTCAAGTGACTACTGTAGTACTAAGTAGATTTAAAATGGCGCGAACGCCGTGTGACGTAACGACCGGTTGCGTTGCACGTGGGCGGGCTCGTTGGACAAGAGTGTCGATTCTCTTTCTGACTGTCGTGGCGACAACACTTGTCTTACGATTCTGTCAGTTCGTCTGCCAGTAGTTAAAGTTGCTACTTGATAATTGTAATTCTGTCGATTAATAGTGAAATGAATCATACTGTGTAACGTAATTGCCTAGATTTGCTCACTCAAGTACCTACGCCATAATATTGTAACAACTATTGTAATGCCTGATGATTGAAAAGAGAACCTGGTGAGTTTCTTCGGCCCTTCTTCTCACCAGAATGTCATTTACCGAAGCGGCCAAAAGAATCAGACGAATAAATCATTTGATCTGACATGAATCCACTTCTTTAACCAACATACCTCAACGGCCAGGATTCTGCAGCTAACCCATCCTGACAGTCAGTCACACGCGTGAATATCCGACATCAGGCGTGGGATGTAATCAGCGCCCACAGGATGTGAATGATTTTCAATGTTTGAGGCTTTCCACATGTAATGTATCTTCGTCAATATCCAGTGAAAGACAGTTATGAGATTTTTGTGTCTAGCGACTTACACATGGTTTGCAAATGCTTAGATCTCAACAGTGGACATGTGAGTCAATGATAATCAACCGAACGGATGCATTTACTGCGTGTAGAATCATAGTGACAAAACAAAAATGGTTTTACTAGAAAAGAAGTCAATTTCTTACCTACAAAGCAAGTCCAGCAACTACAGCACAGCCAACGTTAGCGTATTCAGAATATCCAACACTGCCGGTTTTGTTTAAATGCAGTCTCTGAAGAAAGTTTGACCGCAACATAATTAATTGTGATCTCCGAAAATAAAGAAGCACTTGCACTGCACAACAATCAACACCGTGAAATACAGTCGAAGCGAAAACAATGAAGAATCCTTCAAGAAGTACGGTTTGAAGCCACAACAAATATCATCGTTTGATTTCGCGAGCAAAAGAAGATTCGTCGTTTTGGACTTCATCACTACACACCACCAGCTACGGAGGCGCCACTACAAGGTGACAGGGGCGGCAACGGCGCTTCAGGCGTATTAGTCAACAAAAGGCACCAACGTCTGCAAGATTTGCGAGTGTGTGGAAATCTAATGTGATCTGGTGAGTCGTACCCATTTTATTACGATTCTTGACCCGAGCATTTTCTCACAAAGCGAAACTTTAGTTTTAAATTGTCAGAAAAACTTTAGTTTGCCATTTAAAATTAACAATGAAAAAGTTAGCAGTAACAAACAAGTTCACGAAGTAACTGTTTATGACAGTCACTTATTTTCACGTTCTACCCGACAATTGTTCGAATTACGATATTGTAATCGTTCGAGCTATAGTTTTCTCCGTTATAAAATCGAATCTACTACGTTTATCGAAAGGAAAATAAATGTTGTCAACCGTTGTTTTCAACTACCTTTAAATTTAATGTTTTTACAAATACCTAGTTACGCATTCATGTTTGGAAGTAATGTAAAGTTTACTAATGTGAGAAAAAGCGCGGTTCTATGGATTCTAGTGATTGAAAATATTGCGATGTGCTAAAAATGGTCTTGAGTCAAATACCCGTTAATTTTAGTAATTCAGAATTTCCGTATAGTACAGTTTGTGTGATTTTTAAATTTGGTAATCAAGATAAATGTCCTATGGAGTCATAATGATCTCAGTGGTGATCGGATGTATCGCATAGGACTACGGAGTTGGTTTTATGTCGAGTAACCACAAGGATGGTTGTAACACTACAGAAATTGCCGGACAAAAGCGGTACTTACCTTGATATTTTAGTTTTTGAAAAAATGTTTGGTTATAATTCGTAATGGGTACTTGAACTCTAACTTTAAATTTTATTTTGATTTAGTAAACAAGAAAGGAACTAGATAAAGTTCGCCCCAAATTCAAAGGTCCATTTGATGTCACAAATTAGTGTTTTGTTTTGAAAGTACTAATCTCTAGATACTCCTATAAGTACGCATACGATAGGCTGCGAAAAATGCCTGAAAGCCAAATACCTATTGACATTACTGTAGAAAAGGAAAATCGGGATGATAATTGAAACGATAATATTGCTTTATGATTTTTTATTAGTTGCTTAGTGAGGGATGGTTCTTGGTTCGGTTGGTCGACTATACTAGAGGTTAGATCGTAGCCGTAGTCCGTTAGAAGTCGGTATCTGCTCTGAGTAGTCCGTGGATGCGCGGTGCGCGGCTAGCCCTAGTGGAGGTCGGGTCTACTGCAGACCGTAGTGTAGTCCAGGGGGATGCACGGCGATCCATTTGGTGGATGCGCGTAAGCAAGCATGTGACTTGCTGTGTGGGCTTAATTGCCATAGGCCACGAACAAGTTGCCAGTCTCTTGCTTAGCTAATCATTGCTGTTGGTACATAAATCTTAGACTATATGTGAGCACATAAATATCCAAGTAATGATTCAATTGGTAATTGGTTGAAAGTTGATTGGTACCACTGTAAATATTGAGAAATAATAAACCACAAATTCCACTTTATTTTCATAGTCACCTTTGCTATGTGTTTAGTTGTAGCGTAAAGAACTATTACGGAGAAATGAAAATAAAATTATTTTGTCGGTTTTTATTTTTTTTTGTCACTCTGGTGATTATTGTCAGGAATGACCGAATGGCGTACTGTGTTGTTTTTTTTTGCTTGTTTCAGGATAGACACACGAGGACGTGTGCTATGCAGGATGGCCGTGTCGGGGACAGCAGCGATAATTCAAGAAATCTAAGATCCTCAAGTGACTACTGTAGTACTAAGTAGATTTAAAATGGCGCGAACGCCGTGTGACGTAACGACCGGTTGCGTTGCACGTGGGCGGGCTCGTTGGACAAGAGTGTCGATTCTCTTTCTGACTGTCGTGGCGACAACACTTGTCTTACGATTCTGTCAGTTCGTCTGCCAGTAGTTAAAGTTGCTACTTGATAATTGTAATTCTGTCGATTAATAGTGAAATGAATCATACTGTGTAACGTAATTGCCTAGATTTGCTCACTCAAGTACCTACGCCATAATATTGTAACAACTATTGTAATGCCTGATGATTGAAAAGAGAACCTGGTGAGTTTCTTCGGCCCTTCTTCTCACCAGAATGTCATTTACCGAAGCGGCCAAAAGAATCAGACGAATAAATCATTTGATCTGACATGAATCCACTTCTTTAACCAACATACCTCAACGGCCAGGATTCTGCAGCTAACCCATCCTGACAGTCAGTCACACGCGTGAATATCCGACATATAGATAACCATTCTTTTAATATGCACTCCTCTCAGTTAAACTGCTTACAGACATGTTTTCTCTGCTGACCAATTGTAAAATTTTGCTCCCCAAGTAATTATTTTGCAGCTCGACTGTTTATTAGGCAGACAAATGATAAAAAAAAGCAGATTAATATTGGTTAAAATGTTAACCGTTTGTAAATTGTTTGTTGAACAAGAGTTGTCACCCGACAATTTTATTTTATGAGTAGTGAACCTCTACATTGAGAAATGATTTTCTTATTTTGTTTGCTTTTTCTTTTTTGTTTTTTCATGTTGTGATGACGATTCTGACATGGTATACCATGTAGAAAAATATAATATAACTACAATAAAATATATTTTTTGTTGTGCTTATACAAACAGCAACACACTTAACTGCCCATTAAAGACAGAGCAGAGAGAAAATGATAACGATTGAAAGAGATATATATATTTGTATTATGTCAACTTCAAATCAAATAACGTTTGCGTATGTGTAATGTGCCTTTGAGCTTTGTCATTGTAGTTGTTTGGGCAAAGTTTTTTATTTCCATACTGTAAATAAAGATTTTATTTCAACAAGACAGGTGAATTTGTCAAAATTATGATTTAACTTTAAGACGAACGTTGGGATGAAATAAACTAATTATATTGCTAATGCTTTTATTGGTGCTTCATATTTTTGATATGATGCACCAATATAATGTAATTTATATTTATTATTCATTCATTCTTTTCCACGAATTCAATAATATGGCATTAATGTCAATAATTACGTTGGATCAGCCATAAAAGAAAAATTATTGTTTCAAAACTCTTTCGAATAATAGCCAATTTATACTCATTAACACACGCACACATGCATAACACGACGCCTTCAAGTGTGATTCTCTTTCTTGCAGTATTTCCCATTTTTTGAAGTGTATAGTTAACTGTGTTGCTGTTTGTACAGTTTATGAAGTATTATATTTTTATTTTGACGTCATCTCGTGCCCTTATACAAGCCTAGGTAGATTTGTGTAAGTCTGTCCTTTAATATTTATTGATACATATATGGTGCAACGTGTCGTCCCTGTCCACAGTACATGCTGGTGCGCACACAGGACGCGGAGGAGGGCGTCGCGCTCGAGGCGTGCGAGTTCTGGCTCTCCCTCGCCGAGCAGAGTGTCTGCAGAGAGGTACATTATATTATGTGATAACATATCGGTGTCAATTTCTATTAACTCTTATACTCAATAATAAAATACAGATTACGTTCTAGTCATCGGTCTGATCCACCTCGCCTGGCACTGGATGAAGATGACAAATTCAAAATATCTGGTTTTAGCGATGCACACTTTCAGTATTGATATATTTTGAAGTCCACATCGCATATTTATCGGCAAATACCTGCGATCAGTTCATCAGACATCGTTTAACCGCCCTCGGCAAGTAATGTATGTACTAGTGTGGTGTCTCGTTTCGTAAGTCGATGTCTGCGCAGGTGCTGGGCGGGCGGCTGAGCGCGCTGCTGCCGGTGCTGGTGCGGGGCATGCGCTACTCCGAGATGGACGTCATCCTGCTGCGCGGCGACCGCGACGACGACAACGACGACGCCGAGCCCGACCGCGACGAGGACATCCGCCCGCGCTTCCACAAGGCGCGCTCGCACACCATCAAACACAACGGTACCCACACCGGCACCGCTTCACAACAACAGTTCAAAACTGATCTGACCGAAACCTGTAGCTCCTATGACGGACGATTCGAATAACCCTGAAAAGTTAAAAGTTTTATTAGTAGAGAAATACTTTTCTGTTCTAAAACTTTTGAATTTTTTTAAATCGCAGCCGGCGGGGGCGACAGCAACATGGCGGCCGGCAACGACTCCGAGGACGAGGACGACGGCGGCGCGGACGCGGACGACGGGTCGCTGTCGGACTGGAACCTGCGCAAGTGCAGCGCCGCGGCGCTCGACGTGCTCGCCAACGTGTTCGCGCAGGACCTGCTGCCCGTGCTGTTCCCCATCCTCAAGGAGACGCTGTTCCACGACGACTGGCTCATCAAGGTGAGTGACCACACGCCGTGTTGCTATAGCGACGGTGCCAACCTGCGCTAGTGCAGCGCCGCGGCGCTCGACGTGCTCGCCAACGTGTTCGCGCAGGACCTGCTGCCCGTGCTGTTCCCCATCCTCAAGGAGACGCTGTTCCACGACGACTGGCTCATCAAGGTGAGTGACCACACGCCGTGTTGCTATAGCGACGGTGCCAACCTGCGCAAGTGCAGCGCCGCGGCGCTCGACGTGCTCGCCAACGTGTTCGCGCAGGACCTGCTGCCCGTGCTGTTCCCCATCCTCAAGGAGACGCTGTTCCACGACGACTGGCTCATCAAGGTGAGTGACCACACGCCGTGTTGCTATAGCGACGGTGCCAACCTGCGCAAGTGCAGCGCCGCGGCGCTCGACGTGCTCGCCAACGTGTTCGCGCAGGACCTGCTGCCCGTGCTGTTCCCCATCCTCAAGGAGACGCTGTTCCACGACGACTGGCTCATCAAGGTGAGTGACCACACGCCGTGTTGCTATAGCGACGGTGCCAACCTGCGCAAGTGCAGCGCCGCGGCGCTCGACGTGCTCGCCAACGTGTTCGCGCAGGACCTGCTGCCCGTGCTGTTCCCCATCCTCAAGGAGACGCTGTTCCACGACGACTGGCTCATCAAGGTGAGTGACCACACGCCGTGTTGCTATAGCGACGGTGCCAACCTGCGCAAGTGCAGCGCCGCGGCGCTCGACGTGCTCGCCAACGTGTTCGCGCAGGACCTGCTGCCCGTGCTGTTCCCCATCCTCAAGGAGACGCTGTTCCACGACGACTGGCTCATCAAGGTGAGTGACCACACGCCGTGTTGCTATAGCGACGGTGCCAACCTGCGCTAGTGCAGCGCCGCGGCGCTCGACGTGCTCGCCAACGTGTTCGCGCAGGACCTGCTGCCCGTGCTGTTCCCCATCCTCAAGGAGACGCTGTTCCACGACGACTGGCTCATCAAGGTGAGTGACCACACGCCGTGTTGCTATAGCGACGGTGCCAACCTGCGCTAGTGCAGCGCCGCGGCGCTCGACGTGCTCGCCAACGTGTTCGCGCAGGACCTGCTGCCCGTGCTGTTCCCCATCCTCAAGGAGACGCTGTTCCACGACGACTGGCTCATCAAGGTGAGTGACCACACGCCGTGTTGCTATAGCGACGGTGCCAACCTGCGCAAGTGCAGCGCCGCGGCGCTCGACGTGCTCGCCAACGTGTTCGCGCAGGACCTGCTGCCCGTGCTGTTCCCCATCCTCAAGGAGACGCTGTTCCACGACGACTGGCTCATCAAGGTGAGTGACCACACGCCGTGTTGCTATAGCGACGGTGCCAACCTGCGCAAGTGCAGCGCCGCGGCGCTCGACGTGCTCGCCAACGTGTTCGCGCAGGACCTGCTGCCCGTGCTGTTCCCCATCCTCAAGGAGACGCTGTTCCACGACGACTGGCTCATCAAGGTGAGTGACCACACGCCGTGTTGCTATAGCGACGGTGCCAACCTGCGCTAGTGCAGCGCCGCGGCGCTCGACGTGCTCGCCAACGTGTTCGCGCAGGACCTGCTGCCCGTGCTGTTCCCCATCCTCAAGGAGACGCTGTTCCACGACGACTGGCTCATCAAGGTGAGTGACCACACGCCGTGTTGCTATAGCGACGGTGCCAACCTGCGCAAGTGCAGCGCCGCGGCGCTCGACGTGCTCGCCAACGTGTTCGCGCAGGACCTGCTGCCCGTGCTGTTCCCCATCCTCAAGGAGACGCTGTTCCACGACGACTGGCTCATCAAGGTGAGTGACCACACGCCGTGTTGCTATAGCGACGGTGCCAACCTGCGCAAGTGCAGCGCCGCGGCGCTCGACGTGCTCGCCAACGTGTTCGCGCAGGACCTGCTGCCCGTGCTGTTCCCCATCCTCAAGGAGACGCTGTTCCACGACGACTGGCTCATCAAGGTGAGTGACCACACGCCGTGTTGCTATAGCGACGGTGCCAACCTGCGCAAGTGCAGCGCCGCGGCGCTCGACGTGCTCGCCAACGTGTTCGCGCAGGACCTGCTGCCCGTGCTGTTCCCCATCCTCAAGGAGACGCTGTTCCACGACGACTGGCTCATCAAGGTGAGTGACCACACGCCGTGTTGCTATAGCGACGGTGCCAACCTGCGCAAGTGCAGCGCCGCGGCGCTCGACGTGCTCGCCAACGTGTTCGCGCAGGACCTGCTGCCCGTGCTGTTCCCCATCCTCAAGGAGACGCTGTTCCACGACGACTGGCTCATCAAGGTGAGTGACCACACGCCGTGTTGCTATAGCGACGGTGCCAACCTGCGCTAGTGCAGCGCCGCGGCGCTCGACGTGCTCGCCAACGTGTTCGCGCAGGACCTGCTGCCCGTGCTGTTCCCCATCCTCAAGGAGACGCTGTTCCACGACGACTGGCTCATCAAGGTGAGTGACCACACGCCGTGTTGCTATAGCGACGGTGCCAACCTGCGCAAGTGCAGCGCCGCGGCGCTCGACGTGCTCGCCAACGTGTTCGCGCAGGACCTGCTGCCCGTGCTGTTCCCCATCCTCAAGGAGACGCTGTTCCACGACGACTGGCTCATCAAGGTGAGTGACCACACGCCGTGTTGCTATAGCGACGGTGCCAACCTGCGCAAGTGCAGCGCCGCGGCGCTCGACGTGCTCGCCAACGTGTTCGCGCAGGACCTGCTGCCCGTGCTGTTCCCCATCCTCAAGGAGACGCTGTTCCACGACGACTGGCTCATCAAGGTGAGTGACCACACGCCGTGTTGCTATAGCGACGGTGCCAACCTGCGCTAGTGCAGCGCCGCGGCGCTCGACGTGCTCGCCAACGTGTTCGCGCAGGACCTGCTGCCCGTGCTGTTCCCCATCCTCAAGGAGACGCTGTTCCACGACGACTGGCTCATCAAGGTGAGGCGCCGCCCGATACAGATAGACTGATCTCATTCATTAGAAAGCTCGTTGTAGTGGTTCGCTCCCTTCTTTTTTCAAACTTTCAGCCGTCTATCGTTCACCGTCCGGTCTCTCTGAGGTACCGCTTTAAAATGTGTAGACTTGGAGCGTTATTGTCTGCTGAACCTGAAAAAAGCAATAAGTTCAAAAAACACCTTCATATGGTGTTACCGATCAAAGTAGGAATAAACGATTTTGATACCGTTCTCGTTTTGTTTATTTTAGTAGCACTCGGGGGGAGGAAACACGTATCGAATCACCTTACCGAGACCCGTATTACTGACTACTATGAGGGCTTTTTGAATTTGGCACTTTTTTCAGGTTCAGCTCTTATTAGATTAGATTAGATCAGATAGACTACTAATGATTGTGTGCATGTTGCAGGAGAGCGGCATCCTGGCGCTGGGCGCGGTGGCGGACGGCTGCATGGGCGGCATGGTGCCGCACCTGCCCGACCTGGTGCCCTACCTCGTGTGCTGCCTGGCCGAGCGCAAGGCGTTAGTGCGCGCCATCACGTGCTGGACCCTGTCGCGATACTCGCACTGGGTCGTCTCGCAGTCGCACGACCTGTACCTGCGCCCCGTCATGACCGAGGTGACTGACACCCACCCCTACCTACCTACCTACCTACCTACATACCTACCTCGAGTGTGCTGCCTGGACGAGCGAGGTGTTATAATTTGAATTGTGTTGTTGCGCCGCGCGCGCCACGTCTGCTTCGTGTACGTATTTGCGTAAATATTTATGCCACACCTGGCCATAAAGTGACTTTTTCCGCATGCTGCGCGTACGGAAAAAGTCGCTTTCTGGCCAAGTGTAGGCATAAAATGATGTACACAACACGGGAGGTAATAAAGAAAGCCCTCAATCGCAGACTTACGTCCCTCGCTTGCAGCTCGGGCCGCAAACATCAGCGATCTCGGCCTTTCTTTGTTTTACCACCCTAGTTGTGGAAGGTACTATAAACGCCCAGAGTAAGGGTACCGGTTATACTGTAACTCGACGAACTGACGATTGCTACCTAATAACTTAAGTATGATTCCATCTTATCGGGAATTCCTGCACCTGTTGGTTCTTTGGAAGAAATATGTCTTCAATTAAAGATTGCGCATGAAGTAATACTTATAATCTACACCGTCCGTTAACATCATAGTAATCAAATCGGTTAGTTACTCACTTTATAGACGCTATACATAACGGATAAGCGCACCGACCACAACAAAAGCCTCAAAAGAACGAACTTATTCTATAACATATCATGTTTCTTTAACAGCTGCTGAAACGAGTCCTGGACAACAACAAGCGCGTGCAGGAAGCCGCGTGCTCCGCCTTCGCCACACTCGAGGAGGAAGCTTGCACGGAGCTAGTGCCGTACCTGGGCTACATCCTGCAGACACTAGTGTTCGCGTTCGGCAAATACCAGCACAAGAACCTCCTGATATTGTACGATGCCATCGGGACACTGGCGGACTCCGTGGGGCACCACCTCAACAAGCCCGACTACATCAACCTGCTCATGCCGCCGCTCATCAACAAGTGGAACGTGCTCAAGGACGAGGACAAGGACCTGTTCCCCTTGCTGGAGGTGAGTTGTGGGATACGAGGACCAAGACAGTATGTACTCGATTTTTGTGCATGCAATCGATAACGCCATGGTTTTTTTGTAAAGTTAAGAAATAAATAACTGGCCGAGATCATGTCGGACCATGCTCAGTGTAGGCTTCCATAGCCGTAACTATAAGGTAAAAAATACGATGTAAAAAAAGTACAACAACAAAAGAGCGTATCTTCATAGCAATTACGTCCTTTTGTTGAAAAGCGCAGTTTATCGGCAATAACTCAAAAACGGTTAATTCGATCTTATTGAAAATAATTTTCGTTGAAAGTATTAATTAATCGTTCGTTACATTCGTGATTTTTTTCATATTTTTCGGACACACTGTTTAGAAGATAGAGGGAGGGGGGGGGGGGGGGGCACAATTTTCGGAGCGATTATTTCCAAATATATTCACTTAATCAAAATCATTACTTTGAAACCTTATAGTGCTTTTTAAAGAGCTGTCGGACTATGTAGCGGCTCATACAAGACACCTACATTCCAAATTTGATCCATATCCATCATGTAGTTTTTGAGTAAATTGCCTGTGACATACTACAAGGGTTCCGTTTTTGTCATTTTGGCTACGGAACCCTAAAATTCTAAAATCTTTATCTCTCATTAAAATTACCCAAAACATTATTTATTACGCTAGGAATCTTAAACCGGGATGCGTTGTTTTTTCTGAATGAAAAGTGTTTAATCTATGACATTCTTATATCTGGTACCTTTAGAACAATATAATTTTAGTCCTAGTCATTATACCGATTCATAGATACATAAACATAAGTAAACGTTTTATTTCAGTGTCTGTCATCCGTGGCCACCGCCCTGCAGTCAGGATTCCTGCCGTACTGCGAGCCCGTCTTCAGGAGATGCGTCTCGTTAATAGAACAGACCTTGAATCAGAACATCGTAAGAGTAACATTATATCTTACACCCTTTTCGTACCGCTTAGAGATGCCAGATTTTGACGCTTAATTTTTTTTTGTTTTCTATTGTTCAATCTGCTCGTGTCCTCGACAGGCCAACAGCCAGAGCCCGGAGCAGTTCGAGGCCCCGGACAAGGACTTCATGATCGTGGCCCTGGACCTGCTGAGTGGGTTAGCGGAGGGACTGGACGGCCACATCGACCACCTCGTGCTCAACTCCAACCTCATGCAGCTGCTCTACCAGTGCATGCAGGACCCCATGCCCGAGGTATGCTGTGCAGAGTCAAGTCTCCAGAGTTCCGTTCCCGTCTGATCAACAAAATGCTGTTTTGGGACTCTGCGATCGATTCGAGTTTACAAAAGTCGGACGTCCCCCTTTGGTGCCGTTTGGTAATCAAGTTTTGTAACTGGCTGCAAAATGGGAATCCGAAATTCCCTGTTTGTAGCCGGTTACGTAATGGGCCTGCGTAGTGCCGATTGGTAACCAGGGTAAGAAGCTGGTTACCGACCGCGGTTACAAATCGGTAATGGAAAAGTCCCATTTTGAAGCCAGCCGAACATTATTTTATTCCTGTTTCGAAGCTGGTTACGAACTTTTAGTTACCAAACGGTACCTAAGGGACGTAGCGCTGTTACAAATACCGAAAATTTTAACTTGGCCAGTGAGCGGCCGAGTGGTGTAGTTGCTAGTACTTTGTGCCGGCAAGACGGAGACGCCGGCTCGAATCCGGCTTTCGAGATATTTAAGAATCAAAACAAAGTTGAGGGTTACCATAATGAATTACGCCGTACAGTCAAGTGAAAAAACATGTATCGTCGAATACATCGTTTCATTAACATGGTTCGAAGTATTTATTGTCACTGCAGAAGGCGTATTCGGACAGAATTTTCAGCATTTGTATGCCCGTTTATATTTTTACACTTAACTGTACATGGCTACCGCTAGAGTCGGACAGCACGGCTGACGTGGTGTGTGCAAAGTATAACGACAGAGAGTAGTCCAATGTCGGCCGTGTACGAGTGCGCGACACGTAACTCGCGTATGTGCGAGTGCGATCCGTACTGGAGCATTCTTAAAACTTTGCTTGTAATGCGTTCTTTCACGGCACGCGATGCACCTTTTCTAGGAAGAAAATACACACACTCACTGGCATAAACACACACTGGCCAAGTGTAGACATAAAATGATGTACACTACACGGGGGGTAATAAAGCAAGCCCACGATCGCATATTTACGTCTCTCGCTTGCAGCTCGGGCCGCAAACATCTGCGATCTCGGGCTTTGTTTGTATTACCACCCTTGTTGCGTAATGAACTGTTATTATATTATAGTGTGGTGTGTGTGTAGGTGCGGCAGTCATCGTTCGCGCTGCTGGGCGACCTGACGAAGGCGTGCTTCCAGCACGTGCACCCCTACATCCCCGAGTTCCTGCCCATCCTCGGCCTCAACCTCAACCCCGAGCTCATCTCCGTCTGCAACAACGCCACCTGGGCCATCGGCGAGATCAGCATCAAGCTCGGTCAGTACTGCAGACCAGACGAGGATTCTTCAGAAGTAGTACATACTCTGGTCATATGCTTTAAAATATCTAAGTGGGAAACGGGTTTTATGCCCGCCACGCCACCGCAAAGCCCGTCTAAAGTAACGAAACTCTTACTGAAAAGTTCCCCCGTCCGACCGGGGTGCCTGCCGTCTCGCCGACGCCGAACGTTCTCGTATTAAAAAACTTCCCACCGGGAGTCCCAATCGTTGGACGGATCAGATACGCATAACATAACATAACTCTCTACGGTACACGAGGGTCTACATTCGACTGCGATGACACTTTTGTCCATCATGCTTCTATTATTCCGCGTCACGGTGTCTCATGCGCTTTGTTTGCTGTTGCAGGTGCGGAGACGTCCAAATATATACCTCTGGTCCTGAACCACTTAGTAGAAATAATCAATAGGCCTAACACGCCAAAGACGTTACTGGAGAACACAGGTTAGTCACGTTCCATTCTTGTCGCTAATTGTGCTAAATAAACGTGATTAACTCGATATTTACTAAACTCTGCAATAATGTGATCACGTATAACTTGCAGTCTGAGAGTATATGGTGGCAGTCGCTATGCTGTGAATATTCCGAGTGTATATTTCTGTCACCGCTTCATATTGAGTTCCATAAGTTCATAAGATCATCCTCCTCGTTCCCCGGCGGACACCGCCGACGCTCCCGACTGTTTACTGATAACCTTATGTTGGCAATTTACCCAGTTTTATTTCGATTGTATGTTGCATATACACATTATTATATTATATTAATTAAATAGTTATATGCCGTTTGCCTTTGACAGTTACACTGAAGCATATGATCCGCTATAGAAATATTGGCTTGATGAGAAACGACTCAGTGCAACGACTTAAAGAACAGAACTATCTGAGCCCTTCGCTTATTCACTCTGGACGGTGCACACTCACCGAGATGATATATGAGGAAACGGGATATGGAGAGATGCCTGACATCCACTGTTGCTCAATGATCACGCCCCGTTTGATCATGTATCGTTGCCGGTGAGCGTGCACTCTGGCCGAAAGCAAATGCCGATATACTAGATGACTAGTACAGAATAGTTTCACGTTTTTTGTATTTGTAACACCGATTGTTTGCTGTTGGATTGATTATGTAATTTAAGTATGTTTTGGATGGTTTGTTGATTTGTTTTCTTGGTTTTGTTCTCGGTATGTCGTGTCGTGACTCGTGCTCGTGCCGTTAGCGATTACTATCGGTCGGCTAGGTTATGTGTGCCCGCACGACGTCGCACCCGTATTACATCAATTTGTACGCCAGTGGTCTGTAGTATTTTTTTTATTATTACTTTATATTATTATTACGATTACGTTTAATATCGAATAAGTTATTAATCCCATATTATTTCGATCGTGGATGGTGTTTTTTTGTAACTTTTTCCTTCATCTCGCCCGCGTCCCGCCATCGGCGACCGCCGGGGTATCGTCTGTGTGTATTATTTCAGTGCCGTACTATATGTCGAACACCATCCGCTTTCTAAAATATATAACCGCTAAAATTTATTTAAATTTTCTATCACCCAAACTGAAAGACGAACCGATTTGCGATCCCACTTCTGACGTCGGAGAGCACCTCCCGAAACCCGGCGCCGTCTTCCAGCGTGGGGCTCCATTGATTCGTCGCGAGTCACTCTCATTATTGTACTTCACTTGAAACTAACCGCATCACCCTAGACCGCCGCCTTAGACATCAATCGCTTTATCGAGTTCCGCCACACCCTATACTAGATGACGAGTTGATGTTTCGATCGCGTCGCGTCCACTGAATATGGATGACGACTGTTATTATGAATATGAATTCTATTTTGTCCGTCAGTTAGATTATGGAAAAATATGGGACACGTATTTTTTGGTTTATCAAAATATTCAAAATCGACAAAGTTATAGATCATCAAACTTCTGGAGTGGGGGCTTATGACGTCACTCCTAGGAGAAATTTGTACCAAGGAGTGACGTCACTCGAAACTTCTAAGCACTATCTTCGTCATTTTTTGTTTGTTAAACAAAAGAAAAAATACGTGTACAATATTTTTTAATAATCTAATTGACGGACTGAACAGTTTTTTTAGTCGTCTAGCCTATTGAAAGGTTATCACTAC
The DNA here is from genome assembly GCA_947034925.1 of Eudemis profundana. Lineage (NCBI taxonomy): Eukaryota > Metazoa > Arthropoda > Insecta > Lepidoptera > Tortricidae > Eudemis > Eudemis profundana. Next base: position 27,999,539 of record OX344798.1, read on the forward strand.
CGACTTCAAACAATCCAACTAAAGGAAAATAAAAGGGTCGTAATCGTTTCTTCCCGTTTAATGGTGAATTCGTTTCATAAAAAGGAGCCACCTTCGAGGCGCACCTTATAAAAAAAGAATCATCAAAATCGGCGAAGACCTCGCGTAATACACGTGCAAAATACGGTGCGACCGATAGTAGTTTATTGTTTGAAGTCGGTGGAACGGTGGATAGTACCAGCGGATCGAGATATGAACCGCGATATAGCTCGGCGTGTCGGGCGGTAGAGCGGGTGCTGACCTCGTGGTGCGCAGGTGCTCGTCGCTGCGCAACATCCGGGACAACGACGAGAAGGACTCGGCCTTCCGCGGCATCTGCCAGATGATCCAGGTCAACCCGGCCGGCGTCGTGCCCGACTTCATGTTCTTCTGTGACGCCGTCGCCTCCTGGTCGCACCCCAAGGACGACCTCAAGGAGATGTTCACCAAGATCCTCCACGGCTTCAAGAACCAGGTTTGTCCGAGTGTACGGTATGTGTCCGCGGCATCTGCCAGATGATCCAGGTCAACCCGGCCGGCGTCGTGCCCGACTTCATGTTCTTCTGTGACGCCGTCGCCTCCTGGTCGCACCCCAAGGACGACCTCAAGGAGATGTTCACCAAGATCCTCCACGGCTTCAAGAACCAGGTTTGTCCGAGTGTACGGTATGTGTCCGCGGCATCTGCCAGATGATCCAGGTCAACCCGGCCGGCGTCGTGCCCGACTTCATGTTCTTCTGTGACGCCGTCGCCTCCTGGTCGCACCCCAAGGACGACCTCAAGGAGATGTTCACCAAGATCCTCCACGGCTTCAAGAACCAGGTTTGTCCGAGTGTACGGTATGTGTCCGCGGCATCTGCCAGATGATCCAGGTCAACCCGGCCGGCGTCGTGCCCGACTTCATGTTCTTCTGTGACGCCGTCGCCTCCTGGTCGCACCCCAAGGACGACCTCAAGGAGATGTTCACCAAGATCCTCCACGGCTTCAAGAACCAGGTTTGTCCGAGTGTACGGTATGTGTCCGCGGCATCTGCCAGATGATCCAGGTCAACCCGGCCGGCGTCGTGCCCGACTTCATGTTCTTCTGTGACGCCGTCGCCTCCTGGTCGCACCCCAAGGACGACCTCAAGGAGATGTTCACCAAGATCCTCCACGGCTTCAAGAACCAGGTTTGTCCGAGTGTACGGTATGTGTCCGCGGCATCTGCCAGATGATCCAGGTCAACCCGGCCGGCGTCGTGCCCGACTTCATGTTCTTCTGTGACGCCGTCGCCTCCTGGTCGCACCCCAAGGACGACCTCAAGGAGATGTTCACCAAGATCCTCCACGGCTTCAAGAACCAGGTTTGTCCGAGTGTACGGTATGTGTCCGCGGCATCTGCCAGATGATCCAGGTCAACCCGGCCGGCGTCGTGCCCGACTTCATGTTCTTCTGTGACGCCGTCGCCTCCTGGTCGCACCCCAAGGACGACCTCAAGGAGATGTTCACCAAGATCCTCCACGGCTTCAAGAACCAGGTTTGTCCGAGTGTACGGTATGTGTCCGCGGCATCTGCCAGATGATCCAGGTCAACCCGGCCGGCGTCGTGCCCGACTTCATGTTCTTCTGTGACGCCGTCGCCTCCTGGTCGCACCCCAAGGACGACCTCAAGGAGATGTTCACCAAGATCCTCCACGGCTTCAAGAACCAGGTTTGTCCGAGTGTACGGTATGTGTCCGCGGCATCTGCCAGATGATCCAGGTCAACCCGGCCGGCGTCGTGCCCGACTTCATGTTCTTCTGTGACGCCGTCGCCTCCTGGTCGCACCCCAAGGACGACCTCAAGGAGATGTTCACCAAGATCCTCCACGGCTTCAAGAACCAGGTTTGTCCGAGTGTACGGTATGTGTCCGCGGCATCTGCCAGATGATCCAGGTCAACCCGGCCGGCGTCGTGCCCGACTTCATGTTCTTCTGTGACGCCGTCGCCTCCTGGTCGCACCCCAAGGACGACCTCAAGGAGATGTTCACCAAGATCCTCCACGGCTTCAAGAACCAGGTTTGTCCGAGTGTACGGTATGTGTCCGCGGCATCTGCCAGATGATCCAGGTCAACCCGGCCGGCGTCGTGCCCGACTTCATGTTCTTCTGTGACGCCGTCGCCTCCTGGTCGCACCCCAAGGACGACCTCAAGGAGATGTTCACCAAGATCCTCCACGGCTTCAAGAACCAGGTTTGTCCGAGTGTACGGTATGTGTCCGCGGCATCTGCCAGATGATCCAGGTCAACCCGGCCGGCGTCGTGCCCGACTTCATGTTCTTCTGTGACGCCGTCGCCTCCTGGTCGCACCCCAAGGACGACCTCAAGGAGATGTTCACCAAGATCCTCCACGGCTTCAAGAACCAGGTTTGTCCGAGTGTACGGTATGTGTCCGCGGCATCTGCCAGATGATCCAGGTCAACCCGGCCGGCGTCGTGCCCGACTTCATGTTCTTCTGTGACGCCGTCGCCTCCTGGTCGCACCCCAAGGACGACCTCAAGGAGATGTTCACCAAGATCCTCCACGGCTTCAAGAACCAGGTTTGTCCGAGTGTACGGTATGTGTCCGCGGCATCTGCCAGATGATCCAGGTCAACCCGGCCGGCGTCGTGCCCGACTTCATGTTCTTCTGTGACGCCGTCGCCTCCTGGTCGCACCCCAAGGACGACCTCAAGGAGATGTTCACCAAGATCCTCCACGGCTTCAAGAACCAGGTTTGTCCGAGTGTACGGTATGTGTCCGCGGCATCTGCCAGATGATCCAGGTCAACCCGGCCGGCGTCGTGCCCGACTTCATGTTCTTCTGTGACGCCGTCGCCTCCTGGTCGCACCCCAAGGACGACCTCAAGGAGATGTTCACCAAGATCCTCCACGGCTTCAAGAACCAGGTTTGTCCGAGTGTACGGTATGTGTCCGCGGCATCTGCCAGATGATCCAGGTCAACCCGGCCGGCGTCGTGCCCGACTTCATGTTCTTCTGTGACGCCGTCGCCTCCTGGTCGCACCCCAAGGACGACCTCAAGGAGATGTTCACCAAGATCCTCCACGGCTTCAAGAACCAGGTTTGTCCGAGTGTACGGTATGTGTCCGCGGCATCTGCCAGATGATCCAGGTCAACCCGGCCGGCGTCGTGCCCGACTTCATGTTCTTCTGTGACGCCGTCGCCTCCTGGTCGCACCCCAAGGACGACCTCAAGGAGATGTTCACCAAGATCCTCCACGGCTTCAAGAACCAGGTTTGTCCGAGTGTACGGTATGTGTCCGCGGCATCTGCCAGATGATCCAGGTCAACCCGGCCGGCGTCGTGCCCGACTTCATGTTCTTCTGTGACGCCGTCGCCTCCTGGTCGCACCCCAAGGACGACCTCAAGGAGATGTTCACCAAGATCCTCCACGGCTTCAAGAACCAGGTTTGTCCGAGTGTACGGTATGTGTCCGCGGCATCTGCCAGATGATCCAGGTCAACCCGGCCGGCGTCGTGCCCGACTTCATGTTCTTCTGTGACGCCGTCGCCTCCTGGTCGCACCCCAAGGACGACCTCAAGGAGATGTTCACCAAGATCCTCCACGGCTTCAAGAACCAGGTTTGTCCGAGTGTACGGTATGTGTCCGCGGCATCTGCCAGATGATCCAGGTCAACCCGGCCGGCGTCGTGCCCGACTTCATGTTCTTCTGTGACGCCGTCGCCTCCTGGTCGCACCCCAAGGACGACCTCAAGGAGATGTTCACCAAGATCCTCCACGGCTTCAAGAACCAGGTTTGTCCGAGTGTACGGTATGTGTCCGCGGCATCTGCCAGATGATCCAGGTCAACCCGGCCGGCGTCGTGCCCGACTTCATGTTCTTCTGTGACGCCGTCGCCTCCTGGTCGCACCCCAAGGACGACCTCAAGGAGATGTTCACCAAGATCCTCCACGGCTTCAAGAACCAGGTTTGTCCGAGTGTACGGTATGTGCGGTCGGATCGACTCGATATAAAATTGTATCGGGTATAGGTATATTGCCTGGAAAAAACTATATTGTAAGGACAAATACAAAAATGACGATTTCGTCATCTTAAACGAGCTGGACGAAAAATCAGGGTCTCTTTTTCTCTTGTTCATTTTTTCCATGCGGGAGGCTTCGCCCCCCGAGCCCTCCTGGTGGCTGGGCTCCGCCCCCCGTCCCCCGTGTTAGATCAAGTTCTAGGACAGAATAAATTTATACAACTAAAATTTGACGGACTCGGCTAGGCGAGTTATTTATTGTTGTCGAACGAGAGTAGTTTGCCTAGCCGTTTGATAGAAGGGCTAGACGGTGCCATGTTCAACCAGGTACTTAATTAAATGGCGCCGTTTAATGAAAAGGCTAGGCAGTTAACCAAATGGGTAATTAAGCTAGTCGGCGGCGACATATTATTATAAACAAGTTCCGTTGTGTGCTGACAGGTAGGCGAGGAGAACTGGCGCCGCTTCACCGACCAGTTCCCCGTGCAGCTCAGCGCGCGCCTCTCCGCCATGTGCGGCATATAGGCCTCCGCCGCACACAGAGGTCGGTACCCCCACACTAATTCGCTTCACATACAGATTACTACCTATTTGTTATACGATATTTCCCCTACTTTTAATTGGAACTCGATATTGGAATGTCATGAAAACAGAAGTGAGGTTTTAATTTGTTCGTTTCAGGGGAACCAATGTCAAATCGGGTCGGGACGACATTGCGGGCGGCTCGTTGCCGCCGAGCGTAGGGACTCCGCTAGGGCGCCGCGGCCGCCGCCGCCGCCGCCGCAGCACGCGGGCCGGGCGGGCCGGGCGGGCCGGGCGGGCGGCCGGCCGCGCCGCAGCCACTCCGCCATCGCGGCCGAGAGCCGGAACAATGCATGATTAGTGGTAGGACGTAGCCTGTAGTTCAGATGATGAGTCGCGTATTTTTTTATATCGTTTTCGAGGTTCGGTTCGGTCGATCGTTTCGGACCGGACGTGATCTCCCGGGGCCTCCGGCCGCGGCCGGTCGACGCCGTCTCGGTCTCGGAGTGATGTTTTAATGAAACGTGAACCGAGTCCGCAATTATTAAATATTTCCGGACGACTCGCTCGCTCGGCGAGTCGGGTCGACCGAAGCCGTTTCCTGCTCAATAAGACGGATCGCGCTCGCGTTCGGTTTCATCTTTAATACTGACTAAAAATATATATAATTTTGGAATCGGTTAAAAATAACGATCGCTAATGTACCTATTCTATCCTCGCTTTTGTAAATGTTATTTTTTTATTGTTCTGTCAGTTTTCAGTGAAAAGTTCAGTGTCATGCGGTAGTGTTGAACCGATGTGTTAAAATTTGCTATTTTAATATGTAAATTAAAAATTACGAGACTTAGTGAAATCGAGAATTTATGTCAACTGTGATTTGTGACTGGTTTATTTTGACTAATATTTGTGTACGATTATATGTCTGTGTCGATGTAGATATGGTGTACGGCTTCGATAGAGTATATGACTGCTAGATTTCTGCTATATAATATACCAAATAGTATTTTTACGTTGTATTGTATATCGTTTTAATGGAATCGCCCGCCCCGGTTGCCCCCGCCGAGACGCCGGCGCCCGCCGTCGCGAGTAATAACCCATACATCGTGTCAATGAAACGCTTGTATTAGGTATAATTTAAGGCTATCGTCACTACTTAAAGGAATACAAAAACTTTGGACATAATACGCTCCGCCAGTGTAAGAATACCTGCGGGCACCATTGTACATATACTAAGCCTTTGTATTACTTTAAGTAGATATGGAAGAACTACTAGCCTCGGCTTGTAACGTACGTGGAACAGGGGCGGCTGCAGACGGCGCAGGCAGCGCAGGCGACCCGGCCCGGGCAACTTGGCGCATCATATAAATTACTATTTATGTGTATATGAAATGAAAAATATTACGTATATGTAAATACATATTTCTATGTATATTATTATGAGTAAAATTGTTATTTTTGTTTTATAAAAGCTGAAAAGTCTGACTTTAAAACGCTCGTTATTATCCATTAGTTTTTGTTTTCAGATGTATTGGGGATCTGAAATTTGCTAGTAGTAATAAATATCTGGCGGAGCGCGGCCGCCGCGGGGGTCGCGCGGCCCGGTCCGGTCGGCGAGGGTTGCCGGGGTAGAACATTGTAACATTCCGAAGGAATTAAACTTTAATCGTTTTGGCGTCGCCACCATTTACATTTGGATTTCACTTTTTCAGTGTCGTATATTATTTTTGTTGTGTAGCATGCGTACTTGTCTAAACGGTATATGTAGGTGTCCCCTCGTGGTCCCCGCCCCTCCCAGTTCCTATCCCCCCCTCTAGTCCCCGCCGGCTCGCGAGGGCGAGGCGAGTCCCCGTAGCGTAGGGCCCGCTGCCTCACAGACAAATTCGAGGACGTTTGTTTATGTTTAAGTGGAATACATTTCTATGGTCGTTACGGGTGACCTCGTAATTTATTTTAAGGCTAGTAGAGTATATCGACGAGAACTTTTATTGTAGTCGTTTGTTTTTATTATTTTCTAAAAAGAAACCGTGATAATAGTTGGTAAAGTGGATGTGTGCATGTGTGCGGGACGTGAGACTCCGGCGGGCGCGTGTGTGTGTGTGTGGCGTCGGACGAACGTTTGTGATGCATTGTCGATAGATATATTTTATAAGTTGTTCGCGACGCATATACATATTACGTTGAGCATGGTATCGTATGTATGTAACGTATCGTATTATGTAATATGTGTATTTTATAACGTTATTTATTGAAAGCAATAATCGTCTTGTCGAAATTCATTCATCATCGATAAACATTGTAGTAGGTACTTACTCAATTGGCTTAATATTCAGTGTTGTATTTATTCTGTAGGACGTGGGTTTATAACGCACTACTATTAAAATGTATACTGCCTAGTGCCTCGCCACTCGCTTGCTTTGCCTAGTAACTGTCAATAGCCACAGAGTGACAGTATAATAGCAGTCATTTTTCTTCCTGCTAAAGGTACATCGCGCGTTTGAATGTGTGCGCGCCGTGTACGAACTTATTGCAAGCAAAGAAATAAGAATGCGTAAGAATACTCCAGTATAGATCGCACTCACACAGACGCGCGCTCCTAAACGGCCGAAGTTGGAGTACTCGTTCGTCTTTATACTTGGACAGAGTCGAACGATACATGGCAAGCAAGTGAGTGGCTAGGGTCTAGGATCCTCCGTACCTCGTTTGGTGAAATTTATTTTCCTTTGCCGGTCGCTCGCTCATTTTGTAGGTCATTCATAAATTATACACCGTATGTATTTTTTAAATTTTTTATTCAAATTTAAGAGATTGCTACCTACCGCTCAATAAAAAAAACGCACGATGCATTGTTACTTTGAAGGCTTAGGAGGATCATGGAAGACTCTCCCGAAATGTGCACTTTCCTCAAAATGTACACTTCCAAGATGGACACTTTCCCACTTAAAGCACTTACTTAAAATGTATACTTTACTAAACATTCGCTTGCCCAATAAGTACAATTTCCCGAAACACTTTTGCAATATGTTCATTTTCTCAAAATGCACACTTTTTCGAAATTTACTCATTCCCAAAATGTACACTTGACAATGTGAAATATTCTAACCTTCATCTTTCAATCTGAAGTATTGGTTTTGAATAAGCATTAAATTCCTAATATCCAATCTTACAATCTTCTTCATATTGGAAAAATGGCCTAGTTTCAGTAGTTCGGTGAATTTAGTCCGGTTCAAACAAATATATATGAACCAGACTAAAATCACCGAACTACTGAAACTAAGCCGGAAAAATGTATTAGGGAATTACAGATTTTTGCATTATTGATTAGTAAATAGTGGTAGTGTTCCTTTGAATGCGCATTTTCCGCATTTTCAGAAAATACTATTTCTGTGAAAGTGCACATTTCTAGAAATTGTACATACAGGGTGGTTTTCGATAATCTGTACATATGAAAAGGAGTGAAATTTCAGCCAATTTTATCGGTAAAACTGATTTTAATTTTTGTTTGTGGTCATTCGTGTTTTTTGTACAGATTTTTAAACTTTCAGTGAAATTTTCGGCAGTACATCTGTTTGCCGCGGTATAACTTTTGGTCTAATTGCTTCAAATTGTAAGAAAAAATTGCAGGATCATGGCAATAGATACGTTATTTAGTAGCAATAACAGTAAACCACCGAATTGAAGAAAAAATCCTCCAAAAAAAATATTGTGAAAAACGGCTGCAAGCTTTCGTTTTCTTTTACGGAAAACACTGTTTTTCTCGAAAGTTTGCGAATATTGTGACCATTTTTTCGTGCTTATTTTCGTTAAGCACTTAATTTTGATCTTAAAAACATTTTTTTTCTTACAGCTTTGAACAATAACATCAAAAGTTATACTGCGTCAAACAGATGTACTGCCCAAAATTTCATAGAAAACTGTAAAAATCTGTAAACATTTTTTTTTTGCCCAGAAACAAAAATGAAAGTCATTTTTACTGATAAAATTAGTTGGAATTTCACCTCTTTTAATATGTACAGATTATCGAAAACCACCCTGTATAAGGTGGTACACGTTTTGCAAAAGTGTACATTTCGGGAAAGTGGCCCATATGAGACAGTGTGTTTTACGAGCCAGCCAAATATAAATAGTACCTAGGTGTCATATACATATTTGATCCTAACAAAAAAACTCCATTTACATAGTAAAAAATATTCATCCTGCTAATTGTAGATATTTAATTATACGGTAAACTCATTGATAATGTTTTTATTGCCATTTTAGTAAAAATCTGGCAGAAATACAAATTTGTTTGGTTTTTTCATTGAGCGGTAAAAAATTGTGTTTTTTTGACCTAGTGTAAAATGTGGGAGTCCCCAGTGAAAAAAATCGTCCACCGGCAGTCCTCCCACAATTCCTACAAATATATATATTAAGTTTTCGCCCTCACTCAAACCGTATAATGCGTATGGTTACGTAGGTAATACATACATGGACGTATATGTAACCCACCACATTGTGTCTGTGACTGTATACAAGTTGCGCAAGTCCAGCGGGGCTCCCGATGGCTGCATTTCGGCGACGTGATTATTCCCTGTACGTATGTATGTATATACTTGCATTGTTCTACTCGGCCATTTACAATATTTTTATTTATTTATTTTATATCCTCGTAATTTAATAAATGTTACATTTCACAACGACCATTGTGTACTTCGAGGAATGTAGTTTGCACCGGTTCACTGTCGAATTAGTGTAGTGAACGTTTCTAATAAACTTTGTAAATCAATTAACTTGAAAATTTAAATTAATTCATATTTTGTTATCAATACTAGTACATTACTTAGCTAGGGCGGTAAAACAAAGAATGTCTCAGATCGCAGGTATTTGACGGCCGAGCCGAAGGTAATGGCTATAAATATGCGAGCTGAGGCTCTCTTAATTGCCGCCCGTGGTAAGTACAAAATTTTACGTCTCCCCCAGGCCATGAAGTGGGATTTTCCGCACTTTATGGCCAGGTGTGACGTAAATATTTTTGGCTTTGATGATTCATTTGGTTAATTAGGGAAAATATATTTTCGATAGAATCTTAAGGCGAGGTGAGACCAGAATCGGGCACGGAAGCCTAGTTTTCAAATCATTTTTCGAGCACTTATTTGACTCTTAGGTCACTGTAAAACATATACCACGTGTCCCAAAACTCAACGATAAGCCGGCACCAGAGGATGGAGCTACTTATGATTAGTCGAGAAAAAATAAGGAAAAAAATATATCTCAAATTATTTTTTCTCGACTAATCATAAGTAGCTCCATCCTCTGGTGCCGGCTACTTATGATTAGTCGAGAAAAAATAATTTGAGATATATTTTTTTCCTTATTTTTTCTCGACTAATCATAAGTAGCTCCATCCTCTGGTGCCGGCTTATCGTTGAGTTTTGGGACACGTTGTATAATAATATTCAGAACTGTATCTAGGGCTTCCTCTCACTTAGAACACGATAGCGAACACTTCGCTCGATAGAAAAGTAGCGCGAAAACACTATAAAATAAAGTATTTTTTTCATTTTTTTTCATTTTGTTCATCACCAGTTACCTTTTCTGACAAAATTAATACCTGACAATCATGATTTCACAGTCATGCAGGGCATCCTCTCATGTTTGGGTTGATAACGTATACTTTTATGTTAGAAATCGAAGATAATCTGCAATAATCTGCATTCCGCCCGACCCTAGTTTGTATGTGAAATGCGAGCCAGGTCCTACCGCGCCTTAACTGTAAAAAATAAACAATAATGGTATTCATTTTGTAATTAAATTTAACAAAATAAGAACGACTTGTGACAGTTAATACTATTTGTGCATACAAATTTTTGAACAAACATTTAGAAATGCTCCAGTGCAAATTATATTCTGCGAACTTTTACATGTAATATTAATCAGCGCAATATACTGTTTATACAGGGTGTCCCTAAAACCAACTTTTATACGATCAGGGCTGATAGACCAGCTCATAAGAACCTAGATTAAGCAAATTTGACCTCAGTAAAAATCTCTTAGTTTTCGAGATATTGACGTTTTTGTAAAACTCGTGCTAAGTGATACCCTGACTCGGTGTTTTGAGTGTCATTGCTAAAATATCAAGTATTTTACAAATCTGTATTTTGCTATGTGTGGCCAAATAACTATGCTATTGAACGTATTTTCTATTTTTGCTAATTTATTCATGCTGTTGACACAGTACAATAACAAAAAAAAATTATTCGATTTTTTTCAAATTTCACCTCTGACTTCGAACTAGCGTGGTGAAAAAAAAATGTACCAACATAACCAGGCACTCAACGTAAAAAAATTGCGCATTTATTGTAGTTTCTAAAATGGTATAAAATTTACTAAACACTGTAATAATTTTTGAAATAATGATATTTTGTTACAAAATTAACCGTCTGCCGCCTTCATCTCATACGATCCGGTTGAACTAAGTTTGCACCTGGCGTGCTTGACATCACATACAAATTAGGTGCAAACTTCACGTAATCGTCAATATCTCGAAAACTAAGAAATTTTTATGAGGTCGATTTTACTCAGTCTCGTTTTTTATGAGCTGGTTTATCAGCCCTGTTCGCCATTTTGTAAAAGTTGCGAATTTTGATAGCCTGGATCAGTCTTTCGAAAGTCATGACTTCAAATTTCAGTATTTTCTTAATCTGCTTTTTGTTTTAAACATTACTTAATAATTATGCTATCATACCTTATCAAAATAAATTAGATTTTACGTGATTCAAAATATGACCTCGGATTTGAATCGCGTAATACTTAAAACAAATTTACCATGCTAAAATAAAAAAAAATAATGTAGTTTAAAATAGAAAGATTTTACACACTAGACACCGTAGTTTTTAAGATAATAGCATTTTAATTCAAAAGGAGGTTATACTACAATATTCCATTGGTTAAATTTCGTACCAGAATTTGAATTTCGAACAGAAAAGGTATGATAGCATAATTATTAAGTAATGTTTAACAAAAAGCAGATTAAGAAAATACTGAAATTTGAAGTCATGACATTCGAAAGACTGATCCAGGCTATCAAAATTCGCGACTTTTACAAAATGGCGAACAGGGCTGATAAACCAGCTCATAAAAAACGAGACTGAGTAAAATCGACCTCATAAAAATTTCTTAGTTTTCGAGATATTGACGATTACGTGAAGTTTGCACCTAATTTGTATGTGATGTCAAGCACGCCAGGTGCAAACTTAGTTCAACCGGATCGTATGAGATGAAGGCGGCAGACGGTTAATTTTGTAACAAAATATCATTATTTCAAAAATTATTACAGTGTTTAGTAAATTTTATACCATTTTAGAAACTACAATAAATGCGCAATTTTTTTACGTTGAGTGCCTGGTTATGTTGGTACATTTTTTTTTCACCACGCTAGCTCGAAGTCAGAGGTGAAATTTGAAAAAAATCGAATAATTTTTTTTTGTTATTGTACTGTGTCAACAGCATGAATAAATTAGCAAAAATAGAAAATACGTTCAATAGCATAGTTATTTGGCCACACATAGCAAAATACAGATTTGTAAAATACTTGATATTTTAGCAATGACACTCAAAACACCGAGTCAGGGTATCACTTAGCACGAGTTTTACAAAAACGTCAATATCTCGAAAACTAAGAGATTTTTACTGAGGTCAAATTTGCTTAATCTAGGTTCTTATGAGCTGGTCTATCAGCCCTGATCGTATAAAAGTTGGTTTTAGGGACACCCTGTAGATCAGCTGTGTTGTATCGGTATAGTACAATAATGATATTGCTATATTATTCCATCAGTCAATCCTATCAGTTTCTGTAGTTCAAATTAATTTTGAAACATTTGTACAATTTTGGCGATTCTTAGCAAATAAACATTAATTTGTGGTGCATCTTGTTTGTAAATGAAGCGAGTACAGGTGAGCATATTAACTTAAGCTGATTAAAGGGATTAACTGCTGATTGTCTTTAAAAACGGTAATTTATTAAACCGAGTTAGCAAATGCAAATTTGGCGTATAGAATAGATCTGTACTCGCTTCGTGTCGGTATAATTTCTGTGTCAAGCAACAGTGCAGTTATTACCATTAAGTTCTGGTTGTAATACAATGACCTCAATATAGACAGACATATTTTACCATAAAATTCGTTAAATAAAGCACTCATTGTTCGAAAAAGTACTTTGCATTTTATTCTATACTATATTCAATTCAACCAAGAAAAAGCATTGTGTAAAGTTTTTGACAAAATTCTAGTCCTTTTTTTTCATTTAATGTACTTTGCGATTTACAATATCGCCTATCAAAAACAGACAAGTTCAAATTATAACGACAAAATTTATTCGGACAATTGTTACTTTGCTTTGGCATGGTAGCACACGGCACACGCAATAGGGATGATGACTGGGTTAAAAATATGTAATTCTATTTAGTCCGTCAGTTAGATTATGGAAAAATATGGGACACGTATTTTTTGGTTTATCAAAATATTAAAAATCGACAAAGTTATATATCATCAAACTTCTGGAGTGGGGGCTTGTGACGTCACTCTTGAGTACAATTTGTACTCAAGAGTGACGTCACTCGAAACTTCTAAGCACTCTATCCTCGTCAGTTTTTGTTTGTCAAAGAAAACAAAAAATACGTGTACAATATTTTTTCATAATGTAACAGACGGACTAAACAGTTTTTTTTAGTCATCTAGCCTATTGGCAAATTCTACCGCTTAACGGCTAACCTATTGGTTGCCTAACTGGACGGAGTTATGGAATAACGAATTAAGCGTTATGCAGATCCATAGCGCTTAATTCGATATTCCATAACTCCGTCCAATTAATCAAATGTATTAGCACCAAGACTCGACGCCAAACTTGGGCTAATTAGCGCAGTCCGACATCCACACTCTCATAAGGTTCAATTTCGCTTCGACATTACGTTGACGAGGTGTCCGGAAGACAGGTTATGTGATTGACGTGAAACTTAATTGAATACATAATTCGTTAATAAAGGACAGGTATTGGAACATTTAAAAAACAATAAATAAATGTAGAGTCGCGAAGTGAAAAGTTTCGTCAGTTTTCGACTCTATGTCATTGAAATAGAGTCTAAAAGTGACGATCTTTTTAATTCTGCGGCTATACATCGTGGCGTCGGACCCCGCGCTCTCGTAGGGCGCCGGTCGTCGTCCGCACGCATTCAACCGCCGCTCCGACCGATACTTGTCGACTGATAAGGAGCCATTCATTTATTACGTAAGACGATTTAGGGGGGGAGCGATACAATGGGGGTGGAGTTTTGATGGTTCTTACGTAAGATGATAAAAATGCAGAAAGTTGAGAATCCATGGAAGAGCGGAGGCGCGTGCTCGGATACGAATAGGTATTTTACCAAAAAATTAAAAACAATTAGTATATGCAAATACACGTTCCTACAAAATGTTTCTTTGAAAAATAAAAATAAAACAACCCAAACATGAATTCATTTTTGCTTTAGATTCTTACGTATTAAATATTGGGGGAGGGTGTGGGGTGCGGGGGTACTGAGAGTCCTGAGTAAATTGACAGAATGTTTTGTTCGACTGATTCTCATTTTTCTTACATAGGGGGAGGAGGGGGTCAAATACTGGCAAAAATCGTCTTACGTAATAAAATGAATGGCGCCTAAGTCGCAAGGTGTGTAGCCGACATAGGTAAGTAAGAAAGGCGCCTCGCATGTCTCGGCGAGCGCACGGCCGGGCGACAGCGGCACTCGCCGTCGGCGTCTACTGCACGCCGATGATGGAGTCGATAGAGAAGGAGATCTTGGGGCGCGGCGGCGGCGGCGGCGGCGCGTAGCTCAGCAGCGCCGCCAGCAGGTGCCGGCACCACAGCGCCGCCGGGGGCGGGGGGGGCGCCGGGGGAGCCGGCGGGGGCGGGGGCGGGGGCGGCGCCGGCCCGAGCGACAGCTCGGCGTCGGCGAACGCGCGCCGCCGCCGCACGCGCTCGCTCCACGCCGCGTCGCCGCCCAAATCTGCCGATCACATCACATCGTCTTATAACATTGTGTGACAAAAATGAATTGAAGTGAACTGCGATGAAGTTTGCATTTGTTAACGCGTTCACTGTCCTCATACAAAACTATCGGACGATGTCACGTGTCCCAACTGTGCAATCAGTATGGGGAAGTGACCCCATAATGGAAGGCACCGGGGCAGGGAACGTGTTAAGAAATAATTTAAGAGGGAAGAATGTTCCACAGCATTTTAAGGCGAGGTGAGACCAGAATCGGGCACGGAAGCCTAGTTTCCAAATCATTTTTAGAGCACTTATTTGACTCTTAGGTCACTGTAAAACATATATAATAATATTCAGAACTGTATCTAGGGCTTCCTCTCACTTAGAACACGATAGCGAACACTTCGCTCGATAGAAAAGTAGCGCGAAAACACTATAAAATAAAGTATTTTTTCATTTTTTTTCATTTTGTTCATCACCAGTTACCTTTTCTGACAAAATTAATACCTGACAATCATGATTTCACAGTCATGCAGGGCATCCTCTCATGTTTGGGTTGATAACGTATACTTTTATGTTAGAAATCGAAGATAATCTGCAATAATCTGCATTCCGCCCGACCCTAGTTTGTATGTGAAATGCGAGCCAGGTCCTACCGCACCTTAAGTACCTTCCTTTCATGTTTCTACGTACCCCGGTCTTGAGCAGCGGTGGTTGTGATTGGTGGGAACCAATCTTTACAAAAAATGTCAAACTACGAGTATCGCGCTATCTCTGTCGAAATCTAGCGCTACGCCAGACTTTATGGGAACCACTTGGTGGTCGCCCATTGTCCTCCGGCACGCGGCTGCCGTGTTCAGTTCAGATTCACAAATTTGTAAAACTTAAGTTGTAGTTTAAATATAATTTTTGGTTTCTTTAAATTCCTAAGAGCTGATCGAAAGGTATGTCGTACATTGGGCAATGGGTATAGGAAGTGTCCTCGGCCAAGTGCTTAGAAGAGTTAGAAGTCGTCACAGGTGGTATGTATGATGAAGCAAAATAAGTATTTGAAGTGAAGGGCCGTTCTAACTTTCTACTCCCGAGACTCTTAACAAGAGTCGTAGTAACTAACCCCCTGTAACCACAAGTTATCTTGTAATGGCAGGGGTCTACGAGGCGATAGATGTGTAGGTAGGTTCGATAAATTTAGTCGATGCGACGCGCCCCACGAGCGTCGTTCCTACAACGTCGCTAGTGGCGGACTAATGGTGGTTTTCCACCGGCAAGGGGAGACGAGATGAGGATTGAATTGAAATTTCTATGAAGTTTTTAATCCTCCTCGCGCATCGCCGCTCGCGCATCGCGCAACTTGATACAAATTTCAATTCAATCCTCGTCTCGTCTCGTCTCGCCATGCCGGTGGAAAACCACCTTAAGAGGGTCCGCCGCTCCGCCCCGGGTCTAAAGTCTCGCATTCTAATGTGTATATCCAGGCCTGTAGGCCCGCGACTACCCAGTCGCGGGGCATTAGGATAGATGCAAACAGTGGCAGAGTAACCCTACTCTGCCACTGTTTGCATCTATCCTAATTAGGTATTCGCCGTAGGTACCTACTGCTTCGCAAAAGTTCAAAACAATTTTCAGCCAGGATTCGAGCGTGATCCCGAGAGTTATAACGCCACACTCTCTAAAAGTTTTAGCAATGGACGGCTAGAGCTGTTTTCTTCAAGAGGCTTCATAAAGCATTCAAACGTAGACGTGATTGCTATACTAACTGTATTAAATGCATTAGGATATTGTGATAACGGCCGGTTATCGTTATCTTTTGTAATTTTATCATTACTGATAATATATTCATAGCTCGATTATAAAATAATAAAAATAAAAATAATAAAATAAAATAAAGTTTATTTCATGTAACTGTATGGTACACAAGTTTTAAGGTTGAGACCTCCTAGTAGGTATTTATGTACCTGTGACAGGAAGCCTCGCTCTTCCAAAAATAGAACATTTTTATCTTTAACAGTTCACTTAGCATTAGTATAAAAATATCTAAATGAGTTAATCTAAACTTAGTCTAAAGTGTGTGTGTGTGTGTTTGTGTGCGTGTGTGTGTGTGAGATCTATTTTCTTAGTTCTAATTACAGTATTTGCTTAATTCTAATTACAGTATTTGCTTAGTTCTAATTACAGTATTTAATTGATTTCAGGGATACAGTAGTTGTTCGGTTTCATTGTAGGTTAGTTCTGTTATCCATTCAGTTAGTGCTTTTTTACAATTATAGTGATTTAATGCATAAATTTGTACTTGTCTATTTATTCTATTGTATAATTGGGAGGATTTGACAGCATACTGTCTACTTGCGTATGCAGATTTTGTTGAGGGCACAGGCGCCACTGTGATAGCTCTTCTAGGTTTAGCAGTCTGGGGTATATATCTTAAGTTTTTGTGTAGTTTAAGGATTGCGGATGTTATGTAGAGTTTACGCACAGTAAGAATCTTACTGCTGCTATATAGATCTATTGTTGGAAACCTATAGGGTTTGAAGAACATGGTTTTTAGTAGGCACCTCTGCCCTCTCTCGACTTCTATGAATTTAGTTTTCAATGCAGATCCCCATACTGGAATACAGTATATTATTATTGATTGTGCAAGTGCAGTGTAGATGCGACATAGTGTGGTTTTGTTTGTAATGTGTCTTAGAATTTTGAATATCCATATAAGTTTCCGAATTCTGTTGTTGACATACTCTATGTGCGAATACCATGATAACCGTTGATCAATGATGATGCCTAGATATTTGGTTGAGCTAACTTTTTCTAGTGTTATGCAGTCACAGGGTAAGTTATATGGATGGTCACATATATGGATTTTTAGTTTGAGTTCACTGGGAGGTTGTGTGCTGTTTAGTTTAGAAAAGCAGATATAGTTTGTTTTCGTGATGTTAAGTGTAAGTAAGTTATCTATAAGCCACGCATTAATTTGTTTCAGCCCACTTTCTGCTGCACTGTGCACAGAGTTCCAGCATTTTCCATTAAAAACTACTACTGTGTCATCCGCATATGAGATAACATGACTGTTTTTAATATTTATGTTAGTGAGGTCATTGATATATACGAGAAAGAGGGTGGGGCCAAGGACACTGCCCTGCGGAACGCCAAAAGAGACCACCGAGTCTTTACTCACATAATTTCCAATTTTTACTCTTTGGCTGCGATTCCCCAGATAGTCAGATAGCAAGTCAAGCGGTTTACCCCTTATGCCGGCCCGTTCCAGCTTGTTTACAAGAATGGGGAGAGAAACTGTGTCGAAGGCTTTTTTTAAGTCTAAAAATATTGCTAGAGATTTGTTTCCTTTATCTACTTCATTACAGATTAGTGAGGTTAGTTTTAAAATTGCGTCTTCCGTGGATTTACCTTTTCTAAAGCCGAATTGGGATTTCGAAAGCTGATTAAATTTGTTTAGGTAGTTTACTAGTCTATTATTAATTAATTTTTCAATTATTTTTGATATTGCAGTGAGTACAGATATTGGCCTATAATTATTTGGGTCGGTTCTATCCCCACTCTTGTAAACTGGCGTGACAAGTGCTTTTTTGAGTTGCGCAGGGAAGCATCCCTGTGTGAAGCACAGGTTTGTCAGGTGGCTGATGACGGGTGCAATGGCTGCATTGCAGTTTTTCAGGAGTTTGATAGGTATCCCGTCGTAGCCTGGTGCGCTATCAGATTTGAGTGACATTAGGATGCTATTGACTTCCTGGGGGTCCGCTGCCAAAAGGACAAAGGATCCCTGAGGGGGAGTAGTAGTAGGTCTTTGGGAAAAGTCCCATGTGCTATGCGGGTTTTTTGCGGTTATCTCTTCAGCTAACTTCTTTCCTATATTCGTAAAGAAATCATTTGTGTAGTCAACAGACATTTCTGGAGTAGAATTATGTTTTAGTAGCTCGGTATTGTTTGATTTCATTCCTTTATAGTTTGTTATGGATTTAATTGCAGACCAAAGTGCCTTTGAGTTTTTGGTTGATTTGTCTATTAGCTGTTGATCGTGTTTTCGTTTTAGTTTTTTAATTAATTTATTTGTGAAATTGCGATATCTTTTGAATGTGGTCCTCAGGATTTCGTTTTCAGGTTCTGATCTGAGCTTTAGTTGCATTTTATTTCTGTTTTTTATGCATCGCAGAATACCCGGCGTGATCCACGGTTTGATGATGCGCTTATTTCTGGGAGTATGGTTTACCGTCTTACTCTCTGTTATCGCTTCGTTGATTTTGCGCGTTAGAATTTCAATTACAAGATGTGGGTTATTACAGAATAATAAGGTTTCTAGATTTTTTTCCAATAGTTTAAGCTTAGCATTTTCATAGTTTATGTTTTCCTTTTTTTCCGTGTATGAAGCTTTAATTGAGTCATTATATAGAGCTAGAAATGTGGTACAGTGATCAGTGATAGTTGTATTTAGGATAGCGGTATAAGCAGTAGTATTATTTTTACAGATTTTTAACATAAAGTGGTCCAAGCAGGTACTTATCCTCGTAGGTTTAAGAAGGCCAGGGAGGATGCCGTGTGTACTAAGCATATACAGGTAATTATGTCGATTAAGACTCTCATAGTGTTGCTCTTCTTGTCTCGGAATTAAATTAATATTTATGTCACCCGCTAGGACTATAGTGCTTGCTGTCTTTATAGTTGATAAGTGGTTATTTAAAGAATGTATAAAGTTTTGCGCATTTGTAATTGATGGCGATCGATAGATTCCAAGGAAAGTTGTATTAAATAATTTGATTTGTATACAAGATGCATTATCTAGCTTTATTTCTTCAAAGTTTGCATTTAAATGTTCTTTTACGTAGGTGACAACTCCGTCATTTTGGTTTAAATTGTTTATTGTAGCCATAGAAACATAGTTAGGTAGGCAGGGGACAGGTTTTAGTGGACTTAGGCGGCATTCAGTTAGAATAATTAGATCAGGCTCAAATTGAAGTTGTGATAGGGTTATTTGAAAGTCTATAAAATTACAATATATGCTCCGGATATTCTGCGATACAACTGTTAGGTGATTTAAGTGTGTAGGTAAGTGTTTACTGAGGTCCTGAGGATCACACTCAAAGGAATAGGCAATTTCAGTATTGTCAATTTCATCTATAATCTCTAGGTGGCTAGTCATTGTAGCTAATTACGTTGTTCAGCAGAGGGTTTCTGAATATACATCAGTTCCGCGACGCTGTGAGACGGAAGTCGTTAATGTCACGGGACCCTAACTTAGATATTACGAGCAAAATAATATCCGCTACCACGTGGCGTCCCGAGCCCGAGCCGCCGGGAGACATTGAAACAAATAACTCATTCAAAAAATATGTTTTGGCAGATCGTCGGGACGTGTTTACGGCAACATCAGAAACCCGACACGTCACAAAGAGCCGCCTCCGCGCTCACTTGTAAAACAATCTTCACACTTTTTTAAAGCCCATAAAAATAGTTGAAAGAGATTTCAGGTTTTTTCTAATAGACAGTGAAATGTTACCGAGTGTTGGATGACAGCTTTTGTTCTGTTATGAAGCGGCGACATTTCACGAGTCGTTCAAGTTTTTATTGAGCGACGGTGCTCTATTTTTAATTGTTGAAGAGTATCTTTTTACATCCTCTACACGAGTAACTTTTAGTAGATAATAAAACGTTTGAACATAGTTGTTTGTCTATACTTCGGTCCCATTGCACGCGAGACAGCCGCCGACAAAAATACTTAATTACTTCTACAGCTATCCTATCCTTATATTCACTGTCAATCTTGCAACTTCTGATTGAAATTCCTGTTTAGGTATATATCAAGCTGGGCTAATATCAGAGATCCGAATATCTACTAAATAGGTAAGTCCTAAAAGAGTTTACAAAGTTAAAAATAACAACGGGCGTTATTTTTTGTCCACCGGTGTCCGTTACAATAAGACTTTCCCTATCGGGCCCTTACCGGGACGCCTGCCGTTCAAAATATACAATTTTAACTCGCTCTCCGTGTTCCAAGGTAAATATTAGTTCAGCTAATTCGCATGGGCGAGAAGAGACACTCGACAGTGGCGGCTCGCTTACTACAATAACATCACGCTGAGTGGCGCGAGTTGCTTTCACTTTATTTAAAATTAGTGATCGCATTTCGTTAATGAGAAGTTCGAAAGATTTTAGTTAGTCTCGTTTGTGTTTGACACGTAAATGAAACCCATGTTGGTTGTGATCGCGTTACACCGCACAATGAGGCACAGCACAAGCATAAGGCATCATTTCATTCCATTTATTAGCGTTCCGTACCTCAATAGGAAAAAACAGAACCCTTATAAGATCACTTTGTTGTCCGCCTGTCAAGACCGTTTATCTCGAGAACGCGTGGAGGTATCGAGTTGAAAATAAAACCATATACGAGGGGCGTTCAATAAATTCTCGGTTATGAATGAAAACAAACAAATACGATAGGTTTGATATTTTTAGGGTTCCGTAGCCAAAATGACAAAAACGGAACCCTTATAGTTTCGTCATGTCCGTCCGTCTGTCTGTCTGTCTGTCCGTATGTCACAGGCATTTTACTCAAAAACTACATGATGGATATTGATGAAATTTGGAATATACGTGTCTTTTATGAGCCGCTACTTAGTTTGGTATATAAATAATTAAAATAAATATTTTTAGGGGGGGCACTCATGTTAAAGACAGCAAAAAAAATTTTTTTTTAGCAAATATCAACGTGTGGTACATAGTTCGACAGCTCTTTAAAAAACACTATAAGGTTCCTAAGTAATGTTTTTGATTAAGTGAATGTATTTGGAAATAATCGCTCCGAAAGTTGTGTAAATTATGTCCCCCCCTCTATTTTCTAAACCGTGCGTCCGAAAAATATGAAAAAAATCACGAAGGTAACGCTTAATTAATACTTTCAACGAAAATTATTTTCAACAAGATCGAATGTACCATTTTTGAGTTATTGCCGATAAACTGCGCTTCTCAACAAAAGGACGTAATTGCTATGAAGATACGCTCTTTTGTTGTTGTACTTTTTTTACATCGTATTTTTTACCTTATAGTTACGGCTATGGAACCCTACACTGAGCATGGTCCGACATGCTCTTGGCCAGTTATTTATTTTTCAATATACTCCCCCCCTATGTCGATACACTTAAAATATCGAACTATTATTTTTTTTCATCCCTCATAAAAATATTTTTTATCTTTGGTGTCAAAATGCTCCTCCACTGCTGCTTTCAACGCTTCATCGTCAGAAAATCGATTTCCACGCAGATCCTTTTTAAGATTGGGTAACAAAAAGAAGTAGCTGGGGACTAAGTCCGGACTAATACGGGGGATGAGTAATAGTTTCAAAACCAGATTCCAGAATGGCTGCCTTGGCAATATGAGCAGTATGCACAGGGGCGTTGTCATGCAGAAGCAGAACACCTTTGGTTAATTTTCCTCCCTCTTTTCTTTGATTGCACCCCTTAATTGACGTAGAATGTTAGCGTAGTACTGTCCTGTTATATTTACACCTTTTTCTTTATAATCTATCAGTAATATTCCTTCACAACCCCAAAATATTGCGGCCAAGACCATGCCAGCTGAAGGAATGACCTTGAACTTCTTGGGATGAGCTGAACCCTTAATGTGCCACTGCATGGACTCCCGTTTACTTTCTGGGTCATAATGATGAACCCAGATTTCATCTCCAGTAACTATCTTTTGCAGCACCTCATCAGGATTTTCACCGCACAGCTCAATAAAATCAGAACAACAAGCTACACGCATATCTTTTTGCAGCTGTGTCAGCATTCGCTCATAGTGTTCATGTTTGTTCGGCAATTGCAGAAAAACTAAAGAACATATAGATTCGATATTTACTTTTTTTTGAAGTCTATAAATGACGCTTAGCGGCCAGTAACAAAAAATACTGAAAGAGGTTGCAAGATATTAATACCGAGAATTTATTGAACGCCCCTCGTACTCAGGTCTACGGTCGGTCCCTTGAAGCTGTGAAAAATTAGTACATTACACAACTAGGGTGGTAATACAAAGAAAGGCCGAGATCGCAGATGTTTGCGGCCCGAGCTGCAAGCGAGGGACGTAAATATGCTATCGAGGGCTTTCTTTATTACCTCCCGTGTTGTGTACATCATTTTATGTCTACACTTGGCCAGAAAGCGGCTTTTACCGTACGCGTAGCGACGTTTCGACACTCTCAAGGAAATCAAAATTTATAGGGTTCTTTCCGTTGACCTAGAACTGAAATTTGGCAAGTAATTCCGTCTTATACTACAAGTATAGTAAAAACATTGAAAACTATACATTTGTAATAAAATCCTGAAAAATAATGTCTTTACCTATTTAAAGTATTTGTACAATCAAACGCACTTTTAACTGTACATTTCTAAACGGATGTCAACTTTATTGCAACGTGTTAAAGCCTATGGGTGGTCAGTTAACTGTGACTTCGTAAGCTTCGTTTGTATGGAACCCTCGGTGGGTGAGTCCGACTCGCACTTGTCCGGTTTTTAAATATGCGCCCACATTAACTGGCGCCTAATAGTACATTACACAACTAGGGTGGTAATACAAAGAAGGGCCGAGATCGTAGAAGTTTGCGGCCCAAGCTGCAAGCGAGGGACGTAAATATGCGATCGAGGGCTTTCTTTATTACCTCCCGTGTTGTGTACATCATTTTAAGTCTACACTTGGTCAGAAAGCGGTTTTTTCCGTACGCGCAGCGTGCGGAAAAAGTCACTTTATGGCCAGGTGTGGCATAAAATTAACAAAACAATGAATGTAAAGGTGTTGGGAGGTTGGACGAACTCGATGCTTTTCATAGAGATCGCGTGGATGAGCGCTCAAGACAGAGTTACGTGGAAAATGCAACAAGTGGGATGACAGGCTTCAGGGTAGCAGGGATTAGAGGGAGCACCTACCCTTGACGTATGTTGCTGAACCATAATAGCGCTTTCACGGTGACAGTTGTTTTTTATTCACAATAGGTAAGCATTTGACTTCGATCTCACCCTTGGTAAGTGAAGATGAAAATCCCACTTCCTGGCCTAACATTTTGTACTTACCTACCACGGACGGTAATAAAGAAAGCCTCAGATCGCACATTTATCGCCCTTGCCTTCGGCTCGGGCGTTAAATACCTGCGACCTGAGACATTGTTTGTTTTACCGCCCTAGGTAAGTAATGTCCTATTTCCTGGAAAAGGTTTGCTGGAAGAGAGTTCGACTCCTTAGCTGTCTTAATAAAGAAAGTGGAAGCAAAGCGCTTTGTTTGTGTTGATCATAAATAAACGACATTCAGGAACGGAAAATCTTATACCATTGAAGCTAATGGTAGTTTCAGTTCCCTAGCAAAAAATTATTATGCCATATAAAAGCACTTAATTATTATGCCCGATAACTTGCCAAGAATGTGATGTTATACCTACTTCTACATTAATTGCACACATGGAGGGATGTTGCGATTTATTTCATTCGGTTATGTAGATATGCACTCGTAGGTATTTCGCGCGCTTCAGGACGCGCTCGCGGCGGCGGGGAGATTTCCTGAATGTAGACTACGACATTTAGAAGAATATAAGAATAAGAATAAGAAACATTTATTGTCACACTGAACACAGAACGTTACAGAACTTACACATACAAATAAACAAAGAGAAACAAATACAATTTTACATTAATAGTACATTACACAACCAGGGTGGCAAAACAAAGAAAGGCCGAGATCGCAGATGTTTTCGGCCCGAGCTGCAAGCGAGGGACGCAAACATGCGATCGAGGGCTTCATTCACTACCTCCCGTGCTGTGCACACCATTCTATGTCTACACTGGGCCAGAAAGCGGCCCTTTCGTAGCGTGCGGTAAAAGCCACTTTATGGCCATGTGTGGCACAAAATATCTAATAACATAACTAAGTAATGCTAATTCCGTGTGACAAAAGGAACGGACTCAGCGTGTGCTGCGACAGCCTTGCGACTGCGCAGCGCTGGTTTTCAGTCCGTCCCTTTTCTCATTCAGGACTACATTTTTTTTTGGGCTGTAGGTAGCATCAAAATAGGTGACTCTTAATTAAACTTAAACTCATTTCTACTTATACATAGACATGTGCAATATTTTATAAATGTTTGAAAATGAAAAACTACACATTAGAGAGAAACAAAAAATACATAAATTTTGAAATTTACAATTGCATTTAGCACTGAAAATTACCAATAATAAATTACTAATTTGCATCGTACATTATATTTGAATAATTAAAACTTCAGGTTTCTAATTGTTTGAATAATAATAATAATCGTAATTTGTGCTTAAAAAATTGAAGGGATACGTTAGTTCGCAATGGTGGGGGTAAGTCGTTCCAAATCTTGGATGCAGAATATTTAAAACCTCCTCTAAAGCCTGCTTTTTTGTGCTGTGGAATACTCATTTTATTTTGCAGCTTACTGCGTGTATTTCTGTCATGCAAATCTTTACACCATCGTATCTTTGTAAAAAGATACTCCGGTTTCTGATTTGCGACAACGTTGTGGATTAGACTAGCCATGTGAAGCGTCCTACGAGCCTCCATTTTTAAAATGTTTTTTTCATTGAGGATTGGTGTGATTCGGGATCGTTTTGGCACAGAGAAGCAAAACCTAGTACAAGCATTCTGAACTCTTTGTATTGCTTTGGAAGTTTTAGCATACAGTCGGGGCCCGTATACAGTATCACAGTAATTGAAGTGTGATAGCACTAACGACTCGACCAACAACAGTCGGACTTCTTCCGAAAGGTAATCGCGAATTCCATATAGTACTTTTAGTCTATAATAAGCGTTTCTTATCTTTGTATTTATGTGGTCAATATAGCGCAAATCACCGTCCATTAGTAATCCCAGATTTTTGGCTGTTTCTACTCTCTCAACATTTTTGCCATCTATCACTAACACAGGTCTATAGCTAATTGCGCGACTGCGTTGTAGTTTTGTCCCCAGTACAAGATACTTGGACTTTAAGGGATTTAGTACTAGATTATTATTATATGCCCATTTAAATATGACGTCAAGATCTTCATTAATTAACTCTACAGCGCGTGTTGTTTCTTGTGGGTCAAACGAGAAGTATACCTGTGTGTCGTCGGCATATAGATGAATACTACAGTGTTTGAGTAGTTTGCTAAGGTCGGCTGTAAATAAGATAAAAAGTAACGGACTGAGAATCGAACCTTGTGGTGTACCTCTTTTAACAGTTTGAACAGATGAGCGCATCTCGCGTCCTTGCTCATCCTCTGTGAGGACATATTGTTTACGATTTGATAGGTACGACATAAACCATTTCCGAGTTGATACCGACAGACCGTAGAACGCCATCTTAGCAACTAACAATTCTTTACTGATGCAATCAAAAGCCCGCGAAAAATCCAGCAGTACAAGTATACTACATTTACCCTCGTCGGTCGCTGATATAATATCATCGGTTACATGAGCCAGAGCGGTGGCCGTACTGTGCCCGCTCCGAAACCCAGATTGTACCGTCGGTAGTATACTACTTTCCTCGAGGAATTTCGTTAGCTGGATGCAGATCGCTCGTTCAATAAACTTTGACATGACTGGTAAAATACTTATTGGGCGTAGGTCTTTATAGCCTTCTACAGAACCACCTTTGGGTAAACATTTTACTCTGGCCAGTTTCCATGCTTCGGGAAAAACCTTGGTAGAAATTGAAGTATTAATAATTGCCGTAATTACTGATAACGTTTCCGGTAACGTCATGCGGATCATTTCTATAGTAATTAAATCGTGCCCACAGGCATTTGTTTTTACACTGGAAATTATTTTTAAAATCTGGTCTACAGAACACTCAGATATATCAAATGTATTTTCTCCATATTTATTTTTTATGAAATAACTATAAGTATTTAAATCAATGTGCCCGTTACCTGGTATATCCAAAAAAGAAAGGTTGATATCTTCCGCGCAATTTAGATGTTGTGGGATTGAAATTACATTTTCACTACCAAATGCTGAAGAACGTTTCAGGTGCTGCCACATTTTAACGGGGGTTCCTATATTTCTATTAACATAAAAAGTAAAATAAGCTAATTTCTCGCGTTTGATAGAATTATTAACTAAATTACGTAATTTCTTATAGTAATCTATATGCGAGTCGTTTTTAGTAGAATGGGCTCTGGCGAGTGCTTTGTGCATTTCATGCTAATGAGACAAATATGGCCACCCTACTTCCAATTTTACTATCAACCGGTTGTTGTCGCGGTTGACGTATGGCGAAGATAACAGGCGCCTCGTGACCGATTGTTACGACATTAGTGGTGGTAAAAGTTGCAGAGAGGAGAGCGAAAGTTACCGTATTGCGGCGCAGGCAGAGCGCGCGTCATCTGCACGCAGCGCAGGCGCGCGCGGTAGGCACGCTTGCGGGCCGCCAGCGCCGCCGCCTCGCCGCGCGGCTCCGCGCCGCCGCCGCCGGCGCCCTGCTGCCGCCGCAGTGCCACCTGCCGACAGACATCGCGGTTTAATAAACGCGACGCATGTGGTTTAGTAGGGGTGTATTAAAAGTAGATGAGATAGATACCTATTGAGTTAAGTCCCATCAACAAAAGAGATTCCTGTTGCGCAAATCATTATATACGGCTCTATTTCCTTATCATAGGATTAAGTGCGGAATTCTAAGGATATTTGAACCGTGACCTAAAGGATCGAACTATGTTCTAGAAAAACTTTCTATATGAATGATCGCGGGGTTTCCATCAGATTGTATTTTCACCTGATGGAAAACAAAGACAAAGTAAAATAAAGCATCTTGCTCAAAAGACACGTACACTCTAGCCTTAAATAAACTGAGTACCTAGTTGGTAAAAACCTGCGTACTACGTCCATCGGCATCGTTTGTCGTTAGTAGATAGGTACTAGAGATGCAGCGAATATTCGGCCACTATTCGGTATTCGGCCTATTCGGCCACATTTTGACTATTCGGCCGAAGCCGAATAATGGCATAGTATTCGGCCGAATACCGAATAGTAAATTAACACAAAGTCGAAGGAAAAAGAAGGATGAATAAATATTTTATGCCACACCTGGCCATAAAGTGGCTTTTTCCGCGCGCTGCGCGTACGGAAAAAGCCGCTTTCTGGCCAAGTGTAGACATAAAATGATGTACACAACACGGGAGATAATAAAGAAAGCCCTCGATCGCATATTTACGTCCCTCGCTTGCAGCTCGGGCCGCAAACTTCTGCGATCTCGGCCTTTCTTTGTATTACCACCCGGCGCCGCTCACCCGGGCGTTCGAATTTACTTCATTTTAGGTAAAACCATTGGCCGAATATTCGGCCGCCGAATATTCGGCTATTCGGCCGTCGACTCCGCCGAATATTCGGTATTCGGTATTCGGCCAAATTACTATTCGCTGCATCTCTAATAGGTACCTACGTCAGCGGAAACACAGACACCGGAAAGAGAATTCCAATAAGTAGAGGTGCGAACTAGAAATAATCTGTTAAATCACGCTGAGCGGTATAAGCGTGGCGAATTTTCAACTAAATGAGAAGCAGCATTCACAGCGCCTAGAAACTCGATTGGAAAAGAGGAATGTATCAAGTTAACTGTTTTGCACTAAGGTTAACTGGTATAGAATGCGTTACGGCATTAAGTTCACCTCTTGTGCGATAAGTTTCCTTCTGTGCAAAAAAGTTTAAATAAATTTCGGATCGAAAAGTTCCTCGTCCCACTCTCCAAGATACACCCAATCAAATACTGATAAGGTAGCCTTGCGTGGATGGTCCAAACTTGGTCCGAGGAGTGCTTGCGTGCAGGTCGATTCCAACGGCCGCAATGTCGCCTATAAGTAAAAGTCTCCTGGCTTTTCGGCTTTTGATATCAACGGATAAGCACGACTCCACTCGACCGTTCCAGCACGAGCAGGCAGCCGGGGCGGCGGCACTCGTGCCGGCAACACTGCCGCCCGTGCCCTGGAGGCAGGAGAGCACGCCGCGGTCCACACTGTGTGCACGCACCTGCGCGGCCATCACCCGTTGCCGCTCCAGCACGAGCAGGCAGCCGGGGCGGCGGCACTCGTGCCGGCAACACTGCGGCGCGTGCCCTGGAGGCAGGAGAGCACGCCGCGGTCCACACTGTGTGCACGCACCTGCGCGGCCATCACCCGCTGGCGCTCCAGCACGAGCAGGCAGCCGGGGCGGCGGCACTCGTGCCGGCAACACTGCGGCGCGTGCCCTGGAGGCAGGAGAGCACGCCGCGGTCCACACTGTGTGCACGCACCTGCGCGGCCATCACCCGCTGGCGCTCCAGCACGAGCAGGCAGCCGGGGCAGCGGCACTCGTGCCGGCAACACTGCGGCGCGTGCCCTGGAGGCAGGAGAGCACGCCGCGGTCCACACTGTGTGCACGCACCTGCGCGGCCATCACCCGCTGGCGCTCCAGCACGAGCAGGCAGCCGGGGCAGCGGCACTCGTGCCGGCAACACTGCGGCGCGTGCCCTGGAGGCAGGAGAGCACGCCGCGGTCCACACTGTGTGCACGCACCTGCGCGGCCATCACCCGCTGGCGCTCCAGCACGAGCAGGCAGCCGGGGCAGCGGCACTCGTGCCGGCAACACTGCGGCGCGTGCCCTGGAGGCAGGAGAGCACGCCGCGGTCCACACTGTGTGCACGCACCGGCGCGGCCATCACCCGCTGGCGCTCCAACACGAGCAGGCAGCCGGGGCAGCGGCACTCGTGCCGGCAACACTGCGGCGCGTGCCCTGGAGGCAGGAGAGCACGCCGCGGTCCACACTGTGTGCACGCACCTGCGCGGCCATCACCCGCTGGCGCTCCAGCACGAGCAGGCAGCCGGGGCGGCGGCACTCGTGCCGGCAACACTGCGGCGCGTGCCCTGGAGGCAGGAGAGCACGCCGCGGTCCACACTGTGTGCACGCACCTGCGCGGCCATCACCCGCTTGCGCTCCAGCACGAGCAGGCAGCCGGGGCGGCGGCACTCGTGCCGGCAACACTGCGGCGCGTGCCCTGGAGGCAGGAGAGCACGCCGCGGTCCACACTGTGTGCACGCACCTGCGCGGCCATCACCCGCTGGCGCTCCAGCACGAGCAGGCAGCCGGGGCGGCGGCACTCGTGCCGGCAACACTGCGGCGCGTGCCCTGGAGGCAGGAGAGCACGCCGCGGTCCACACTGTGTGCACGCACCTGCGCGGCCATCACCCGCTGGCGCTCCAGCACGAGCAGGCAGCCGGGGCGGCGGCACTCGTGCCGGCAACACTGCGGCGCGTGCCCTGGAGGCAGGAGAGCACGCCGCGGTCCACACTGTGTGCACGCACCTGCGCGGCCATCACCCGCTGGCGCTCCAGCACGAGCAGGCAGCCGGGGCGGCGGCACTCGTGCCGGCAACACTGCGGCGCGTGCCCTGGAGGCAGGAGAGCACGCCGCGGTCCACACTGTGTGCACGCACCTGCGCGGCCATCACCCGCTTGCGCTCCAGCACGAGCAGGCAGCCGGGGCGGCGGCACTCGTGCCGGCAACACTGCGGCGCGTGCCCTGGAGGCAGGAGAGCACGCCGCGGTCCACACTGTGTGCACGCACCTGCGCGGCCATCACCCGCTGGCGCTCCAGCACGAGCAGGCAGCCGGGGCGGCGGCACTCGTGCCGGCAACACTGCGGCGCGTGCCCTGGAGGCAGGAGAGCACGCCGCGGTCCACACTGTGTGCACGCACCTGCGCGGCCATCACCCGCTGGCGCTCCAGCACGAGCAGGCAGCCGGGGCGGCGGCACTCGTGCCGGCAACACTGCGGCGCGTGCCCTGGAGGCAGGAGAGCACGCCGCGGTCCACACTGTGTGCACGCACCTGCGCGGCCATCACCCGCTGGCGCTCCAGCACGAGCAGGCAGCCGGGGCAGCGGCACTCGTGCCGGCAACACTGCGGCGCGTGCCCTGGAGGCAGGAGAGCACGCCGCGGTCCACACTGTGTGCACGCACCTGCGCGGCCATCACCCGCTGGCGCTCCAGCACGAGCAGGCAGCCGGGGCAGCGGCACTCGTGCCGGCAACACTGCGGCGCGTGCCCTGGAGGCAGGAGAGCACGCCGCGGTCCACACTGTGTGCACGCACCTGCGCGGCCATCACCCGCTGGCGCTCCAGCACGAGCAGGCAGCCGGGGCAGCGGCACTCGTGCCGGCAACACTGCGGCGCGTGCCCTGGAGGCAGGAGAGCACGCCGCGGTCCACACTGTGTGCACGCACCTGCGCGGCCATCACCCGCTGGCGCTCCAGCACGAGCAGGCAGCCGGGGCAGCGGCACTCGTGCCGGCAACACTGCGGCGCGTGCCCTGGAGGCAGGAGAGCACGCCGCGGTCCACACTGTGTGCACGCACCTGCGCGGCCATCACCCGCTGGCGCTCCAGCACGAGCAGGCAGCCGGGGCGGCGGCACTCGTGCCGGCAACACTGCGGCGCGTGCCCTGGAGGCAGGAGAGCACGCCGCGGTCCACACTGTGTGCACGCACCTGCGCGGCCATCACCCGCTGGCGCTCCAGCACGAGCAGGCAGCCGGGGCAGCGGCACTCGTGCCGGCAACACTGCGGCGCGTGCCCTGGAGGCAGGAGAGCACGCCGCGGTCCACACTGTGTGCACGCACCTGCGCGGCCATCACCCGCTGGCGCTCCAGCACGAGCAGGCAGCCGGGGCGGCGGCACTCGTGCCGGCAACACTGCGGCGCGTGCCCTGGAGGCAGGAGAGCACGCCGCGGTCCACACTGTGTGCACGCACCTGCGCGGCCATCACCCGCTGGCGCTCCAGCACGAGCAGGCAGCCGGGGCAGCGGCACTCGTGCCGGCAACACTGCGGCGCGTGCCCTGGAGGCAGGAGAGCACGCCGCGGTCCACACTGTGTGCACGCACCTGCGCGGCCATCACCCGCTGGCGCTCCAGCACGAGCAGGCAGCCGGGGCGGCGGCACTCGTGCCGGCAACACTGCGGCGCGTGCCCTGGAGGCAGGAGAGCACGCCGCGGTCCACACTGTGTGCACGCACCTGCGCGGCCATCACCCGCTGGCGCTCCAGCACGAGCAGGCAGCCGGGGCAGCGACACTCGCGCCAGCGACACAGCCGCTTGTGTCCCTTGAGGCAGGAGATGACGCCGTGGTTCCGGCAGCGCGCGCACTTCGGCGTCCGCAGCGCCTTCCTGCCCTCCGAGCCCTCGCTCTGCATCTCGAATAAATCACTGTTTCTAAAACACTGAAAACGACGCGCAAGTCATGTTCGCGGGAAGGCCGCCCGGGATTGACGGCTGTAAAGTGGGTCTCGGGTTTAAACGCGCGGCGCCGCCCCGCCCCGGCTCGCTATTGGCCGCACCGAGGGGGCGGGGCGCGCAACCTTCGGTGCGATTGTTCGATGTCTTGATACATTATTAAAAGATAGTAATTTGTATTCTGTGATTTGTTATAATAAGAAAGATGAGAAACTTGCGATAAACAGGAAAGCTTTCGAGCGTAAGATATTAAATTGAGTTCGCAGTAAGCATTACGTATAAATACCTAGGTACAAATACATACATACTACATACCTATAGGTAGAGTTGATACAGCGAAAATAAACATAAATTAAATTAGGTAGGTAGATACTTACCCGACTGAAATAAACCTCATTGGTTGAGGTCATTTGAACAGTAACCATCTGATAGTTCTTAATTACCTCATTTAATCAACACATAATAAATGGAAAAAATAAAAGACCACCACATAAAATTAAATCCGCAACGCAGGCGTTCGTCTGATAGTTTGATTTAGTCATTGGCTGAATTGTAATGGCTACCCGGTACGGTACGGTGTACTCTGTTATAAGAATAATGCCGTAATAGTTTTACAGGTGTTATCTAATGGGTTACAGGTACCCTGTAAGGATACTGCAATTTCCTTAGAACTATGCATGAGATCTTTAAAATTACTATTTAAAATAGTTATCGTCTTCAAAAGATTCAGTAAAGCTGTAAACTTATTAACTTCTAACTTATACAGTGAAGTTCAGAAATATTTTCCTATAAGTACAATTTTGTATAAATATAAAGTGACATTAGGTACAATATCGTAACTACTTTGAAAAAAACTCGTAACTAAAAATGTCGTAGAGAAAAACGCCCAAAGTTACATACGAAAACATTGCATATAAAAACGCTGTAAGTGTATGTAGGGGAGACCGGGTATGGTTGTCTCACGGGTTGGTTGTCACAGCAGCCATTTAATTATACGAAACGAAGGAATAAATGCATCGATTGGTGAAGTAGGGAAGGAGGTGAAGCTCTTGCGATCTTTTAACACCGAGCGATGCAATTATTCCTTCGTTTCGTATTACTTAATGGCTGCTGTGACAACCAACCCGTGAGACAACCATACCCGGTCTCCCCTACCTCTACACTTACTGCGTTTTTACCTGGAGATATCATATAGGTACGTGTTTTTTTTAAGTAGTGACGATATTTGGCTTTATCTAATTATACTATTTTAGATTAAGTACCTAAAATGCTCCGGTGCTCATGCGTACCTATTCCTAAATAAATTCTTTCAATTTCCCTGCAAAATGCTGAACATTGGTGTCTTAGGGATGTATTCATCATTGCGTCAATTTTTACGTAGGTAACTACCTATATTACTAGAATAACTACAATAAAGCGCAGCGATTCAAAGATTGTTGTTAATCCTCGCATCACCTTGTACCTATTTTTCGTTGGTCCGCTATCAAAAAAACAAACAGTATTGTTTTTCGACACTGAAACAATAAACCCGGTAAACGATACGCAATCACGGCTGCGATTGGCAATTATGTCTCCGGTGACCGGTCCGGCGGCCGCGCCCGTGTCCGACCGGGGTCGGGTGACGGCGGCTAACTTACCCCCCATCTAATATTTGCTAGAACACTCGATACTTACGATAAATACAATTGAATTCACCTTAAACTATTGATACTTGCTTTTGAATTATTTACTGACTTCCAGCATTGAGTTTTCAACACTAACCAATTCACGAGACACCTACCTAGGTACTATTAAAATATTGAAATCGCTATACGTGTACGTGCCTATAAATTATTAATGAAACAAATGCACGAGTTACTATAAAAATACTGACTTGCTATGCTATAGGTACATGTGTGCATAATATCCGAGGAGTTCCCTCAATTCCTCATAGAGTTTATAATCGGAACTAGATTTTGAAAAAATACACTCACGGACAATGAATTCGGGTCACTAATAGACCAATCGAGTCGAATCGGGTCGAGTAGACCAATCAAGCTAAAATTTAAAAAAATCAGTTCATAAACGAGTTTTGAGTTCTAAAAAATACGACCGACTAGAGAACCTGTTCCTTTTTGTGAAGTCGGTAAATATTAAATGAACATGTAGTAATAAATAATAGCACGTGGGTAACGAGATATGTTGGTAATGAGCGTTTAATTGAAGTCAGTAGCTCTCGAGGTCTGCAGCTAGGCTCGGCGCGGCTAACGCGAACATGTGGACATATGATTAAAGAAGCTAACGACTGACTTGGTTCATTATACAGTTTACCAAATGTTATTTTATTATGTTTACAACACACCTGGCCATAAAGTGGCAATTACCGCACGGTACGCGTGCGGAAAATCCCACTTCCTGGCCTGGGGGAGAAGTAAAAAAGTTACAAGATTTTTTTATGTCAAATAGGGTTCGGTTAGCGACTTTTAAAACTATGCCAAATTGACAACATTTCATATTTTCAAAAGATCTTAATTCGAAAACCATTTGGGTAAAACTGTATTTTATGCTCAAAAAAAATATTTTTGGATTTTTTTTCCCATTCATTTTGGAAAAAATCGTCAATTAGTGTGAACCGGAAGTGTGACGTCATTTTCCCTGCATTATCGAGAGAGACCTTAGTGCTGAAACGATTAAAAAGTGTATGGTATCCGGTTGTCATTTTCTGACATACTTGCCGTCTGACGTTTATTTGTTTTGAAAATTGTTACAACTGCTTAGCGGCTTTAGAAGTTTAATTTTCTTACCGTTGGTTCATTTGCACGTTTTCGAAGACCTTAAAAGACTTGGCACTTTCCCACTGGACTCCGATAACGCATTCAAACATTATTAACTTGGCATTCTTTTACCGGACACCGATTTTTTTCATATAATGAAGACATCAGAAGGTTTTTCTCAGGCTGATAGCACGAATCTGCCGCGTGTTGAAATTATGATGATGGAGTACACATCGGCAAGTGATAAATATAATCCAGCCCAAATAAGAGGAGCAAAAGCATCGTTGTCTTCCCGAACTTCCTATGTTGACAACGCTGTAACGCCTGACAGTTATTTTTTTAATCGTAATTGTCGCTCTGGATTCTAGTTTTTTTAAATCGTAATTGTCGCTCTGGATTCTAGTTGGGAAAGTGACGTCATTTTCTACATACGCCCTTTTAGAATGAGCTACTTTTCAAACTGCTATTTTTAATTGAAAAATTGAGTTAAAACGAAAAAGAAAAAATACGGGTAGCTTAAAATTCCACCTATTTTCTATCCAGCTCATAAAATGAAGGAGTAGAAAATTTGAAATATTGTCAATTTCATATCGATAGCAGCAGTAGTTCCTGAGATATCTGACTGTGACAGACGCACAGACAGACAGAGTCGCACCATAAGAGTTCCTTTTTTACCATTTTGGTACGGAACCCTAAAAATTAACGTAACATTAAAAGCGACGCTCGAGCCCTCGTCTCCCACAGAAAGCACCAAGCGCCCCAATAACGCTAGAGTTACAAAATTTTCTGTTACTTTATTCATGCCACATCTGGCCATAAAGTGGCTTTTACCGCACGCTACGCGTACGGAAAAAGCCGCTTCCAAGTGTAGACATAAAATGATGTAGGTACACAACACGGGAGGTATATAATAAAGAAATTGCAGCTCGGACCGCCAACATCTGCGGTCTCGGCCTTTCTTTGTTTTACCACCCTAGTTGTGTAATGTACATACGGTCACGGACTTTAATTGTTAAGCCATTTAGGGTTCATTCTAATTTTATCGTATAATACACAATCTATGACACGCACGACTGTAAGGTGAGCCCTAAATGGCTCAACAATTAAAGTCCGCGAGTGTACTATTAAGAGGGTTCGCATCGTAATCTCACCTAACACTAGGCTGATAGATAGGTACTTTGTTGTTAGCGATGTTATTATCGATATCAATCTTTTTTTTTTCAATTTTCACTTTAAATTATATATTTAGTACCTATGTATCTCTACAAGATGTTTCTGTTTAAACTTATTATTGGTTAGATACAAGAAACAATGCGGCGTTGTTTGATCGGTGCTTATTTCGTGGGCGAGCGCGCGCGCTGATGAGGCGCTTCCCCGCGCAGGCGCGCAGCCGAGCTGCAAGGTATCGGTTTCAGGCGCTGAACTGAACACGTTGTCTCCGCGAACAATGCTGCAGTTAGTGTAAGCAATACGGCGGGAGCTTTGTGTGGGCCGCGAAGCCAAGTCATTACACGGACTGGGTAACTTACCGACACGTTGCAACGACTGGACTAGGCAGATATTTTCTAGAGTTCTGTAGGGCGCGTTCATTATATTACGTCAGATATATTATGGTGCACCCAGGGCTTTAACACTTTCATGACCAGACAAAAAATTGAACAGTGAACTTGATATATTTTACAGTTCTGAACCTAGATTTCTTGCAGTTGCCAGCCGGTACCTGGAGGCCATATGTCGCAGTCAACTGGTTTAATCAGCCATTTGGTTAAATGCCTAGCATTTTCACTAAATTATGACCCGCCAGCAGGTCGACGAAGCCCCGCTACGCGGAGCTTCTATTTCTGCCCTGAGGGACGCAAGCTAACAAACCTAACCTAAAATTTAAATGAAACGGCTAGGTAGTTAACTATATGGCTAATTAAGCTAGTTGGCGGGGACATCTACACCAAGCTCCATCATGTAGCATAGGCTAATTAAGCACAGTAATTCCTGTACTTACCTGTTATACCTGTTTCCTGTTTAACTGTTAACACGTGTAGCTTCACTGTAATGTGTTAATTTATGGAAATAAAATAAATAAATAATAAAATAAAAATTGAACAACACTCAATGTATCTACAGGGTGGGAGGGACTATACCGACATACTTTAGCCATGAATTCCTGGTGGTGTGACGAGTAAATAATGTTATATCAACATGGGTCGAATATTGTCATTTTACATTAATAGTCTTATGGAACAAAATAAATCAGAAAATTCAGCCCCTCGTTATAAACATGTCCTTACTGGAGGAAAAGTTATCAAAAAGAAAAAAAAGCTAAAATGGAAGCAAAAGGTAAATTTTTTGGCCTCGTAGTCGCTTACCATCAAATACTGCGAAGGTTAATTGCTGTTTAGTTAAAGGATTTAAAAAAAATTGTAAAACTATCTTAGTCACATTTATTAGGGCTTGTTACACACTTGGGAGTTTTCATTTAAAAAATTATGAATATCTCTGATAGTAAGCGTTTTTCGACTATACATCACATAACTTTTTTTACTCGTCACACCACCAGGAGTTCATGGCTAAAGTATGTCGGTATAGTCCCTCCCACCCTGTATAATTATAATTGAACAACACTCGAGAAATCGACAGAGCCCGCTAGGAGGGTTTGTGGGGCCAATAATGTGCTACGCAAAATCGGCCGGCACCTGAGCAGTCACGAGCGCCTACTAGGCGGGTTGTTGGTCGTGAGTGGTAATATGATCGCAGGTGATTGATTGTGCCATAACATACCTAAGTATTAGGTATGTGATCCGATCGATCGCGATCTGGGGCTTCCTTTATTAGCTTACTAGCATTTACCCGCGGCTGCGCCCGCGTTGTTCCCGTTACTGCCCCAACTCTTTACCGGGATATAAAGTAGGTACCTATCCTGTTTCAGGACTTGGTCTACTTGCATGCCAAACTTCAACTCATTTCATCCAGTTGATACCCCGTTATTTAGGAACAAACATCCAAACATCTTCACAAACTTTCACATTTATAATATTATTAGTGTGATGTGATTACCGCCCGTGTTGTTTAGGTTTGCAATTTTACTTTTTCTCCTGGCAGGGAATGGGAATTTCTCCTCGCATGGCCAATTTTTTATTTGACAGTTCGTTTACAATTACAGTAAAATGTATTTTTTGCAATCTGCTTTGAGTTTATGAAAGTAACTTTTTTAGCTCAAATTGTTTTTCTTAAGGGGTCATCCAAAAAGTACCTCACACGATTTTTCAGACTTTTAGACCCCCCCCCCCCCCCCGTCACACTTTTTCCTAACATATTTGACGTTTTTAGTATACCTAAGCTGTCACTTTGGCTAGACCCCCTCCCTAACATGGATGCTAAAGAAACAAGAAAAGTGGAATATAACATAATATATTGAGACACATATTCAAATTTTACACTCACGTACAATGAATTCGGGTCGTTTTCTGTATATTTGTTCATAGAAAGTGATCCGAATTCATTGTCCGTGACTGTATTATTATTTTTCTATTTATTTACTTTAAGTTAGCCTTTTTAGCTCGCTTGCAGCTCGGGCCGCAAACTTCTGCGGTCTCGGCCTTTCTTTGTATTGTGTAATGTACTATTATTTCAACCAAAGAATTTTTTCGAAACAATATAGCCGCCGTGCCGTCGACAGAACGACCTCCGCGACACGCTCGTGTCGCTCGAGTTGTCATCGCTCGCGCGCAATCCCGCGAGCCTCGAGCATACGAGGCTCTGGTCTCGAAGCTCCGACTCGAGTCTCGTAGTTTACGTGGCGCGGCTCAAATTCAGTACACACCACACGTGGGTCATACACGTTCAGGAAAACGGGCGTCTCTGTGGACAATACAAAAGTTAACGGCGATGGCAAACAATTTTATAACCGTATAACCTTAACTCATACTACAAATATTTTTACCCACGTCTACCCTCCCGGTTTCACCGCGGCGTTCGTCTGCTACGTCACAAGAGATACGGCGTCTCGTCGAGCCGGCGGCGCGCGCGCAGACAGGCGTCGAGCCAGGCCTCCCCCACTCGGAGGCCGCGCTCGGAGGGATGCTCGCGGGCGTGGTCCCGCCGCGACACCACGACGTGCGTGAGCGCCGGGTGGTCGGCCCCCACCACGACTGCGCCGCGCATGCGCGCCGCTATCGCGCGCACGCACCCCGCTGCGGAGGGAAATGTCGATGAGCTACAAATTGCACACTATACAGGGTGAAAAAAATCTATAGGCCCTGAAGGGAAACTAAGCTACCTTAAATCCTTTAGTTAACTAATTCTACTGAAAAGAAACATTCCTTTATTTTTAAAAAGAAAAAGAACGCCGAACAGCCGCCGGTCCGGCGCCGGCTCCTGACGCACACATTCACGCGGTACGTACGTGTGGGGAAGTGCAGCGCGCAGGCGCGCAGGAAGGAGAAGGGCTGGTCGTCGCCGAACAGCCGCCGGTCCGGCGCCGGCTCCTGACGCACACATTCACGCGGTACGTACGTGTGGGGAAGTGCAGCGCGCAGGCGCGCAGGAAGGAGAAGGGCTGGTCGTCGCCGAACAGCCGCCGGTCCGGCGCCGGCTCCTGACGCACACATTCATGCGGTACGTACGTGTGGGGAAGTGCAGCGCGCAGGCGCGCAGGAAGGAGAAGGGCTGGTCGTCGCCGAACAGCCGCCGGTCCGGCGCCGGCTCCTGACGCACACATTCACGCGGTACGTACGTGTGGGGAAGTGCAGCGCGCAGGCGCGCAGGAAGGAGAAGGGCTGGTCGTCGCCGAACAGCCGCCGGTCCGGCGCCGGCTCCTGACGCACACATTCACGCGGTACGTACGTGTGGGGAAGTGCAGCGCGCAGGCGCGCAGGAAGGAGAAGGGCTGGTCGTCGCCGAACAGCCGCCGGTCCGGCGCCGGCTCCTGACGCACACATTCACGCGGTACGTACGTGTGGGGAAGTGCAGCGCGCAGGCGCGCAGGAAGGAGAAGGGCTGGTCGTCGCCGAACAGCCGCCGGTCCGGCGCCGGCTCCTGACGCACACATTCACGCGGTACGTACGTGTGGGGAAGTGCAGCGCGCAGGCGCGCAGGAAGGAGAAGGGCTGGTCGTCGCCGAACAGCCGCCGGTCCGGCGCCGGCTCCTGACGCACACATTCACGCGGTACGTACGTGTGGGGAAGTGCAGCGCGCAGGCGCGCAGGAAGGAGAAGGGCTGGTCGTCGCCGAACAGCCGCCGGTCCGGCGCCGGCTCCTGACGCACACATTCACGCGGTACGTACGTGTGGGGAAGTGCAGCGCGCAGGCGCGCAGGAAGGAGAAGGGCTGGTCGTCGCCGAACAGCCGCCGGTCCGGCGCCGGCTCCTGACGCACACATTCACGCGGTACGTACGTGTGGGGAAGTGCAGCGCGCAGGCGCGCAGGAAGGAGAAGGGCTGGTCGTCGCCGAACAGCCGCCGGTCCGGCGCCGGCTCCTGACGCACACATTCACGCGGTACGTACGTGTGGGGAAGTGCAGCGCGCAGGCGCGCAGGAAGGAGAAGGGCTGGTCGTCGCCGAACAGCCGCCGGTCCGGCGCCGGCTCCTGACGCACACATTCACGCGGTACGTACGTGTGGGGAAGTGCAGCGCGCAGGCGCGCAGGAAGGAGAAGGGCTGGTCGTCGCCGAACAGCCGCCGGTCCGGCGCCGGCTCCTGACGCACACATTCACGCGGTACGTACGTGTGGGGAAGTGCAGCGCGCAGGCGCGCAGGAAGGAGAAGGGCTGGTCGTCGCCGAACAGCCGCCGGTCCGGCGCCGGCTCCTGACGCACACATTCACGCGGTACGTACGTGTGGGGAAGTGCAGCGCGCAGGCGCGCAGGAAGGAGAAGGGCTGGTCGTCGCCGAACAGCCGCCGGTCCGGCGCCGGCTCCTGACGCACACATTCACGCGGTACGTACGTGTGGGGAAGTGCAGCGCGCAGGCGCGCAGGAAGGAGAAGGGCTGGTCGTCGCCGAACAGCCGCCGGTCCGGCGCCGGCTCCTGACGCACACATTCACGCGGTACGTACGTGTGGGGAAGTGCAGCGCGCAGGCGCGCAGGAAGGAGAAGGGCTGGTCGTCGCCGAACAGCCGCCGGTCCAGCGCCCGCGTCTCCCGCGGCGTCAAGTGCAGCGCCGGCTCCTGACACACACATTCATGTAGATACCTTATCTCTCCCGACTCTACTAACTTCTATTCCACAGCTCAGTATGTCGGTCAAAGAATAAAGGGAACATCCGTTTCGAGGACGTCGCATCGTGAGTGCACATTCACGGTAAAGAAATAATCCGCCAGTTAGTATTTTATATGCATCAATCGAAATAGGTATAATCGAACACACCGTTAACGCATTCAGTGTCGACAAATCGAGATCCGGACTATTGGGTTATTTTTGTAAAAAAATTACATTACCCCAAAAACTATTACAATATTTAGTAAATGTTATACCATTTTAGAAACTACAAAAAATGCGCCATTTTTTTTCGTCATGTGCCAGGTTGTGTTGGTACATTTTTTTTTCACCACCTTCGTTCGAAATCAGACGTGGAATTTGGAAAAATTTGAAAAATATTTTTTGATATTCTACTGTGGCCACACCATGAAGAAATTAACAGAAATAGGAATTACGTTCAATAGCATAGTTATCTGGCTACCCGTATCAAAAACCAGATTTGAAAAATACTTGATATTTTAGTCATGACACTCAAATAACCGAGTCAGGGTATCACTTAGCACGAGTTTTGCAAAAACGTCAATATCTCGAAAACTAAGAATTTTTTACTGAGGTCAAATTTACTATATCTGGTGTCTGATGAGCTGGTCTATCAGCCCTTTTCGTATCAAAGTTGGTTTTAGGGACACCCTGTTGTATGTACCTAATTATTACTTACAGTACAGTACAGGGAAGACGACTAAAAAAAACTGTTTAGTCCGTCAGTTAGATTATTAAAAAATATTGTCGTATTTTTTTTTTTCACAAACAAAGAATGACGAGGATATTGTGCTTAGAAGTATCAAGTGACGTCACTCTTTGGTACAATTTTTACCTAGGAGTGACGTCACAAGTCCCCACTCTGGAAGTTCGATGATCTATACGATTTTTAATAAATTAATAAACCAAAAAGTACGTGTCCCATATTTTTCCATAATCTACATGAGGGACTAAATAAAATGATATATTAATAGTTATTTATGTGACTGGTGCATAATGAGAGGCATTAATACACGAGTGTAGTTTTATGAAACGAGCCGATAGCGAGCTTTATAATAAGATCACACTAGTGATTTAATGCCTAATTATGTACCGTCGCATACATAACTTTATCTACATGCACATCATAAGTTTTCTATAATATGTACAATATATGGCCTGCATTTTCAAGTGGTACTATTAACTTATTTAATTTTGTAAGTATAAAACCTAAGTTTGAATAAAACATAAATAATAAGAATTTAAAACTTTTATGTTTAACTGTGTATAACATTCAGTTAATTTTAGTTTTCTATATAAACTTCAGTGTAACAATACCCCGGTAGAAGGTAAACATTAAGGTATAACCACAGGTACGGGTTTCATAATATAGGCCATTCGCTTATCGTTCCTGAACGTATCGTAGTGAAATTATGATATGGATGTAGATCAATATTTTATGCCACACCACACCTGGCCATAAAGTGGCCGCTTTCTGGCCAAGTGGAGACGTAAAATGATGTACACAACACGGGAGGTAATAAAGAAAGCTCTCCATCGCATATTTACGTCCCTCGCTTGCAGCTCGGGCCGCAAACTTCTGCGATCTCGGCCTTTCTTTGTATCACCACCCTAGTCGTGTAATGTACTATTTAACCCGGTCGTCATCATTATATGAATGGCTAAACCGAAAGGTTACCGGAAATAGTACATTATGATACGAGTGGGCGAAGTTGGTCATTACAGTCGAGGCTGTGTTGCATAGCCCGAGCCGTGAGGCGAGGGCTGCATAGCTGAGACTGTAATGACCAATGCCCACGAGTGTCATACGACGTTTTTCAACACACTTGCGAATAAAAAATAATACTTATCATTTAGAATTTCTATTTTGTAGATATTTATTGTCGTGGTTTATCTATCCTCGTCTACCGTCACCTCGTCGTGTGGTGGCGGGCGCACAACATGGACAGGCTGCTCGGTGTCGGACCTGGTGGTGGCGGCGCACAGCGGGAATCATATCCGCACAACGAGCCCCACGACGACGTGCGAGACATTGGTCATGCGGCGGTTTGCACTTGTGTGGCAATAAACAGTAAAAAGCACTTGTGTTTAATAAGCTGCGTTCCGCGCATAAGAACCACCAAATAAGAGCGACTTTATGAGCAAGTGTGTTGAAAATATCACAAGCGCCACTCACTTCGTCCATCCGGGCGAAGCACTCTCGCAGGCCGTCCTCGTCGACGGGCTCGGCGTAGGCGTCGCCGAACCGGTCGAAGCGCCGGCACAGCCGCAGCCGGGTGCCGCCGCTCACCGACACCATGCACAGCGGTCGCAGCTCCACCGGCGCTCCACCGGCCCGCAGGCCCCGCAGCCAGGCCGCGCCCGCCACGTCGAGGCGCGAGGCGAGCGCCGCGCGCACGCGCGCCGTGCTCCGCCCCGCTATGCAGCACCACGTGTCCGGCCCTGCACGAGCACCCGGACGAGGGGACGTGGTATACTAGAGCCGAGTGCCGTGTTGGAAGCGACGAGATGACCGCGATCAGGGCTCGAAACGGTATTTTTCAAAAACCCCGAAATAGCCCAAAATTTTGAATTATTTTATGCTTTTTATGTAGAGCTCGGTAATGTATTTAAATCATGATTCCGTATTATTTATTAGATTGTCTGGTTAAAAAACGAAATAATAAAACAAAGAACGATAAGAACGCAAAGAATACCGGTATTTTTGTAAGGAGCGAATACCGGTTTCCGAGCCCTGACCGCGATACTTTATCACATAATGACTTTTGAATGAGTATTTTTAGTGCAATGATCATGGTAGAGTGCCATGGAAGTGAACTACAGTGGAACCTCGATAAATCGAAACTCAAGGGAAACGCTAAAAAAATCGTATTAACGAAGTTTTGACTTTCAGAGGTCTTCGACTTATATAGGTTAGGGATTTTGTAC
Source organism: Eudemis profundana (assembly GCA_947034925.1). NCBI lineage: Eukaryota > Metazoa > Arthropoda > Insecta > Lepidoptera > Tortricidae > Eudemis > Eudemis profundana. The sequence goes on from OX344798.1 coordinate 28,043,214, forward strand.
TTTTTGACCTCGAGTGACAGAAGTATATATTCACAAACTTCGAGATACAGAAGTGATAAAACGAAAGAACAGTTTCTTCGAGGTATAGAGGTAAAGTACATCTATTTCGTGTTATAAAGATAAAAAATGTACTAAAAAATCTTGTAAGCAGTCATTGGCAACTTCGACTTGTGGAAGTCTAATATTTCGAGTTATAGAGGTTTTGGGGTTTGAAAGAAAGGGAACGGGATTTTATTTCGTGTTATAGAATATTTCTTCTTATCGAGGTTCCATTGTATTTCTTTCTATTTAAACGATTCATTACAATTAAAGTTCTTGATTTTAAATCTAATCGATTATACTGATAATCGATCCCCGCAGTAAAACTTTTATCAACTCTCATAGAACTTCCCGATGGCAAACGGGAACGTTCACCGAGCCGATCACTGTTGAATATAAATACGATGATACGATACTGACCTACGTTTTCAACGTGCTTGCCTTGGTGCGCCTCGATCAGGCGCACCAGCTCGGGCTTGCGGCAGTCGGCGTCGTCCGACAACACGCACAGCTGCCGCCCCGCCAGCGCCCGAGACGCCACCTGCCGACCGACGCGAGTAGCGCTTCTTATACATACGGGGCGGCTAAAGGGACGTGCACGACGAAGGGGCTGCCGACTGGCGCCGCCAATATAAATCAAGTACCCTCTCATGCTGGGGCCACATTGACGGAAACGCCTTTAATTTATCGCAATGAAGGACTATTAACGTCAGTAAAGCTACGACTTACTATATTTGACATTGATACTTAGATATTGTCATTGACATTGACAGCTTGATTTGACAGGGGTGATAGTTTCCTTTATTGTCCATCCGTGTCCCTTTTGTCGTTTAGTGCTGCCACCTATAGTTCGTGCACGTTCCCTAAACCACTGCTCAATATATGTTAACGTACCGTAGACGCAATGCGTAACTTTTGTCATGTACATAGAGATGTGCCATTCCCGGGAATATTCCCCGTTTGTATGGGGAATATTCCCACCGCGGGAATATTCCCCATACAAGTGGGGAATATTCCCGGGAACGCCACATCTCTACATGTACACCTTTTAAACCGGTCTTTAAAATACGCAGAGTTCATACTTCCGTGCGTATTATAAGCACTGGTATGAAAGGCGTCCCCCCGATTCGCTCCATCGTGACACAAATCGTGTAGTATACTTATTATATTTTTCAAATTTGCATACACCTCCACAAGTTCCCGAAGAAAAAAGGTATTTATGTGTCACGAGCGAACGTTTGACCGAGTGGCTCTATAAGGGTTGCAATATTACTAGCTCAGGTACGAAACCTAAAAGAAGTACAACGAGGGCCATGCATTTTTTGAAACTAGATCGATATAAAGTCGTGACATATCTCGCACGCGACATAGTGCTCCGCGCTGCGTTACACATGCGCGTTCCCATCGGCCGTTACATGCTGTCTCGTGCGAGACACGTCGCGGTCGTTGTGTTCTAGCCGTGTCCAGCACCTGCGCCTGGTCCTTGTGGTCGTCCGGGTTGTCCGGCCGCGGCCGGACGCGGAACCGGTCGGGCACGGCGAGCGGCCGCGCGCTGCGCTTGCGCTTAGCTCCAACTCCCGCCCCCCCACCTTCTTCCATCGCGCCCGCCTCCACCGTCTTAGTACTCAGTTTCACGACCGCGCCCTTATCCTGTGCCAAATGTCCCGAATACAGTTCGCAAATGCGGTCACGCAAAGATCCCAAACATCATACGGGAATTGAAAACTTCCACATTGATCGGTAACAGCATGAGCCAATCGTCAAATTAAACACAAAGAAAGGCCCGGTTCAGTGTGACGCGGTCTCGACGCGGAGTGTCTGCGTGCGAACGAGCGGACGATAGTTTTCACATCAGCGAAGCACTGAACGTGCTATATTGACATTGACATGATACATTTTAGCGTCTATCGCGAGCGTCCGACATCCGTATCGCACTGAATAGAGCCTAAGAAGTATGTATATATGTAAAAACTTGTTGCACAAAATAAATACAGTACGGGGTTGCAAAATAAAGGTAATATGTACAAAGGCAAACTCATCCCTTTCAGGGATCTCTTCCGCTAAACCTTTGAGCAGTCGAAAGATGAGACAAGAGAGGTGGCAAACAAACTGAGAATAATGTAGTCGAGTTTCCTCACTTTGACGAGGTTGCGGAACTCGTCGGCGGTCATGGCGTCCCGGACGGGCTTGTCGTGGCGCACGGCCGTGACGCGCGGGAACCGCAGCGTGTGCGTCGTGCCGAAATCCGTGCTGCGGATCAACTCCGTCGCGCGCACCTGCCACGTGGTGGACGGTACAACAGACATATTTTTGTTTATATAGAATTCACAACGGCCAACGAAATCTAAATATTTTATTAGAAAAGTTGAAAAATTTTCATCTAATGCCTCGGGCAGAATTCGAACCCGCAGGTCTAGCCGCTTTTATGGCTTCGGTGGCGCAATCGGTTGCGCGCCTGTGTTGACCCGAAAAGTCGTTACAGATGCGGGTTCGAATCCTGCCCGAGGCATATAAGTTTTCAACTTCTCTCTTCCAATAAAATATTTAAACATATGTAAAATAATCTTACGGCTTCAAATAGGATTAAGATTTAAGGAAAGAAGGGTTTAAATAAAAACAAGTTTTACAAAGACTACACACCTGCAAGATGATGGAATGTTCGGGGGGCACCCAGAAGTCGGGCTTCTCCTTGTTGAAGACGAGGCAGGCGGGCGGCGGCGCCGCGTCGCGCGGCACCCAGTGCGGCTCGAGCGCCGCGCACAGCCGCTCGTGCTGCTCGTGCGTCAGCCCGCTCGCCACGCGCCCCACGCACAGCCAGCGGTGCACAACCGACCCGACTTTATTCATTATCAAGGTAAAATTTACTTAGCCTACTGTCTTATAAATTGATCAATCAGCGCTTTCGGTATTGACGTCAGTTTTAAGGGCGCCCTGTATAATAAGCGTTTTGCAACAAGTCAGCCTAGGCGCAGGCGTAGCCAGGTTTTAGTAGGGGGGGGGGGGGGGTTATAGTTAGTAATCAATGAGATATGCCGCACGCCTGTTCTTATTTTAATTCTATAGCTGTTAATATCTGAACTTTGGGGGGGGGGGGGGGGTTGAACCCCCAAAATCCCTGGAGCCTGGGTATATTTGGAGGAGTACTCGTAACCCTCACCAGAGGCGGCGACGTCCGCGCAGGCGACGAGGAAACTGCGCGCGGCGCCGCGGCGCTTGTCGGCGGCGCGCGACGCGCCCACCACCGCCAGGTCCAACTCCACCATCGTCCCCTCCGTGTACTGCCACATAACGACAACCGGCTATACTCGACCTGCGGCCCGCCGGGACATTATGCTTCACCCGGATTACGGTTAACTATTGAATATTTGGCCCGCGGCACCATGCCTGAACCGTATTTGTGGCCCTTACGAAAAAAAAAGGTTAAGTATTTGGTATACGATCCACCGCGACTGCGACATTAGTGTTACGGTCACCAAATATCACCAAAGCACCGAGGGGGACGGGGGGGTCAAAAATAGGCGAAATTTGATCACACGATTTCTGGACGAGCCCACGATGTCTTTTGCTTCGCTTCTTCCTGTTAGAACCGGTCGGCATAATACAATAGCACACCAAAAGGAAGACTTCCAATATTAGGGTTGACGTACATTCCGCTGTGATCGGGATCACGCAACGGCACATCGATCATTTGCCGGTTTAGCGCACCGTTTAGCCGTTGGATGTCATACAATATTTTTATCTATGATGATAATAAACTGTTAATGGGACTGCCAAAAATATTAAAAACATAAAATATTACAAAATTTTATATGAGTCGAGTAGTAACAGATTGTTGGCATCAGTTGGGCAATAAATTGTAGTCGCCGTCCCATGATTTACGGCGCCGGCGAGTCAACGGACTATAATAACAATGCCGATTATCGAGTTGAAAACAACACATCTTAGAGTTGCTTGCAAATGGTCTTTGGACAGATGAAAATATTTTATTTATTATTATTTTACTGATCTATTAAATTGGTGTGTTAGCAAAAAAAATACACAGAACAAATCTTGTTTTCATATCAAATCATTGATTTCCGATATATGTAAAGGCAGAATTTTTCCCAATATTTCTATTAGTTCGTGTAGTGTTCATTATTTTCACCCTGTACAGCACCATCACCAGCGTCGCCATGCGAAGAAACTATACTTTCCTGCGGCCCATCAGGCCATCATACGAACCAAACTGTCAATAGAATAGTCATTGTGTAGGAAATGGGTGGATAATGAGTTCAGGGGTGTATTATTTGAATGTTGCGCCGGTGGTATAGGTCAAGACTTTAAACGTGATTTTCCGTGCTTTAGAAGCGTTTTCAGCGGGCTGAAAAGTGACTTCAGGCCGTTTCAGAGGTGGCTCTTTCACATACTAGAAGATCGAAAATTCACCCTAGTTGCCGTTGTTTTCAGGCGCCTGAAACATGTTTTCAGTCCGTTTCAGGACACCCTCTATCAGATGGCGCAATAACCTGAAAACCCGTTTTCAGGCGTTTTCAGGACCCCTTATGGGCCTTTGAAGTACACTTCAGTATATGGCGAAATTTCTCGAAGGAGTGAAAGAGACAGCACTATTAAAGAGAGACAGTTATATTGAGAAGGTTCGAGAAGAGCGTAAAAGAGACAGAACTAGAAAGAGACAACAACAGTCGGGAATGTTCCAGTCGAGGATCGAACAATCTAGATTGTCTAGAACACTCGCGATGCATCATGAACCGAGGGGTCGCCGACCGCCCTTGGACTTTGGACCGATTATTAGAGATTTCTCCCGAATATTCTAGAGCAAAGGGCTCCGGATATATAAGCCGCGCGCCCACGACTCCAAGTCAGTTTTGAACTAACAGCGACACAGTGCGTGTCTCGAGGCGAACCTAAGTGAAAAGTGAATAAGTCCATTAATAGTGAAGTGATTTAGTACAGTGATTTATTAAGTAAGTAAGCCTTGCTAATTAGTAACTTTCTAATAAAGTTTGCATTTTTAATTAGTGGTTAATTAGTGTATTTTCTATCACGTTACCTACCCCACGGACGTAACATGAACAACAGGACACGACTGACCTCGGGCTTGAGCTTGTACCAGCCGGCGTTGCGGCGGTTGGCGAGGTAGCGCGAGTCCAGGTCCTTCACCACAATTCCCTCCTCCTCCTCCTGAATAGCCTTGTTCAGCGCCTCCAGTATCTCGTTACTGCGTACAATAAAGAGTACGTCGTTGTAGGTAAAGCTCGGAAAGTGACCAATATAAACAAATCAATTCGAAGGCCGATAGGTAGGGGACGCCCTGCATCGGACGTTTCAGAATTGAAATGATGATGATGAACAAAGCTAACAGCCCGGTCACGGCATCAGCGTATGTCTCGCTGTCACTAATGCCGCCGCTAGCCGCCGATGCCGTGGCTGGGCCGTGCCGTATAAACTAGGATTTTCGGTACTGGCCGATAATGGAACCGAGATTTCCCGGTATATTCGGTACTTTCGGGACGGGTCTTCAAAAACTGTGTCGATGCTTCAGTCTGATGAGATTCAGTTAGGTTTTTAATAAAAGCTACTACACATTGTCGCCGCCGATCGTGGTTGCCACGGCGCTCCCCGTGTCGGGTTAAGATTTGACGAGGCGCTTGTTCTTTTCGAATTATACGTAATTTTTTGCCATTTCTGTCACACACACATCGTAATTCAACACGATAGACAGAACTCAATTATAGTACACCAGAAAAAAAATTAAATGACAAATGCTGTATAAATGTGTATCCCGAAAGTCCCGGGAGTTTTATTTTCACGTCCGGGTTCTTTACTCGATTCAAAATACCGGGAAATCGCGGTACTTTCAGTTCCGGTATTTCCCGGGAGCAAACTATGCCGTACCTGTCTTTGACGAGTTTCCGCTCGCTGCGCACGATGGCGCCGGGGACGTCGGTGATGATGGTGTCGAGGAGCGCGAGCCGCTCACGTAGAGGCGTCCCGGCGCCCCCCGCGCCCCCGGCGCCCCCCGCGCCCCCGGCGCCCCCGGCGCCCCCCGCCAGGCTGCGCCCGTTGTAGTACAGCACGTCGAAGGCGCAGAAGCACGGCTGGAACGCCGACCTCTCAGTTATCTTCTTCACGTCAAACGACATGCCTGCACAAAATATACCATCCTGATAGGTGACCGACGCTTTTATTCTGTAGTTAGTTCAAGTACTGTTCCACACTCGCGATCGATGGTAATGTTTTCCATTTTTACTCGACGTGAAAAACGGAGTAACTTAGTCAGATCATACTAGGGTCTAAGTCTAAGATGAGCCATTTTAACACAAATTATACGAGCGAGCGAAGCCAACGGAGACAAATACAATCTCAGTGTTAAAATGGATTTTAGTCTCACTATGTTAAACAATACTTTTCATTCTACTTGTTATTGTCATTTGTCGTCACGGCCGAAGTGCCGCCCGTGCCGGGTGACCGTGACGTCAGGACGGTTACCTTTGGAGCCGAAGGCCTGCCGCTGCTTGTGCCAGCCCATCATCTCCCCGTCGAGGATGCAGCCGGTGACCCCGGGCGCGAGCGCGGGGCGCAGGCGCGGCGTGAGCAGCCCCGCGGTGTGGTCGCGCCCGAAGTGCGGCCCGTGCCGGGTGACCGTGACGTCAGGACGGTTACCTTTGGAGCCGAAGGCCTGCCGCTGCTTGTGCCAGCCCATCATCTCCCCGTCGAGGATGCAGCCGGTGACCCCGGGCGCGAGCGCGGGGCGCAGGCGCGGCGTGAGCAGCCCCGCGGTGTGGTCGCGCCCGAAGTGCGGCCCGTGCCGGGTGACCGTGACGTCAGGACGGTTACCTTTGGAGCCGAAGGCCTGCCGCTGCTTGTGCCAGCCCATCATCTCCCCGTCGAGGATGCAGCCGGTGACCCCGGGCGCGAGCGCGGGGCGCAGGCGCGGCGTGAGCAGCCCCGCGGTGTGGTCGCGCCCGAAGTGCGGCCCGTGCCGGGTGACCGTGACGTCAGGACGGTTACCTTTGGAGCCGAAGGCCTGCCGCTGCTTGTGCCAGCCCATCATCTCCCCGTCGAGGATGCAGCCGGTGACCCCGGGCGCGAGCGCGGGGCGCAGGCGCGGCGTGAGCAGCCCCGCGGTGTGGTCGCGCCCGAAGTGCGGCCCGTGCCGGGTGACCGTGACGTCAGGACGGTTACCTTTGGAGCCGAAGGCCTGCCGCTGCTTGTGCCAGCCCATCATCTCCCCGTCGAGGATGCAGCCGGTGACCCCGGGCGCGAGCGCGGGGCGCAGGCGCGGCGTGAGCAGCCCCGCGGTGTGGTCGCGCCCGAAGTGCGGCCCGTGCCGGGTGACCGTGACGTCAGGACGGTTACCTTTGGAGCCGAAGGCCTGCCGCTGCTTGTGCCAGCCCATCATCTCCCCGTCGAGGATGCAGCCGGTGACCCCGGGCGCGAGCGCGGGGCGCAGGCGCGGCGTGAGCAACCCCGCGGTGTGGTCGCGCCCGAAGTGCGGCCCGTGCCGGGTGACCGTGACGTCAGGACGGTTACCTTTGGAGCCGAAGGCCTGCCGCTGCTTGTGCCAGCCCATCATCTCCCCGTCGAGGATGCAGCCGGTGACCCCGGGCGCGAGCGCGGGGCGCAGGCGCGGCGTGAGCAGCCCCGCGGTGTGGTCGCGCCCGAAGTGCGGCCCGTGCCGGGTGACCGTGACGTCAGGACGGTTACCTTTGGAGCCGAAGGCCTGCCGCTGCTTGTGCCAGCCCATCATCTCCCCGTCGAGGATGCAGCCGGTGACCCCGGGCGCGAGCGCGGGGCGCAGGCGCGGCGTGAGCAGCCCCGCGGTGTGGTCGCGCCCGAAGTGCGGCCCGTGCCGGGTGACCGTGACGTCAGGACGGTTACCTTTGGAGCCGAAGGCCTGCCGCTGCTTGTGCCAGCCCATCATCTCCCCGTCGAGGATGCAGCCGGTGACCCCGGGCGCGAGCGCGGGGCGCAGGCGCGGCGTGAGCAGCCCCGCGGTGTGGTCGCGCCCGAAGTGCGGCCCGTGCCGGGTGACCGTGACGTCAGGACGGTTACCTTTGGAGCCGAAGGCCTGCCGCTGCTTGTGCCAGCCCATCATCTCCCCGTCGAGGATGCAGCCGGTGACCCCGGGCGCGAGCGCGGGGCGCAGGCGCGGCGTGAGCAGCCCCGCGGTGTGGTCGCGCCCGAAGTGCGCCCCGTACGAGTGCCCGCGACGAGAGAAGTACTCGAACACCCCGTCGCGCATATGGATCTGAAACATATCCACCATTTCACAAACTCTGCCGCCGAACGGCGAGTACGGCGACGCCGCTTCGAGAAATTGCACATTCTTAATAAGAAGCGGTCGAGTTTAAGCAAAGACGCGGCGATAAGGTTGCGTTTCCAGTTTCCACCAGGGATGTGCGAGGATACGTAGCGAGGGATGTGTTTGTCTTGAACCAATAAAGGTGCGTCAACCTACGCTAGACGAGCCGAGCACGAGCGCGTTTCGAGTATTCGGTTTGTGCTCGACTGTGCTCCGCCATTATCGGTTTTTTGACGAACATCGCGCTCGAGGACAGTGATCGTTGTAGGTTCGTTCAGGAGTCCACATTTGACGGCGCGACCCCAAAACGGCTCCGCTCGTGCTCGGCTCGTCTAGTGTAGTCGCACCTGAAGATTCGATCAAAATGGTATACGGATAGGATAGTGCGGACGACCTCGAGACCGGAACGTTGTCCTATCGGGCCGCGAGATCGGGCCTCTTGTGCCGGGTCGGGTACCTGGAAGCGCTCGCCGTCGAACTTGTTCTCGACGACGTAGGCGGCGGGCGGCAGGCGGGCCGCGCGCGTCACGTCGAGGCGCTCGGCCAGCATGGGGCTCACGGCGCTGAACACGCGCACGCCCAGCTCCAGCGGCCGCGTCGAGCCCTGCTCCAGCTCCGAGCACGTCTGTTGGAGCATATTTCATATCGCGTCGTCAGACAGCGCCGTTATTGCACCCTTATATTTGTCAAAAGTGACATACGTAATTTTGTATGATTATCTGTGGTTGATGGTGAACTGGAATAAATGGTTTTGCATGAAAAAAAGAGTTTAATTGAGATAACTGAGCTATCGAGTCTTACAAAGTGATCCAAACGAACCGGATTGAGTTGAAACAGTGTGAGAATCGAACAATTACAGTGGAAATACGCTTGAGTGCAGTGAAACAAACATTATTTTGTGAGAGAAAAAGTGTCCGGCTATACGTAGACGTCGGGACAAAGGATTTACATTTTACGTTAAAAAGGACTAAAATACGTGAAATACATTGTGATCAGACATTGTGGACTTATAAAATATTAAATAACATATAAACAAACAGTGTGGAATCTACAAAGAACAATATTTTCGTAAAACACAACTATTTTCGAGCACGTGAAATAATGTAAACATTGAACTTTTATGGTTGAAATACGTTATAATTCGTCATAAAACGGACTAATCAGTGTTAAACAATATTAGTCAATGAACAATTAGTGGGTTTTAGCCGTGAACTATTGCAAATTCTTGTAAATAACCTACAAAATGGAGTTGGCAATGGCGGAACAAGAAGTAACCTTTGAACTCATCAAGAAAATTGGTGTTAACTTGAAAAAGCAACCTAAAGCACGCATGACGAAAGGCTACTTACAAACGAAAATTGAAACACTGAATGAGTATTGGCAGAAATTTCGTTCGGTACATTTCCAAATAGTCAAATTATCGATTACTTCAGAAAAAAAAGACTATAATTATTTTACAACAGACTTGTTCTCAAAGGGTGAAGAGGAGTATACCTCAAATAAAGCAGAGTTGTGTGATGCATTAGAAAAATTGAGTACCCCAGTGATGACTGCTCCGGCCCCGGAGTATGAGGTCAATCGCACAAACTTAGCCGAAGATGTGAAATTACCAAAAGTGAACCTGCCACATTTTTCTGGAAGCTATCATGAGTGGACATCATTTAGAGATCTATATAAATCACTTGTGCATAATAAAGAAAATCTGAGCAAGGTACAAAAACTTCATTATTTGAAAAGTAGTTTGAGCGGTGAACCTGAGCAACTACTTAAACATCTACAAATCACTGAGAATAATTATGATATCGCTTGGGACACGCTAGACAAGAGATATAACAACAAGAGAATGATAGTGAACACAATTCTAAATAGATTTATGAATCAAAAGAAAGTCAACCAGAGTACATCTAAATCTATTAAAGAGCTGCTAGATACAACCCAAGAGTGCCTAAATAGCCTGATAAACAATGAAGTAGATACAAAGGAGTGGGATATCATAGTAATTCACATTATACTCAATAAATTAGATGATGAGTCACGAAAACAGTGGGAAGAGGAAATTAGTTCGCTACCTGTTCAAGAGCTACCAAAGCTACAGAAGTTTACAAACTTTTTAGAGACGAGATTTAGAATTTTAGAAATGGTTTCAACGTCAACACAATCGAAGGACAAAGAGAGAGCTATAGTGAGACAAAGATCATTTCTAACAAGCCCCGCTACACCGAGTATACAGTGCACATACTGCAAGCAAAACCACATGTTATTTTTATGCAAAGAGTTTGAGAAGATAGATGTGAACCAGAGAGTGCAGCATGTCAAAGATGAGAGACTGTGTTTCAACTGCTTATCTCCTAAACACAGTATCAAAAACTGCAGATCCAAAGTATCCTGTCATCGCTGCCACAAGAGACATCATTCGTTGCTACACTATGTGAATTCTCCTACCGAGAGAGAGTCTAGAGATACAACCAACACAGTGACACAGCGAGAAGCACATGAGAATGAAGCTACATCTGAAACTGCTGGAACATCTGGAACAATGAAGATGAGAAACTATCTAGTTACACAAGGTCACACCGCACTGATGGCAACCGCACTTGTAAATATTAGAACTGGCCGAGGTATGCAGATAGTAAGAGCCCTACTTGACCCGTGTTCACAAGAGACATTTATCAGCGAGGAAACTGTTCAGAGACTGCAACTACATAGAAAACCTGCTGATGGATTAGTAACTGGAGTCGGTCAGATGTCAACCCGAATCAAGTATGCTACAGACATAGAAGTTTATTCGAGATTCAACAACGACTTCAAGAGAGATTGCACCGCATTCGTTGTGAAGCATGTCACGGACATGATGCCTACAGCTAAAATACGCCCAGAGAAGTGGCCACACCTGCAACATCTGTCATTAGCAGACCCGACTTATCATATACCTGGCGAAATACACATGTTGTTGGGAGTTAACGTCTACACAGATGTATTGATGAGCGGAGTGATCAAAGGAGAACCAGGTGCCCCCATAGCACAACAAACCCGCTTGGGGTGGATCCTGTCAGGAGGAGTTCTAACAGATGGCCCGAAAGAGATCAAGAGCATGCATTTAAATGTAACACTAGAGAAGATGGTTGAGAAATTTTGGGTGACCGAGAGATTAGAGTCAGAGGAGAACGACATTCTCACCCCGCAAGAAGTTCGAGCAGAGAATATCTATGAGAAGACACTATCGAGAGAACAGAGTGGAAGATATATCGTTGCACTTCCGTTCAAGAGTGATCAACCTACATTGCCAGAGAGTTCGAGAGAAATAGCATTGAGAAGATTTATGAGCACCGAGAGAAAGCTATCAGCTAATCCAAACTTGAGACAATCTTACAACGAGGTTATGAGAGAGTATATAGATTTACAACACATGGAGCTAGTGGATAAAGAGAATCATGAGAGTGAGAGAAACGTCTATCTGCCGCATCACGCCGTGGTAAGAGATGACAAAGACACCACTAGAGTCAGAATCGTATACGACGCATCCTGCAAAGGAGTAAATGGAGTCAGCTTGAATGATGAACTGTTAATCGGACCGTCACTTCAAGAAGAGCTTCGAGACATTCTTATGAGGTGGAGAATGCATAAGATCTGTTTTGTCGCGGACATTATCAAAATGTACCGGCAGATCATGATAAGAAGAGAAGACGCAGACTTTCAGAGAATTCTTTGGAGATTCAGCCCCGAGGAAGACATCAGAGAATACAGACTACTTACCGTTACCTTCGGTACAGCCTGTGCACCGTTCTTGGCAATACGAACGCTGAAACAAGTTGCAATAGATGAAGCAAACACAGAGGAGTATACAAGAGCACGAGAGATAATTAACGACTCATTCTACATGGACGATGTACTGTCTGGGGGAGATACGGAAGAGATAGCAATAGAAGCTAAACAACAACTGATTGAGGTACTGAGAAGAGGAGGCTTCGAACTACAAAAGTGGGCATCTAATAACAAAGAATTCATGAGCACAATCGAACCAGAGAAGAGAGCCAAGAATACAGAAATTGGTATCAACAGCAAAGAGACAATCAAAACACTAGGAATCACCTGGAACGCAAATGAAGATACACTGCTAGTAACAAACAAAGTAAATACATTACTGGAGGAGAGAGTAACCAAACGCAACGTGCTTACTGTCATCGCATCCTTGTTCGACCCCATGGGTTGGTTAAGCCCGTCCGTAGTGATGGCAAAAATATTTATGCAGAGAATATGGGCAAAAGGTTTAGACTGGGATGAAGACTTACCTGAAGATCTGAAGAAAGAGTGGACGTCATTCTGCAAGGGAAGAAAGCACCTGTCAGAGGTAAAGCTGGAGAGATGGATCGGAACTACCCGTACCAACCAACTAGTAGAACTGCACGGCTTTGCTGATGCCTCGATGGCCGCATACGCAGCAGTAGTGTACAGCAGAGTGATTGAAGGAGATGGAACAGTACGAGTAGCACTGATCATGGCAAAAACTAAAGTTGCTCCATTGAAACAAATTACCTTACCCCGCCTTGAGTTGAGCGCTGCAATGTTATTGAGCCAGCTACTGAAACACATTGCTACAGCGATGAAGATAGAGTTGAAGAATACTTATGCTTGGACAGATTCTAAAGTAACGCTAGCATGGATTCTTGGAGACCCGCAGAGATGGACAACCTTTGTGAAAAATAGAGTCATAGCAATCAATAATAACATAGATACTACCTGGTCGTACGTGAACACCAAAGAGAACCCCGCCGATCCAGCTTCGAGAGGAGTAGCACCTGAAAAACTAAAAGAGAACACATTGTGGTTAAAGGGTCCTACATTTCTACATCAGAGAGAATGGAAAATACAAACATGTGAAGTAGAAGATACAGAACTGGAACAGAGAAAAATAATTAAATGCGCAAACACCGTGATAAGAGAGAAAGAAGAAGAGTTTATACTTACCATAGCAAAGAGATACTCCACGTTGAGAAAACTCGTCGCAGTTGTAGCTTACTGTCGAAGATGGCTGCACCTGAAAAATAAAAAGGAGATTAAAGGAGACTTGCCTGCATTTGTGACACATGATGAACGCGAAGAAGCACTTACCATTTGCATTAAGCTGTCGCAACACCTGGAGTTCCCAGAAGAAGTTGAAGCACTGAGAGATCGCAAACCGCTTAAGGCGAATAGTCACTTGCTGAGACTCACGCCCTTTCTCGATGATAAAGGAGTGTTGAGAGTCGGAGGTAGACTGAAGCATGCAGACTTAGAGTTCCTGAGTAAACATCCAATAATAATGTCGAAGAGTAATGTACTGCTGCAACTCTTACTGCATGACGCACACAAGAAGACATTGCATGGAGGACCACAACTGATGACTACTTACCTCAGAGGAAGGTATTGGTTGATTGACGCCGGCAATACCATAAAGACATACGTCAGAAATTGTGTACCTTGTGCTAAACAGAAAGCGAAGACGATTACTCAACTTATGGGTAACTTACCTGAGATGAGAGTGAAGCCTACAAGATCGTTCCGCATAAGCGGCGTAGACTTCGCAGGTCCTATAAACGTACGCATGAGCTCAGGACGAGGATCAAAATCATTAAAAGCGTACATCAGCATTTTCATATGTATGGTGACCAAAGCCATTCACATTGAATGTGTGAGTAACATGACGATGGAAGCCTTCATGGCCGCATACAGACGTTTCACGGGAAGAAGAGGACACGTGATAGAGATGTGGAGTGACCACGGGACGAATTTTGTCGCTGCAAGCAAAGAATTGCTTGAGACTTGGAAACTTGGAAAAGCTTCGATTCCTGATGAATTGGCCGCACTTCTTGACGCGGAAGGCACAACCTGGAAGTTCATACCCCTTGGATCACCCAACCATGGTGGATTATGGGAAGCAGGAGTAAAAAGCATAAAATTCCACCTAAAAAGGCCGCTTGGAGACGCTACACCTACTTTCGAAGAACTGAATACCCTTTTAACACAAATAGAAGCGTGTCTGAACAGCAGACCCTTGTCACCGCTGAGCAATCATCCTGATGACTTGGAGCCCCTAACCCCGGCACATTTCTTGGTCGGTGAGCCACTGATTACTATACCGGAGAAAGACTTGACACAGAGTAAACCACATAGCTTGACACGTTGGCAAATCATGCAACAGAAACTGCAACTATTCTGGAAGAAATGGCAAGCAGAATACCTGACTAGACTACAAGAGAGACCTAAGTGGAAGACAAGAAAACCAGAGCTTGAAATTGGAGATCTAGTACTGATAAAGGACCAAAGACTCCCACCGAGCAAATGGTTATTGGGACGAGTTCTGCAGAAGTATCCTGGACAAGACAACTTGACCCGTACTTACGATATTCGCACTGCATCTGGAGTGTTCACTCGTACAGTGTCGAAACTCTGCCCATTACCTGATGTTAGTGGAAAGGACACTGCTGTCCTTTAGGGGGGAGTATGTTGGAGCATATTTCATATCGCGTCGTCAGACAGCGCCGTTATTGCACCCTTATATTTGTCAAAAGTGACATACGTAATTTTGTATGATTATCTGTGGTTGATGGTGAACTGGAATAAATGGTTTTGCATGAAAAAAGAGTTTAATTGAGATAACTGAGCTATCGAGTCTTACAACGTCTGTCCGCCGAATCACACATTACAACACAGAAGCGGATATCTCATTCTCATACAAAAAAAACCGGGCAAGTGCGAGTCGGACTCGCGCACCGAGGGTTCCGTACAAACTCGTCAGTAGATACGTGGAACATTTAATTCAAGATTAACTGTATGGTGGGACAAACTTAACTTTGCTCTTGAAAAACTGTTGTCCCTATACATCGACATATGTCGCGGTTAGTTTAGTAGGAGCTTTGTCTTACAATTTTTGCGAATTTCTAAAAAACGCTGCAAGTAAGGAAAACCGTTTTATTTTTCCTGTAATATTTAGGATGATATTAATAATCGGTAGGTAATTATTACAGATTGTTCTATTCAGTAACTTCGGAGATAATAGGGGGGGAATGGTATTATTTTTAACGTTTTTTGTATTAAATCAAAAACTACATGTCTAAGAAAAAAAATAAAAATAGTTTTGGAATCTTAAGCCCTTTCATTTCATATACCACTCAATATAATAGTTCTACTTTTGATTTTCGATATCCCATTTCGGTCTCTTTTAAAAAAAAACTAAAAAGGGTTAAGATTTTTTTTCTGTCCAATAGAATATATTCCAAATTTCAAGTTGATAGCATCAGTAGATGCTGAGATATCTTGCTGTGACAGACGGACAGACAGACAGAGTCGCACCATAATGGTTCCTTTTTTACCATTTTGGTACGGAACCCTAACAAGACCTATGCGCCTTTGCCTCCCTGCCCAATCTACCCACAACCCAATTCGGTCACCAACTAGATGGAGGTGTATTATCAACCTCGGTAGTTTTGAGCTTTTACTATGTTTTTAAACCAGAGTTTTTCAAAGTGTAGATGGCGACCCCCTGGGGGGTCACAGAGCCTCTAGAAGGGGGTCGCGAGGGTCGAGAAACCTCAGGCAAAAAGGAAAAAAACACATAAGTGTAACGGAATAAAATTCACGTTAGAAATCGTGGAAGATGGGGGGTCGCGAAATATTTTCACACACAAATGGAGTCGAGCCATAAAATAGTTTGAAAAACACTGCTTTAAAACTCACCCAGAATATTAATAGAAATCTAATATTAGATTAAGACGGGGTCTTTGGAATATTTAAACCACTCCACGTGCTCACTACACTGCAGATGTACCTTGAACAGGTCGCCGCAGCGGTCGTAGTGTTCGGGCGCGTCGGGATGCATGTTAGCCAGCAGACGTGCGGTACCGAGCCCGAGCCGCAGCTCCTTCAGCACCACGCGCAGGAACCACTTGACGTGCTCGGCGCGCAGCCGCCGCAGCACGTGCCCGAACGCCGCGTCCAGCGCCGCTGTCAAAACGGACACGGCTAGAGCATGCAATACCAGTATTTTTGTACGGTTAAAACCGGAATCTCGGTATTGACCCATAAAAATTATTACGTTCCCTAAACACAGTATTACCCCGCCAGTACCGGTTTAAGCCAGCACGGAGTATTCTTTTAAAGGGTCCTCGATTGGGCTAAGACGTACCTATCTACTAAACATCGGCAGATCGGTAATTTTATACGTAACGAAATGACGGAACGTTCTACATATCTAATATACATACAGGGTGTCCCTAAAACCAACTTTTATACGATCAGGGCTGATAGACCAGCTCATAAGAACCTAGATTAAGCAAATTTGACCTCAGTAAAAATCTCTTAGTTTTCGAGATATTGACGTTTTTGTAAAACTCGTGCTAAGTGATACCCTGACTCGGTGTTTTGAGTGTCATTGCTAAAATATCAAGTATTTTACAAATCTGTATTTTGCTATGTGTGGCCAAATAACTATGCTATTGAACGTATTTTCTATTTTTGCCAATTTATTCATGCTGTGGACACAGTACAATAACAAAAAAAAATTATTCGATTTTTTTCAAATTTCACCTCTGACTTCGAACTAGCGTGGTGAAAAAAAAATGTACCAACATAACCAGGCACTCAACGTAAAAAAATTGCGCATTTATTGTAGTTTCTAAAATGGTATAAAATTTACTAAACACTGTAATAATTTTTGAAATAATGATATTTTGTTACAAAATTAACTGTCTGCCGCCTTCATCTCATACGATCCGGTTGAACTAAGTTTGCACCTGGCGTGCTTGACATCACATACAAATTAAGTGCAAACTTCACGTAATCGTCAATATCTCGAAAACTAAGGAATTTTTATGAGGTCAATTTTACTCAGTCTCGTTTTTTATGAGCTGGTTTATCAGCCCTGTTCGCCATTTTGTAAAAGTCGCGAATTTTGATAGCCTGGATCAGTCTTTCGAATGTCATGACTTCAAATTTCAGTATTTTCTTAATCTGCTTTTTGTTAAACATTACTTAATAATTATTCTATCATACCTTTTCTGTTCGAAATTCAAATTCTGGTACGAAATTTAACCAATGGAATATTGTAGTATAGGTAACCTCCTTTTGAATTAAAATGCTATTATCTTAAAAACTACGGTGTCTAGTGTGTAAAATCTTACTATTTTAAACTTTTTTTATTTTAGCATGGTAAATTTGTTTTAAGTATTACGCGATTCAAATCCGAGGTCATATTTTGAATCCCGTAAAATCTAATTTATTTTGATAAGGTATGATAGCATAATTATTAAGTAATGTTTAAAACAAAAAGCAGATTAAGAAAATACTGAAATTTGAAGTCATGACTTTCGAAAGACTGATCCAGGCTATCAAAATTCGCGACTTTTACAAAATGGCGAACAGGGCTGATAAACCAGCTCATAAAAAACGAGACTGAGTAAAATTGACCTCATAAAAATTCCTTAGTTTTCGAGATATTGACGATTACGTGAAGTTTGCACCTAATTTGTATGTGATGTCAAGCACGCCAGGTGCAAACTTAGTTCAACCGGATCGTATGAGATGAAGGCGGCAGACAGTTAATTTTGTAACAAAATATCATTATTTCAAAAATTATTACAGTGTTTAGTAAATTTTATACCATTTTAGAAACTACAATAAATGCGCAATTTTTTTACGTTGAGTGCCTGGTTATGTTGGTACATTTTTTTTTCACCACGCTAGTTCGAAGTCAGAGGTGAAATTTGAAAAAAATCGAATAATTTTTTTTTGTTATTGTACTGTGTCCACAGCATGAATAAATTAGCAAAAATAGAA
Organism: Eudemis profundana; assembly: GCA_947034925.1. Lineage (NCBI taxonomy): Eukaryota > Metazoa > Arthropoda > Insecta > Lepidoptera > Tortricidae > Eudemis > Eudemis profundana. The sequence continues at coordinate 28,061,368 of OX344798.1, forward strand.
AATACGTTCAATAGCATAGTTATTTGGCCACACATAGCAAAAAACAGATTTGTAAAATACTTGATATTTTAGCAATGACACTCAAAACACCGAGTCAGGGTATCACTTAGCACGAGTTTTACAAAAACGTCAATATCTCGAAAACTAAGAGATTTTTACTGAGGTCAAATTTGCTTAATCTAGGTTCTTATGAGCTGGTCTATCAGCCCTGATCGTATAAAAGTTGGTTTTAGGGACACCCTGTATATAAACATAATACGCATTGTACTTAATGTCACAATCTACTATCAGTTCGGAAAACCTTCGCCTCGAGAAAAACCGACGATTTTTTTTCAAATTACCTTCCAACACTTCCAGCATACTGCACATTGTTCACGTCCCGTTCTCAGTATACTCACGGGTCTTGTCCCCGACGGGCGCGCCGGCGATGTCGTCGAGCACTCGGTTGACCTCTTGCACGCTGAGGCCGGCGGCGCGCGGCGCGAGGCGCCCCTTCAGCACGAAGTAGGCGACGCCCGCGAAGTCCCCGTCACCCGCGTTGCCCACGGCGCGGAACCCGGTCAGCCTCCGCGCGTCGCTCGACCCGGGGCTCAGGGACAGCACCTGAGCGTTATAAACGCAGTGTACCTACCTACATGTCGACGGTACAAACGAACGCTACTGTTAGCTGACCACCCGTAGACTTCGACACGTTGCGATAAAGTTTACATTCGTTTACAAATGTACAGTTCACGGTGTGCTCGATTATGCTTAAATAAAAATAAATATCGGGGGACAATCTTACACGAATCGATCGAGCTAGTCCAAAACTAAGCGATGCTTGTACTATGAGTACTAGACGACGATATGAATACTTATATAGATAAATATGTATTTATCTACTTAAATAGATAAAAGAGATCCACGAGTTCCACGACTCAGGAAAAAATACCTACTCGTGCTCATCACACAAATATTTGCCCTTACCAGGATTTGAACCCGGGACCTCTATCTTCGTAAGCGGTGTCACCCCCAATAAGCTAAACGTGTCCGTGACGTTCCGTTGCGTCACGAAAATAATATTGATTTGAAACTGACTTTCAGTTTAGTCACGAAACACGACTCCTTCTCAAAAATTTTACTCTTTATTTAGGGCTACGTACCCATGTCACTGCGTTTGCGGTGCGTCAACGTCTTTTAAATAGGGATCCCCAAACAAGACACGTATTTTTTCGCAAGTTTTTGTTCGACGGTTGCAGTTGGTTCTTCTCTCTCACTTACTGTGTCTTCGTTTGTAAATCCGACTCGCACTTGGCCGGTTTTTTAAACACTTACCTTGGCGAGTAGTGCACCCAACTTATTTTCCTTCAGGTTGTAGGCGCCGCGCGCGCGGTCCAGCGCCGGCGCCAGCAGGCGCATGATGGGGAACAGGCTGCAGTTCTGCAAGTACCTAACTCTAGTTAGAGTGCCCTCGGTATAGTTAGAATTATCTAAGGTGTCCGAATGTTTGTTCATTCTCTTTAGGAACATTCGGACACCTTCGTTAATTCTTACTATATCTCTATAGCTGACTGTACGAAATGGTTTCCTATAGCCTCGCTCAACGCAACTCCAACAATTTACTATTAGACTCTCGTATAAAAAAGTTAGATTTACGTTGAATAAGTATTTTTCATTGTGTTTAACCTTTGTTTCGACAAACTAGGTCTCGGGGAGTATCCTTTAATAGTATATCATTACACACCTAGGGTGGTAAACAAGAATTACCCAGATAGTAGCCGTTTGTGGCTCGAGGACCAACATGCCAACTGGAGCCTTTATTACCCCCGTGGTGTGTATCGTTGCATAAATATAAATATGCACCCATATTTTTACACTTAACTAGGTATACAATAATTTGACGTCTTTCCAAGAAGTGGAATTTTCTCCCTGCGCCGTTACGGCATGAGGTGACGTAAATTAACTTTCCCGTTTACCTTTTTGCCGGGGATTTGAGCGGCTTTCGTCCTGAACTCGTCGAAAAAGGCCGTCAATATTTTATCCTGTTCCTGTCGGTCCTTCTTATTTTTGTGCATGCGCTCTAACACGTCGCAAAGGTCTGCAAACGGCACGTCGTCGGCGGGCACCGACTCGGCGGGCGCCGCCCCGGCATCGGCCGGCGCCGCGTCGCCACGTGCCGCCTCGGCGGATGGCATCTCGGCATCGGCGGGCGCGGCCTCACGGTCGTTCATTCTGAGGGCCTACGCCTCAATATTTCGTCCTACAACCGATTTACAATCTTAAAATCTCGATCTGAGCTCGAGTAAACATTATAATATAAGATTTAAGTGCGACATAATATGAACACTGAGCTTCCTTTATACAAGTAGACGACCTCAGAGCCGCCTGTTATTCCCAGCAGAGGGCACGTCATTATACAACATAACGCCCGTTACAGCAAAGATGAGCTTTGGTGCCTGTAATTAATACCTACGATCATGATAAAATTAGGTACCTATGTGATATACCTACAGGATATACTCATTACGGTTAGAGCTCAATCTTTAGAGTACCTATTGTCGGCAAAAGTCTTTAACTACCTATATTTCGGCTCCGTTTAGGGGTGGGCGCCTAGGGCGAAATAAAAAAATGTAGTATGAAATCGCTTTTACTCAGATAACGAGGTACTTAAATAGATACTGGCGCGCCACTTGCGGGGAGTGGTCTTTGTACAGCAGATACAGGTTGTAGGCGGCTTCCATCGTCAGGTCCAGCGCGCCGTGGCTCGGGCACCGGGCGGCGGGCGGCGCCGCCAGCGCGCGCTCGTAGTGCTCGACGGCCAGGTTGTTGATGCTCAGCATGTGGTAGGCGCGCGCCGTGTTGTAGGCGGCCTCCTGCGGGCAGCGGCGCTGCTGCGCGTAGGTGACGAGGTAGGACATGCCCTGCAGGATGAGGTTGTGGTGCTTGTCCATGGTGCGCTGCGCCGCCATGATGAGCATCGTGATGCCGATGAGCAGCGCCGACAGCGGCTCGCGGCGCTGGTCGTGGTACTCCAGGAAGTACTTGAGCGCCACGATGTACCGCCCGGACGTCAGGAAGTTGTTACCCAGGAACAGGTTCTTCACGATGTTCGGGTCCTTTTGGAATAGTCTCGCCAAGAATTTCATGTGGGTGTTCTCGTCTACGGAGTTTATGACCAGGCTGAGGACGTTCCAGCACCTGGTGCTGGGGTACTTCATGCAGAAGTCGCGGATGAAGCTGAAGGCGTTGTGGTGGTCATTGTTCAGGAGGCAGGCTTGCAGGCAGTAGAACTCTATCTCCAATCTGTGGGTCGCTAGACTTTTAGATACGAGGGAGCCGAATGTCAATCTTTGCATTGCATAGTATTGTTTGTGTTCGTTGGCTATTCCTAGCAGCTCTAAGAAAAAATTCCATTCCTCTTGTGGGGTGAATTTAAAAGTTTCATCCTCGTCAAAGTGGAGGTCATCTTTGTTGTATGGATTTTCTCCTCGCACAGTTCTGAATTCGTGAATAAGGTCGACTCCTCCTTTCATTTTCCGTGCAATTTTTAATTCCTCTTCATGTCTAAATTTGACAAAGGTTTTTGACAAAAGAGCTTCTCCTACTTCCAAATACTTGAGCATTTTGCCATATTTTTTAAGAGCACTGCATTGCTCATAGAGTAGACTAGCACTGACCACATACTTGTAGTCCTGCTGCAAGATGTCCAGCGCCTCGTCCACGCAGCCCTGGCGCTCTAGAATGGCGAACATCTTTCTGCGCGCCTCGGCGTGCTGCGGCGCGTGTTTCAATACTTTGTAGTAAGAATCTATTGCCTCATTCTCTTTACCTAAATTGTACAGGCATTCTGCGTGTTTGAGCCACACTGCTCCGAGGTCGAAACTAGAGTTTCGAACGAGAGGTTCCAGCAGTCGGAGAGCCAACTGATAGTGCCCGATCCCAGACAGAGCCTCTTCTATATCCATGTACAAGTCTCCAGCTTTCTCAACATCATTGGTCAAAAAATCTGTCAGCAGGGTTTCAACAAGACTTATGGCTCCCAAGTGAATGAAACATACCAGTAACTTGCTTTTCAAGTCAATAGGCAAATTACTTGGCATTGTGCAATTCAAATAATTTGTCTGTTCTTCTACCATGTTACTAGAGTTTTCTATAGTTTGAATTTCTGCCTCTATCTCTACTCCTGCATTTGCAACAAACACTTCTATGCAAGTTTGGTATTGCTTCTGAGAAATAAGAAGCTCTAAGAAAATATTGGTATCCTCCATACTGAAGAGGGTGGGACACTTCCTGTATGCCACCGACATCACTTCTAGGGCATGCTCCGGTTCATTGTTGTTGTGATATAGAGTTGCAGCAAGTTTAGCATACTTCATAATTGTTTCCCCTTCACTTGGAGGCAACGATACAGCAATCTTGTGATAACATTTGACACGAGTTAAGCTTAGGGTGTGCAAAGGATACTTCTGTTCCTCAAGAGAAATAAGCAAATCCAACCTTTTCATATGAGTAGACAAATTCTGCCGATCTGCTTTTATGGCTTGAGTGTAGCAAAGCATTTCCTGTCTCACATCATTTCTCTGCTTAGATAGAGCGGCGAGCCTGAGCCACTCGTTGGCGTCGGACGGGCTCAGGTGGGCGGCTAGTAACGAAAACTGCATAGACTTCTCAGGGTCATTCTCATAAATTTGTGCCAGAGTCTGATAGGGCTCGGGCGCGTTGGGCACCTGTTTGATGATCTCGTGGCACATCTTCTCGGCCGTGTCGCGGTCGCCGCGCACGAAGCGCAGGTTGGCCTCGCCCATGAGCCCGAGCAGCGCCGCGGACAGGCGCGTGAACTTGCGCCGCTTGGCCTGGCTCTTGTCCGCGAGCTGCACGGCCTGCTGTCGCTCCTCCTCGCCGTTCCTCGTCAGCTCCGCTTCCTCCTCGTCGTCGTGCTCGTACCACTCGCTAGAGTACTCGGCGAATGACATTTCCCCGCTAAGAAACTTATTGGTCAATTCTTTCTCTAAATCCATTTTGTCGGCGGCCGGGCCTGGTCTTGTGTGATCCATTTGAATTTTTCAGAAAGACTTAACGAGTTGTAGTCCCGCTGGTATTGGCAGTAGAGATGCTTTAGAACAATAGGTAACTTACTTTTATTTAGGCTTCGACAAGCGCTCGCTGAGAATACCGCACATGCAAGTGTGTAAGTAATATTACTTTGTTTATACTGCATTCGGCATAATCTTTTCTGATTGTTACAAGCAAATTCGTTTCGAGTCGAGTCGTGAAATGAATTACAAGTCTCTACAAGTTCGCAAAATGTATCGCAAAATTCATTAGGTACAGTGTTGACAACACATTAAGGTGGGTTTAGACCAAACGAATTCTAACACATTCTAACCCCACTCTACCAAATTGACAATCCGCCTGCCTGACACTGACGTATCAAAGCAAAGGCCGCAAAAAAAATAATTAAAAAATATATATAATAATCTACAAAACAATGAATAAAGTACTCTAGACAGCGTTAATAATTATCCTTAAATTAATACTACACTTAATAATGTTTCAACATATACATAATAAATTGTGTACACACAAAGAATTTAGTAGAGTGGGGTTAGAATGTGTTAGAATTCGTTTGGTCTAAACCCACCTTAATGATTACCCCATTTGGCATCACAATGACCAATGACAGTTTACTTATTTGACAGTTGACACTGACAGACAGTTTCATTCAAGCATGCTATGTTCTCTTAGTATATTGAAACAGGACCGCTAAACACATCTGCCATCTATCCCTTGTGAACGAAACCTCTAACTACTTTTTGTTTCTAAAGTCATGATCACAATCAAAAGTTCAAAATCAAAAATTAATTCAAGGAAATAAGTAAAAACGTCAAAAATATAAACAATATAAATAAGGAATAATAATAGTGTAAATTTATTAAATATACTTATAGTAACATAATATATCTTGATCGCAGCCAATCTAGATAATTAAGACTTTTCTTGCCAGCATACAGAACGAAACTACCATTGTCATCATGCATAATAAAAATCTTTTACAAATTATTTCGTTATTATTACTATTTTTGAATTAACACGTTTATTGAATTATTTGTACGTCATAATTTCCACCTTTTGACAATTCTCAACCTAAAATAAAGATGAAGTAGATTAGAATGGTAGTACGACTTCAAATATTATGGCAACACAGTACACATGTCAGTTGTAAAACTGTTTTGGTTTTTTCTCTTTTAAAGTGTGTTTATATTTGTTGTCGGCATCGGTTAAATTTCATAAAGTTCCTATTTGTTTCAATCGGGGATCTCAATATTATTTTAACGTCGAGTTGAGCGTAACCTCCTCCGTTTATAATTTGAATCTCGTTATTGTGAGCAGACTCGTGAGATAAGACTCTTTGTGTTGCGCTTTTTGGTTTCAGATAAAAGACTCGTGTTATTTATTGTGATAAGTGAGATTTGACTTGTGAAACACACAAAGAAAGACTGAAAGCGTATTTTGTTTAAAAAAAACTGTCCGAATTTTTATACAAAATTGGTGCAAACTCATTAACAGTCTTATGTCGTAAACACAGCTAATGGACGATTTAAAAATTTTCAAATTTGCCTTTGAGCACTTCCAAAAATATAAAACTAGAAAATGAAATCTTGTGGTTTATTTTTGCATCTATGCGTAACTGCCCATATGTACACATATCGTCAGATGCCATGTAAAACTTACTTACTGCCGAACAATTAATGATTTCGTCATCAAGTATACGTTTTACTGACCATCTGACAAAATTGAAGGGTCCACTGCAATAATGAAGAATGTTCAAAATTATTAAATTTTAAGTAAATACGTGATTCGCGTCATGTGTTCGAATAGCGTATTTACTGGGAATTACAATAATTTTGAACATTCATCTTTATTGCAGTGGGCCCTTCAAATACGATAAATTACAATTACCTTCCTATATATAGCTATATAGGTACGTATATAACTATATATATGTGTATATATATATATACATATGTATATACATATATATATATATATATATATATACAGGGTGTCCCTAAAACCAACTTTTATACGATCAGGGCTGATAGACCAGCTCATAAGAACCTAGATTAAGCAAATTTGACCTCAGTAAAAATCTCTTAGTTTTCGAGATATTGACGTTTTTGTAAAACTCGTGCTAAGTGATACCCTGACTCGGTGTTTTGAGTGTCATTGCTAAAATATCAAGTATTTTACAAATCAGTTTTTTGCTATGTGTGGCCAAATAACTATGCTATTGAACGTATTTTCTATTTTTGCTAATTTATTCATGCTGTGGACACAGTACAATAACAAAAAAAAATTATTCGATTTTTTTCAAATTTCACCTCTGACTTCGAACTAGCGTGGTGAAAAAAAAATGTACCAACATAACCAGGCACTCAACGTAAAAAAATTGCGCATTTATTGTAGTTTCTAAAATGGTATAAAATTTACTAAAGCCTGTAATAATTTTTGAAATAATGATATTTTGTTACAAAATTAACTGTCTGCCGCCTTCATCTCATACGATCCGGTTGAACTAAGTTTGCACCTGGCGTGCTTGACATCACATACAAATTAGGTGCAAACTTCACGTAATCGTCAATATCTCGAAAACTAAGAAATTTTTATGAGGTCAATTTTACTCAGTCTCGTTTTTTATGAGCTGGTTTATCAGCCCTGTTCGCCATTTTGTAAAAGTCGCGAATTTTGATAGCCTGGATCAGTCTTTCGAATGTCATGACTTCAAATTTCAGTATTTTCTTAATCTGCTTTTTGTTAAACATTACTTAATAATTATGCTATCATACCTTTTCTGTTCGAAATTCAAATTCTGGTACGAAATTTTACCAATGGAATATTGTAGTATAACCTCCTTTTGAATTAAAATGCTATTATCTTAAAAACTACGGTGTCTAGTGTGTAAAATCTTACTATTTTAAACTACATTATTTTTTTTTATTTTAGCATGGTAAATTTGTTTTAAGTATTACGCGATTCAAATCCGAGGTCATATTTTGAATCACGTAAAATCTAATTTATTTTGATAAGGTATGATAGCATAATTATTAAGTAATGTTTAAAACAAAAAGCAGATTAAGAAAATACTGAAATTTGAAGTCATGACTTTCGAAAGACTGATCCAGGCTATCAAAATTCGCGACTTTTACAAAATGGCGAACAGGGCTGATAAACCAGCTCATAAAAAACGAGACTGAGTAAAATTGACCTCATAAAAATTTCTTAGTTTTCGAGATATTGACGATTACGTGAAGTTTGCACCTAATTTGTATGTGATGTCAAGCACGCCAGGTGCAAACTTAGTTCAACCGGATCGTATGAGATGAAGGCGGCAGACAGTTAATTTTGTAACAAAATATCATTATTTCAAAAATTATTACAGGCTTTAGTAAATTTTATACCATTTTAGAAACTACAATAAATGCGCAATTTTTTTACGTTGAGTGCCTGGTTATGTTGGTACATTTTTTTTTCACCACGCTAGTTCGAAGTCAGAGGTGAAATTTGAAAAAAATCGAATAATTTTTTTTTGTTATTGTACTGTGTCCACAGCATGAATAAATTAGCAAAAATAGAAAATACGTTCAATAGCATAGTTATTTGGCCACACATAGCAAAAAACTGATTTGTAAAATACTTGATATTTTAGCAATGACACTCAAAACACCGAGTCAGGGTATCACTTAGCACGAGTTTTACAAAAACGTCAATATCTCGAAAACTAAGAGATTTTTACTGAGGTCAAATTTGCTTAATCTAGGTTCTTATGAGCTGGTCTATCAGCCCTGATCGTATAAAAGTTGGTTTTAGGGACACCCTGTATATACAGGGTGTCCCTAAAACCAACTTTGATACGATCAGGGCTGATAGACCAGCTCATAAAAACCTAGATTAAGCAAATTTGACCTCAGTAAAAATCTCTTAGTTTTCGAGATATTGACGTTTTTGTAAAACTCGTGCTAAGTGATACCCTGACTCGGTGTTTTGAGTGTCATTGCTAAAATATCAAGTATTTTACAAATCTGTTTTTTGCTATGTGTTGCCAAATAACTATGCTATTGAACGTATTTTCTAATTTTGCTAATTTATTCATGCTGTGGACACAGTACAATAACAAAAAAAAATTATTCGATTTTTTTCAAATTTCACCTTTGTCTTCGAACTAGCGTGGTGAAAAAAAAATGTACCAACATAACCTGGCACTCAACGTAAAAAAATTGCGCATTTATTGTTGTTTCTAAAATGGTATAAAATTTACTAAACACTGTAATAATTTTTGAAATAATGATATTTTGTTACAAAATTAACTGTCTGCCGCCGTCATCTCATACGATCCGGTTGAACTAAGTATGCACCTGGCGTGCTTGACATCACATACAAATTAGGTGCAAACTTCACGTAATCGTCAATATCTCGAAAACTAAGAAATTTTTATGAGGTTGATTTTACTCAGTCTCGTATTTTATGAGCTGGTTTATCAGCCCTGTTCGCCATTTTGTAAAAGTCGCGAATTTTGATAGCCTGGATCAGTCTTTCGAATGTCATGACTTCAAATTTCAGTATTTTCTTAATCTGCTTTTTGTTAAACATTACTTAATAATTATGCTATCATACCTTTTCTTAATTCAAATTCTGGTACGAAATTTAACCAATGGAATATTGTAGTATAAACTCCTTTTGAATTAAAATGCTATTATCTTAAAAACTACGGTGTCTAGTGTGTAAATTCTCACTATTTTAAACTACATTATTTTTTTTTTATTTTAGCATGGTAAATTTGTTTTAAGTATTACGCGATTCAAATCCGAGGTCATATTTTGAATCACGTAAAATGTAATTTATTTTGATAAGGTATGATAGCATAATTATTAAGTAATATTTAAAACAAAAAGCAGATTAAGAAAATACTGAAATTTGAAGTCATGACATTCGAAAGACTGATCCAGGCTATCGAAATTCGCGACTTTTACAAAATGGCGAACAGGGCTGATAAACCAGCTCATAAAAAACCAGAATGAGTAAAATCGACCTCATAAAAATTTCTTAGTTTTCGAGATATTGACGATTACGTGAAGTTTGCACCTAATTTGTATGTGATGTCAAGCACGCCAGGTGCAAACTTAGTTCAACCGGATCGTATGAGATGACGGCGGCAGACAGTTAATTTTGTAACAAAATATCATTATTTCAAAAATTACTACAGTGTTTAGTAAATTTTATACCATTTTAGAAACAACAATAAATGCGCAATTTTTTTACGTTGAGTGCCAGGTTATGTTGGTACATTTTTTTTTCACCACGCTAGTTCGAAGACAAAGGTGAAATTTGAAAAAAATCGAATAATTTTTTTTTGTTATTGTACTGTGTCCACAGCATGAATAAATTAGCAAAATTAGAAAATACGTTCAATAGCATAGTTATTTGGCAACACATAGCAAAAAACAGATTTGTAAAATACTTGATATTTTAGCAATGACACTCAAAACACCGAGTCAGGGTATCACTTAGCACGAGTTTTACAAAAACGTCAATATCTCGAAAACTAAGAGATTTTTACTGAGGTCAAATTTGCTTAATCTAGGTTCTTATGAGCTGGTCTATCAGCCCTGATCGTATCAAAGTTGGTTTTAGGGACACCCTGTATATATATATATATATATATACGTATTTTAGTACCGTTCACACGGGATAGATGGCTGCACATGTAGGTTGCCTTGAAATCGGCTGAGTTGCCAGTCTATACCCAAGTATACAATAGTAGTCTTTGCATTCAAGGGCTACATAGTGGTTTGACGCAAAATTTCTTTTCAATTCGTTTTGTTTATTTACTTATAAAATCGATATAGGTATTTATAAAAAAATATAATTACTTTATTCCATGAGGCTTATGATATAACAGGACATCCTTCCTAAAATAAACTGAATAAAAATCCAGTTTAAGAACTCTGTAACAGCTGTGTTAAATAAAAATAATACATCACTTACTATTATGTTTGTACGCTATGTCCCATTAACTGCATTGTCTTTGTTAGTTGTGCCTTCCTTGATGCTCGTCACAAACTTGAGAAAGGCTGTAAAAGCGTAATACGTTAATGTAATCCTTGAACGCGAACTCGGTCGCTCGAAACGACCACTTCCATAAAAAGACATTCACCTAGAAAGTTAAACGCCAGTCATCTTAACTAATATTTTTCAAGCGGGACGTAACAGATGAGATGCTTTATTACCCGTGTTATAGATTGCAGATGCTGAGATATTGGAATGTAAGATGTGTGAGGACCTGCAAGCTGTGAAGGCTCAGTTGGCAGACATCGAGAGCGAGTGCAGCCTCGAGGCGAGCTTGGTGTACGAGCCCGCCAAGCCACACCTCACCAGCCTGCCAGTTGAGGTACTCGTATTCTGTCTATCTTTTACATAAACTATATTTTTTGTCAGTTGTTTTGCTCCTAGGATTCAAATAGATTATTTAAAAATTACTTTTTTCCTATGGTTTCAACCTTTTTAATAGATTAATTCATCAACAAATATTTTTTTTAAAAATGGCAATCTAAGTAACTAAATATTTTATCTCAAATCAAAAGTAGGTCAGATATTGAACAGTCACAAGCCATTGAGGTCAATTGAGATGTGAGACAGTTTTGGCAATAGTTTGCCAAGTACCAAGTTGCTAAATACTAACAATACCATTTTTTAAAACCATGTATATTTATTACAATAACTATTTAAATGACAATTTAATTAACTTTTAATAGATAGCTCTCCATAAAGTGGTAGTTCAATCAATCATTCCTATAATCTCAATATTTAATTTTCAGATAATTTTAAAGATCTGCTCATACCTCGATGCAGATTTCTTGAAACATACTTTCACAAAGATTTGCACAAGATTTGAAACAATTTTAGCTGACAATCACATTTGGAAGTATTGGGTCCATAGTAAGCTCAATGGAGGGTGCTATCCGCCGCTGCCGCACCTGCAGACATGGGAGGATGAGCCGGTGGACTGGCCGGCCGTGTGCGCCGAAATGGCCAGTGAGAAGAGAAAGTGGGAGAATGTTAAGGATACCATGAGACACATTGTGGTGAAGGATGTTCACATAGCATCTGTGGACACTGTCCTCCTAGTAAATGTAAGTATTGTGACATGGTCCTATGCCCATGCAATGTTTACATCATGATCCATGTCAAGTCTTTTTGAATGTTATTTATGAAGTACTACTGACAAGCAAAAGCAAGTATGGTAAGATTTGTCAGCCACCTACAATGTTTTACGCTGCTGTAGCTAGTAATTTTCCTTGCTAAGGCAAACCACCTCTCCACATTAAAGACACCTCTCTACATTTCATTAATAAGATAAGAGAGACCATTACATTAAGAAGATTAACTACCAAACAAATCAGGATAGCACATATCATCGACCGTAGGCTGAATTACGGTAAGGGACGTTGTTTTGGCTGTCCCTTACCATAATTCAGCCTACAGTCGACGATATAATATCTACTGATAAGTATTAGTTCCATGATCAACCAAAAACTTAACACTCACATCTTGTTCCAATACAGAACACTTCATTGTCAAGCGGGAACAAGTTTTTTTGAAGAGTGACTAAGTGAGGTATTCAAGTTTTCGAATGTGACATAATTCCGAGGAAACTATTTAGAATGGCGAGTGGTGCGTGTCGGGCGGGCGCGACCGCGGCATGGCGCTGTGGTGCGTTGCGGACGTGGCGGCGGCGGGGGCGGGGGCGGCGGGGGGTGGGGCCGGGGCGGCCGGGACCGGGGCCGGGGCGGGGGCGGGGGCGGCGCGGGCCGACGCGCGCCCCAGCCGGCTGCGCGCCGACGCGCACGAGGGCTGGGTGTGGGACCTGGCGCCCGACCGCGCCGACGCCACCGCCGTCGTGTACTCCGCCTCCTGGGACAACACCGTCAAGGCCTGGGACCTGTGCACCGGCCTCACCTGCGTCGAGACGTTTCGGTGAGGATCTCTGTGAAGATATAACTGTGCCGATGCTGATTCTCTATTAAGGCGAATCGTAATGGAGATACGGGACCATAAGGCCAATAGTTAATAAATTTTACTCATTCATAGTTTCGGTGTATAATGACGTCACAGGAGTCGTTTTCGATGTCGTAATCGGTAAGGTTTTAGTATTTTCAGTATCAGCCGAATCGAGACCCTTTTTATAGATACTCACTGTGCGTTTCCGAATTCGCATATTATATTGTCCTCAATCTGTATCATCATCATCACTAATGTTTCGTACGGAACCCGGATGTCCCGGACGAAAGGAGATTGCCGACTTTTGGTACCAATATCGTCATTAAATTGTGTCACAACCAAAACGATCCCAAAAACTTAGTTTTATTTTTTTAACCATTGGGATTTTTTTATTACTGAATTTAAAATGGGAAATCTGAGATCAATTAAAAAAGAATGTGTTGTACGATTTCCGCCGCCACCATGAAAAATGTATGATTTCCTTAAAACTGTATTTTTTTTTTTTTTTTTAATATTTTTTTCTTTCTGCAATCAGCCATTCAGGCTATAATCAGAAGTGATCAATTTATATTGGGGGCGAACAGGTCCAGTGACATGTTGCCATATTGGGTCTCTTTTATATTGTCTAATTCATGATGTGTGCCCTTTTCAAGCGGACAGTGTTGTTGGTTGTGTCTGTTAGATGGTATGCCAACACATTTACATGACCATTCAGTCGTTCCTTGTATGTTTGTTTTCTTTTTCTAATTGTTTCTTTGACCGTGTCTATTTCCAAGTATTCGTGTACTTCATTGGTCTTTGTTGCTACGTTTTAGGGTCGGGAGTAAATAAATTAAACAAAAGAAATCCGTTAATATAGATTTATTACTCCCGAACGCCGCGAGCACGCGAAAAAGTCGCTAGGGGGTAGGTTCGTGTAGGCCGGTCTGATTTCACTCCTCGGTTCCACCGGATGGTAACTGCCACCACGCTAGTACTTCCCTGGATCTCGGGAACGCCGTGGAGATGGAATGGGGCTGAGGGACGTCAGCCGGCAGTACCAGGGATGGTGGTGGTGATGAGCGTCAGAAGTTCGCTAACCGTACGGTAGCACCCTGGAATTTACGTCCGTGTAAATTAAAATTGTTCCGCATTCATCTCCGTTGACTGTCACCGGTGTAAGCAGAAGCAGAAGAAAAGAGAAAGTACTGCGTGATGGTGATGGTGAAATGGCTTGGTGAAGTGCGGATGACCAGTCAGACGGAGTTTACAAAATGAAGTGGAAATACATAACAAAATTTGCAAAAGGAACTGAAATTAAATTGACAATCTTCATATTTTTAATTACTTTAAAAATCATTAATTATTACAATTGAGCATGATAAAAATGTGAAAGACATTAACAAGCGAGATCTAGGACTTTAACTCAATTTGCAAGCGAAATCAGAGCAAAGAAACCTGTAACGGAAAAGCCGTTAGAAACGCCTTAGAATCTACCTGCTTTTAATTTAGAGCGTAAGAAATGTTCAACACTTACCCAATATAGGGGTTTACACTATAAATGAGTACATTACTCGGAAATAAAATTGAATTAGACAGATTGGCATGCAACCAGCGCGGACGCGACGCGTGAAGTCGCTAAGATGAGCGAACGTGCGCCCGCGCCGGTAGCCAAATCTGTCTGTCCCCAACCACGACAAGTAAGGCCGCAGCGGGCAGCGGGCGCGGGCGGGTGAGAGCACCCGGCAGGCTGGTTTTGAATAATAGCAATGCGCGTCGAGTACAGTTCGTCATGTAATTAAGTGTCGCGACGAAGTGTATTATTAACTTATTATAGTGTATGTTAAAAAGAAATCGTTACGTCTTTAGATTTAGCTTCTATAGCGAAGGTTATGTAACGATTTACGTTACATTGTGAACCATGGTGAATTTGTAATGGTTCTCAGGACATTATTTTGAAATTAAAACGCTAGAAAACTAAATGTAAATGTCGCTCAAAAGTTTGGGTAAATGTTGAACAATAAAAGGAAAAATAAATACTCCGTCTGTTACAAAATTTATGAA
Source organism: Eudemis profundana (assembly GCA_947034925.1). NCBI lineage: Eukaryota > Metazoa > Arthropoda > Insecta > Lepidoptera > Tortricidae > Eudemis > Eudemis profundana. Next base: position 28,076,446 of record OX344798.1, read on the forward strand.
TCTAAATAACGTTTTGGTTGAAAGTGAGAAAAAAAAATTAATGATCAAAGAAAAGCTAAAAAAACGCAAATGAAAAAAAAAACGTTCACAAAAATGAAAAACAAAAGAAGCGTATGAATTGCAACTATTGTGCACGGACACCACTATAGAAAAGACAATAAATAATTTTGAATAAGTTTGCAAAAAAAAAAAACAATTTAATCGAGCTGACTTATTAGCGGACAGCTTTAAAAACTTCGTTAACGTGATTTTCACACAAAAACAAAAAAAAATTAGACAAATGTGGCCGACTGTATCAATACAATATTTAAAATTTTAACAGAAAAAAACAAGTAATCCGTACACCTTAGCTGCTGGCAACCAAAAAATAAAAACTGAAAAAACGTTTCACAATACAAAAAAAACATCAAGCACACACAACCTCAACCAACCTTGGAGCAAAATCAGACCTTATTAAAACCGCGGAAGGGCGCCAGTGCTACGTTTTAGGGTCGGGAGTAAATAAATTAAACAAAAGAAATCCGTTAATATAGATTTATTACTCCCGAACGCCGCGAGCACGCGAAAAAGTCGCTAGGGGGTAGGTTCGTGTAGGCCGGTCTGATTTCACTCCTCGGTTCCACCGGATGGTAACTGCCACCACGCTAGTACTTAAATGTTCAACACTTACCCAATATAGGGGTTTACACTATAAATGAGTACATTACTCGGAAATAAAATTGAATTAGACAGATTGGCATGCAACCAGCGCGGACGCGACGCGTGAAGTCGCTAAGATGAGCGAACGTGCGCCCGCGCCGGTAGCCAAATCTGTCTGTCCCCAACCACGACAAGTAAGGCCGCAGCGGGCAGCGGGCGCGGGCGGGTGAGAGCACCCGGCAGGCTGGTTTTGAATAATAGCAATGCGCGTCGAGTACAGTTCGTCATGTAATTAAGTGTCGCGACGAAGTGTATTATTAACTTATTATAGTGTATGTTAAAAAGAAATCGTTACGTCTTTAGATTTAGCTTCTATAGCGAAGGTTATGTAACGATTTACGTTACATTGTGAACCATGGTGAATTTGTAATGGTTCTCAGGACATTATTTTGAAACCGTTGCAGAATTTCAATGTTGGAGTGGCTTGCTGTTCCCCATAGCTCAATTCCATAGGTCCATATAGGTTTTAGGATAGAAGTATAAATCAGAAGTTTATTTTCAAGTGATAGCTTTGACTGCCTGCCTATCAGCCAGTACATATCTTTGAATTTTAGGTTGGCTTCTGTTCGTTTCGTCTTTATATGTTCCTTCCAAGTGAGTCTTCTGTCCAAGTGCATACCTAGGTACTTGATGCATGACTTATGGGGTAGGATTTCACTTCCCATTTTCACAGGAGGGCAGTCTCCTTTTCTGAGTGCAAATGTTATGTGATTTGACTTCGCTGGGCTTGCCTGGATTCTCCATTTGTTAAGCCATTCGTTTACATCATCTAGGTGTCTCTGTAGCGTTTCCGAGGCTTCCACTGCGTTCTTGTGACTAGCTAGAATAGCAGTGTCATCTGCATAAGTTGCCGTCAGGGTTTCTTCATTTTGAGGAATATCTGATGTATATATTGTATACAGAATTGGTCCCATTACAGACCCTTGAGGCACTCCTGCTTCAATAGGACAGAGTTTGGATGTGTTATTCCCATGCTTCACTTGAAAGACCCGTTGATCCAGATACGATCGTAAGAGTGTATAAAAAGTGTGTGGTAGGTTGATCTTGAGTTTATAGTTCAGTCCCTTGTGCCAGACTTTGTCGAATGCCTGCTGTATATCTAGGAATACTGCAGAGCAATATTCTTTGTTTTCTAGAGCTTCTCTGACCTTATGAGCGACTCTGTGTACCTGCTCGATGGTAGAATGGCGAGACCGGAAGCCGAACTGATGATCAGGAATAGTGCTCTGTTCTTCCAAAATAGGACTAAGTCTTTTTACTAGGATTTTTTCGAAGAGCTTTGACAGGACAGGAAGTAGACTTATTGGGCGATAAGATGACACCTCACAAGGGGGTTTTCCTGGCTTTGGTATCATGTTGATTGTTGAGACTTTCCATAGTTTTGGATAATATTGCAGTCTGAGTATGCTGTTGAATAGAATTGTTATAAACACTACTGCTTTTCTGGGTAGACGTTTCAATATCTCTGCAGTAATTAGGTCAAATCCTGGAGCTTTTTTATCTTTCAGTTTTGCTATCTCTCTTGAAGTTTCTCTTGGCGTCACAGGTTTGATAGGAGGAGACATTTGATGGTCTCGCAGAAGTGTGTCATCTATTTCACGCTCTTGGCAGTGCGTATGAGAGTCATTTGGTTTGAAGGTTTTAGTGAGAAATTCACTAAATATATCAGCTTTTTCCTGACAGCTTCTGGCCCACCCACCATTGCCTATTTTAATGGGGTGATTGATTGGTTGTGGTCTCTGGTAAGTTTTAGTAAATTTCCACAGTGAGTGTTTATCCTGTTTTGATGGTGACAGTGTCAGGAGGCGATCATGAAGAGTATCATTTTCGTGTTGATCTATCATTTCCTTTAACGTTTTTTGTGCTTTGTTCAAAGCTTTCTTGTCGTTTTGGTTTCGACTTGATTGCCATTGACGACGTAGTCTTCTCTTTTGATGGATCATGTCTCTAATTTTTAGCGGTAAATTTATGTTTTCTTGTCTACTTTTAAAGTAGGGTGTTGATTTCCAAGCTGATTCCTGGATTAAATTTGTTATGTAAAATGTAGCCTCATCAACGTCCTCTTCACATTTGAGGGGAATTTTCAGATTTATTGTTGTATCAATATGTTCTTTAAAGCTTTCCCAGTCTGTTCGGTAGTTGTACAATGTTGCATTAGGCTCTTTGTGTATTACCCCTGTGCTGATTGTGGCTATAATGGCAGAGTGGTCAGAAGAACCGTCCAGGTTTGAGTCGACAGATAGATAGAGAGTGGGAATTCCTTTGGTTATGAAGAAATCTAACAGGTCAGGGGTTTTACTTGGATCAGTGGGCCAGTATGTGGGCTGGCCTGTGGATAGTATGCCTAGGTTATTTTTTTTAATACATTTTTGTAGTTCTCTTCCTCTGGTTGTTATCAGTCTTGACCCCCAGTTTGTATGTTTTGCATTCCAGTCGCCACCCGCAATGCATCTGGTACCAAGACTTAAAAAGAAATGTGTGAACATACCTTCATCTATGCGATGTCTAGGTGGACAATAGACGGCTGCCACACACAGGTCGCCATGCCAATCACTTACTGAGACTGCAGTAGCTTGTATATGGGGTTCTCTGTACTCAGCGAGGCTATGATGCTTGATGTTCTCTTTAATTAGAATAGCAGTTCCACCGTGTGCTGTTCCATCTGGGTGGTTAGTTGAGTATATTGAATACCCCTGGATAACTATGGTTTTGTTGTCAGTGAGGTGCGTCTCAGATACCAATAAGATATCTATTTTGTTTTGAGTTAAAAACATTTGGATTTCTTGTTTGTTTGGTAACAAACCATTTATATTCCAGGTTGCTATTCGATAACTGGTGAAGGCTACAGCTTCGCTATGAGGGTCGTGAGCAAGCCCATTAGGGTGCCCATGTTTTGTAACAAAAGATCTATTTTCTCTGCTTGTTTTGTTAATAGAGTTTCAATTGTGCTGTTTGACTGGGACTGTTGTCGATCCCTGGGGTTCCATACATTATGTATTGGCAGGTTTTCTTTAGTATTTTGTGCACCCCACTGCTGGTTGTTATTGTGGGTTTGTACTCGCTTGCTCGGTAATTCAGGGAAATCAGTGTAACTTGCAATATTTGCCTGATCGGTATTTTTATCTGTTGATATCTGAGTGGGCTTCCTCGAGGATATTCTTTGTAGTTTTCTATTTAAAATTTCTTTATAGACCAGGCAGCCCTTATAGTTAGCTGTGTGGTTTCCTAGACAGAGAGCACATGTGGCTGGCGTATTTTTGTCTTTCTTTGGACAATCACTTGTTTTGTGTCCCTTTCCACATTTTACACATCTTGGTGGCTTCATGCAGTTATTTTTGGTGTGGCCGTATTGTTGGCAAGTAGTGCATTGGACTATGATGGTTTGTGTTTTTATTGGGTCTTCAATTTGTACTTTTAGGTTATAGATATAATCAATTTTTTTAACGTTTTTGTTGTTGATACTGGGTTCTAAATTCACAAAAAAGGTGTTTAATGGTTCCTTAGTGGTCCTGCTACGTGCACATATGATCTCGCCTCTAACTTTGTTTCCAGTTTTTTCTATTTCTTCAATGATGGCTTCCTTCGGGGTTGTATGATGTAGGTGTTTTATCACAATTTTGTAGCATCGTTCACTTTTTGGTGTAAATGTATGACCAATTAGTCCATTGCGCCTTACATGATCTATCACAGTCTTGTAGACTTCAGTAGACTTGGTTAATAAGAACAGTTGTATTTTGTTAGGAGTCCTGAATGAGAAGTTTTCCTTGCTAGTAACTTGTTCCAGAAGCTCGGTGAGCTTTGTGACATCTTCAATTCTATACAGAACTATTGGCGGTGGTTTTGATTCTCTCTTCTGTTGGATAGTGTTGTTGGGATTTGGTGCGTCTTCTGCATCTGCTGTTAGCGATGAGAACCTATTGTTGGATAAAAATGGTTGTTCACTTTCACGATTGTTTGGTGATGTTTGTTCTCCTGATGTTTTTGTTGTTTTACTTAATTTTTTCTTGTTTGAATTAAGTTCTGGCTGGTCTGTTGATCTATTTCTTTTTCTAATAGTTGGCGCTCGCTGCCACGGGTGAGCTGTGACGGTTGTATTGGTTTCTATTTCAGTACTTATCTCAGGCTGATTTTTTGGCTCAGCAGGGGCTGAAACTACTTCGGGGCCATTATTTCTAGGTATTTCGCTAAGTGACGCAGAGCGCGGTCTGCTTATGAAAAGCCCTTTGTGAAATATTTGTTGCGTTAGGTTCTTGGAGGTTGGCGCAACCAGCTCTTTTGATGTAGTGTGACTTTGGTGTGGGAAATGTGGGTCTTTTTCGCCGTTAGGCATTGTGTTTGCTATGTTTTGTTTCCGTTTAACCGTTATCGAATGTGTTGTTGATGTACATTATGCCAAGAAAAAGTTTAGTCGTTGATTTTTTAAGTTAAAATTTGAATTTTTGAGGTTAGGTTTTCATCACTTAGTGACACTGCACTTTTTCACTAATTTAGCACAAAATATCTTGTTGTTTTTATTTAGTATTAATATTTATCACTTTGAATATGTGTTTTACACTGTTTAGCACTAATTTTCTGCACAAAACTCGGTAATCTTAAGTTTATTATAGGAGGTTCGTTATGACGCGATTGCGTTCCGTTTCGCACTTCAACTTTATTAAAACTGTATTTGACAGACAAAATCGGTCAAAATCTAAAAGGCCTATGACAGTGGCACCACCGTCTACACAAATGTATACAAAAATTTTAATTCCATAAAACTCCGCGGTTCTTTCTTATACGAACTGCATCCAGCTGTCCTATACCCAGGAAAGTAACATGTTTGTCTCGTTCTTTCTTAAGACTACTTCTCACATGAGTGTAAAAGACAAAGCTAACGTCATAGATACGTCTTAATACAATTAATTATGTATGTAGTTTTCTTGATCTTAGCACGAAAATTGACAGCTTGACATTCTGTCTTATTCTAAGTTTAAATATAAGGTACTTTATAAGACACGTCTTTTCACAATTTTGTGTCGAAGGTCGTAAATCATTTTAAATTCTTTATTTGGTACAAATAACTAGTGATATTTCGCTGATACTTCACTATACGAGACATTGAGCGTAAATGTAATGTTACAATATTTTTTATCTCACGATGTATCAAAATAGTTTCAAATAACTTTTTTTATAATAATATTTTAACAATCTGAATAGGCACAATAAAATACCTAAAACAGGTATCCAAAATGGCATGTCATACGACTAAGTTAAGTGAAGTCTCGTCAACGTCAGGAATTAAAGTTATTAGGTGATTTTGTATTTGGCCGGTTGACAAATACTTTGACGATTTGCTACGCAAAAACTCACTTCGAAATCTGGAAATCAATCTCAATTTCCTATGGATCCCCGAATACGATTTTAATGGGATTTAGTGATTAGGAAAGGCAGTTTCTTGTTCTTTAAGATACAGTCGGTTTCGTGTTGACACAATGACTTTTGATTTGGTACGAGGCCCCATAGACGCGTCGGCAATCTCCTTTAACCCCGATACGGAGTGCAAACGAAACCACAATGACAACCGGTACTTACCTATTCGAGCGCTGAGGCGGGCTTTTTCGGTCAAGTAAATCACAGTCAGGTCAGTCACTGTCAGAGTCTCGTCAAGGTTCAGCTGCTCGTTGCTGCTGAAGCACCAGCCCCGGGTCGCCACGCGGCGAAACAAAACACCGGTCCGGACGCCAAAAGTATGTGCGGATTCACTCGCGAATATAGTCTCACACCTTAAACTACACCAATTGTTCATGTATACCAAATTCACAACCAAAAGCCCGTTATTTCGACCACAAAACAGGAGACCGATCGCATGGTGCGCTCCGTGTCGAAAATCGAGTACGTAATGTCGACATGACAGCCCAAACGTCATGAAGACCGCGCTTTTCGTTAGCTGTCAAGTTTGACATTGACAAAGGGCGCGTTCCGATTCAATGTCGGAACGTAACAAACACCCGCCTCGGACAGGCCTCTAAGCCGGTCCGCTATACTAGGGGAAGTCGCGACAGCGTTGCTACCGCTCGCTTGAGAACCGAGTCCCCCACCATGACCTCGGCAAACCGGGGCGTCTGGTCTTTACCAGGAAACAAGTTAACAATGCGCCCCCGGCGCCAACGCAGTGGCGGTAGGTTAGCCTCCTTAACTAGCACTAGGTCACCAACCTTGGGGGGACTGGTTTTGTCAGTCCACTTGAGGCGCTGCTGCAAGGCATGCAAATACTCTAATGACCATCTGGCCCAAAAGTTCTGAGACATTTGTTGCAGCATTTGGTAGCGCGACAAGCGAGAGCTCTTTACTTCCCTGAGGGGGTGCTCTGGCAACGCTGCAAGTGGCTGACCAATAAGGAAATGGCCTGGAGTCAACGCCTCCAAGTCATTTGGGTCGGAGCTGAGCGGACACAACGGACGGGAATTGAGCACCGCCTCAATTCTACAATACAACGTCGCTAGCTCCTCAAAGGTCAAAATAGTTTGACCAACAACCTTGTACATATGTGCCTTGGCTTGTTTTACACAGGCCTCCCAGATTCCACCCCAGTGGGGGCAGCCTGGCGGATCAAACGTCCAGGTGATACCCCGACGGGAGAGGTCTGTTTCAATTTCAATCTTATTATCTAACAAAAATTTTACAACATCTTGTAAATATCGGTCGGCGCCCTTGTAGTTGGTGCCACAATCTGACCGGATCAGAGACGGAAGTCCCCTACGTGAGACAAACCTATCCAAAGCAGCAATAAAGGCCTCCGTCGAAAGATCACTAACAAGCTCAAGATGCGCGGCCTTGGTGGACAGACATACGAAAACGCACAGATACGCCTTTACCGTCTTCGCGTTGCGGAGTTGCGAAGTTTTCACCAAGAAGGGTCCGGCGAAGTCCGTTCCAACCCTGGAGTAGGGTCTAGCCTCAGTGACCCTATCCGGTGGTAGGTCACCCATCTGAGGCTGCATCGTGGCTGCCTTGAGTCTGAAACAAGGCAAGCACCGAAACACGATGCCCCGCACAAGTCTCCGGCTGTTCAAGATCCAAAACTCCCGCTGTAGAATGCCCAGAAGCGCATTGCAGCTGGCATGGGAGTTCTTAAGGTGGCGATCGGTCACCAACAAGTCCACCAAGTGCCCCTTCTTGGGCAACAATATGGTGTGGCGCGCCGAATACGACAAATTCGCATTACGAAGCCGTCCTCCAACCCGGAGTACTCCTGACTCGTCCACAAACGGGTTGAGGCGAGCTATCGCCTTCTGCAATTCGGGTCGCCCTTTCCGTAAGGTCTTCAACACATCCCCAAAGTGTTCCTTCTGTACAACCCGAATCCAATGAAGTAGGGCGGTACTCCGCTCTTCACTGGAGAGAACACTACCACGTGACCGGTTGTCAGGGTGGCGACAATTGTGTAAGAAGCGTTTGACCCAAGCGGTCACTCCAACAAGCTTGTCGAGGGAGCTGTACCGTTCTAGCAACCAAGCGGTGTCTGGCGCTGGAGCTGTCTCGACAAGGTGGACCTTCAAGCCAGAAGATGGGGTCCCAATCACACAACTGGCAGGCCAGTGTGTCTCCCTTTCCAATAACCAATTTGGTTTCCACCACAGTGAGTGGGCAACAAGCTCAGGTGCTGAACAGCCCCTGGATGCCACGTCAGCTGGATTCATTTCACCTGGCACGTGTCTCCAAACCAATGCAATCTCAGAGTTCTGGATCTGCGAGACACGGTTGGCCACGAAGACCTCCAAGCTATGGACTGACGACTTCAGCCAGCACAAGACAATCTGACTGTCCGTCCATGCGTAGGCACCCTCCGCAAGGTCCACGGTGTCCTTCAGGGTGGAGGCCACATGGTTCATCAGGCGCACAAGAAGAGCGGCACCCGCCAATTCCAACTTCGGAATTGTCCAACGCGTCCGAAGGGGGGCCACCTTGCTCTTCGCCATGACCAAGCGTACGTCGACCGCTCCGGCGGAGCTGACCGTTCTCAAGTAGACGGCAGCTGCAAATCCTCGCTCGGAGGCGTCGCAAAACCCGTGAAGGGTAGCCCTGCATTTGCCTGCAGGCAACAGCTTACGCGGCAGTTCGACCTGATTGATCTCCGTGAGCGTGGAGAAGTAGGTCTCCCAATCGCTCAGCAAGTCCCCGGAGAGCGGATCATCCCAGCCCAGTGGGACTATCCACAGGCGCTGCATAAACGCCTTGGCCGTGAAGATGACCGGTGCGATCCATCCGTTTGGATCGTACGTTCTGGCCACCGTAGACAGAACAAGCCGCTTTGTCCAGACCTTCGGGGAATCCAGTTCCACCCGATAGGTAAACACATCTTGGACCGGTCGATACTGCACGCCCAGGACCGATAACATGTGTGGGTTCTCGGCGTTTTCGAAGAGGTGCGGGTCTTGCTGGTGCTCCTCAGGGAGCCCGGCCAACAGTGCCGGTGAGTTGGACAACCATTTCCGCAACTCGTAGCCACCAGTCCGCAAGAGTTCAACCAACTCGTTCCGTAGAACCAAAGCTTCTTCGACGCTATTTGCCCCGGTGCACACGTCATCAACAAACAGGTCCCGTTCCAAAATGGCGGACGCTCGAGGGAACCTCAGTCGCTCTCGGGCCGCCAATTCAATCAAAGTACGAATTGAGATGTACGGGCTGCTCTTCAGGCCGTACGTGTTCGTATTCAGCTCGTACACCAACATCGGTTCATCAGGGCTCTCGCGCCACAATATCAGCTGATACCGACGGTCTTCAGGATGGATCACAGTCTGCCGGAACATCATCTGGATGTCAGCGACGAACACTACCTGATGCTTCCGAAAGTTCGTTAGGATGTCCGTTATGTCCTTGTGCAGCTTCGGACCTGCATGCAAACACTGGTTCAAGGACACGCCCGTCGAGGTGGCCGCGGAGCCATCGAAGACCACCCGAATCTTGGAATCCGGGGACTTCAAGACGGCGTGGTGAGGCAGGAAGTAGTGTTCAACCGTACGCCAGTCCAGGTTAGACACCGACATATGTCCTAACCCCTCGTACTCCCTCATGAAGTCCACATACTTCTGCCGGAAGAGCGGGTCTCTTCTCATGCGGCGCTCCATCGAGACCAGCCGCTTCTCAGCCAATGCGCGAGAAGCACCCAAGGGTGGCCGATGAGTAAGCAAGGGAAGTCGAGTTATGAACCGACCAGAGCGGAGGCGGCCAGTGTTATTCTGGTAAAACAACTCGCACTCCTGTTGCTCCGGACTAATCCGCGGCGCGGTCGGCGGTTCTTCAATCTCCCAGAATCGTTGCACGGCTTCTGAGAGTGCAGTTCCAACCAAGCAGCTCTCCTCAGCAGGAGGCGGAGGAACTGCCAACACCTGACCCATCACAGCATGTCCAAACTTGGTGTCCAAGGCCACTAGGCCACCAGGCTGTAAGGTCCGTTTGCTGGTGAGCAAGACCCTCCCTAGGACGTCCGCACCCAGCAGCACGTCGATCTGGCTAGGGGTGTCGAAGCCAGCATCAGCCAAATCCAAACCAGCTGTCAAGTCGCGCACCTCCGGCGGCAGCCGCACTTGGGGGAGTCGCCCGACCACTTCATCCAGCACCAATGCGGAAGCTGTAATCCTCGCATGGGAAGTGGGACTCTGCCCAAACGTGAAAGTAACCTGTCCGGCCAGGTTTGACACTTCTACATTACCTACACCACGCACAGTGTCCGGGTGGGGTGTCATATCCAAGCCCAACCGTTGCACCAACCGACTGGATACCAAGCAGCCTTGTGCGCCCGTGTCCAGGAGAGCACGTGCACAGACTGATCCTTCGCCAGGACCCCACACACAAATCAAGGCCGTGGGCAACAACACGGTCTTGTGGGTGTTGGCGGTGGTGGGTGCATGGGCGGCGTACCCCTATTCGGAGCGCCGGGTGGCCTCCGGGTCCGGTTGGTAGGGGCGCTCGAACTGTGCGAGTGGATCCCACTCCGGCTGGTACGGCCGTCGCGTCGTGCGCGCTGTCTGCGGCACCTGGTACGCCCGGGGGCGGCCGTACACCGGCAGTCTCGCCTCTAGGCGGGGTCGCTCCGCAAGCGGTGGCGACATTCGCGGCGGCGCCATTCGCAGCGGCGACATTCGCGGCGGCGACATTCGCGGCGGCGACATTTGTCGCGGCGACAATCGCGGCGGCGACAATCGCGGCGCCTGCCGAGGAGGAGGCGGTCGCGGGCACCCGCCCGTAGGACCCCCCCGTGGGGGCGCGGGCGCGCGCGCAACCGCAGCGTAACTCTGGGGGAGGGGGGGGGGGGGGGTACCACCCCGACGGCCCCTCGCCTCATTGGCCCTGTACCCCTGGTCAGCCTGATGCTGACTCCGAACAGGGGGGGAGCATGAACCCCGCGCAGGGGGTAGTTTTGAACCCCCACCCACTACGGTTCATGCATAAAATTGGGTGGTGCTTCCCATCCCATCACACCAACTGCATGCTTGGCGGTGGGCACAATCCCTAGCAAAATGATTGCCCAAACAAACAAAGCACCACTGTCTCTGCTTTGCGATACCGCGGCGGCCCTCTACCCGCTGTTCCAGGAACTGCTTGCAGGCAGGCACCCTATGGCCCGGGTTCCGGCAATATGCACAGCCTGTGCATATTGCCGGAACCCGGGACAGCTATTCCTGAGTTTTTGCACTAGCGTCTACACAGTAGAATTGTGGTCGCAATACACCTGTGCTGCAGTGAGGGACATGCGAGTGCAGTACAACGACGCGTGGCGCGCCATGTTCCGGCTGCCGCGCTGGTGCAGCGCGAGCGCCATGTTCGCCGAGGGCCGCGCGCCGGGTTGGGCCGTGTTGCTGCGCACGAGGAGTGCGAACGCCAGGAAGGCTATTTACGCCTCCTCTAACACCCTGCTAACAGCAGTGAGAGAGTGGGATGCGAGTCCGCTTCACGAACGCTGGAGGCGTTATCACAAGCCTATCATCGCGGGGCCGGGGTGATCCGTGGTGTCTGTGGGCCCTTTTTGAAAAATTATATTTGTCTATGTTGTTGTTTTTTGTTTGTGTCGCGTCTTAATGTAATTCTATGGAGCTTGGCTCTGGAATAAATTATTTTCATTTCATTATCTTCGAAGTTACTGAACAGAAAAATCTGTAATAATTACCAATTGTTAATGTCGTCCTAAATATTACAGGAAAAATCATAACGGTTTTCTTAAGTTGCACCGTTTTTTAGAAATTCGCAAAAATCGTAACACATACTTATTTGCTCCTACTAAACTAATCGCCATACAGTTTTTCTTGAACTATCTATGTAGCTACTTGAGTTTGTACGGAACCCTCGGTACGCGAGTCCGACTCGCACTTGACCGGTTTTTAATCTATCCATCAGAAACCGTCAAATTGTGAACGACCTTGCACTTACCGACAAAGAGTTTACAATCTGTCGGATTTCCTAGAGGATATGGCACCATAGACCACATACACAGTGAGGCAGATAATACAGAAGACTGAGGAGTAAAATCAGCCCCTGTGCTTAGCATTTGTGGACTATGAGAAAGCTTTTCATTCTGTCTGGTTCTGGAATCCTTGCAACGTTGCCAAATAGACTGGCGATACATCCAAGTGCTGAGATGTCTCTACGCCGTCCAAGTACAGAACCAGCAGACTAAGCCCATTCTCCTGCAGCGGAGTGTGAGACAAGGGGATGTCATTTCCCCCAAATTGTTCACGAATGCACTGAAGGATGTGTTTATGACGCTAGCTTGGAAGGGTCGTGGCATTAATATAAACGACGAGTACATTTCACACTTGCGATTTGCAGACGATCCCGTCATTTTGGCTTGAACTTTGCAGGATTTAGGATACATGCTGAACGGTCTAGCTGCTTTTTCTCAACACGCCGGTCTTAGGATGAACTTGGACGAAACCAAGGTTATGTTCAACGATATTGTTTTACCGAAACTGACTGCAGTGCAGGACGCCCTTCTCGAAGTTGTTCAGGAGTACGTTTACCTCGGGCAAGTTCTGCAGTTATGTAAAAATAACTTTGTAAAAGAGGTTAATAGAAGAATACAGCTGGGTTGGGCTGCGTATGGGAAATTACGTCGAGTCTTCTCGTGGTCCATTCCACAATGTCTGAAGACAAGGGTTTTCGATCAGTGCATCCTTACAACCACCAGTCTTACCAGTCTTGACATACGGAGCCGAAACGTTGTCGCTCACGGGAAGGCTGAGTACCTACGTAAATTTAAGGTCACTCAGCAAGCTATGGAAAGGGCCATGTTGGGAGTATTTCAGAAGGATCGTATCCGTAATGATGTGATCCGACAGAGAACTAAAATCGTCGACATAGCCCAAAGGATTAGCAAGCTGAAGTGGCAGTGGGCTGGCCATATCTGCCGCAGAACCAACAAGCGCTGAAGCAAGCGTGTTCTCGAGTGGAGACTACGGATCGGCAAACGTAGTGTGGGGCGCCCTCAGACAAGATGGAGTGATGATCTTCGCAAGATGGCTGGCAGAGGTTGGATGCCAGTGGCCGCGGATCGTGCTCGATGGCATGACATGGGAGAGGCCTATGTCGAGCAGTCGACTAATACGGGTTGATGATGATGATGGTGGTGCGTATACACAACGTATTTCTGTCATTTTGCTTTTCTGTCGTTTCGCGTGTGTGTCATTTTGCAAAGTCAGAATATGTCTTTATCCAATTAAAGGCATTTTTTTATGCAGTAGTCAGTTATTACGTCGATTACTTACGTGTTACGAAACTTAAAAACCTATTTTTAAGGTTTACTTAAGTAAAAATATAAAAATCCGTAATATTATAAGGACGCAAAAAAACTCGAAAAACCGCGGTTATTAACCGAGTTCTATTTCGATTAAAACTCGATCGAGTTACTCGGTTAACCGAGTTTCGAGTAACTCGTTTGCAATCCCTGTGCAGCACAGGGGTCTGGGTCCGCCGTCGCCACATTGTAATGTCGGGGCCCTGGTGGGCGCGGTCCCGACTGTCACGTAAATAAGGCCCTAGCTGGGGTACCTACCACGAGAACAAATAAAACAAGGTTTAAAACTAGACTTATATTATAAAAACTCAGAGTGGGTTCGAATCCCTAGGTCGGGCAATTAGGTTTGGTCTGTTTGGGAGTTGGCCAGTTCCTCCTAGTACCCCACGCCCCTTGGCGTTGCGCAGCTCCTGGTCAGGCGGCCGAAGATGAAAAGGGCCGTTGGTGGCTTCTGGCTGCGGCGGCCGACAAAAAGGGCACGGGCGGCAAAAAGGTGCTGGCGGCGAAAAGGCGCGCTTCTGTGCTGAGGACCTCCAGCAAGCGGCAAAAAGGTGGGTGCTTCTCACCCGGTAGGGTGTTCCTGGAAAATGCCAACATGGCCAGTATTAGATGCAGCACTACTCCAACCCTGGACTGCAGATGGTCACTGATACGCGCAAGGGAGTGGGCAGATTTAAAAAGCGATTCTAGATGATGAGCGATGCAGTCCAGGTACAAAAGATGTGAAGCGAAGCGATGCATTGAGAATCTAATGATAATTTATTATCATTAGTAGCATATTTTAAAGTGGAAAATAAAATGCATAGGCAAAGCCGAAGGCAAGCAGTTGTATAGACTCGCGGAAGCATCAGATTCTCTCAGCAAGCACTATTTTAATGAAATCGTGAATGATTATTAAAATGATTGATTGATGTTACTAATTTAGAACAGTAAAGGCCTTTTCTCATAATTTACAATCTTATATATTCTAAACATATAATTTTATTAAGTATAAATATTGCCAAATCATAATTTACATTATTTTGTATTTTTTTTATTATTTCAGCGTAGGTTACAATTTAGTATTAAGATAATACAAGTAAAGGCTCTTACGTAAAAGCGCTGAAGCAGGCAAAATCAACTTGCGTAGAACCATTCATTTTAGAAATTTAGATTAAGTATTTAATTTTAAATCAGTAATTACAAAACAATACAACTAGATTAAATATAATTACTAAGCGCAAGAATCGGGAACTAAAATGATTGCATCATTCCATACCGCATGAGCGTTCTAGAAGGTTCCCGAACAGACAAAGAAAGATTAATCAAAATGGCGGCTTATAGATACTCACACAGTTTCTATTCTATTTTGATAGGATATAGAATTTTAAACTAATCTACTTACTAATTATGATTGGTGCAACACTCACCCGATTCGGGACAACTAGGCACTGAGATTACATTTAAGACAAGGTGCGTCCGCTCGGCGCAGATCGCGTCTTTATCTGATCTCGCGCAGAGAGGCACGGGTTGTGCGCTTGAAGGCGGCCGGCGGACTGAGTCGAGGCGGAGAGCGCGACACGTACTCGGGCGCAGATGGCTGACACGGCGGTTTCTGCTAGCGGCGCTCCGTATAGTGAAAATATTATTTGCGCGTTCGCATGTATGTTTGTTTAGCGTTTTAATATTAAAGTTAATAATAGCGTGTAAGTTTAGTTTTAGGTTTTTATATTTAATTAAGCATTAGAGTAAGTATATTAATAAGTTAAGTTTTCCTTTTTTTTATATTTTATTAAGTTGTCTTTTCCTCTTTAACGGTTAATTTTAAGAGCTTGTCGTTTTAAACGTTAGATTTATGTAAATTAGTACTAGCTATTAGCAACATGATAACTCTTAACTCAAGAGTTAACGTTACACGTTACAGTATACGGTCTCCTAGAAGAAGGATTTTTCCTATGAAAAATCCGTCTAGAAGAACTAGAGGTTTTGCAGCTACTAAACACTTTCATTCTTCATCTGTCGCACAATCAAATCAGTCGCATTGTTTTCTCATGTAAGCAAGTACATATGAGGAAACTTCTATCAAAATGAGGAACGCATCAACAGTTGTATGTGTCACTCGTGTAGCAATTTATAAAACCAGACAAATATAGCCAATACAATTTTTTTTAGGTGCTTTACAATTTGTTTTATATTTAGTTTTGAGAAGTACAAGAGGAGATAGTTTTTTTTTATATCCGCAATACTTTACAAGGCAAGATTGCCTAGAAATCAAGGATCAACCTAGTGAAGTCACCACCCGCTTCTATTTGAGCTTTCTTTCGAGGAACAGAAAACTCTGGTGAAGGCTTAGAACAAATTTTAACGAAATACTACAGCTCCTAAAACATATATTCGTTACCGACTCACCGGTGACGACCATCCCGAGAACACAAAAAAAAACAACAAAAAAAAAAATCAATCCTACTAAACATTAGCAGCGCTGCATACTTTAAAATCTTTGACATGCCAAGCTCCTAAGTCACGACCAGCCATGTCCTCAACGATATATACCAGAGGTGAACGTTTGACTTTAATACGGCATTTCTGGTACTTAGGTGCAAGCTTTTTGCTAAAATAGGCACCTTTGTCGCTTTGGATGTAACTGCGTTTCCAGACTATATCTCCAACGTTGAAGTCAATCTCTTTTCTCCTGGTATTATAACGCTGAGAGTTTTTCTTGTGACTCTGCCAAAGTGCAGCTTGAACATTGTCAAAGATGACCGACAAACAACCTAAGTTTTCCGCATAACTATCACGGGGCACAAAAACCATCTCGTTTTGGGTATCATTATCAGTATAATGAGACCCGCACGTGACTAGTTCTCGGCCATGAACCAGGAATGCAGGAGTATATCCTGTTACTTCATTTACCGAGTTGTTCATGGCAAATTGAATTTTCGATAAATTTAAGTCCCAAGTTCTATGGTCTTCGTCAATGAACGTTGATATGGCTGTTACAATGGTTTTATTATACCTTTCGACTGTATTTACTTGTGGTGTATATTTCGGAGTAAAATGAACATTGGGGATCTTATATTTATCGAAAAGACGAGCCATTTCATGACTGTTAAACTGGCAACCGTTATCTAGGATTATAGTTTGCGGTATGCCATGTACCAAAAATACACTATCCTCTACGATTTTAGAAACTACTTCGGCTGTAGCGCGTCTAAGCGGGAATATAAGACAGTACTTGGAGAAGCAGCATGTCACTACAAATATATAACAATGTTGCTTCCGTGTATTTGGCAAGGGTCCGACCAGGTCCATGGAAATAACTTGCCAGGGTCTGCAGCAGTCTTTGGGCCTACCCATTTTGCCTAAGGTACCATGAGTGGCCGATTTGTGCGACAAGCAAACTTCACAGGTGGAGATGAATTTGACCACATCCCCGTACATTTTGGGCCAGAAATAAGTAAGAGACAGTCGCTTGTACGTCTTAAAGACACCAAAATGTCCCGATGTAGGCTCACAATGACATTTAGAGAGGACTTGAGATCGACTTTCCGCAGGCACTACTTCCTTCCAGCTAAATTCAGAGGTAAGAATGTTCTTAGTGTTCATACGCCTGTATAATTTATTATTATTGACGAGGTAATTAGGGAAACTAGTAGGTGAATTTAGACATCCGTTATAAATATTCAGGTACCAAGGATCAGATGAGACTGGAGGACTAACACAAGTAACGTCAGCTACGGGAACGCACCTGGAAAGACTGTCAGGTATAACATTATCTTTGCCCCTACGGTGTTTAATTACAAAATCGAAAGCAGACAATCTTACGCCCCATCTCGCCAAACGTCCGGTGGGATTACTCAGTGAGAGAAACCATTTTAGCGCTGAGTGGTCCGTATAGACAGTAAACGGCCGCCCGTTCTCTAGGTAGCACCTCCAATGCTCTAAGGCTGTTAGCACGGCAAGGGCCTCCTTCTCTGTCACGCTGTAGTTGCGCTCTGGACCAGTCAACGATTTGCTCATGAACGCCACTGGATGCTCAACACCATCTACGGTCTGGGAAATCATGGCTCCTACTCCATAATTGCTAGCGTCCGTGTGAACATCAAATGGCAGATCAAAATTAGGGCATGCTAGGACTGGTGCCTGAACTAATCTAGATTTAAGGTCCAGAAAAGCCTTGTTAGCTTCAGCTGTCCAAACGAATGTCGCTGGCTTAATTTTAGTCGAGGTAAGTTTGTTAAGCGGACCAGCTAAAGTACTAAAATTGGGGATGAAGCGCCTATACCAGGAAGCTGTACCAAGGAATCGCTTCACCTCCTTCCTATTAGTTGGAACCGGATAATTATAGATGGCCTGTACTTTATCTGGGTCCGTCCTAAGGCCGTGGCAGTCGACAACATAGCCCAAGTATTTTAGTGAATCTCTGAAGAAACAGCACTTATCGAGGTTAATTGTTAAATTGGCTTTCCTTAGTTTTTCTAGGACTTTCAAGAGAACAGAGACATGCTCATCAAAGGTCTCACTAACTATGATGATGTCATCGAGGTAGCAGAAGGCTTTAAGCTCTAAATCAGGCATGAACAGTGAGTCTACCAGACGCTGCTGTGTGGCGGGAGCATTCGTGAGCCCGAACGCTGTGACGTTAAACATCAGGGCACCACGACCTGGAACGTAGAACGCAGTTTTCTCTCTGTCGTCCTCATGTATAGGTATCTGCCAAAAAGCTTTAGAGAGATCTAGGCTGGTAAGATACTTTGCATTTTTTAAATTATCTAGGATCTCAGACACGTAGGGAAGACTATACGCGTCCTTCTTGGTGACAGAGTTCAATTTGCGGCTGTCTAGGCAGAATCTAGGTTTACCGTCTTTTTTGTTCACAACCAACACGGGAGAGGACCAGGGACTTTCGCAAGGGGAGATCACGCCTAAGGATAACATCTCATCTACTTGTTCCGTTATTATGCGTTTTTTCTCAGGAGACAAGCGATAGTACCGTTGCTTAATTGGCTCAGTGTTGCCCGTGTCGATACGGTGGGTAATAAGCGACGTTCTACCTAGACCCTTAGTTTCAAAAGAAATCTCTTTAAATTGATCGATTATATTATCCGCGATCAGTTTTTCCGAAGGTTTGAGATTATCGTACGAACGTAAATGTTCACTAGGTGTCGAGGAGTTAATTTGAGAAAGACAAGGCTCAGTCAAGGAAATATAATTTATATTATCCAGAAATTTTGGACATATTTTAAAGACTTTCCAGAAATCAACGCCAAGGATAAGGTTTGATTCAATTTCAGGAACAACGTAAGCTTTTATTATATGTTTGACATTTTCAAAAATTACAGGTAGTAACAAATAGCCGAGAGACTTTATTTTTTGACCACCAGCTGCTATGATGGACAGATCTTCGTTAGTAAATAAATTGTAGCCGAATTTGAGAAAATGAGAATGAGATTGATTTCCGAGGATCGTGATTGCTGAACCAGAGTCCAATAGTCCATAAATATTAAAATCAGGTATGTTGTCTATACTAACTTGTACATAGGGACGAGGATCATCTAAAGGTTTTGTATTGAAAATTGTTGCGACTTTAAATGTGCTAAAAAAATGTTTTAAAGTTTTCAACCAATCGTTCCAATCATCTTGGTTGAATTTAGACTCGCAACAATTTTCGACACCTAGTTTTTTGACTGTGCTGGCTGCTCATCAGGTGTGCGAGTTGCTATACGCTTTTGGGGGTTACAGTTTGGGCACTCTGGGAGCCGAAAATCTTTACGTCCGCACCGGAAACAAAATATCGTGCGTTCTGCAGGACAATCTCGCATGGTATGTGTACCAACCCGACAACGAAAGCAATAATCATCCTTTTTCACAGCAGCGACATAAGAAGGTCGAATGTGGCTAGGACTAGGCTTATTAGTATTATTACCTGGACCAGCTTGTGCCTGCGCCTGCGTGTTCTGGTAATTAGGCCTGTAAAGGTGACTTTTAAAAACATCTTTCCTAACGTAAGCATAGTCTGGAGCCAATGTGTGACTCGTGACGGAAGGTGGCTCTTTAAAATCACCCGAGCGTGCCTTAATTTGTTCATAATTTTTGCACAGCTTCCTAAGATCCGCGATAGAGTTAAGACAAGGGCAAGTCGCAAGAACGCTTGAGTAACAAGGCCGTATATTATGTAGTATGATTTCTAGCTGTTCTTGTTCACTCAGATTCCTAGAGAGCCTGCTGAACATTCCGTGCATGATAGCTAGGTAAATAGTTATACTCTCAGACGGTCCCTGACTTCGGTTCCTAATCTCATTTATCATGCGGTAGTCATAATCCACGATGTCGAAATCGTCTTTTAGCAAGACAAGGAGGTCCTGCCAAGAAGTTATGCTTTCTCTCACACTGCGGTACCAGTGTAAAGCATCACCAACAAGAATCTCTGTAGCGTGAGAGAGCATGCTCGAGTCTGAGACGTCCTTGGCTTGGCGAAATTCCTCGACTCTCGTCATAAAAGACCGGACGCACGACTTGCCGTCAAATTTTAATTTAGCAATTTCAGAACTGAGCCCACGATCACACGTGACCTTGATGTTCTGAAGAACAGAATTCTGAGGCTTAGAATTATGGGGCGCTGCAGCAACAGAATCACCCTCATCACTGCTAGGCGCGGCAGGATCGGGGACAGAATGACCCGTGGTATGAGCAGAAGTAGCGGCTATAACACCAGTTGTGTTAAAAGTTTGCTGTAGCCTTGACCATTGTTCGCTATAGAACTCCTGAGTTTCACGCAAAAGGGCTAAGTCTGCGGGCTCTTCGGGTTTTGAAATCCTATTCAGCCTATGATAAATGTGGTTTAAATAGGTATGAGTTCGCTCAAGAAGGCTAGGTTGTTGGGGGTCTCCTGCAAGAGAAGCTAGGTTGATCGCTGATTTAGCTAGGGTAACCTTTATACCGGAAATGTCATCTTGAAAATCAAAACACGAGTCTAAAATCTCTTCAGAAGGGTATTTTACTGAAAGTCTAGAGATTTGTTGTCTTAGATCTTCAACTTTGTCTTTCGGTACTTCGGCGCGTATTCTGACTTCATAGGTAAGCTCGGATTTAGTAAGTTGCAAAAATTTAATTGGTCGCGACATTTTGAATAAATTTAAATTCAATTAAGTTTGAAATTATGTTTGATTAGGGTTTTTTTTTTTTACAGCTCAGGCAAGTACACGAAATCAGGTAAATGTTGCACAAGGGTTACAATCGATCTTAATAACTAAACAATGGCAAAGCGTCTTAACTACAGGAAATAGTGAGGTGTGTCATATAATTCTTATTTCAGAGAAAGCCGGAGCAAACAAGGATTATTGAGAAATTAGATTTGTTTTAAAGTGATCTAAGGTTTTATTTTATTATATGAACACGTCACCATAGAATAGAATAGAGAGAAAGGCCTAGTATCTACAAAGCTTACAGAACTAAATCTAAGACATGCACACACTCCAACACCAAGAAAGCTTTATAAAAAGGAAGAAAAACCAACCCTCAGACAGACCAATGCCTCGACCTTAAAAAAAACACACGTTGCGGGCGCCAATTTGTCACGTAAATAAGGCCCTAGCTGGGGTACCTACCACGAGAACAAATAAAACAAGGTTTAAAACTAGACTTATATTATAAAAACTCAGAGTGGGTTCGAATCCCTAGGTCGGGCAATTAGGTTTGGTCTGTTTGGGAGTTGGCCAGTTCCTCCTAGTACCCCACGCCCCTTGGCGTTGCGCAGCTCCTGGTCAGGCGGCCGAAGATGAAAAGGGCCGTTGGTGGCTTCTGGCTGCGGCGGCCGACAAAAAGGGCACGGGCGGCAAAAAGGTGCTGGCGGCGAAAAGGCGCGCTTCTGTGCTGAGGACCTCCAGCAAGCGGCAAAAAGGTGGGTGCTTCTCACCCGGTAGGGTGTTCCTGGAAAATGCCAACATGGCCAGTATTAGATGCAGCACTACTCCAACCCTGGACTGCAGATGGTCACTGATACGCGCAAGGGAGTGGGCAGATTTAAAAAGCGATTCTAGATGATGAGCGATGCAGTCCAGGTACAAAAGATGTGAAGCGAAGCGATGCATTGAGAATCTAATGATAATTTATTATCATTAGTAGCATATTTTAAAGTGGAAAATAAAATGCATAGGCAAAGCCGAAGGCAAGCAGTTGTATAGACTCGCGGAAGCATCAGATTCTCTCAGCAAGCACTATTTTAATGAAATCGTGAATGATTATTAAAATGATTGATTGATGTTACTAATTTAGAACAGTAAAGGCCTTTTCTCATAATTTACAATCTTATATATTCTAAACATATAATTTTATTAAGTATAAATATTGCCAAATCATAATTTACATTATTTTGTATTTTTTTTATTATTTCAGCGTAGGTTACAATTTAGTATTAAGATAATACAAGTAAAGGCTCTTACGTAAAAGCGCTGAAGCAGGCAAAATCAACTTGCGTAGAACCATTCATTTTAGAAATTTAGATTAAGTATTTAATTTTAAATCAGTAATTACAAAACAATACAACTAGATTAAATATAATTACTAAGCGCAAGAATCGGGAACTAAAATGATTGCATCATTCCATACCGCATGAGCGTTCTAGAAGGTTCCCGAACAGACAAAGAAAGATTAATCAAAATGGCGGCTTATAGATACTCACACAGTTTCTATTCTATTTTGATAGGATATAGAATTTTAAACTAATCTACTTACTAATTATGATTGGTGCAACACTCACCCGATTCGGGACAACTAGGCACTGAGATTACATTTAAGACAAGGTGCGTCCGCTCGGCGCAGATCGCGTCTTTATCTGATCTCGCGCAGAGAGGCACGGGTTGTGCGCTTGAAGGCGGCCGGCGGACTGAGTCGAGTCGAGGCGGAGAGCGCGACACGTACTCGGGCGCAGATGGCTGACACGGCGGTTTCTGCTAGCGGCGCTCCGTATAGTGAAAATATTATTTGCGCGTTCGCATGTATGTTTGTTTAGCGTTTTAATATTAAAGTTAATAATAGCGTGTAAGTTTAGTTTTAGGTTTTTATATTTAATTAAGCATTAGAGTAAGTATATTAATAAGTTAAGTTTTCCTTTTTTTTATATTTTATTAAGTTGTCTTTTCCTCTTTAACGGTTAATTTTAAGAGCTTGTCGTTTTAAACGTTAGATTTATGTAAATTAGTACTAGCTATTAGCAACATGATAACTCTTAACTCAAGAGTTAACGTTACACGTTACACGACTTGCCCCCATATCCCCTCGGAGAAGCAATCCTCATCTGGGGCCGGGGTGCTCCAGATGGTCTCGGAGGGGAGGGCAAATCCGAAGTGTCTGCCCGTCGACACTCGGTTTCCAAAAATTCCACCAAGTCGTTGTAAGCCGGTAGGTGCTGGGCACTATCCCCACCATACCGTTGCTCGAACCGGGCCCGAACATCATCAGGCAGTCGGTTCAACAAAAAACTCAACAACATATATGACCACTTGTCCACGGGCAATTCCAATTTTTCCAGGCCCTTTGTCGCACTCAGGACCGGATTCAACATTTTTATCCGGATGTCGGAGACCTGTCCGATCCGAGGAATTGACCAAATCTTCCCCATGAGCGCGTCCGCTAGCCGTCGCACGTTCTCGTATCTACTCCTCAGTAACGTGCGGGCGGTTTCATAGTTGTCGTCGGTTACCGACAAATGCGCGACCAGGTCGCGTGGCTCACCGACCAAAGCAGACAACAACTGCGCCAACTTCAAAGATGCAGGAAGATCCGTCCGTGCATGTACCAGACTGTCAAATAAATCAATAAAACTGGTCCACTGGTCTAAGTCACCCCGGAACACAGGAATCTGGATGGCAGGTAAGCGAGCTGCCAATGCCGGGTTCAAATTCCCCACCGGTTTACCCTCGATGGGTACTGAAGCTGTCCGAGCCCGAAGTAGCTCAGTAGCCCGCTGTGTGATCTGATCCGCTAAGTCCAGGCATTGGTCAAAATCCGCCTCTACTTGCCCACAGTCCGAGGCTTCCTGGTCGGCTCCCGCTAAAAATTTTCCAAATCGCGACTCCAAATCTGTGAGACGCTGGGGTACCTGTTCATATCGCGACAACAATGCATCTTCCCGGTCTTGTCTGCCAACCAAGGCAGCCGCTGAAGCAAACCAACGCAACGTCGCCTGTATTGCTGTCTTATCCGACATGTTTCAAATAATTTATGAAATAGACACAACAAATCAAATTTATTTCCTGTGGAAATTCCTCAAAAATAATCAATATGGTCACCCTACTTGTGACACCAACTATAAGATTACTTACCAGACAAAACAATTTAATTATTCTTATTTTTATTTTGGGTGTCCACTATTGGATGTAATTTTAAATTCAAATTTACCACTCAATCAGTAAGCTATCAAAACTCAATTACAAGTTAGCTGATAAATAATTATGCTATTAAATTTACAATGAATTCCAATTAGTTTCAATTTTTACCCGAGAGATATATTTCCAATTCTCCAATATTTGTACAATATACACAACTAGACAATATGATTAGCCTATAGGCAACAATTAATCATTCAAATATAGTCTGAATGCACTTAATTTAACTAATACTCTCCACACAAATTATTGGGTCTCGGGGCTAATCAATTTATTAGAAAAAATCACTTAACTAACAGGAATTTCGGTACAATTTCTAGCCGAATTACTTGTATATGCTAGGGAACCACTTTCAGACAATCAATAATCAATACAAGTGATCGAAATTGTAACTTTTGTTCCGTAATTCTAACCTCAAAAACGTACACGTGTTTCAACCAAGTGCCAAAAAATTACCAAAAAAATGCGATTTCTTTGCCGTGAATCGCAAAATCAAACCATATGCTCTGCTACCAAATTTGTTTCGTACGGAACCCGGATGTCCCGGACGAAATTTAACCCCGATACGGAGTGCAAACGAAACCACAATGACAACCGGTACTTACCTATTCGAGCGCTGAGGCGGGCTTTTTCGGTCAAGTAAATCACAGTCAGGTCAGTCACTGTCAGAGTCTCGTCAAGGTTCAGCTGCTCGTTGCTGCTGAAGCACCAGCCCCGGGTCGCCACGCGGCGAAACAAAACACCGGTCCGGACGCCAAAAGTATGTGCGGATTCACTCGCGAATATAGTCTCACACCTTAAACTACACCAATTGTTCATGTATACCAAATTCACAACCAAAAGCCCGTTATTTCGACCACAAAACAGGAGACCGATCGCATGGTGCGCTCCGTGTCGAAAATCGAGTACGTAATGTCGACATGACAGCCCAAACGTCATGAAGACCGCGCTTTTCGTTAGCTGTCAAGTTTGACATTGACAAAGGGCGCGTTCCGATTCAATGTCGGAACGTAACAACTAATAAAGTAAATGGGCAGGTGCGGCATGTCGGCGCTGTCGGTGGCGACGTGCGAGCGGGTGGTGATGGCGGGGCTGTACTCCAAGAAGATCCTGTCGTTCGACGCGCGCGCCGGCCCGCGCCCCGTCGCCGTCTACAAGCCGCACCGCGGGCCCGTGCTGGCGCTCGCCGTGAGGGACAACAAGGTACGGGGGGGGGGGGGGGGGGGCAACGTAGTGATCGACGCGCGCGCCGGCCCGCGCCCCGTCGCCGTCTACAAGCCGCACCGCGGGCCCGTGCTGGCGCTCGCCGTGAGGGACAACAAGGTACGGGGGGGGGGGGGGGGGGCAACGTAGTGATCGACGCGCGCGCCGGCCCGCGCCCCGTCGCCGTCTACAAGCCGCACCGCGGGCCCGTGCTGGCGCTCGCCGTGAGGGACAACAAGGTACGGGGGGGGGGGGGGGGGCAACGTAGTGATCGACGCGCGCGCCGGCCCGCGCCCCGTCGCCGTCTACAAGCCGCACCGCGGGCCCGTGCTGGCGCTCGCCGTGAGGGACAACAAGGTACGGGGGGGGGGGGGGGGGGCAACGTAGTGATCGACGCGCGCGCCGGCCCGCGCCCCGTCGCCGTCTACAAGCCGCACCGCGGGCCCGTGCTGGCGCTCGCCGTGAGGGACAACAAGGTACGGGGGGGGGGGGGCAACGTAGTGATCGACGCGCGCGCCGGCCCGCGCCCCGTCGCCGTCTACAAGCCGCACCGCGGGCCCGTGCTGGCGCTCGCCGTGAGGGACAACAAGGTACGGGGGGGGGGGGGGGCAACGTAGTGATCGACGCGCGCGCCGGCCCGCGCCCCGTCGCCGTCTACAAGCCGCACCGCGGGCCCGTGCTGGCGCTCGCCGTGAGGGACAACAAGGTACGGGGGGGGGGGGGGGGGGGGGTCGCAGACGTAATGTTAAATTTAGTATGATAAATAAAAACGGTATTGCTACATGGGCTGATCGGCTATACGGAATAAGCTGCTTTCTGGCCAAGTGTAGATATGAAATGATGTACACGACACGGGAGGTATTTAATCTCAATCGCATATTTACGTCCCTCGCTTGCAGCTCGAGCCGTAAACTTGTGCGATCTCGGCCTTTCTTTGTATTACCACCCTAGTTGTGTAATGTAGTATTATCTATCTCGGTGAAGGAACTCCGTCGTTTCCCCGTTCCAGGTGGCGTCGGTGAGCGAGGACCGCACGCTGGCCGTGTGGGACCGCGTGGCGGGGCGCACGCTGGCGCGCGACGTGGCGCTGCCCGAGCCCCGAGCCTACCCCGTGTGCCTCAGCTGGTCGCGCGCCGCGCTCTACGTCGGCGACTCCAAGGTACGCCGAGCCCCGAGGGTGCCACGAGTGACGTGACGTGACGTGACTGACCCGCCCCCCCCCCCCCCCCCTGTCCGCAGGGCTCGCTGCACCTGATCCACCCGACGGAGCTGCGGCCGGTGGTGTCGCACCGCGTGTGGGCGGAGCCGGCGGACTCGCGGCCGGCGTGCAAGGTGACGGCGTGCCTGCAGGCGGACGCGGGCGCCGGGCTGGTGCTGTGCACGGACCGCGGCGAGGTCAAGTTCCTGCACAACGCGCGCCCGCCGCGCCAGTACGCCGCCGTGCGCTCCGACACCTGCGACGTGACGCAGGTACTATACATGGTGACGGCGCGCCTGCAGGCGGACGCGGGCGCCGGGCTGGTGCTGTGCACGGACCGCGGCGAGGTCAAGTTCCTGCACAACGCGCGCCCGCCGCGCCAGTACGCCGCCGTGCGCTCCGACACCTGCGACGTGACGCAGGTACTATACATGGTGACGGCGCGCCTGCAGGCGGACGCGGGCGCCGGGCTGGTGCTGTGCACGGACCGCGGCGAGGTCAAGTTCCTGCACAACGCGCGCCCGCCGCGCCAGTACGCCGCCGTGCGCTCCGACACCTGCGACGTGACGCAGGTACTATACATGGTGACGGCGCGCCTGCAGGCGGACGCGGGCGCCGGGCTGGTGCTGTGCACGGACCGCGGCGAGGTCAAGTTCCTGCACAACGCGCGCCCGCCGCGCCAGTACGCCGCCGTGCGCTCCGACACCTGCGACGTGACGCAGGTACTATACATGGTGACGGCGCGCCTGCAGGCGGACGCGGGCGCCGGGCTGGTGCTGTGCACGGACCGCGGCGAGGTCAAGTTCCTGCACAACGCGCGCCCGCCGCGCCAGTACGCCGCCGTGCGCTCCGACACCTGCGACGTGACGCAGGTACTATACATGGTGACGGCGCGCCTGCAGGCGGACGCGGGCGCCGGGCTGGTGCTGTGCACGGACCGCGGCGAGGTCAAGTTCCTGCACAACGCGCGCCCGCCGCGCCAGTACGCCGCCGTGCGCTCCGACACCTGCGACGTGACGCAGGTACTATACATGGTGACGGCGCGCCTGCAGGCGGACGCGGGCGCCGGGCTGGTGCTGTGCACGGACCGCGGCGAGGTCAAGTTCCTGCACAACGCGCGCCCGCCGCGCCAGTACGCCGCCGTGCGCTCCGACACCTGCGACGTGACGCAGGTACTATACATGGTGACGGCGCGCCTGCAGGCGGACGCGGGCGCCGGGCTGGTGCTGTGCACGGACCGCGGCGAGGTCAAGTTCCTGCACAACGCGCGCCCGCCGCGCCAGTACGCCGCCGTGCGCTCCGACACCTGCGACGTGACGCAGGTACTATACATGGTGACGGCGCGCCTGCAGGCGGACGCGGGCGCCGGGCTGGTGCTGTGCACGGACCGCGGCGAGGTCAAGTTCCTGCACAACGCGCGCCCGCCGCGCCAGTACGCCGCCGTGCGCTCCGACACCTGCGACGTGACGCAGGTACTATACATGGTGACGGCGCGCCTGCAGGCGGACGCGGGCGCCGGGCTGGTGCTGTGCACGGACCGCGGCGAGGTCAAGTTCCTGCACAACGCGCGCCCGCCGCGCCAGTACGCCGCCGTGCGCTCCGACACCTGCGACGTGACGCAGGTACTATACATGGTGACGGCGCGCCTGCAGGCGGACGCGGGCGCCGGGCTGGTGCTGTGCACGGACCGCGGCGAGGTCAAGTTCCTGCACAACGCGCGCCCGCCGCGCCAGTACGCCGCCGTGCGCTCCGACACCTGCGACGTGACGCAGGTACTATACATGGTGACGGCGCGCCTGCAGGCGGACGCGGGCGCCGGGCTGGTGCTGTGCACGGACCGCGGCGAGGTCAAGTTCCTGCACAACGCGCGCCCGCCGCGCCAGTACGCCGCCGTGCGCTCCGACACCTGCGACGTGACGCAGGTACTATACATGGTGACGGCGCGCCTGCAGGCGGACGCGGGCGCCGGGCTGGTGCTGTGCACGGACCGCGGCGAGGTCAAGTTCCTGCACAACGCGCGCCCGCCGCGCCAGTACGCCGCCGTGCGCTCCGACACCTGCGACGTGACGCAGGTACTATACATGGTGACGGCGCGCCTGCAGGCGGACGCGGGCGCCGGGCTGGTGCTGTGCACGGACCGCGGCGAGGTCAAGTTCCTGCACAACGCGCGCCCGCCGCGCCAGTACGCCGCCGTGCGCTCCGACACCTGCGACGTGACGCAGGTACTATACATGGTGACGGCGCGCCTGCAGGCGGACGCGGGCGCCGGGCTGGTGCTGTGCACGGACCGCGGCGAGGTCAAGTTCCTGCACAACGCGCGCCCGCCGCGCCAGTACGCCGCCGTGCGCTCCGACACCTGCGACGTGACGCAGGTACTATACATGGTGACGGCGCGCCTGCAGGCGGACGCGGGCGCCGGGCTGGTGCTGTGCACGGACCGCGGCGAGGTCAAGTTCCTGCACAACGCGCGCCCGCCGCGCCAGTACGCCGCCGTGCGCTCCGACACCTGCGACGTGACGCAGGTACTATACATGGTGACGGCGCGCCTGCAGGCGGACGCGGGCGCCGGGCTGGTGCTGTGCACGGACCGCGGCGAGGTCAAGTTCCTGCACAACGCGCGCCCGCCGCGCCAGTACGCCGCCGTGCGCTCCGACACCTGCGACGTGACGCAGGTACTATACATGGTGACGGCGCGCCTGCAGGCGGACGCGGGCGCCGGGCTGGTGCTGTGCACGGACCGCGGCGAGGTCAAGTTCCTGCACAACGCGCGCCCGCCGCGCCAGTACGCCGCCGTGCGCTCCGACACCTGCGACGTGACGCAGGTACTATACATGGTGACGGCGCGCCTGCAGGCGGACGCGGGCGCCGGGCTGGTGCTGTGCACGGACCGCGGCGAGGTCAAGTTCCTGCACAACGCGCGCCCGCCGCGCCAGTACGCCGCCGTGCGCTCCGACACCTGCGACGTGACGCAGGTACTATACATGGTGACGGCGCGCCTGCAGGCGGACGCGGGCGCCGGGCTGGTGCTGTGCACGGACCGCGGCGAGGTCAAGTTCCTGCACAACGCGCGCCCGCCGCGCCAGTACGCCGCCGTGCGCTCCGACACCTGCGACGTGACGCAGGTACTATACATGGTGACGGCGTGCCTGCAGGCGGACGCGGGCGCCGGGCTGGTGCTGTGCACGGACCGCGGCGAGGTCAAGTTCCTGCACAACGCGCGCCCGCCGCGCCAGTACGCCGCCGTGCGCTCCGACACCTGCGACGTGACGCAGGTACTATACATGGTGACGGCGCGCCTGCAGGCGGACGCGGGCGCCGGGCTGGTGCTGTGCACGGACCGCGGCGAGGTCAAGTTCCTGCACAACGCGCGCCCGCCGCGCCAGTACGCCGCCGTGCGCTCCGACACCTGCGACGTGACGCAGGTACTATACATGGTGACGGCGCGCCTGCAGGCGGACGCGGGCGCCGGGCTGGTGCTGTGCACGGACCGCGGCGAGGTCAAGTTCCTGCACAACGCGCGCCCGCCGCGCCAGTACGCCGCCGTGCGCTCCGACACCTGCGACGTGACGCAGGTACTATACATGGTGACGGCGCGCCTGCAGGCGGACGCGGGCGCCGGGCTGGTGCTGTGCACGGACCGCGGCGAGGTCAAGTTCCTGCACAACGCGCGCCCGCCGCGCCAGTACGCCGCCGTGCGCTCCGACACCTGCGACGTGACGCAGGTACTATACATGGTGACGGCGCGCCTGCAGGCGGACGCGGGCGCCGGGCTGGTGCTGTGCACGGACCGCGGCGAGGTCAAGTTCCTGCACAACGCGCGCCCGCCGCGCCAGTACGCCGCCGTGCGCTCCGACACCTGCGACGTGACGCAGGTACTATACATGGTGACGGCGCGCCTGCAGGCGGACGCGGGCGCCGGGCTGGTGCTGTGCACGGACCGCGGCGAGGTCAAGTTCCTGCACAACGCGCGCCCGCCGCGCCAGTACGCCGCCGTGCGCTCCGACACCTGCGACGTGACGCAGGTACTATACATGGTGACGGCGTGCCTGCAGGCGGACGCCCCGCCAGTACGGTGACGGCGTGCCTGCAGGCGGACGCCCCGCCAGTACGGTGACGGCGCGCCTGCAGGCGGACGCGGGCGCCGGGCTGGTGCTGTGCCGTTTAGGAGCGCGTGACACGTATTCATGATAACACGTTAGCACGTCTGTGTGAGTGCGATCCGTACTGGAGCATTCTTACACATTCTTAAATTTTCGCTTGTTCGTTAACGGCGCGCGCACATTCAAGCGCGCGATGTACCTTTTGTAGGAAGAGAAATGACTGCTATTATACTGTGGTTCGGTCGGTGGCTCACACCGCTGTAGGGTCATAAATCGAGCGTTTAAACCGCCTCACTCCTGTGGACACATTTTTGTCGAAATCCATTTATTACAAGTCCGGGATCACTACCGAATAGACTGAAACGCCCCAAAATTTGCAGTGATCTTGACAAAAATGTGTCCAGAGAAGTGAGGTGGTCGGCTCGATTTTTGACCCTTGCAAGTCGATGGGTGTCGTGTTCCAGCTGCGGTACCTGGGCGGCGTGATGGCGGCCGGCACGTGCGACGCGGCGCTGGAGCTGTGGGTGCCGCGCGACCGCGCCGACGCCGCCGCCGACGCCGCCGCCGACGCCGCCGCCGACACCAACGCCGACGTCGACGTAGCGCCGTGAGCCGCCGCGCCTCCTACCCAGCGGGTCGTCAAGTTCGGGAATATCTCTGGAGGATGGAAATTTTTGAGCCTATGCACACGGCGTGTTTCAAACGCGCCGTCGACACGCGTCTCGAAGTGTTGTCTCCGTCTATACTGCCGTCCTAATTCACGAGAACGCATCTCGTTTTCATAGGTTTTGAAAAACAAGCAATTGAGGTTGTAGAAATGGCATGATTTTGGAGGTGTGCTAAATTTTTTTAAAGACTTAGGAAA
Organism: Eudemis profundana; assembly: GCA_947034925.1. Lineage (NCBI taxonomy): Eukaryota > Metazoa > Arthropoda > Insecta > Lepidoptera > Tortricidae > Eudemis > Eudemis profundana. Next base: position 28,107,644 of record OX344798.1, read on the forward strand.
ATTTTATGGACTGTCTAAGATTTCTTTTTGGAAATGTCATATGATGCGTCATATTTTCATGTCATGTCATTTTTTCTATTCGAGCATGCAAAAAAACTAAATTTGATTTTTTTGAAATGCGTCCTTTTGAATTAGGACGGCAGTATGAGTATTTATAGGGTATAAAAGCGACAGCGCTACGAAATTCTCTTATGTACTACATGTTACGGACGCGTCTAAAATATGCGTGATGGAATGAGATTCATAATCGTATACATGTTTTTGCACCCGACCGTCCGCCGGTAGGAGCCGATCGATGTGCGATATTCTGTGATATGACGACGAATGAAAACAATTGATCACGGTTTCTGACTTCTTTCTGACTGTACTATGCTACGTGGGGTACGTTCAGTGCTCCGGGCCTTTTCGTTATTAATTAATTAACTTATTAACAACAAACTTTAACATACTTCCAAGGAAGGAAGTTCTCGATTGAACTATATTTTATGTCTGGGTCGATTTTAATGATATCACTTTACGAGGGCGATCCCATATTAGAATTAATTGTTATACATTTTTAATCTCATACAGTCAAAGTCACTGATACGAATACCCCACAAGTTGTAAAAAGAAAGAAAATACTTTATAACGCGGCAATAAAACTCACGTACACACTTGTATGGCGGAATGCATCCTTCTTTCCTTTTCAAAATTCAGTTTCGAAGATGCTCAATTCTTCAATGTTTGAAGTCGGTTCTGCTGGAAAACTTTTTACAACTCTACGCTTATTATGTATTGCTGACCTTGACTGTGCCTAAACTTAGTTATATCGCTTAGCTTCAAATCTAGGTAGAGATCAAATGAAATTAATATAATGTAAATCTATTTTACTAGTTCTTCAAGAATATTTTGAGAGAGTTTAACATAACTATGACATGACGTCTATTAACGATTACGGACTACACTCGACTGCACACCACACGTCATCGGGTGACAACCAACGTTCATTAGAGGGCGGCCGCACATTACGGCCAATAAACGCGATCACGCATGGCTCAGGCCGCCACTGGTAGCCTGAGCGGGCCGCGGGGGCCTCGGTGTGGAGCCACTAAACGCGGCCGCTTGTAGCTCCGCGGCTTGTGGCCCGAGCAGAGTCAACTTTATTACCAAATTTAAACACGGTTGATTTTTCTTCATGTTTGTAATGAACGAGTTTTCGTTCCCACCCGACGACACGGCACAACCGTTAATATAGTGCGTAAAAATATGGCCGAGTGTTGCGGGTTTATCGGATCGTGATGTTTGCTCGATCTCTCACCTCTCACCATCAAGGCAAATAAATGAAATAGTACATTAAACAACTAGGGTGGTAAAACAAAGAAAGGCCGAGATCGCAGATGTTTGCGGCCCGAGCTGCAAGCGAGGGACGTAAATATGCGATCGAGGGCTTTCTTTATTACCTCCCGTGTTGTGTACATTACACTACGCGTACGGAAAAAGCCGCTTTCTGGCCAAGTGTGGCATAAAACTAATTATGAGACATGATGTATGCATTAAAGTTTATTTTTTTAACTAACAGCGAGAAAGCGAAACATTTTATTCTTGAGCATGTACAACCGTATGTTCTACGCGGTCCCACTGCGCATACGCCAAATTGCACCGAAGATCCGATCTTTGATTATTAAAACAGATTTCAATATTTTATGTGAGTAAATTGTAGGATTTTATATACTCTATGTAAAAACACGAACCTTTACGATTATAACCGAAACGTCCCGAGTGTCAAAGTGGAAATAATCGTACTGTAATTTTTGACAGGATACTTTGTTATTCGTATATTTTTCGATGAGAGGGGATGGTAGGGGAAATATTAGTACTTAGTGAAATACATTCGGCAGTTATGTGTGCTATGTAAGTAAAATGTCATGTCTGAATGATTAACATAAATGTGAACAATACTTCTATTAGGTACTATTAGCAAAATACTAGTATTATTTCTTGCAGCTTCAAATGTATACTGGGAGATACGGCACTGGATCTGTATGTAGTGTTACCTGTAGCTAGATCGTTTATAAAATGATCTGTATGTAGTGTTACGTGTAGCTAGATCGTTTATAAAATGACGCGCGTTTCTGTATCGGGGCCCGGAGACCGCTGGTCACCTGTGACCTGATGAACATTGAGCTAGACTCCTGCAAGTGAAGACACAGAGACGATTTGTAAACGACTCAATTTTCAACATTGCAATGAGGTTTACAAAACGGTCTCTGATGTTGTGTATGTTGCCTATTCTATGGTAAATGTTGTAGTTGTGTATGTGGCAGTGGCGTGGCGTCAAATATATTCTTAGTAAAGCCGGAGCAGATTTGAATTACCTTTTCTTCAGGAGTAGTAAATACTCCGGTCATATGCTTTAAAATAGGCAAGCCGGTGGGAATCGTGTTCTATGGCCGCCACGCCACTGGTGTGTGGTGTTATGTTGTATGCGAAGGGATAGAATGATCTCTTAGTCTTATCACACTTGCGATTTGCGAGCGAGCTGCGGGTGTGGTGCGAGTTAGAAGTGAAGTTCCGTACAAATGTCGCTCGCCGCGACTGATTTTGTATGGAAACTCGCCCGCAAATCGCAAGTGTGATAAGACCCTTATTGCACAAATAAACTTTTGTTACCATACATGCCTTCAGCTTCAGATCAAGCTGACGAGACGCTGTTAAACTTTATATTGGCTAGTGTAATAAAAAAATATTACGATTCACAATTTAAAATTCACCCTGTATACACTTTAGGGTAGTTCTTTACAAATATCTGAACTTGTAAACCTACAACGTCGAACACCTTAACAATAAGAAGTATCCAGATGTTTGTGAGCACCTTGTTTGCTCCTATGTATCTGAGGGCGACTGTACCTAATCTATTTCGAAATTTATGTCTGTGGAATTGTATAGTTTAATGAGTAAGACAAATAGGAATGGAGAGTCTACAGATTCGTCAGCTTGGTCGTTTGGGTCATTATTATGCTGAATATTAAAAGTGCGGGTTTTACGAAGTAATGACAGAGCGGTCAGAACAGTTCGTCGTAGCGACGAGTTACGTCGTGGCAATATTGTTAACGTACCTAAATAATAAATTAATTCATTAATGTGTTATGTTATTTGAAAATATGTATTAACAATCTCGGTATTTATAAACTTTTATATTGCATTTTTATTAAAACACCAAATATTATTTCTTTGTTTTATTAAATAGTCAAATAGGTACACTCGGGATCGGGATCACAAACATTATATGTAATATTATAATATATCGTAATGAATGAATGAATGAATTTCTTTATTCAAGATCAACTTGGATCAATCATTGTTAGTAGGTAAACTTAAAAACTAGGATTAGTAACAGTGTAGGAATTATTAATTATTTACAATTACAAATATTAATTATGCTATATTTCGGCGCACATGGATGAGGCAGCAGTTGTTCAAGTACACGCCATCAATCCTGTCCGCAAACATGGTCAGGATGCTGTTGGGGCTAGCCCGGACTCTGCGCGCCAGGGATGTTGCTCGCTTGCGCATGGTGGTGTAGAAGCAGTCTACGCGCGCCTCCGCGAACATCCCTGACGCGCTACAGAACCTAGGCAGCCCCAAGAGCACCCTGAACGCGTTGTTGTATTGAATGCGCAGAGCGTTGTACCGTTTACGCGTAAAATCTGCCCACAGACTACTGGTATAGAAGGAAGTGCAATATGCTCTAAAAAGACTGAGTTTCACTTCCTTCGAGCAGTGAGCAAATCTGCGGGCTATCATATACACACACAATATATGTAATGAATACACGGCGCTTTTTTCTTAAGAAGATTAAGACGTGCCAGATATTTTGTGCAAATCATAGTAAGTGGCCGCCACCACACACCAATCGCGTTTACAACCTTTCAATCGATCGGTTCAGAACCGATTGTACAACAAGTTGGCAATTAAATTGCTACGTGAATAGGTCACTAAACGAAAATCTTGACATCACCATTGTCAATGGTAACATTGTTAGAATAAAAAAAAAGTTCGACAATGCAATGGAATTCATGGCAACACCAGTAACCCGTCATGGCTGAAATGTTGACGAACTGTCAATTTTAGTGAAATTTTCTTATTTTCGCCATGCCCAGTAATTTGTGAGTTGTGGTTTTCTAATGGATAGTGTTGAATTTATTATTTCGTATAAATAATTGTATATTTTCACGATGAACGGGTTAAGTTTCAGTGAACTCTGTTGCCTGTTTTGTTGTCCGCCATGCCCGGGGAAAATCGCTGCTAAGCTCGCATTCCTACCTCCAGAACCCACGTATGCATTCACGCCCGACGAGACTGGATCCAAATTCTCACTGACGCTAACCGAACGAGCGGAATGGCAGTACACGGAGCGAGAAAAGGAGAACATAGAAGGTTTCTATTCGAGAACGACGCGAGGCAATCGCATCGCTTGCCTCTTTGTTCGCTGCAGCCCCAACGCGCGCTTCACGATACTGTTCTCGCACGGGAACGCCGTAGATCTGGGACAAATGAGTAGTTTTTATCTAGGATTAGGAACTAGGATAAATTGTAATATATTTAGTTACGACTATTCCGGGTACGGGGTGAGCGGCGGGAAGCCCTCGGAGAAGAACTTGTACGCGGACATCGACGCGGCGTGGCAGGCGCTGCGCACTCGCTTCGGCATCAGCCCCGAGAATATCATCCTCTACGGACAGAGCATCGGCACCGTACCCACCGTGGACCTGGCGGCGCGCTACGAGGTGGGCGCTGTGGTGCTGCACTCGCCGCTCATGTCCGGCATGCGCGTTGCCTTCCCCAACACCAAGCGCACTTGGTTCTTCGATGCCTTTCCCAGGTCAGTACCATGCACTTGTATCTTGGAATTTCTCAATATCCACAGTCCCCGTCTATAATCAATTATAAAATGGGGCACTCACTAATTATGCAGCCTAATGTAGGTATAGCATGGTATCACATGTTTTTGCATGCCCTGTTTAATAGTTTATTATTGGAGGTGACTGCACACAAGCTATGGTGCCAATTAACCACCCAAAGGCCTGAATGTGTTGTCTGAGATTGCAGGACGAACTAAACAAACTTATCACAAAATGAGTTAGCATGTATATAGCAAATGTACACACTGCATGACTAATTCTCACCTCATTACAATAATGAATAATAACACACATTACCAAGCTGGTGACAATTAGGTATTTCCGACAATACCTGGACATTATCAAGTTCTGTTTGTTATCATTACATTGTTTATTTTAAGTAGAAAAATGCTTAATAAATCTGATTTCTTATGTGGACTTAGTGTTCACTCATAATATCATAATTGACATGAATTGTGTAAACAGGAAAGACTACTTGATAAAGCAATTATAAATTGTAAATACCCTTTTGTGCCTACAGTAGATAGGGATGCATTCATAAATTTACTTCTGTATTTCATCCCTAACTATCTAACTGGGTTAGTAGTAGGGATTAAAGTAGGTTTTATTAACATACACTCCAAAAAACGACAAAAATTGATAAATAATAACAAAACCGGCTTTTTACTGGTTCACTGGGCTTTTTGGTATCACTTTGGCTAAAACCCGGTTTTAAAATTTGATCAGTGATTGCATTCCGTAGTTAGTAGTAGTGTACGAGTACAATCGAAGACACTGCTAACTGACCACTTGTCACCCTTATTACAATGTATTAAGGTCTACTGATGGTCACTTAACTGTGTCTTCGTTTGAACATTGCATACGCTAATTCTAAATTAGTGGCTACTATTTTCCTTGAAAACACAACATAATAAACAACATGTTTGACTCATACAAAATGATAACAATATATAAGTCTGTTGAACTTGAAACTTGTCTTTATCATTTACATTGCCAGTTTGTGTCCCCTATGAGAGTGGGTAGGATCAGTGTTGCCTGAGTTTAGACGGTAAAGTCAACTTTTCTAATTAGCAAAGGTTTGTCTTACACCAGGCAGAATGGAGATTTCTAATATGTAGTAACAGGCCCTAGGGCGTAATGGTTTTCTTTTTAAATTTGAAACGCTGGTTCTGTTTTTACTCTTATTTGTCGTCTCCAAAGGAAATGAAAACTTACTTTTTTAACTTGTTTCACTGAAATATTTATTTAAAGAGAACTGTTATTGCAAATACATGTAAACACATATTCCGGTAACAATAATTAAATGTTTAAATAGTGTATTTCAGTATTTTGTAAATATAAAATCAACCATCTTAGGTCTTTACAGCTATGGTTTCCGAATGTGACTTGACATTCGCATTGTCTATGGATATTATATGTCACTAATGTCACTGTCAGCTGTCTGTTTTACAATTTAATTTAGGTTAAGTAAGGTTATTTTAATTAATATGTCCTCACAAGTGTGATGAAAAACATACTCGTGTAATTCCTTACTTACCGCCCTAGATACACAATGTACTATTGATTCCATTTCATATTTAACCCCTAGACCTACCCTATTTAAATGTCAAGGTTGAATAGTGGCTTGCCTAATTTTGACACCTCACAAGAGGGGTCAAGGATACATAAATGACATAACTTAAACGCATACCACAGGCTTCTCCATCAAAATGCTTTTCATTTACACCCTCGCCAGAGTACACTGAGTAAAGTCTTGGTGAACTTACTTGGTGTACCCTGCCCTCGCGGTGAGACCAAATTGGAGTTTTTCTTATGGTGTGTTTAGGAGGTTGATACAAATTTCCTATGCTCTCTTTCCTGCCCTTCCATTATAAGGTTCAGACCTAGTTTTACCATAAACCTAACTTGCGTCATACACAAACTAGTCATTATCAATTTATCACTATACATCATGTTTTGTAATTGTATTTGTAAAACAATCAACTTAATTCATTTCTAATTTTTTAAGTCAATCCTTGCGATTCTTAAATTCAATTATGCCATTGTCACCAGATGTTAATATATGTAATGAAATGAGTCAAAATTATTCACATAGCGAGATTTGTTTACATACCTAAAGCTCAATTAAGAGTTAAGAACCTTTTACATTTTTAACAACTGGTGTTGACTTTGATAACGACCCCATGTCACCTTGGTTCAAACCACAAACAGATGATAGTGAATATTTGATCATGTCGTGAGGTATTGATTGATTGCAATAGCTTGGCTGGTTTCAGGGCTCATTTATAATGGAAACCTGTAATTGTGGCATGTCACGGTCGCGCCCTAAATGTCTTATAAATTGTGCCCGTGTATTGTGGCAGACATGTGCACTTTCACTGTAATTGCTTGAAGCCCTAGATAGTCATTGGGCCTTACAAACATCTTGTTATTGCCAACTCAGTCCACATAGTTGCCTATATCACTGGCATTCATATTATGGATGCTCTAGTGGTGTTGGAACTAGTTCACAATTTATTCTGTTTTTATCTGACTTCAACAAGCAGGTGGTTTGATTACCTGTTATCTTCTTGTATGTTATTATTATGTTACGCAATATCTTCGCCAACCATTTGTAAAGATTATTTCATGAATTGTATAGATTTTCCGCTGGGAAAGATGGTTGAGTTTAGTGGGCCTAACTTCAGGAAAGAGATTAAACGCCGAATCCAATCCGTCCAAAATCCAGAAATGTCTCAAGACTAAGGTCTTTAACCAGTGTGTGTTGTTAGTGAATACATACAGAGTAGAAGCATGGTCTTTCACTATGGGCATTATGAACCGGCTCAGAGCCGCTTAACATGCTATGGAGAGAGCTCTCCTCGGAGTATCTTTACTAACGAACATGACTGACAGAGTTGTAGCAAGTTGAAGTGGCAATGCACTGGAAATTAGGGTTGGAATTTTTCAGTATGCATATTGAAACCATTTATGAACACAGAATTTAATAGGTTTGTCTGTTAGGCTGAGTTTTTAAAATGATTAATTTTCATATCTGATGTTTATTGATAAACAAACGATTAAGCTTATTTCTCTCAGGATTGCAAAATAATAGCAAATTATCCATATTTATATTAATTATATTTTTTAAACATATACTCTTTTTATCCTATTTTTTTTCTTTTTCCCGCAATAGTTGTCTGAACGCGATATGTGTTAACAAATTGCTGTAACTAACAGTAACTGAGTTGCTGTAACAGAGCATAGTATTTATAGTACAGCATATCTATATTAATAATTTAGCCGGGCCCTACGGTAGACCTGAACGAAAAGCGTCTCAAAAATTAAAGCGTAAAAAAATAACACTTTCGAATCGACAACTTATATTCGCAAAATTCGTATAACGCAGAAATAAGCGTATAAAGATGTAAAATAATGCGAATAATACCAAAAACAGTCGGCCATGTTTGCTTGCGTCAATTCGAGTTCGTTCGGAAATTGTCACAGTTTAGTGCAGGGGTACGTAGCATGCGACTATAATATAACTGCGGGCGCGGCTGTACATACTTAGCATGGGTAAGAAACCAGTTTTTTATTTTTATTAGAATAATCATACGTTTCCATAATTTTATTTCAAAGAAAACAATCTTTAAACGGGAAAATATTAATAAGTTACTGACATAACTGAAAAATAATATAATAATATTGTACAATATTATTGACACATAACCCAAAAAAAGTAACAAACGTTGGCAAAGGTGTCAGATAAATTTCTAAACGAAAAAAAGGAATAGGCACATTTGTTTTTAATCCCTCTGATGGTGAAGTGGTAAGTTAGGGCGAAACTCTGTAGGGGCTTTTTAAGTTTTCTTAAATTTATTCTGACATCAAAAACAAATTAAATTATACCCGTTTTTGGTACAAAGATAGAAATTTGAAAATCAATGTTTATCATTTAGGTGAAAACAAAAAAATTACCAGGCGTTTGAAATATTCGACCATAATAAAAATAATGCAGGTCTGAATGTTTTTACGGTTCCGTATCAAAATTGTAAAAAAGGAACCGTTATGGTGTGACTCTGTTTGTCTGTCCGTCTCTCATAGGCCAGTCAGATATCTCAAACGATTGCTGCGATCGATTTGAAATTTGGAATAGTTTTAAAAGTCGCTAACCTGAGCTACCTACTGGACATAAAAAAAATCTCTTATACCTTTTTTTACTTTTTTTAGGGGGCCGAAATGGGAGGTCGAAAATTTCAAGTTGTTCTATTGTTTTAAGTGGGGTATCAAAAGGATGGAGTTTATTTGTAGATTCCAATACCATTTTAAGTTTTTTTCTTAAGCATTTACTTTTAGATTTAGGACGAAAAAAGTTCAAAAAAATACCATTCCCCTCCTTCCATTATTAATACATATCTTCGAAGTTACTGAACAGAAGAATCTGTAATAATTGTCAATAATTAATATCAACCTAAATATTATTTAAAAAAATAACGGTTTTCCTAACTTACACAGTTTTTTAGAAATTTGGAAAAATCGTAACACTTACTTATTTGCTCCTACTAAACTAAGCGCCATACAGTTTTTCTTAAAATATTCACGCATCTATTTACGAGTTTTTCATGTTTGAGGTAGGAATAAGAACGTTCAAATATGATTTCAAAAATTTATTTTCTACCTACGGGGAGCAACAATGCCGGTTAATTTTACCTCCATAAGATGATTCCGTAGTTTTTGAAGAACATGGTAAAATTAATAAGACAAAATTTAAGGTTTGTCAAATCACGCACGCAGCAATCAAACCCAATCAGGAACGTAGTAAGCGTAAAAAACTGACAGAGCGGGAGGGCCTATATAATCCGGCACACGAGGCATTCTAATCCGGCCCGCGTATAGAAGCCTCCCCTGCCTGCACAGTAAAGTACCTACAGATGTGAGACACACAGCACCCCCAGGACGAAAAAGATTATACGTAACTTCAAGTCGACCATGTCATGTAGCCCGCGCGACATTTTCAAAGGTGCTGTACGGCCCTCTGGGAAAAAAGTTTGGAAACCCCTGATGTGAATGCTTACCCCTTAGGTTGAAGTAAGACTACGCCGGCCACGTCTGTAGTAAGTATCCACATAGGCGGGCTAAACTGGCTTCGAACTGGGTGTGACATGTTGAATGGACAGGACCGGACTGGGCTCCGACTCCCCACGAGTCCGGGGCCCAATAACAACAACCACAAGCCGGGGGCCCGGCCCGTGCGGGCCCCGCGGCGGCTAGGAAAACTGGAAAACACCACCTTAACTATATAGCCAGTCCGACGACGCTAGAACAGGCCGCGGCGAAGATAGTGGGACGACCTGAATGTATTTCTTAACGGCTGTCCAAAGTTAGCTCGGGACCGGGACGGCTGTCATATTTTGTAATTCACTGTCATATTTTGGACGAGGGCTTAAATTAAATATTTAGACCATGTTGGGGTGGGGTGAGCCTGAGGTACAGGCTGGGTGGCGAGGACGTAGCATGCCACGGTGAAAATAGCAGGACAACCTAGACGTATTTTTAACGGCTGGTCAGGGTGGTCCTTTGGACCAGAACCATTGCAAGCGGGATAGATTTGCCCTTCAGTTTCAGTGGGACATTAATAATTAGACTTAAAAAATAGGATTTGGCTCTAGAAGGGGTAAAATTATGAATAGGAATCTGTTATTTCAGATATTTGAAAGCAAAACTTGGTATATAAATTACATACCTAATACATTAAATATTCGTGATGTTCCCTCAATTTCAACAAAACATAACTACATAGAGAACCCACTTTCTTAGATGTCGGTTAAAAATAAAAGGCTTCGAAAGATAAATAACAAAATGTACCTAATTGAAAAGATTCTTGGTAATGCTATTTCTAAGGAGGTGAAAGGATTAAATGGGGTTTGTAATTTTTTACATTTTACCCGGGCGAAGCCGGGTTTTCAGCTAGTCTATATTAATAATTTAGCCGGGGCCTACGGTAGACCTGAACGAAAAGCGCCTCAAAAATTAAAGCGTAAAAAAATAACACTTTCGAATCGACAACTTATATTCGCAAAATTCGTATAACGGAGAAATAAGCGTATAAAGATGTAAAATAATTCGAATAATACCAAAAACAGTCGGCCATGTTTGCTTGCGTCAATTCGAGTTCGTTCTGAAATTGTCACAGTTTAGTGCAGGGGCACGTAGCATGCGACTATAACTGCGGGCGCGGCTGTACAGACTTGGCATGGGTAAGAAAACCGTTATTTATTTTAACTAGAAAAATCATACGTTTCCATAATTTTATTTCAAAGAAAACAATCTTTAAACGGGAATATAATTAATAATTTACTGACATAATTGAAAAATAATGTAATAATATTGGCAATAATATTGTACAATATTATTGAAACATAACCCAAGAAAAAGTAACAAACGTGGGCGAAGGTGTCAGATAAATTTCTAAACGAAAAAAAAGGAATAGGCACATTTTTTTTAATCTCTCTAAAGGTGAAGTGGTAAGTTAGGGGCGAAACTGTAGGTAGCTTTTTAAGTTTTCTTAAATTTATTCTTACTTAAAAAAAACACATTAAATTATACCCGTTTTTAGTACAAAGACATAAAAGTGAAAATAAATGTTTATGATTTAGGTGAAAACACAAAATTAACCAGGCGTTTGAAATATTCGACCATAATACAGATAAACTTGAGGATGCAGGTCTCAATGTTTTTAGGGTTCCGTATCATAATGGTAAAAAAGAAACCCTTATGGTGCGGCTCTGTCTGTCTGTCCGTCTCTCACAGTCAGATATCCTAAACTATTGATGCAATCGATTTGAAAATTGGAATAGTTTTAAAAGTCGCTAACCTGAGCTACTGGGCATAAAAAAATTCTAATACCTTTTTTACTTTTTTTAGGGGGCCGAAATGGGAGGTTGAAAATTTCATGTTGTGCTATTGTATTAAGTGATATTTTTTAGAAATTTAGAAAAAATCATAACAAATACTTATTTGCTCCTACTAAACTAACCGCCATACAGTTTTTCTTAAGTTATTCACGCATCTACTTACGAGTTTGTACGGAACCCTCGGTGCGCAAGTCCGACTCGCACTTGACCGGTTTTTTATCATGTTTGAGGTAGGAATAGGAACGTTGAAATATGGTTTTCGAATTTTTTTTTCTACCTACGGGAAGCAACATAGAGGATGCCGGTTAATTTTACCTCCAAAAGATGAGTCCATAGTTTGTGAAGAACATGGTAAAATTAATAAAACAAAATTTAAGGTTTGTCAAATCACGCACGCAGCAATCAAACCCAACGTAGTAAGCTGGGAGTGAAAAAAAAACCTACAGAGTTCGGAACATCACGCTGCGCACCGCAATCTGCATTGATGATGTAGATGCTAACCCCTTAGGTTGAAGTAAGACTAGGCCGGCCACGTCTGTAGTATGTATCCAAATAGGCGGGCTAAACTGGCTACGAAGTAGGTGCGACATGCTGAATGGACAGGACCGGACTGGGCTCCCTGACTTCCCACGAGTACGGGGCCCAATAACAACAACCACAAGCCGGGGGCCAGGCCCGTGGGGGCTCCGCGGCGGCTAGGAAAACTGGAAAACACCAACTTAACTATATGGCCAGTCCGACGACGCTAGAACAGGCCGCGGCGAAGATGGTGAGACGACCTGAATGCATTTCTTAACGGCTGTCCAAAGTTAGCTCGGAACCGGGACGGCTGTCATATATTTTGTATTTCAAGAACGAGGGCTTAAATTAAAAATTTAGACCATGTTGGGGTGGGGTGAGCCCGAGGTACAGGCTGGGTGGCGAGGACATAGCATGCCACGGCGAAAATGGCAGGACAACCTAGAAACTAGACGTATTTTTTAACGGCTGGTCTGGGTGGTCCTTTGGACCAGAACCATTGCAAGCGGGATAGATTTACCCTTCAGTGGGACATTAATAATTAGACTAAAAAAATGGGATTTGGCTCCAAAAGGGGTAAAATTTTGAATAGGAATCTATTATTTCAGATATTTGAAAGTAAACCTTGATATGTAAATTACATACCTAATATATTAAATGTTTGTGAAGTTCCCTGAATTTCAACAAAACATAACTACATATAGAACCCACATTTCTTAGATGTCGGTTAAAAATAAAAGGCTTCGAAAGATAAATAACAAAATGTACCTAACTGAAGAGATTCTTGGTAATGCTATTTCTGACGAGGTGAAAGGGTTAAATGGGGTTTGTAATTTTTTACATTTTACCCGGGCGAAGCCGGGTTTTCAGCTAGTCTATATTAATAATTTAGCCGGGCCCTACGGTAGACCTGAACGAAAAGCATCTCAAAAATTAAAGCGTAAAAAAATAACACTTTCGAATCGACAACTTATATCCGCAAAATTCGTATAACGGAGAAATAAGCGTATAAAGATGTAAAATAATACGAATAACGCCAAAAACAGTCGGCCATGTTTCTTTGCTGCGTTCGGAAACTGATATAGTTTAAGGAAGCGCGCGTAACGTGTGACTTTGACCGCGACGTAAGTTTACGGTGTTTTTTAATTAGAAAAATCGTGCGATATCCTTACGAATATTATTTCAAAGAAAACGATCTTTTAACAGGAAAATATTATGCATCTTGCTTTATTTTTTAAAACGTACCTAATAAATTACTGACATAAGTGAAAATTGCTCAATATTATTGTCTCATTGCTCAATGAAAACGAACCAACGTCAGGCGAAAATGACAGATAAAATTCTAAGCTTAAAAAACAAGGAATAGGCAGTTTTGATGCACTTTTGTATTTAATCCTTCTGAAGTGGTGACTTGAGCGAAACTCGGTATTGTAGCTTTTTAAGTTTAATTTTTTAACTTTTATCTCACCTGTTGGTAAGACATGGACTATGATGTTATAGTACGTTTTTTGATTTTTTGAATCTTTGATGGTATCTTGGTTATTTTTATACTTATTCGAAAAATACTTTTTGCCTCCTGTTTCTTATATGAAAGAGCTTTCGTTAAAGTAAACAAGAAATATTATGCATATTCCCTAATGTTTTTTTATTTTGTCTTGGAGGTGGGAATGTTCAAATATATACTAATTCTTTCGAAAATTCCTTTTCTATTGAGGGCAAAATAGTGGATGGAAGTTAATTTTACCCCCATAATATAGAGGATAGAGGTAAGGATAATTATCTTATACGGGGAATCGGTTAAGTATGTAGGTCACATGTTTTTTTATTAAATTAACAATTTTCACTAATGAATTAACAAAAGTCAAATAATTTTTGGCGCTTTGCTGCAACATTTACCCACCTGTGATAGTAGCGCCATCTTAATTTTTACCTCTCGCGGGCACTTCTACATACACAGGAACCGTTCCATAAAATAAACTAAACATAAACTCCATAAGATGATTCTATACTTTTTGAAGAAGGTCTAAATTGAAAGAGGAGTGACACGAACTGACCGGGTCTGGAACACCACACTGCGCATACAAAACCGCGTTGCTGATGCAGGGTCCAAACCCGCCAGGTTGAAGATGGACTGTGCCCGGGCTAGCCACATCTGCCACACACATAGGTTGACTAAACTGACGCTAAGTGGCTGCCACAAATTGGATGACGAGGATGGGGCCGGCCGCGGCGAAGATAGTGGGATGATTTAGATGTATTTCTTCCGCCGGGTCCCGTCCAGAGTTTGCCCGGGACCGGGACAGTGGCGCAGCAAGACCTAAATTTGCTGTGGACAAAAGATATTTCGCGAGGCCCTTTGCTGTTCCATGAAGACGGTTAATGGTATTATTAACTGGTGACGAAGCTCTTTTTGCTGTGCTGCCGTCGAGGCGCGAGGGCCCTTGGACCGCGTGGCGTTGGCGGTGGCCCACGTCGCCTATGTCTAACGCCGCCTCTGGACCGGGGCGATTCTAATTTAAAGGGGAGAGCTGTGCTCACTAACGGGAAATATAGTGTAACAACAATAATTTAATTTGGATAATTTAAACCAAAAACGACTTCAACATTATTTTAATGTTTGGAACTCAGCCGTCAGTTCAACATCCTCCTTTTTGTAATGTCTGTTAAAAATAAGAAAATATTTCTAAGGAAGTAAAACGGGGGTTTGTGATTTTTTACATTTTTCCCGGGCGAAGCCGGGTTCACAGCTAGTCTATATTAATAATTTAGCAGGGGCCTACGGTAGACCTGAACGAAAAGCGCCTCAAAAATTAAAGCGTAAAAAAATAACACTTTCGAATCGACAACTTATATTCGCAAAATTCGTATAACGGAGAAATAAGCGTATAAAGATGTAAAATAATTCGAATAATACCAAAAACAGTCGGCCATGTTTGCTTGCGTCAATTCGAGTTCGTTCTGAAATTGTCACAGTTTAGTGCAGGGGCACGTAGCATGCGACTATAACTGCGGGCGCGGCTGTACAAACTTGGCATGGGTAAGAAAACCGTTATTTATTTTAACTAGAAAAATCATACGTTTCCATAATTTTATTTCAAAGAAAACAATCTTTAAACGGGAATATAATTAATAATTTACTGACACAATTGAAAAATAATGTAATAATATTGGCAATAATATTGTACAATATTATTGAAACATAACCCAAGAAAAAGTAACAAACGTGGGCGAAGGTGTCAGATAAATTTCTAAACGAAAAAAAAGGAATAGGCACATTTTTTTTAATCCCTCTGAAGGTGAAGTTGTAAGTTAGGGGCGAAACTCTGTAGGTAGCTTTTTAAGTTTTCTTAAATTTATTCTGACTTAAAAAAACACATTAAATTATACCCGTTTTTAGTACAAAGACAGAAAAGTGAAAATAAATGTTTATGATTTAGGTGAAAACACAAAATTAACCAGGCGTTTGAAATATTCGACCATAATACAGATAAACTTGAGGATGCAGGTCTCAATGTTTTTAGGGTTCCGTATCATAATGGTAAAAAAGAAACCCTTATGGTGCGGCTCTGTCTGTCTGTCCGTCTCTCACAGTCAGATATCCTAAACTATTGATGCAATCGATTAGAAAATTGGAATAGTTTTAAAAGTCGCTAACCTGAGCTACTGGGCGTAAAAAAATTCTAATACCTTTTTCACTTTTTTTAGGGGGCCGAAATGGGAGGTTGAAAATTTCAAGTTGTGCTATTGTATTAAGTGATATTTTTTAGAAATTTAGAATCAATCATAACAAATACTTATTTGCTCCTACTAAACTAACCGCCATACAGTTTTTCTTAAGTTATTCACGCATCTACTTACGAGTTTGTGCGGAACCCTCGGTGCGCAAGTCCGACTCGCACTTGACCGGTTTTTTTTTCATGTTTGAGGTAGGAATAGGAAGGTTGAAATAAGGTTTTCGAAATTTTTTTTTCTACCTACGGGAAGCAACATAGAGGATGCCGGTTAATTTTACCTCCATAAGATGAGTCCGTAGTTTTTGAAGAACATGGTAAAATTAATAAA
Source organism: Eudemis profundana (assembly GCA_947034925.1). Lineage (NCBI taxonomy): Eukaryota > Metazoa > Arthropoda > Insecta > Lepidoptera > Tortricidae > Eudemis > Eudemis profundana. Next base: position 28,124,019 of record OX344798.1, read on the forward strand.
ACAAAATTTAAGGTTTGTCAAATCACGCACGCAGCAATCAAACCCAACGTAGTAAGCTGGGAGTGAAAAAAAAAACCGACAGAGTTCGGAACACCACGCTGCGCACGGCAATCTGCATTGATGATTTAGATGCTAACCCCTTAGGTTGAAGTAAGACTAGGCCGGCCACGTCTGTAGTATGTATCGAAATAGGCGGGCTAAACTGGCTTCGAAGTAGGTGCGACATGTTGAATGGACAGGACCGGACTGGGCTCCCTGACTTCCCACGAGTACGGGGCCCAGTAACAACAACCACAAGCCGGCGGCCAGGCCCGTGGGGGCTCCGCGGCGGCTAGGAAAACTGGAAAACACCAACTTAACTATATGGCCAGTCCGACGACGCTAGAACAGGCCGCGGCGAAGATGGTGAGACGACCTGAATGCATTTCTTAACGGCTGTCCAAAGTTAGCTCGGAACCGGGACGGCTGTCATATTTTGTAACTCAAGGTCGAGGGCTTAAATTAAAAATTTAGACCATGTTGGGGTGGGGTGAGCCCGAGGTACAGGCTGGGTGGCGAGGACGTAGCATGCCACGGTGAAAATGGCAGGACAACCTAGAACCTAGACGTTTTTTTTAACGGCTGGTCTGGGTGGTCCTTTTGACTAGAAGCATTGCAAGCGGGATAGATTTACCCTTCAGTGGGACATTAATAATTAGACTAAAAAAATGGGATTTGGCTCCAAAAGGGGTAAAATTTTGAATAGGAATCTATTATTTCAGATATTTGAAAGTAAACCTTGATATGTAAATTACATACCTAATATATTAAATGTTTGTGAAGTTCCCTGAATTTCAACAAAACATAACTACATATAGAACCCACATTTCTTAGATGTCGGTTAAAAATAAAAGGCTTCGAAAGATAAATAACAAAATGTACCTAACTGAAGAGATTCTTGGTAATGCTATTTCTGACGAGGTGAAAGGGTTAAATGGGGTTTGTAATTTTTTACATTTTACCCGGGTGAAGCCGGGTTTTCAGCTAGTATTAAAATAATGTACCTATTGGGACAGCGATACGACGCTCCCTAGTGTTAGGTAGAGGGCCTGTGTTTTGGGGTCCATAGAGTATCTAATAAAAATCTTATTTAAATACAGAACCTAATTCTTATGAACTAGTTAGTATGCGAGAATACAGGGTGATTGATAATTCGACCTATACCTTGAAGGGGGTTATACTAGAGCTCATTTGCAATAAATTTAGCCCAGTAAACTAGGGGTCTAAATTTGATAGTTATCAAGTTATTTAAGTTTTACGTTTTTTTAGAAAAAACCCGCCTTTCGGACTAAAAGTGATAATTATGAAAAAAGTACTTCCATTTGGCTGGTATAAACTTTGTTTTCTAAAAGCCAATGAACCAATGACTACTTCAAATAAAAATCTGTGTCAAAATTTCAGAATTATCTTAGAAATAAACGGTCATAAAAACCAAAGTCATAATTTTTTTTTTCGATTTTGTTACAACTGATGAGAATTACTTGAAAAAAATGTACGGCACTTGATGTAAAAACTACAGAAATAAGTTCCTCAATTAATAAGCTTTCCAAAAAAGTACAAATGTTGTCAACTTTTTCAAAAATCTTGAAAATAATAATAATAATTCCAGAGCAGGTAGCGGTTTCGCAAAAGGCGTACCTGGCCCGGAGCCGCGTTGTTTGTGTCACCTTTATTTTTCTGAGAGCTTCAATTGACCTGCCTCGGTATCTTATCTTATCTAATTAGGGGTGAGATCTGGGTACATTGCGTTCGGTTCGTGTTCGGGCATGTTCGTGACTAACCGAGGTTTAATTATCTTCATTCAGTAAGTGATCAATCAATTACTTTTGACCTTCTTTCCAACTCGGACGTACTAATTTCTTAAAAAAAATGGCTGCTTATCAAAATGAAGAATACGCGGATATCCTGTACTGTTACGGGTTTTGTGATGGCGGCTCCGCTGCGGCTCGCAGAGAATATCAACGACGCTTCCCCAACCGCCGTTTACCTGATGTAAGTGTGTTTGGTGCGACGTATCGACGTATTCGAGAAACTGGATCGGTTCAACGTCGTCAAGCTGATGCTGGAAGACCTCCAGTCCATGATCCGGTTGAAGAGGAACAAATCCTGGAGTGTTTCCGCGCGGATGGCACTACATCAACAAGGATTGTGGCTAACCAGCTTGGGATAACTCAGTGGAAGGTTTGGTTCACATTACATTCAGCACGGCAGTATCCATACCACTACACTCCAGTACACGCTATCGAGGAGGGAGATCCTGCAAGAAGAATCGATTTCTGCAGATTTTTGTTGAATGCTGACATCGAAGACCCGGAGTACCTGAAGAACATTTTGTGGACAGATGAGTCCAACTTCGACCGCGACGGAATAACTAACTACCACAATCTGCATTTTTGGGCCCCCAAACATCAAAACCCACGGAGGTCCAGAGAAGGAGCTCACCAGCACAGATTCTCACTAAATGTCTGGATGGGTATTGTGCACGACAATTTGATCGGGCCATTCTTTCTGCCGGCACGATTAACCGGTGACGCGTACGAGAACTTTTTGAGGGACGAACTACCTATGCTGCTGGAGGATGTGCCGCTTGCCAGAAGGATAGCCATGGTGTATCAACACGATGGCTGCCCAGCTCACTATTATCTGCGTGTGCGACATTGGTTGGATGTGAATTATCCAGAAAAATGGATTGGTCGAGGTGGTCCGATCCCTTGGCCAGCGAGAAGTCCCGACTTAACTCCATGCGACTTCTACATTTGGGGTCACATGAAGGCATTAGTCTACGACAGGCCAATTCGTGATGTAGAAGATTTACGAGAAAAAATTGTAGCAGCTGCCCAAACTATTAAAGAAAGTCTGTCGACGCGGGTTACAGTCAGTGAAGTACGTACAAGACTTCGTGCTTGCATTCGCAACCGAGGCAGGCAATTCGAACAAGATTTGTAGTTGTAATTGTAATTTATTTTAATTATTTATTTATCGTATGGCGAAACATTACCCTGCGTGCTTCTTTTTGTGTTTAGTAATAATTTAATTATTTTAAAATAAAATTTTATTTAGAAACTGGTTATTTTACTGCTTTTGCAATCTTATTCCTACCAACAAGCATTTGATGTAAATAAATTAATATCGTGCTTTCTGCATGAAGAAACACAAAGTAAGCAGACTGGCTTCAGGTCCGGTATGCTTATTTCTGTCAGTCATTAGGTATCATTATTACTTTCAATAATTAACTAATTGGTCACCTCATTACTGAAAAAAATAATTAAGCCTCGGTTAGTTAGTTAATGATTTGTAAAATAATTAGTTAACAACGATACGTCCAATTGGAAAGACGGTTGACAGTAATTGATTGATTACTTATTGAATGAAGATAATTTAGCCTCGGTTAGTTCGTTGGATTATACGAGGTTCATGCTATTATTCTTTGTTTTGATAAACAATAATTCATTTCATTTGTAAAATAAATAAGTTAACAACGATACGTCTGAATTGGAAAGAAGGTCGAAGGCAGATAATTGATCACTTACTGAATGAAGATAATTAAACCTCGGTTAGTCACGAACATGCCTGAACGCAATCTACCCTGATCTCACCCCTAATAAGGTAAGATAAGATACCGAGGCAGGTCAATTGAAGCCCTCAGAAAAATAAAGGTGACACAAACAACGCGGCTCCGGGCCAGGTACGCCTTTTGCGAAACCGCTACCTGCTCTGAAATTATTATTATTATTTTCAAGATTTTTGAAAAAGTTGCCAACATTTGTACTTTTTTGGAAAGCTTATTAATTGAGGAACTTATTTCTGTAGTTTTTACATCAAGTGCCGTACATTTTTTTCAAGTAATTCTCATCAGTTGTAACAAAATCGAAAAAAAAAATTATGACTTTGGTTTTCATGACCGTTTATTTCTAAGATAATTCTGAAATGTTGACACAAATTTTTATTTGAAGTAGTCATTGGTTCATTGGCTTTTAGAAAACAAAGTTTATACCAGCCAAATGGAAGTACTTTTTTCATAATTATCATTTTTAGTCCGAAAAGCGGGCTTTTTCTAAAAAAACGTAAAACTCAAATAACTTGATAACCATCAAATTTAGACCCCTAGTTTACTGAGCTAAATTTATTGCAAATGAGCTCTAGTATAACCCCTTTCAAAGTATAGGTCGAATTATCAATCACCCTGTATATTCAGTAGTAAGTATTTTGTTAACAATTGAGGAGTAGGAGCGTCTTTTTAAAAGGGCTTATTTCTCTATGAAAACCATCGAAAATAAGCCTTTTTTAAAAACACTCCTCAGTTGTAATGAAAAAGCTTAGATAGTAAATGTAATTTGTGTCAATAGATTTTGAGTGGTTTATTAATCAACAGTTAGTAGCAGGGCTCGTAACCGGTATTTTGCAAAAACCCCGAAATAGCCCAATACTTTGAATAATTTTATGCTTTTTATGTAGAGCTCAATAATGTATTTAAGTGATGATTTCGTATTATTAGATTGGTTAAAAAATTAAATTATAAACCAAAGAACGAAAAGAACGGAAATAAAACCGGTATTTTTGTATGGAGCAAATACAGGTTTCCGAGCCCTGGTTAGTAGGCATTCATTAATTCAGTGCTAGTATTTTTTTTGCTTTCTATAGAGAAAGATAGAAGTGATCAATACGCTTGCGCCAACTGCCATTGAACTGGGGTTTTGTTTCAGCATCGACAAAATACCAAAAGTCAACTCTCCAGTTCTGGTGATACACGGAACCGAGGACGAGGTGATCGACTTCTCGCACGGGCTGGCCATCTACGAGCGCTGCCCGCGCGCCGTCGAGCCGCTGTGGGTCGAGGTAACACGCCTGCTCTACTCTCTCTCATCTCATAGATAACACTATCATTAAGCTACCCGATAAACATGCCGTTATCTCTAAATCTGTACCTTTAATTACTAACACCCACCCGACATCACTATTAGAAGCAGGTATTCATTCAAGAGTTATTATGCGACCCACGTATAAGACTTGCAATCACCAACCGATAGGTTGCAAATGTTACGTATTACAAATTACAATGCCGAAAATTCATATTGGACCTAAAGTTGAAATACCGATGGACAAAATACCGATTTTCGATATACCGAAGCTCAAAATAACTATTTTCAAAAGACCAAAAGTTCAAAATCTCGAAATTTTATAATCCCGAAAGTTTTAAATCTCGAAAGTTTATAATCCCGAAAGTCAGCCAACCGATCTGCGGGATGCGCAGTTCCTCCGCCCTGGCGTAAGAAAGTGCGGCACCTAAGCTCGCCTCTGCCGTTGCGGCTCACTTGTTGCCCGCACTTTCTTACAGCGGGTGGGGCCTACCTTCCCTCCGCGCCTCCGGGCTTTTATATGCACTCTAGAGGTAGGGCAGAAAAGACCACGTGGAGTCAGGGTTGGCAGATTCGGTTAAGTCACAGTCTTCGGGATTACAGTTTTCGGAATTATAATATTCGGAATTTCAATCTTTCGGTCAAACATTATATCGGGATTTTAAACTTTCGGTCAAATAAACATTCGACTTATTAATTTTCGACCTTCCGTCGAAAGAAATTCGGTATTTTGAACTTCGATATTGTAATACGTAACCGTTGCAAATGCCCTGTTCCTGTTGAACATGCCCCGCTCTACCCTACATATTTAAAATGGACTGTAGGTTACTATGGCGTTAAAAAAATACAGGAATACAATTAAAAAGGGCTACTAATATTCGCTGGGTGCGAAGTATAAGGTGGGGGAACCACGAAACGATCGCAGCGCGCGTCATGGCCAAAAAAGGAACTTTCAGCAGACCAGCTGTCACTTTTTACTAGCGAAATTTACGTTTTTAGTTGGCAAAGTGCCTTGCAGCAACACAAAAAAAAAGTCCGCGGTATTTGTAACCGCTAGTTGGCGCTGTCATCGCGCACCCAGCGAATACAAATCTATACAACTTGTTTTGTGAATACGTCAATTCGTGTGAAACCCCTGATATCTAATTATATCCAACATATTTAATATTGCTTTTTATACGTAACTGTCCCGACTTTAGACAACTAGTGACCCATCTTGATAAAGAAGTAAAATGCAATTTAGTAGTTTATAAGCCCAAAGCCTCGAGTAAAGGCTGCCGCCAGTAGCGATGACTACCTCTGATACATAGACCAAAAAATCTGCATTGGGTAGTTTAGCTGGATATCTTGGGAAATTCCGTACAGAAGTAATTAAGAATTTTTGATAATTTATTATTAACCGAGGTGCAAAGTTGGGGTCTATATTGTCTCCCATAATTTTTAAAAATCATACTACATTGTTAGACATAATTATCGAAAGTCATACAACCTATTTTCTACGCAACCGTTAAATTTTCATAATTTTTATAAAACAAACCTAACCTATTGTTTTCTATATGCTAACCTTTTAAAATATCCTAAAAATATTAACGGTTTTGGAGAAACAAATACTTTTGATAATTATGACTAACAATACAGTATGTCTTATAACTTAATGGGAAACAAGGGGATCCCGCAAAGTTGTTAGGGCATTTCTCCAGAAATATGTCTGCGACTCATTCAAATGTCTCCATACATTTAGTATGAAAAAAGGCCAGATTAATGAGGTGACCGCGGACATATTTCTGGAGAAATGCCCATTACGGAAATCGCATCGGCTACGGGCGGTTGGTCAAAACTGAATACCGAGAACGGCGGCTCGTTCGCAGGGCGCCGGCCACAACGACGTGGAGCTCTTCAACCAGTACCTGGAGAGGCTGAAACGGTTCGTGTCCGTGGAGCTGCTCAACTGACAAAGACTGCCGGCCGCGGGCCACACTACTCAAGGTACGGGAGATCGCGCACGACCGAGCCCAAGAGCGTGCGTGCGTGTCATTCTTCAACTTTTTAACTGATATTTTGGTCATTTTTTGAACCGAATTCAATTATTTTTAGAATAGGCTTATCTGATGTAAAAAAATATTTGATCACTCATAAAATCAATCGCACTCCCTCCGCCACGCGGCGGTACAAATCGTGACGCTCACCGGATCGACATCCGAATTAAACGGGACGAATCGCAGGTGACGACCACAACCCCGCATCGACCCTGAGCTCCGGCACCACGAGTTCGGCGACCGAGAGACTCCTCTAGCTAGCGGGGGCCGGGCCCAGCCGGGCCGGCCCCGCCAAAAACGACACCGACTCCCCCGCCCCCGCGGCCGCCGCGCCCCCCGCCCCCGCCGCCGCCGCCGCGCCCGCGCCGCCGCGCATCAGCATCAGCGCCGCCGACGCCGACCCCGACGGCGACGCCCGCGCCGCGTCGCCGGCCGCCGCGCGCCGCCGCATGCACCTGCGCTCGCTCAGCGACGTCACGCCCGCCTCGGCCGCGCTGGCGCCGCGCGCGCGCTCGCACTCCGAGCGGCCGCGCGCCTCGCCGGCGCCCTCGCCCGCGCCCTCGCCCGCGCCCTCCCCCGCGCGCCCCGCGCCGCGCGCCCGCAGCGCGCGCGCCTCGCCCGAGCGCGCCCGCGCCGACCCGTGGCGCAAGATGGGCGACGCCGACCTCGACCCGCGCGACCCCTGGGTGCGCGTCGCCGAGCCGGCGCGCCGCCGCCCGCGCCTCGAGCGCCGCGACCCGGTGGCCGCGTGCCTCCGCTGCGGCGACGAGAGCTGCTCGTGCCGACGGCCGCGCCCGGCGCGGGCCGCGTCGCTGGGCGCGGCGTGCACGTGCGAGCGGTCGCCGCGGCCGTCGCCGCAGCGGCGCGCGGCCGGCCCGCCGGCGCCGGAGCCCGCGCCCGCGCCCGCGCCGCCGCCGCCGCCGCCGCCGCCGCCGCCCCCGCCGGCGGACCCGCTGCTGGAGACGACGTGCTGAGCCCCCGCCGGGCGGCCCGAGTCGCGACCGATTTTTGTATCCCCTAGTTTTAAGGTTTCGAAATTGTAATCGTCCCGTGTCGTGTCCGATTCGCCCGAGAGACGGTCGCGCGCCGCGAGGCCGGCGCCGCCGGGGCGTCTCCGGGTCGTGCGAGTCGTCTTTTGCGGCCGTAAATTACTTAAGGAAGAATATCGTCCGAGTTCTCGTAGCGGTCCCCGCCGGCCGCCGCGCCCTCGCCCCGTCCGGCCGTCGACGGCGGCTCCGGTCGTTAATGTTTGGGTGGTGCGCGATCCCGAGGTGGCGCCGCTCGGCTCGCGACTTCACCGCCTCGTCGTCGCACCTCGGTGGGTCGACTCGCGATCGATGGTTACGACGTGCCGGTGGTGAAGTGGCGAGGGAGTAGAGCGCGTCGGTCGATGATGATTAACACCGTATGACCAGTACTTCTAGTACATTTGGTCGCGACATGCGACTCTTTGTCGCGCACCTAATATTAGCTATCTGATGTCTCATGCTTTGTCGCGCGATAAGCGAAGTCGCGACCAGTTGTGCTGCTGTAGTTTAACTATAGAAATATTTCATGGCTCCAGCGTGCCGATGCACACTCACATAGCACTGTGACAACTGAGGCCTCATAGTCATAGTTCGGGTGACTGCCACGCCGCCGGGGCTAGAGTGCCGGTGGTACCTCGGTATAGCGAGGAGCGGGTGCCGCCGCCCGGTGCCGCGGCGTCACGACTCGAGCCGCGGTAGTCGCTGCGACTGACGCTCGTCGCGACGCGTCCCCTAGACAAACGCACAACGCGATCGATAATCGTTTCGTTTCAAATTAGTTTCCCCGTCAGTCGGTACTGCGACCTGATTCTTCCAAATGTTGTATATAGCTCTAGGTGATGTGAGATAACTCAGTATTTAAAGTTGTTACCATAATCAAATAATGCATTATATCGGAACCGTATTGAGAAAAATGTAAATTAATTATGCATGTTATGTAATAATTTGACCATCGTGTTGGAACATTCCGTGAAGCACTCGGAGCGCCAGAGCGGCACTCCTGGAATCTCGATTTTGCAATTATTTTATCTCGTTCACTTGTCACCTGTGTCCAATTGCATGCAATAATTTAACCGCAAGTCTTGATTTTTATGGAATTTAATCTAAGCTAGAGGCATTAACGTAACACAATAGTTTGGTTAGGGCGCATAAGGTCCCACTCGCAAAATGTCCCTTGGTCCCTTTCGCAGAACGTCCCTTTTATAAATGTCCCGTTCTTAACACGGCCCTTCCGCATAATATCCCGTTCTCAGTCGGTACATTCAGCGAAAGGGGCTTTTACAGAAGGGACATTTTGCGAAAAGGGTGGGACGTTTTGAGAAAGGGACGTTTTGCGAATGGGGTATTTTGCACAAGGGGCCATTTGCAAAGAAGACGTTTTGTGCATGGGACGTAATTTTGGTGAAGGGACATTTTGCGAGTGGGACGTTATGGCCCTAACCAATAGTTTTGTAATAATACATTAGTACCTATTGTCTTTTCTATACTTCACTGCACGCCGACGACAAAAAAATAGAACTATATTGAAATGTTTAGAGGAGCAACAGACTCATCTTTATTGAATAATGAACTCTATCGTCCTAGTCAGTAGATACAAATGAAAAGGATGCCGGCTTGTGGTTGGCATTTACTCCCGCTTGGCGTTACATTTTTATTTTTTATTTTACTGGGCCTACTGGCTATACCCAATATAATTCTAATTTTTTGGTAGGTAGCCGTCAGGTTGCGGTGAACTTAACAAGAGGCAAACAATATATTGCTTAAGTACAGTCGACGGTACAAATATGTTTACACTTCTCGACCTTATTCCGATGAAATAAGGTCGAAGTGTAAACATTTGCGCCGTCGACTGTGCGCCATTGTGTTACGTTAACGTCCTTAGGTCACAAGTCCACGAAATATATAATAAGTTCTTCAAAAATGTATGGAATATTTGTTTAAATCATAACGTTTTTCGAATATATTGTTACCTGCAGAAATCACTGCCAAAATTGATCTGTAGTTCTCGTACCTGTCTCATTGAAAGCTCAATAAATTCCATTTGAGGCAGCCTCGCGCCAGGCACCAGCGATGCCTACTACGTTTTGTGTCTGACGAGTGATTAGGTATAAAGTAACAACCTTCGCGTCGTGGCTGTTATCATATGTTGTACCTTCGGCGGCTGGTGAGTGGTGACGGCGCGCCAGGGGCGAGTGGTCAGGTGCTAACAAGTGACAGAGATAAAATGTTGTTTGAACATAAACTAGCTGTTGAAACGTCGTTGCGGTAATATTTGAAATTTGATGGTGACAAATCTATGTTAAGCCTTCCAAGGTTACAAGCTTTTCTACGGCCGGTGTATCGCTCAGACGAGGACTCGTCTTCATCTTTGTTTCTAATTATAAGATAGCTGCATCGCTTGGCTACTGAAATTTGTAACCATCTTTATGGCTGGAACAAATACCATGCTGTAACCGGCTATAAAATATGTTTCTTGACGGGTTTCACGTCTAGTCCCTATTTAGATACAGTCGCCATCAGATACGTCGCAGCGAACAAGGTGCTGACAAACATCTGAACACGACTCTATTATCAAGGCGTTAAAGTGCATGTTCAGATAGAATATGATCACCCTGAAGTGTATAGATGTATCTGATGGCGACTGTACTATTTCTCAAAATGTAAATAGTTCTTAAAACTACACTCGCGGTCAATGAATTCGGGTCACCGTAATTTAAATAATAGAAATAGGTGTTTTTCAATATTTGACACTTGTTTCATTTACAACACTATTGTTCAATACCTGGCTGTATTAGCAATATACGCTAACCCATCATAAAAATATTAGTATCAAAAAATTGTGATTTTTGCGATAGTTCACTCCGTTAACGTCATTATTTTTCATGGGTTTTTACGAGTTCGATCTAACTAAACCTGAAATTGCTATTTTTTCGTGTCCGTCAAGATAGCGTACACCGTAAAGATATTCAGAATCTGATGCAGCCAATAAATAGTACCCAAATAGTACCGACGAAATACTTAGGTGAAAAAAATAGTACCCTTAAACTTTCTGAAATATAAGGCCTGTTCACGGTGTACGCTACCGGGCGCTAAGCTGGCGTACACCGTTTGTATCTCTGGAACGGCTTCGTTTTTAGAAACGCTTTATATCTCAGAAAATAGTACCCTAGGGCCCTAAAATATCTTTTCTCTAGCTATCGTAGAAGCCGAGATATTCCATGACTTAACGGTGTACAAGATTTCACACCGTCAAGCTGGCGTACCCGGGAATTTCTTATAGAAAGAGCTCACTATATCTCGGCTTCTACGATAGCTAGAGAAATGAAATTGTAGGGCCCTAGGGTACTATTTTTTGAGATATAAAGCGTTTCCAAAAACAAAGCCGTTCCAGAGATACAAGCGGTGTACGCCAGCTTGACGCCCGGTAGCGTACACCGTGAACGGGCCTTATATTTCAGAAAGTTTAAGGGTACTATTTTTTTCACCTAGGTATTTCGTCGGTACTATTTGGGTACTATTTATTGGCTGCATCAGATTCTGAATATCTTTACGGTGTACGCTATCTTGACGGACACATTTTTTCAGTGTTATTTTTGCAGATAATACCTAAAATGCTAAAATAATTAAAGGTCAAAATGGGATTCAATAATTTCACAACCCTGGAGTATTTTAGGAAATATGGCGGTATGTCACTGACCCGAATTCAGCGCCCGCGAGTGTAGGTACCGTAATGTCATATTATTCCCCAGTTTTTGGGTGTTGTGCTAATAAACAAATCGACGATGTCATAAACAATCAAATCTTTTATGAACTATTTCCGTTTCATTACCAAATCTTGATTGCCTTCAATTAGGTACTTTATTGCAAAAATCAATGCACAGAATTTCCATATTTTTTTATACAGGGTGGGAGGGACTATACCGACAAACTTTAACTATAGATTCTAACAACTATTAGGAGTAAAAAAAGTTATGTGATGTATAGTCGAAAAACGCTTACTTTCCGAGATATCCATTATTTTGTAAATGAAAACTCCCAAGTGTGTAACAAGCCCTAATAAATGTGACTAAGCTACCTTTACATTTTTTTTTAAATCCTTTAACTAAACAGGAATTAACCTTCGCAGTATTTGATGGTAAGCGACTACGAGGCCAAAAAATTGACCTTTCGTTTCCATTTTAGCATTTTTTTTCTTTTTGTTAACTTTTCAGCCAGAAGGACATGTTTATAACGAGGGGCTTAATTTACTGATTTATTTTGTTCCGTAAGTCTATTAATGTAAAATGACAATATTCGACCCATGTTGATATAACATTATTTACTCGTCACACCACCAGGAATTCATGGCTAAAGTATGTCGGTATAGTCCCTCCCACCCTGTATACAGAGGGAATAAGGCGACGACATCTACGTGGGAGCTAGGCGTAAATCCCTTAAGGAAATTTATGATGGTTACCAACGGGAGTCTCATGCTCATGACCTGTAGTGGTTTCATCAGGCAAAATAGGCGCAGAGTTGCGCAAAACCCTCCGCCGTCAATTTTAAAGCGAATCTCAGATTAAGCGTAATTATAAGATTGGTGGCTACCTCCTGCTGGGTACGAAATGACCAATCACAGGGCCTCCTCCGAAGTTCGTGTCGTGTCCCACTTGCTCTTTTGTAAACCTCGACTCGGCCGGACGGCACGTTGCGGTCTTCAGTGTTCTAGAGTCTAGACTGAACCCAAGTTCCTGTACTGTAGCTGGTTACGAATTTTAGCTATCCAACGGCACTAAGCTAAATCGAGCAGTTGTAACGTGAAACTTAATTTCATAAGAAATAAAGTAATGCATTTATGTGTAGAACCATTTATTTAGCCTCACCAGTCCAGCCCGACAGCTTCCCCGCGCCACCGCCTGCTTGGTTTCACTCATGGGGGTTTTGTTACATGTAGAAGAGCTTGTTAATATACAGGGTGTCCCTAAAACCAACTTTTATACGATCAGGGCTGATAGACCAGCTCATAAGAACCTAGATTAAGCAAATTTGACCTCAGTAAAAATCTCTTAGTTTTCGAGATATTGACGTTTTTGTAAAACTCGTGCTAAGTGATACCCTGACTCGGTGTTTTGAGTGTCATTGCTAAAATATCAAGTATTTTACAAATCTGTATTTTGCTATGTGTGGCCAAATAACTATGCTATTGAACGTATTTTCTATTTTTGCTAATTTATTCATGCTGTGGACACAGTACAATAACAAAAAAAAATTATTCGATTTTTTTCAAATTTCACCTCTGACTTCGAACTAGCGTGGTGAAAAAAAAATGTACCAACATAACCAGGCACTCAACGTAAAAAAATTGCGCATTTATTGTAGTTTCTAAAATGGTATAACATTTACTAATCACTGTAATAATTTTTGAAATAATGATATTTTGTTACAAAATTAACTGTCTGCCGCCTTCATCTCATACGATCCGGTTGAACTAAGTTTGCACCTGGCGTGCTTGACATCACATACAAATTAGGTGCAAACTTCACGTAATCGTCAATATCTCGAAAACTAAGAAATTTTTACAAGGTCGATTTTACTCAGTCTCGTTTTTTATGAGCTGGTTTATCAGCCCTGTTCGCCATTTTGTAAAAGTCGCGAATTTTGATAGCCTGGATCAGTCTTTCGAATGTCATGACTTCAAATTTCAGTATTTTCTTAATCTGCTTTTTGTTAAACATTACTTAATAATTATGCTATCATACCTTTTCTGTTCGAAATTCAAATTCTGGTACGAAATTTAACCAATGGAATATTGTAGTATAACCTTTTGAATTAAAATGCTATTATTATTATCTTAAAAACTACGGTGTCTAGTGTGTAAAATCTTACTATTTTAAACTACATTACTTTTTTTTATTTTAGCATGGTAAATTTGTTTTAAGTATTACGCGATTCAAATCCGAGGTCATATTTTGAATCACGTAAAATCTAATTTATTTTGATAAGGTATGATAGCATAATTATTAAGTAATGTTTAAAACAAAAAGCAGATTAAGAAAATACTGAAATTTGAAGTCATGTCATGACTTTCGAAAGACTGATCCAGGCTATCAAAATTCGCGACTTTTACAAAATGGCGAACAGGGCTGATAAACCAGCTCATAAAAAACGAGACTGAGTAAAATTGACCTCATAAAAATTTCTTAGTTTTCGAGATATTGACGATTACGTGAAGTTTGCACCTAATTTGTATGTGATGTAAAGCACGCCAGGTGCAAACTTAGTTCAACCGGATCGTATGAGATGAAGGCGGCAGACAGTTAATTTTGTAACAAAATATCATTATTTCAAAAATTATTACAGTGTTTAGTAAATTTTATACCATTTTAGAAACTACAATAAATGCGCAATTTTTTTACGTTGAGTGCCTGGTTATGTTGGTACATTTTTTTTTCACCACGCTAGTTCGAAGTCAGAGGTGAAATTTGAAAAAAATCGAATATTTTTTTTTGTTATTGTACTGTGTCCACAGCATGAATAAATTAGCAAAAATAGAAAATACGTTCAATAGCATAGTTATTTGGCCACACATAGCAAAATACAGATTTGTAAAATACTTGATATTTTAGCAATGACACTCAAAACACCGAGTCAGGGTATCACTTAGCACGAGTTTTACAAAAACGTCAATATCTCGAAAACTAAGAGATTTTTACTGAGGTCAAATTTGCTTAATCTAGGTTCTTATGAGCTGGTCTATCAGCCCTGATCGTATAAAAGTTGGTTTTAGGGACACCCTGTATAAAAGCAAAAAGAACTTAATACAATTTTATAATAATTTTAATAGTTATTATTATCTAGTGTTACTTATAATGTGACATAACAGGTACCTATTATTATATATATTTACATTTTTAATAAATTAAAGTGCACATATCTCATTCTATATTTCAATTACCCGCTGACGTATCCCCACCCCACCATTACTAATGGCTAATATCTATTTTATACCCCTTTACGATTTTTTATTTTATACTTTTTTAATTGAATTAAATTAAAGAAGTTGATTAAATTTTTGGTTTTATAAAATCTGACACTAGTTCAGCTACCCTCTCTGAAGATTTTAGAACAAAAGTGTGATCGATGCTGACCCTTCTCATCTGCAACTCCGGCTGGAACTGGTGCAAGTCGTCCATGTAGCTGACCGGTGCCCAGCCGTCCCGATCGCTGTACACCACGCTGGTCACATGCTTGACCCTCGCTAGTGCTTCGCTGTCCAGTGTCACCACCTTATCCATTTCGTCATATGCCATGTAAAGTACTTTTTCTGCAACCTTTGGCCTGAGATAGTTTAATATTCTCTGATTGTAGTGCTGAGGCAACGAGTTCCACTTCAAATATAAGCTGACTAGAAGCTGTTTCATAGAGTCCGGCAATATATGCACTAATGTAAAAAGCAGTATAGCTATGGAGTGTAATCTCCTCACAATACTGTTTAGATATTTGCCATTTGGAGATGCTGCCATTTTCTGTATTGTTGGGAATAAAAGATTTATGGAAGACACTCTGTCTATGAGGTTTTCTTGCTTTTTAATTGCTTCAAGAATCAGCCACGCTCCAATAGAATGTCCAATTAAATGTATCTTGCAATTCTTATCTAATTTATTATTGATAAGATCCAGTTTATGCTCAACTTGACCTTCTAGGTTGAATAAATGCTCCTGCTTCTCAAGAACATTTGACTTCTCTTCAGGTACTTCAATATGCCCCGCTTGACCTTCAACATAAGAAAATACCAACTTTTAACTTTAATTTTTGATAATACAACAGCGACATCAATTAATGGACTTTGACTTATCTACATTATCTAGCACCAGGCAGGCCGGTGCCTAGGTATTTGTTAGGGTAGGAAACTTACCAATCACACAAACAGGCAATCCAGTACTTTTGTTTAATTCTGTCCCAAATTCCTCGTAGAAATGTGGAATTCCAGGGTTTCCCGTTACACATATTACTACATCAGAGTTCTTCGAGTGGAATGGGTCTCCCCAAGTTAACAAATTGGTCTCAATGTTGTTTAACTTAACGTGAACACTTTGCATCGTTCTACGCTTGTACTCGGACAAATCTATCAAAATTAAATCGTTATCAGCAGATTAACGGAGAAATAAATAAATCACTTTCTCGGGTGCACTACAAGTTTACATGTCACAGTAAGTTTACTTACAAAACAAATGGCACAATCAACGGTAACTGGCTGTCATTGTCAATGTAATGTCATTTAGTTGGACCGATGGAATTGTCCATGGTTGGAGCACACATTAAAAAAAAATCCGACGTACACATTACGATATCGGGCAAAACACGCGTCTCATTGTAAAGTCGGGTTCTAACGAGCAGATTTCTTCACCTTTTAGGAACGGTATTTTTTTTAGTCAACGTCAGTCTGACAAAAGTTCCCTAAAAATAAAGATTTAAAACAAAAACAACAAAGTGCCTGTCGTTGGCTCATAAAATTAATCTGAGCACTGTACGCAACATATGCAACTCACCTTGCAACATGCCGTCAACATATTGCTGCGATCGATCGAGTCGTGGTTGGGTTGAACTGTGGGAGGACACATCTTACCACTTATCAGCCGAAATGTCAAGCTGCGTACACACCAAATCAAATGATACGCCACGCTGCGAATTGCAGGCACACGCTAAATTCATTGTGTACACACAAAGAATTTGGTAGAGTGGGGTTAGAATGTGTTAGAATTCGTTTGGTCTAAACCCACCTTGACGAACGATTATGGAACGGTCGTTGGCGTATGCTAAGTCGTCCAAACTGGGCCAACGAAGGCTGGCGAAACCTATTCGTTGGCTTCGTGTGTATGCAGCTTTAATCTAATACGCCGTGTTGAGACAAGTTGATTACGTCGACCAACCGACAGGATGAGTGATGAACATGCTACCTTTTTTAGGACGAAGCATATCGG
Organism: Eudemis profundana; assembly: GCA_947034925.1. Taxonomy (NCBI): domain Eukaryota; kingdom Metazoa; phylum Arthropoda; class Insecta; order Lepidoptera; family Tortricidae; genus Eudemis; species Eudemis profundana. The sequence continues at coordinate 28,140,938 of OX344798.1, forward strand.
TTTTTGCCAATCTGATCAGATTGATTTCTGTGTGGACTGTCCAAGTGAGTACGGCTCACCAAATTGAATAAGTATTGATTTTTGATGACTTATTCTCATTACTAGATAGTGATTATTTAATGTGATCATGTCAGTATTGTCATATCGGATCTTTTGCGGTACATAGAACCTAGCATCTATTTTAAGTAGAGGTGGGCTTGATTGATGGGGGATAAATAGGAAATAGGCTACTTGATGACAGTTCAAATCAGCTTCTTTTTATGAAGTGTCAAAACGCTCCGAAAGTATGCAGTTTAGTATGAAATACTATCTTATGACGTCATGCTCAACATGGTGCCTTATTTTTAGTTTTCGTCATTGTAAAATCGTTGATGGCACGAAAATAAGTTTGAATGATTTTATCCGGGCTATTTTGGAAGCGTAATTTGCTGGTTAGAGTTAATGAATTTATTTTGATAGTTGTCAAATACCCTATTATATAGCGCTCATACTCTATGTGTAGAGTGCCTTTTACGCTTCAATACTGTCAATACGAAGTCAAGCGCTGGCAACAGCAACACTGAATTATATTCCTTTCCTATTTTCTCTCTGCTCGTTACTTACTTTGTTTGTTTGTTTAGAAAAAGTTTGGTATTTTTTTTTGTATTTATTCTTAGGAAAGCCCTCTGTTTGCATCCACCTTTATTCCAAAAATGTTGAAGAGGAGCAAACTCGCTGAGCTGCAGGATATTTTGGACAGTGACGATGAACTGCCGAGTAAGTTAGCTTGTATTTTATAATTATAGTATGCTGTAAAGTTAGGGTGCTCGTAATTATACATTCTGTGTTAAGGTGGTGCTGTAGTACATTACACAACTAGGGTGGTAGAAAGGCCGAGATCGCAGATGTTTGCGGCCCGAGCTGCAAGCGAGGGACGTAAATATGCGATCGAGGGCTTTTTTTGTTACCTCCCGTGTTGTGTACATTATTTTATTATGTCTACACTTGGCCAGAAAGCGGCTTTTTTCGTACGCGCAGCGTGCGGAAAAAGCCACTTTATGGCCAGGTGTGGCATAAAAGAATAAATTGTGATATTTGTGATGACATGCACAGAACAAGATAAATATTTTTACATCGTCATAGCAATAAGTACTAAAATTCTCCTCGTCATCTACTTAATGAACAGTTGTTATCAGATCATAGCAAAGGCCTTCACAAACATATGAGCATAACTCTATTGTAAAGGCATTAAAGTGTGTTTTAAACTATCACGATTTTCACTCATTATTATAACAAAACGGGACTTACCTACCCTTCGCGACCATGGACGTCACGGCACGTCCGAAACGTCGAGGTAATAGCATGTTTTATGCGATTAAGTCCCGTTTTGTTATAATAATGATTAAAGTGCGTGTTCAGATATTTTTGAGCAACCTGAAGTGTATGGATGTATCTGATGGTGACTGAACATCTAACTGCTGCTAAAAAGGAGGAGGAGCATCTCCACTGAAAGCATTCTTTCGCAAGCATTTGTAAACAAGCAATCGCCCCAACCAACCAACACTGTTCAACGTCCATCACTCGAATCAAAGTATAAAGTTGGTCGACTTCGGCCGTTTAGGAGCGTGCGACACATATTTACACAGACGCACGATTGCACGTCTGTGAGTGCACTCCATACTGGAATTACTGGAGCATTGGTGAATCTTTGCTTGTGGTGCGTTCGTACACGGCGCGCACACATGCAAGCACACTATGTACCTTTTGTAGGATGAAATATGACTATTATACTGTGCTCGAATATTCGACGCTCGTCATCGAATCCTCTCAGTGAGGACACTCCGTATGTTAACCATATGGTTGCATTTAATGCATCTGAATTTTTATCTGGAACTAAGTTTTATGAGTTAATAATTATGTTTTTCAGCAAATTATAACGAAAAGCCAGATTTACCGGCTTATCTGGATGACCAAAGATTTGATGCAATTCACTTTAATTGGATTAAAAACAATACAACCAGAAGTGTTCCGGTCAAACAAGTCCCAGCTCCAATTTGTATCACAGAAAATCATAGAAAAGACTATTCGCATGTAGCTAAACAGAATGGGAAGCAGAAAAACTTGATTAAAAAAGGGATTCTTAATGAACAAGATATATTCTGTATGAAAAGTGTTGCAGCTCGAACCAATGATGAAGCAGCACTGCTGTGGTTCATTGATTTCCTGATGTACAAAGATTTGCAGTCTGATTACAAGTTTTTGAAAAGTTGCCTCGTTTTTAATCAAGAAAACTATGGAAATTCTAGGAAACAGTACTCACAAATATTTCATCCTAAGAGTTTGAGCAACTGCTTTGAAGTAATAGTGAAATAAGTGTTGGAATGCATGTGATGCAGCGCTGCTGCACCTGTCATGCTCGCACCAGCTGGCCCACAAGAGTCAACCCAAATCTGCTCCGGCTTGCTCAAGATAATGTTTTGCTACTGATGGATAGTATGTTAGTAAAATATTAGGTATGTAAGCTTGAGTGTTAATCCAAGAAATGTATTGTTTTCTATAAATAAAAATTAATATAAATTCCATAATACTATGCCATTTTAAGTCTCGAACTTGTGTTACCCATAAGTTTTCATTATGAACTTTAATGAAGTTTTTCAAACCAAGACAAAAAAAATCTGATGTCAATTCATTTGTGTCCAAACAAGCCAATTTCATCAACCAACTGAGAGGATCGCAGAATACAATAGGAGATAGATGAGCAATACTATCTTTTAGGAATTTTTTATAGGTATCTAATTTTTATAGACCTTGGGTGTAATGAGTAATGAGACAATATTGTGGGTGAGTAGTCCGCCGTAGGGGATCTCCTCTACGGCAAGGGCAGACGGGACCGGGACGCGTGTGCAGCATGTTGTGGTTACGACACGCGACGCGATATGTGGCAGCCACGCGGTGTTGCAGTGGCTCCACTGGCCTGTAATGGCCAAGCTTGACTTTGACTTGACGGTAAAATGTGATCACCCCACCACATGCTGCCGACGTGTTGTCTCTTACGTTAATATCCGAGAATGTCGATTTAAAGATTAAACAAGACGGATTTACTCATTAGGAGCAGTCACAGGTCGAATAAAAAAAAGAATCTTATTTAATATTTTTTAATTATGTATGTCCTTTCATTAGTCGTTTTAATGATATGTCGTGCATAGCGTATTCGAGTTTTCCGTTAATGAGGTCGATAGTTTTGAGGCGTCTGCGCCGGCGATGCCGCGTGTCCTCTAGCGCTTGCGCCAGCACGGTCGGCAAGGGGCTCGTCAGGTAGTTCGGGTACTCGCGGAACATCACGTGAGCCGTCTTGTACAGAAACACGTGGGTGAACCCGTCCGGGAACTCCATCGCCAGCTGCTTCCAGCGGATGTCACTCCAGATCCGACACGGCAATGTCCGCAGTCTAGAACATGATCGCAATGTTACCGCTTAGTGTATTTTAATAAAACCTACAGTAACATTCCCGTGTCTGAGGACCCGATCGTAGCGTCGGACCTACCACGCAAAATATACACCGTGGTAAAGCCTACAAAATTGTCAGCGGCGGCGGCGCGGCGGCGTGGCGCACCCCTCTAGACTAGGCATCAACGGCTAACAATTATGAATCAGCAGTTGGGCTGATTGAGTGGGAACTCGCCAACAATAGTACATTAAGTACATAACTAGGGTGGTAATACAAAGGAAGGCCGAGATCGCAGAAGTTTGCGGCCCGAGCTGCAAGCGAGGGACGTAAATATGCGATCGAGGGCTTTCTTTATTACCTCCCGTGTTGTGTACATCATTTTATGTCTACACTTGGCCAGAAAGCGGCTTTTTCCGTACGTGCAGCGTGCGGAAAAAGTCACTTTATGGCCAGGTGTAGCATAAAACATTTTAAACCTTATGCTCTGGAATTTTAACACTTAGATGTACTAGATTTTGAAGTGTGACGTCACGAAACTGGACCCCTCCCACCGCTATGTTTTGCCGATGGGCGTACAAAAACGTTACATTTCTACGCTACATGAGCATACCTATCATAAATTTTCTACAATATGTACAAAATATAAATATCGTAGAAGCCGAGATATAGTGAGCTCTTTCTATAAGAAATTTCCGGGTACGCCAGCTTAACGGTGTGAAATTTTGTACACCGTTAAGTCCTGGAATATCTCGGCTTCTACGATAGCTAGAGAAATGAAATTTTAGGGCCCTAGGGTACTATTTGGGTACTATTTTTGAGATATAAAGACAAAAACAAAGCCGTTCCCGAGATCAAACGGTGTACGCCAGCTTGACGCCCGGTAGCGTACACCGTAAACAGGCCTTACATTTCGAAAAGTTTAAGGGTACTATTTTCTTCACTTTGGTATTTCGTCGGTACTATTTGGGTACTATTTATTGGCTGCATCAGATTCTGAATATCTTTACGGTGTACGCTATGAGACCCTTGTACTAGGGCACTCGAACTAAAGTGAAGAGTATCCACTTAAAATATTTTGCAGTATAATGTCTCGTATGTGGTACTGATACAAACATCCAGCGACATATATACATTGTCTACGAGATGGCGTTACGGTAGCGCTGTTCATAACATTTTTCTGAATCACGACCCCGGGTACTAAAAGTGGTTTTAAATAGTTTTAATAAGTTTATTATACTGAACTGACCAAGTTACTTACTTTTTAAAAATGATCTTCCGTAGAGATTTGGTTTTAATGGCACATTTAGCATACAGCTGAACGTGCAGAGTACCGTACCAAAATGCTTGTATATATTTATATTGTTGTCCTATTTCTTCTTCAATTTTTTGCCACACTGATTGATCAAACTGTTTGTTCTTGAGTTTATCAAACGTACATCCGGAGTACTCCATCAAGCGACTAACCAATTTACTTGCTAATTGTAAGTTCCATTTCAGTTTCTTTTTTTTTTCAGGTGGCCCTGCAATAGGAATGATGCTTAGGTTAGGTTAGGTTAAATAAAATAAAATAAAATAATTTGTTTGACAAACAAAAAATTACAACAACACAGTGCTTCGCAGTTTCGCGTGACGTCACGTCACGGCATGACAACACTATGCAATGTATTTCAAAGTCAAAGTACTTTATTCTTCAATTTAGGCATAATACAATGCACTTATGAATGTCTAGATTTACCACCGGTTCCAGTGGAAAAAAAAAAACTCTGTCCCGAGAAGAACCGGCTAAGAAACTCAGCGAGGTATAGCTTTTCCAAAACAATTACAATATTAATATGTGGCTTTCCATGGCTAAAGGGACCTTATAGCAGGTATTGAGTTAAGCACAGATCCTAAATCTGCGTTAAATAAGCTATCTAATACAAAAAAAACCATGACCCTAAGTCCCATTGTACTTTTTTTTTTAAAAAACATCAAACCCGCACATGCTAAAAAACCACATAAAAGTGAAAAGGGATGAGTTATCTATAAAACACAAGACCCTTCATTGGATGCTAAGTAGAAACTCAAAACTATCTATAGATAACAAGTTACTCATCTATAAAGCTGCCTTGAAATCATGTTGGATGTACGGTATAGAACTTTGGGGCAGCGCCAGTAACTCCCATGTCATGTGTATACAACGGTTACAAAATAAAATCCTCAGAACAATTGCGAAAGTGCCCTGGTACATAACCAATAACGAAATACATAACCATCTAGAAATGCCGATGATCAAAGAGGAAATACGCAGAGTGTCGGGAAAGTATCAAGCACGCCTAAGTCACCATCCAAATCCTCTGGCCCGCCAACTAACCTTACTGGACTACCAAAAGCGCCTCAAAAGGCATAATATACAAGAGCTACACAGTCGCTTCTAGCGCCGATTAATAGCAGATGAGTGATTGCCATCGCTGGAAGGCATACTCTACAAGAGAATCCGGCCTACAACACATCTGATCATAGTCTGAAGACTGATAGCAGATCCACCATGAAAACAAAAAAAAAAAAAAAGATGTCACTCATTTGATATAAAACGAAAAGCGCTTTAGATGTCACTCATTTGATGTAAAACGAAAAGCGCTTTAAATGTCACTCATTTGATGTAAAACGAAAAGCGCTTTAGATGTCACTCATTTGATGTAAAACGAAAAGCGCTTTAGATAACAAAATATCATTATCTCAAAAACTATTACAGTATTTAGTAAATGTTATACTATTTTAGAAACTACAAAAAATGCGCCATTTTTTTACGTTATGTGCCAGGTTGTGTTGGTACATTTTTTTTTCACCACCTTCGTTCGAAATCAGACGTGAAATTTGGAAAAATCTGAAAATTATTTTTTGATATTCTACTGTGGCCACACCATGAAAAAATTAACAAAAATAGGAATTACGTTCAATAGCATAGTTATCTGGCTACCTATATCAAAAACCAGATTTGAAAAATACTTGATATTTTAGTCATGACACTCAAATAACCGAGTCAGGGTATCACTTAGCACGAGTTTTGCAAAAACGTCAATATCTCGAACACTAAGAAATTTTTACTGAGGTCAAATTTACTTAATCTGGTGTCTGATGAGCTGGTCTATCAGCCCTTTTCGTATCAAAGTTGGTTTTAGGGACACCCTGTATAACCATCTGAAGATGTCCAACTACCCCAGTACCACAAATGGCTGTAATTAGTAGGGATGTAACGATACCGATACCCATATATCAGTATCGCCGATTATATACAACCAATATTTGAAGAGCGCAAAGAGAATTTGTTGTATGAAAAAAATCTGCAAAAAGTAATTTCAATTACTGACTTAATTCATATATTGGTCTATTACCTTGTGCAATAATAATTACTATGTTAATTATATATTTGGTTCAAAATAAAAATTGTGCTGACAATTTATTTATTTTTACTTTACACCATCAAGTTTGACTCTCTGTTAAATATAGCCAAGTTTTAGGTATAATAAGGACATACAAATAATAAATCTGAAGTTTATACTTCATTAGTTAGGTAAGATATCGGTATCGCCGATAATTGACTACAAATATCAGTATTGTATCGGCAAAATTATGTATCATTACATCCCTAGTAATTAGATAAACCATTTCGATGTGGTTTCAAATATATCAAAATACCATATGAAAATCCATAATAACTATTATTCCCTTTAAATACCTTCAAATAATCTAGAGTAAGTGAGTGATAATATACAAGTTCTCACCATTGAAATATTCAGTAAATTTTTTGTAAATGCCTCTAGGTTCTCTGCCCAGCACTAACGGCAGAATCATGCAAGCATCCTGTGGCCTGTGATAAAAACAAATCTCCATGATTCTCTCTTCAGTCTGAGTGTAATGTTTAAATTTCACTGGATTACCATAGGTTGCAGCAAAGTATTTATAGACTTGGTACAGGTTCCTCTGTAACCCTTGGGCCAAATATGCAATCACATATTTCCGCACGGCCTCCTCTGGAGAACATCTTAAATTTTTACTTTTTGCCAAATTTTTCCAACGTGCCAAACGTATAGGCGTATCCGGAACTTCATATTCCTGAAAGTAATACAATACTCTAAAGTTGAGAAGCACTGAAATCCACAATAAGACCTTTAGTAGCTGATGTTGACGAAGTTTAATTACTAATTCCTTACCAATACAAAATTTTGCCAATTTTTTTCTACTAATTCGCCTTCTTCTTTTGTAAACGGACCAGGCAAATAGTTTTCTATGTCAAGTTCTCTATGTTCCTGGGGAGGTGGTTTTCTTGTTAAACAACAGTTTTCTTGATACCACGGCTGTACCCAAGTGATTACTTCATTCTTCAGGTTACATACTAAAAGCTAAACAAAACAAGACAAGTTTATACTTTCAGTAAAGACATTATCAAGTGAGCATAACCTAGACAGTCAGGTACCTGCATATACTCGTCATCCTCGATGCGCCTCTGCTCGAGAATCATCAGAATCTTGTCCAGGTTCCCAGGCTCCGTCACATCGGTGACATCCTTAAATGTTTCTTCTAGTTCCTTAATAAATTCACCCATGGAACTGCGGCTATTATAACCTCAAATCTACTGTATAAAATCTTGGCAATCACAACAAACTACCTAATATGACGTACCGTTTTAATTTACAGAACGCATTACCATCGTGAAATAGTTGGTAATAATAATTATCAACGGTTAATTATTAAGGGCATAATTATTTCGCAAAATTGAAAAAGTAAATAAACAAATGACAGTACAGCGCAGTGTTGCCATCTCTGAATTTCATTCAATGCTAAAATTTTGTTGAAAATCTGCTAAAATTATGCTAAAACTTGATAAATTCTGTTAAAAAATGTGCTAAATAAAAAAATAATGTATTGTGATTATTACAGCTTTACAATAATTCCTTTTGTGGTCCATGCTAAACTTTCAGGAAAAAAAATTCTAAAGATAAGTAAATTAAGAATGTCAATGTGTTAATCGACATTTTTTTTATATTAAACCAAATTAACTTTTTTACTACAGCATACAAACAATCATAGTAAAATATGTTAAAAATGAAAGTGGCAAAAAATGTACGCTTTTATTACGACTTACAATACAATACAACTTCATTGCACACCAAAAGATAAATAATAAACTTGATAGTTATATTATTGTCAACCATGCAATCGAAGGTCATTTTACAAACTTATGTCATCACATCACCAACTTGTATGTTTCTAAATTTACCATGTATCTGTGTGTTTGTCACTAACAGGTAACATTTCTATTATTTACAAAATTATGCCAACTCCTAAATATACATTTTTTCTGCTAAACCAGTCCAAATTATGCTAAATTTAGCACTGATACTGCTAAATTGGCAACACTGGTACAGTGTGCATATTCTTGTGGCTGTGGCGGGAGACGATAATGCACAGCCAAAATACAGTCCGGCCCAATAATGAATTATTTGGTTGCGCATTATTTGGCCGCGCTTTATCGGGCTGAACAAGTTTGGTTCAGGGCGAACTGGGCGAAGCCACGTTTTGCACAGGGTGATAAAGCCCGACCCGATAATCCACGGCCATTTTTGGGGTTGCCAATTATCAAGCTGTACAATACGGGGCCGGGCATTAACCGGACCCCTTCTGGCCCGTTTTACGAACCTACAATAAAAGTTATAGTTTTACAAGTCTAAACAGGTATCCCCTTATTTGGTATAAAATCAATCCGTATAAAATCACTTCGTCGAAATTCATTTCGGATAATGATTCATTTCGTATAAATTCAGATGGCATAAAAATTAAAGTGTATAATTACATTTCGTATAAAATTCAAATGATCTAAAGTCATCTTGTATAATTTCGTATGATATAACATTCATTTGATCGAAACGTTATTTGTTATAAGTATTATAAGGTATAACATTCATTTGCTCGAAACGTTATTTGTTATAAGTATTATCTATATTAATAATTTAGCCGGGCCCTACGGTAGACCTGAACGAAAAGCGTCTCAAAAATTAAAGCGTAAAAAAATAACACTTTCGAATCGACAACTTATATTCGCAAAATTCGTATAACGCAGAAATAAGCGTATAAAGATGTAAAATAATGCGAATAATACCAAAAACAGTCGGCCATGTTTGCTTGCGTCAATTCGAGTTCGTTCGGAAATTGTCACAGTTTAGTGCAGGGGTACGTAGCATGCGACTATAATATAACTGCGGGCGCGGCTGTACATACTTGGCATGGGTAAGAAACCCGTTTTTTATTTTAATTAGAATAATCATACGTTTCCATAATTTTATTTCAAAGAAAACAATCTTTAAACGGGAAAATATTAATAAGTTACTGACATAACTGAAAAATATATAATAATATTGTACAATATTATTGACACATAACCCAAAAAAAGTAACAAACGTTGGCAAAGGTGTCAGATAGATTTCTAAACGAAAAAAAAGGAATAGGCACATTTGTTTTTAATCCCTCTGATGGTGAAGTGGTAAGTTAGGGCGAAACTCTGTAGGGGCTTTTTAGGTTTTCTTAAATTTATTCTGACATCAAAAACAAATTAAATTATACCCGTTTTTGGTACAAAGATAGAAATTTGAAAATCAATGTTTATCATTTAGGTGAAAACAAAAAAATTACCAGGCGTTTGAAATATTCGACCATAATAAAAATAATGCAGGTCTGAATGTTTTTACGGTTCCGTATCAAAATTGTAAAAAAGGAACCGTTATGGTGTGACTCTGTTTGTCTGTCCGTCTCTCATAGGTCAGTCAGATATCTCAAACGATTGCTGCGATCGATTTGAAATTTGGAATAGTTTTAAAAGTCGCTAACCTGAGCTACCTACTGGACATAAAAAAAATCTCTTATACCTTTTTTTACTTTTTTTAGGGGGCCGAAATGGGAGGTCGAAAATTTCAAGTTGTGCTATTGTTTTAAGTGGGGTATCAAAAGGATGGAGTTTATTTGTAGATTCCAATACCATTTTAAGTTTTTTTCTTAAGCATTTACTTTTAGATTTAGGACGAAAAAAGTTCAAAAAAATACCATTCCCCTCCTTCCATTATTAATACATATCTTCGAAGTTACTGAACAGAAGAATCTGTAATAATTGTCAATAATTAATATCAACCTAAATATTATTTAAAAAAATAACGGTTTTCCTAACTTACACAGTTTTTTAGAAATTTGGAAAAATCGTAACACTTACTTATTTGCTCCTACTAAACTAAGCGCCATACAGTTTTTCTTAAAATATTCACGCATCTATTTACGAGTTTTTCATGTTTGAGGTAGGAATAAGAACGTTCAAATATGATTTCAAAAATTTATTTTCTACCTACGGGGAGCAACAATGCCGGTTAATTTTACCTCCATAAGATGATTCCGTAGTTTTTGAAGAACATGGTAAAATTAATAAGACAAAATTTAAGGTTTGTCAAATCACGCACGCAGCAATCAAACCCAATCAGGAACGTAGTAAGCGTAAAAAACTGACAGAGCGGGAGGGCCTATATAATCCGGCACACGAGGCATTCTAATCCGGCCCGCGTATAGAAGCCTCCCCTGCCTGCACAGTAAAGTACCTACAGATGTGAGACACACAGCACCCCCAGGACGAAAAAGATTATACGTAACTTCAAGTCGACCATGTCATGTAGCCCGCGCGACATTTTCAAAGGTGCTGTAAGGCCCTCTGGGAAAAAAGTTTGGAAACCCCTGATGTGAATGCTTACCCCTTAGGTTGAAGTAAGACTACGCCGGCCACGTCTGTAGTAAGTAGGTATCCACATAGGCGGGCTAAACTGGCTTCGAACTGGGTGTGACATGTTGAATGGACAGGACCGGACTGGGCTCCGACTCCCCACGAGTCCGGGGCCCAATAACAACAACCACAAGCCGGGGGCCCGGCCCGTGCGGGCCCCGCGGCGGCTAGGAAAACTGGAAAACACCACCTTAACTATATGGCCAGTCCGACGACGCTAGAACAGGCCGCGGCGAAGATAGTGGGACGACCTGAATGTATTTCTTAACGGCTGTCCAAAGTTAGCTCGGGACCGGGACGGCTGTCATATTTTGTAATTCACTGTCATATTTTGGACGAGGGCTTAAATTAAATATTTAGACCATGTTGGGGTGGGGTGAGCCTGAGGTACAGGCTGGGTGGCGAGGACGTAGCATGCCACGGTGAAAATAGCAGGACAACCTAGACGTATTTTTAACGGCTGGTCAGGGTGGTCCTTTGGACCAGAACCATTGCAAGCGGCAAGCGGGATAGATTTGCCCTTCAGCTTCAGTGGGACATTAATAATTAAACTTAAAAAATAGGATTTGGCTCTAGAAGGGGTAAAATTATGAATAGGAATCTGTTATTTCAGATATTTGAAAGTAAAACTTGGTATATAAATTACATACCTAATACATTAAATATTCGTGATGTTCCCTCAATTTCAACAAAACATAACTACATAGAGAACCCACTTTCTTAGATGTCGGTTAAAAATAAAAGGCTTCGAAAGATAAATAACAAAATGTACCTAATTGAAAAGATTCTTGGTAATGCTATTTCTAAGGAGGTGAAAGGGTTAAATGGGGTTTGTAATTTTTTACATTTTACCCGGGCGAAGCCGGGTTTTCAGCTAGTAAGGTATAACATTCACGGGGTATAACTGTTAAAAGCTCTAATTTTTGTAAACCCTTAATAATATTGAAATATGAGGTCCAGGTTTCACTGTAATGTATACAGGATGTCACTGTGATATATACAAAATGTCATTGTGATATATACAGGGTGCCATTGTGCTATATACAGGGTGTCACTGTGATAGATACAGGATGTCACTGTCAGCAGAGAAAACATGTCTGTAAGCAGTTTAATTGAGATATACAGGGTGTCACTGTGATAGATACAGGATGTCACTGTGATATACACAGAGTGTCACTGTTTTATATACAGAGTGTCACTGTAATGTATTTTAAGTAATATTTGGTGTAATGTATATTTCAAAATATATCGCAGCTTAGTCATAATCTAGTCATATATATTTTTCCAAGTTCACATTTTTAAGCAATAAGATTTTCCAAATTATACTGCTGTTTATGAATGACCCTAACAACGAAACAGCTCCCAAAAATAGGTAGGTTAGGGTTATTTTTTTTGATGACCCTAAAAACGAAACGGCTCCCAAAAATAGGTAGGATAGGGTTATTTTTTTTTGATGACCCCAAAAACGAAACGGCTCCCAAAAATAGGTAGGATAGAGTTATTTTTTTTGATGACCCTAAAAACGAAACGGCTCCCAAAAATAGGTTGGTTAGGGTTATTTTTTTTTGATGACCCTAAAAACGAAACGGCTCCCAAAAATAGGTAGGTTATCGACGACATCCTGTATCTATCACAGTGACATCCTGTATACATTACAGTGACACCCTGTATATAACATAGTGACACTATGTAAATATCACAGTGACACCCAGTATATATCACAGTGACACCCTGTATATATCACAGTGACATCCTGTATCTATCACAGTGACACCCTGTATATAACACAGTGACACCCTGTATATAACACAGTGACACCCTGTACCTATCACAGTGACACCCTGTATCTATCACAGTTACACCCTGTATATAAAACAGTGACACCCTGTATAGGCCCTGTATATGGAGCAGCCTGTATATGCTTTGATACGCAAGGGCGAAGGGGCTGCTCTTCCCGCAGCGGCGGAGCAGTTGCGGAGCCCGACCGACTGTTTTGTATACATTGTGATGATTAGATATTTTGAATGTTCTACGTTTTAAATATGCGATCAAGTAATTGTTATACAAAATGAATATTATGCGTAATAATTTTATACATCTTAAATGTTATGCATAATGATTTTATACATTTTGAATGTTAGACATATTGAAGAATAGAGATTTCGTATTTAGAGCTTTTAAATGTTATACAAAATGAATTTTAACCGAAATGAATGATTATACGAAGTGATTTTATACGTTTTGAATTTATACGTTTTGATTTTATACTATTTAGTTTTATACGAAATAAGGTAGACCCGTCTAAACAAGCAACATTAAGGTGGATTTAGACCAAACGAATTCTAACCCATTCTAAAAGATTCTGAATATCTTTACGGTGTACGCTATCTTGGGGGCTATTCATTTATTACGTAAGACGGTTTAGTGGGGGACGGTTGTCGACCATGTCTTATTTTTTCTTACAAGGGGGTGAGGGGGAGTTTTGATAGTTCTTACGTAAGATCATAAAAATGCGCAAAGTCAAGATTATACTTTTAAAAAAGCGCGCGAATCCGCGCGAGAGCGTAGGCGCATGCTCGGTTGCGTACCTATAGGTTTAGACATGCGCGCCGACGCCATAAGGAGACGGCGCGCCGCCGCCGCCGCCGGTAGTTTAAAATTCGCGCCGAGTCAGAGACGAGGCATGGCAAAACTGTGACGCCGATTGGAGTAATCAATGTAAGTCAAAGGATCGATCGTCATCATAGAATTATTGTTAGCAATATGCGTTGATTTGTATGTTATTTCTAAACCTTCGCTAGTTTAAAAATGCTTTCCTTGAAAATTAATGAGTGCCTCCATTTTTTTTTGAGAGTAAAAAAAACTAAAATTTAATCTGAAAGGCTTTGATTTCTACAGAAATCAGAAATCATTTATTGTTTGATTACGCATTACAAAAGATGTCAAAATGGTATATAGCAAGTGTCATAATCAACCATTCAACGGTATACAATACAATATTACATCTAACTTTATATATCTAATAACTTAATAAAATCAAATTACATTATTACATTGCAATAAATAATAAAATTCAGATAAATAGACAACAATAATTAATTAACAAGTCAAAGGAGTAAAAAATTCGAATGAACACACTACACATTAAATTATATCACAATTTCATTTGATTTAAAGGATACATTAATTTAAAAGTAAAATATTTGAATGTAAACTTATTATCACATTTAATAAATGTTAAAGCTTAGAGTCTGGCTAATTAAATTAAATTAAATTAAAATTCATTTATTTCGAGTAACACATGACTCATAATTAAATAATTAAAACACTTACATAAATATACATTCACACTTAAACATTAACATTATATAATTAAATTACAACATTAAAGGCAATCGTGGTTAACACATAGACAATCTTTACCTTCATCGGCTATTGCTCAATGTGTTAACCACAGTGCTCCCGGGCGCATGAAGCCCGCAACAAAATGAAATATACGGGCAAAACTTTTCCGCAATCATCGCCAGGATGCTGTTGGAGCTGGCGCGCACGCGTCGTGGGTAATGAAAGATGAGACTAAAAAATAGCGGCAAAGGCCGTAGCAGGATAAGGGAAGAAAAAATGCCCTTGAATGATTAAGAGCTGTTTATTTTTTCTATAGTTGCTTTCATTTAGTTGTATAATTTTGCAAAATTTGGTTGAAAAATTCCCAGTGGTTCAGCCGGGAAAAAATAAAAACAAAATTTATGAAATTTGACGTATCTCTAAAACTATAACTCTTTGTCATTATATCTTTAATTCATTTTGGTTAATTAAATAGTATGTATGCCTTAAAAGAAAATTGAGTCTCTATCTTTACAATTTCTGTAAAAAACACGTAAGTCAAAATTTCAAAAAAAAGTTTTTTTGATTCCAGAAAGAGTGACCACTCTAAATAATATTTCTAAAAAAGCCTTATTTAACGATCTGTCAGTCATATAAGTTTGACGGTTAAAATCGAAAAGCAACAGTGTCAAAATTAAAAAACTATGTTGGTCGGATTCTGTTACATTTTATTCTTATACTAATCTAATCTAATACAGCCAAAGAACTTAAAAATAAATCTTCTTTGTAAAGAATTAAAAATAAATCAATTTTTGACATTCCCATTAATATTGGCTTGAAAATATACAGGGTGGTTTTCGATAATCTGTACTTACATATGAAAAGGGGTGAAATTTCAGCCAATTTTATCGGCAAAACTGATTTTAATTTTTGTTTGTGGTCATTCGTTTTTTTTTTACAGATTTTTAAACTTTCAGTGAAATTTTCGGCAGTACCTACATCTATTTGCCACGATATAACTTTTGATCTAATTGCTTAAAATTGTAAGAAAAAATTGCAGGGTCATGGCAATAGACATGTTATTTAGTAGCAATAACAATAAACCACCGACTTGAAGAAAAAATCGTCAAAAAAAAATATAATTGTGAAAAACGGCTGTTTTTTTTTCACGGAAAACACCGTTTTTCTCGAAAGTTTGCGAATATTGTGACCATTTTTTCATGCTTATTTTCGTTTAGCACTTAATTGTGATCTTAAAAACATTTTTTCTTACAGCTTTGAACAATAAGATCAAAAGTTATACTGCGTCAAACAGATGTACTGCCCAAAATTTCATAGAAAACTGTAAAAATCTGTAAAAAAATTTTTTTGCCCAGAAACAAAAATTAAAGTCATTTGTACCGATAAAATCAGCTGGAATTTCACCCCTTTTAATATGTACAAATTATCGAAAACCACCCTGTATTTGTATTAATTGTCGCCTTTTAACTTATAAAACCTTTTTTTTCAAATAGGTAATCATCATTATTTGTAATTAAGCCTTACTTATCGTTTCACCAGATATATTCATTCGTAGGTAGGGAGTTGATCACACATTGCCGCAATAGGCTAGACGACTAAAAAAAACTGTTTAGTCCGTCTGTTACATTATGAAAAAATATTGTACACGTATTTTTTGTTTTGTTTGACAAACAAAAACTGACGAGGATAAAGTGCTTAGAAGTTTCGAGTGACGTCACTCTTGAGTACAATTTTCACTCAGAAGTGACGTCACAAGCCCCCACTCCAGAAGTTTGAAGATCTATAACTTTGTCGATTTTTAATATTTTGATAAACCAAAAAATACGTGTCCCATATTTTTCCATAATCTAACTGACGGACTAAATAGAATTACATATTTTTAACCCAGTCATCATCCCTATTGTGTACTACCTATCGCACGCAAGATATTTATCAAAAATCATGCAGCCTGCCGAAATTCTTAGTGGATTTTTTTTGAGAAACGGTATTAGTGTTACCGTTAATGAAGATAGCGATAGTGATTCAAATAAGAAGTAAAAGACATTTTTAAGTTGATACATATTCGAGTAAATGCCATAAATTTATTTTATTTTTAGTTCTTTACACAGAATATTTATGTTTAAGTTCTTTGGCTGTATTAGAATTGTATAAGAATAAAATTTAACAGAATCCGACCAACATAGTTTTTTAATTTTGACACTGTTGCTTTTCGATTTTAACCGTCAAACTTATATGACTGACAGATCGTTAAATAAGGCTTTTTTAGAAATGTCACTTAGAGTGGTCACTCCTTCAGGAATCAAAAAAACTTTTTTTTGAAATTTTGACTTACGTGTTTTTTACAGAAATTGTAAAGATAGAGACTCAATTTTCTTTTAAGGCATACGTACTTTTTAATTAACCAAAATGAATTAAAGATATTATGATAAAGAGTTATAGTTTTAGAGATACGTCAAATTTTATAAATTTTGTTTTTATTTTTTCCCGGCTGAACCACTGGGAATTTTTTAACCAAACTTTGCACAATTATACAACTAAATGAAAGCAACTATAGAAAAAATAAACAGTTCTTAATCATTCAAGGGCATTTTTTCTTCCCTTATCCTGCTACGGCCTTTAAAAAAACAACGGGTTGCAACACTGTTTATAGGGTGACAAAAACGGTAATGATACTTGAGCCGATTTTTGAGTTGTTGTCACCTTTTCAATTCTTCCAATTTTAGTGAAAATTTGTAAGTACATAGCTTTTATTAGAGTGTTAGTGTTTATTTATGATAAATATTTACTCCCCACATTAGCCACGGAAAGAAAAGCAAAAACAATTCAGTAAGTATTTTCGGAAACTGTTACTTTCTTATGTTGTTGCATATTGAGTATCAAAATCACCACAGCATACTATCCTCAGAAATCTAATGACGTTTGACACATTTGACGTTTGTATAATGTCGCCATTTAAAAAGTTTGGAACAAATGTCAGTCTCATCTTTCATTAGCCAGACTCTATCTAATAGGTACGTTTTTACATCATAATATTGCTTTTCGCGCAGCAGTTTTGTTAGGCAGTATCGGAACAAAGTAAGCGGTAATTGTCGTGCATCTTGTGGTAACTTATTAAAGAGTTTCATACACATTCCGTAGCTTTGCTTTGAGTAGTATGATGTCCTCGGAGCCTGTTCATGGACCAACCTATCAGGGTCTCTAGTGTTTCTAGGATAAATACTACTTGCTGTTGTAAATAAGTGTATATGCTTTTTAACAAAAATGCATGCTTCGAAGATGTATGAGCATGGTAGCGGTAAAATATTCAATCGCCTAAATAAAGGTTTACAGGTACTATCCGGAGGTAACCCACATATAGCTCTCAAACATTTTTTTGGGCTATGAATACCCGGTTAAAATGTGTACTGTTACCCCATAGTACAAGACCATATCTTAATTGCGAACTTACATATCCATGATAGGCTGACAGGGTAGCTTCCAAAGTGGCAGTTTGCCTTAATCTACGTAAAACATGTACAAATCTATTTACTTTACAGCACACGCTTTCGATTTGGTTTTTCCAATTCAAGTACTTGTCTATTTTGAATCCTAAAAATGTTAAATTTGTCATTTCTGTGATATTTTCATTATTGTAGTGTAAGTTTAATTTATCATAAATGTTATGAGTTCCTTGTCTCATGTTAAATTGAATGAAATTTGTTTTGCTTATATTTATTTTCAGATTATGCTGCTCTAACCATTTAATAATTAAATTTAGTATTCGATTAATTTTATTTTCATAGTCATTATCATTTTCATTTTTTTCTCCTGTAACTATTATTGCGATATCATCTGCAAATAAAACTGACCTACATGGGATCACCTCAGGTAACTCATTTACATAAATGTTGAATAGAAGTGGGCCTAGCACACTACCCTGAGGAACGCCATATTCGTTATAATCGTAGCCTGATTGATATTTGGTTTCCTCGTTGTGTTCATTTAACGTCGCTATTTGAACAAACAGTATCGATTTATGTAACTAAGGCTTTGTTTAACTACCATCGCAAAATAATCGCCAGTGTCCATTTTATTTTCATTACATTGTTTATACACTGGGCGTCAAAAAAATCGCATATCTGCGTAAATCAGGTACAAGCAAAAATAACTCTCAACTAATTTATTGTACCCTATTAATATCGGTATCGATTGAAAGCTTGTTTAATGCTCTTTCAATGAACAACTGTTTCATTTTATAAAAACTCGTAGTTTATGTAGAGAAGGGGTTCTAAAAAAAGTGGCAGGAGTATTCTGCCTCTTCCCACACGTTTAAAAACAAGTATTTATTGGTCAACCGCGTCTCAATCGCTATCCAAGTTTTTTAACAATTACACCTGAACAGAAAAAGCAAGGAATTATTCTTTGCATATGGATGCTTCTGCTGATGAAGCCGATCATGACGCAGCACTACTTCAAGCAGGAGTACAGCAGGGTAATGTTGCCTAGCAACACAATCTAAGCCATTTCACTGTTCCACGAGTATTCCAATAGTTTGAAGACACTAGAGGCTTCACCAGAAGGCATAGATTGACGATGACAGTGCATTTCTGAGAGAGACGACCGCTTCATCGTTTTAATTTAACCTACCTGCGGAATCGGTTTTACAACGCTGTCCGGCTCTTACAGCAGCTTCTAAAAGCTCGCAGGACATCGATTAGCAGCTCTAAGGTTGGAAGAAAGCTACAAGAGAAAAACATCTTATCTCAGATCTAGAGCTGCCGCAGGTCCCAAATTGACCACACAGCATCGCAAAGACAGACTTCAGTTTACACACGACAAAGTTTTTCGAAACTTTATGCATAGAAGAATGCACAGAAGAAGTGAGGGATGTTTTGTACAAGCATGCATCGAAAACATCGTGAACTACGGCGGTGACTCGTGCATGTCCTGGAGTGGTATGTCAAGCGCAGAAAAAACTGAGCTTGTGTGAGTTTCTTGGCCTGGTGCAGGTCGCCGCCAGGGAGCCCTGACTGCTCGACTATTCATTATGGTGAATTGGTGATCCTAAAAGATCAAGTGGTCCCATATACCGCTTTTGTCATTCGTGGGTTCACTTTCACGCACGGTAACGCCCGCACTCACAGTGTATTAATTGTCAGCGACTTACTGGAAGAGTTCAGGATTCCTGTTATGCATTGGCCAGCAAGAAATCCCGTCTTGAATGCTATAGAGCAGAGGTTCTTAAACTTTTTTTGGTCACGGACCCCCTACATTATTTCGAAAACCTTACGGACCCTTTCTGAATATAATCAGACAAAAAGAAAATCAAAGGTAAATGAAAGTTTGTGTTGAAGACATAGCCACGGACCCCCGGCTCTCGTACCACGGACCCCTAAGGGGTCCATGGACCACAGTTTAAGAAACCCTGCTATAGAGCACCTCTACGATGAATTGAAACGATGAGTAGATCCCGTTCGCAGTCAACGTTTAAGTTGCCGTAATATAATTTTTTGCTTAAATACTCACTTCAGGTGTAATCTTCAACATGTTCCCTGTAGCGCGTACTCTTTCCTAATAGGAGTACGCGCTACAGTGGTCACGAATTCTGCCCCTTTGTCTTTTATTTTTAGTTAAAGTTCTTTTTTATGCGTGATTTTTCATCATGTCTTAATATTGAAAGCGATACCTATTTACAAAGTTGAAAAATCTCACGCCGCCGTGGATTTTTTCGTGGCGTGCCGCCGCCCGATTTTTTTCGATCGGTGCGCATGTCTAAATAGGTAATTTACAAAATAAATAAAAACTTAGTAGGTATCTGTAAATAAACGTCCCCACAAATGTTTCTTTGAAAAATAAAAATTAAAACAGCTCAAACGTAAAATCATTTTTCCTTTAGATTCTTACGTAATAAAAATTAAATAGGGGCGAGGGGGTCGGCATCTTCTTATTTTTTCTTACATACGGGGGGAGGGGGTCAAAAATTGGCAAATATCGTCTTATGTAATAAATGAATGGCCCCTTGACGGACACTTCGTAAGCCCAGTCTGGACGACTAAAGCTGAGTACACACCAAGCCAGCTGTAGCGGAACGCTTTTGATAATACTGATTGATTTTAACTCGCGGTATTTTAATAGATTGAATTCATAATATAATTGATTAGGACGAGACGTTTAATATATGTATAATGAGTGGTGACGCAATCCTTTTGATCAAAGCTGAGCCGCCCAGACAAAGGGCGAACTGGGACTGTGTTGGCCTTGAGTTAATTGAGTAACGCGACGAATCGTACGTGTTGTATTACTGGCTAATCAAAATTTGAATTTATATTTCTTTTACATTTTCACTATATTCTCAATGATGTCTTTATGTCACTTCAATAAACAAAGTCAAAAACATCATTCGTTATCAGCACGAATATTCTAATTTTACTTAGAAATATACGTTTATTTTGCTTGTTGTGCATTTAAAAGTGAATGGGCAAGTTTGTATTTTGTGTACGTGTAAAATTTGTGAAAATCCGTGAAAATATTTAACAGTTCACGTATATTTTCGAATATTTTTTTTGTTGTGACATCGAACAGCTGTTGTATATGTAAATATGTCAACTAATTCTATTTCTGGTATAAAACCACTTATAAATAGAGATGGATATTCCGTATGGAAATTCAAAATCCGTATGTACCTTATGCATGAAGAGTTATGGGAGACCATCGTCGGATACCCTGATGGTAACGACATTTCTGCAGATAAAAAGGTACGTAACGATCAAAAGGCGTTATCGAAAATATGCCTCACTGTAGACGGTATGGCCATCACCCATGTGAGATCATGTAAGACAGCCAAAGAGGCGTGGGATGCTCTTTCGTCCGCTTACGAGGACAAAGGATTAGGGCGACGTATAAGCCTCGAGAGAAAACTGTATAGATACTGTCTTGAAGATTTTGGCTGCAATATTGAGACATACATAAATGCTGTGATGACAACTGTGCAAGATTTAGCCGATATTGGCAAAATAATGGAAGATGCTTCAATAGCTGCGATTCTTCTAGGAGGTTTAAGTCCTCAATATGCACCCTTAGTAATGGCTTTGGAAAATTCCAATATAGACATTACGGTAGATCTGATAAAGACCAAATTATTGAATGAATTGAATAAACCAGCTTTAGATAACCCAGATACTGCTCTTCGTACTCGAATGAACCAAACCAGACCTTCTACATCCAAATCCAAGAAACCCATAGTGTGTTATGACTGTATGGAGCCAGGACATAAGCGTCCAGATTGTCCCCACAAAAAGGACAAGAAGAAGAAACCCACTAATCACAAAAACTCTCTGTGTGCACTGAATGCCAATGACAGATTAGAGCGTGACAAATGGTTTATTGACTCTGGAGCGTCTGCCCATATGACGTCACGAGATGATTGGATGGAGAATGTGAGAGATTCATCTTCTGGAACTGTGACCATTGCAAATGGAGAAGTATTGCCTAGCAAAGGTGTTGGAGATATTTCTATTAACAGTTGCGGTCAGAATACAGATGTAAAGAAGATTACAGATGTGGTTCACGTACCGAACTTGAAATCTAATCTTATTTCAGTCAAGAAGGCGGTAGATAAAGGTTTTAGCGTAGTTTTTGATAAAAATGGTTGTAACTTTTATGATTCTGATGCTTTTTCTTGTAAAGGTGATGTAATTTTACATGGTTCTATTTGTGGCGGACTGTATTCTTTGGATTGTACGGTCAACCCAACGCGTCAACTATCCGCTTTTGAGACACACTCCGATGTTTCTAGCTTCAAGCTTTGGCATAGGCGACTGGGTCATTTATGCCGCATCGGTATGGATCAGCTCAAGAAAGGACACGCGGTAGGCGTCGACTACACAGAAGTTGACAAGGAGCCATGCATCCCTTGTATTGAAGGTAAGCAAAACAGGAAACCATTTAAGAAAGTTTCACAAAAAAGATCAACAGAAGTTCTGGAACTCATTCATTCTGATATTTGTGGACCCCTGCCTGAAACGTCATTTCAAGGCAATAAATATATTTTATTTTTTATAGATGATTTTTCTCGTATGACTTTTGTCTTTTTTATTCCTTCAAAAGCGGAAGTAAAGAAAATGTTTTGTAATTTCCAGCTCTCAGTAGAGCGGGAAACGGGAGCCAGAGTTAAGATCTTGAAGAGTGACAACGGGAAAGAATATGTCAACAATGAATTCTCGAGCTACTTAAAAAGTCAAGGAATTCAGCATCAAACAACAGTTCCCTATTGTCCACAGCAGAATGGAATTGCAGAGAGGACAAATCGTTCTATTATGGAGAAAGTAAGGTCAATGCTTTCTGACAGTTCTCTTTCTTCGGCCTACTGGCAAGATGCTGCAGAGATGGCTGTGTATCTCAAGAACAGATCTCCTCACCGAGCTCTCGAAGGCAAGACAGCGTACGAGAAGTGGTATGGTAAGATACCAAATCTATTGCATTTGCGTGTATTTGGATGTAGAGCTTTTATCCATGTCCCCGAGTGTAGTCGGAAGAAATTGGATATGAAAGCATCTGAACACATTTTCGTTGGATATTCTGATGATCCAAGAAGTTATTATTTTAGGGACGTTAAATATCCCAGACGGCTTGTGAAAAGCAGAGATATTACTTTCTTTGAACATGATTTTCAAGATTTGAAAAGTAAAGGTTGTGTTCGTAAGTCTGATGTTGATTTAACTCAACCAGCATTTGCACCTCTTTTGCTAAGTTCACAAGAAAATTCGTCGAATACTTCTAAATCGACTGGCGTGGTCATCGAAGATGAGCAAATTCAACTTCAACCCGATATTGCGCGTGTATCAGAAGATTTTGAGCCTGATGTTGCAGAACCGTGGTATAATGCTGTTACTCAAGATGAGTCGGTTCAATCCAGTACTGCACCTCCATCAGATGAAATTGATTCCGATACTGAAGTCGCAGAACCAAGGTACAATTTGAGACCTAGAAAACCCAATTCTGCTGCCAATTGTGTATGCATGCAGACTTCATCCCCTCAAGTTATGGATGAACCTACAAGCTATTCACAGGCTATGAATACAGAAGATAGGGATAAATGGCTTCAAGCTATGCAGGATGAATATGAGTCACTGCTGGAGAAGAATACGTGGGTTCTCGTTAACAGACCAGATAAGAAGGTCATTCCTTGCAAATGGGTATATAAGTTGAAGAAAAACGCGCATGGTGATATTATTAAACATAAAGCAAGGCTTGTCGCGAAAGGATTTAATCAAGTCTGTGGTGTTGATTATTCGGAAACTTTTTCTCCTGTCGTCCGAAACTCTTCGCTTCGTTTATTGTTCGCGTTGGCCGCAGAAACAGAAATGAAAATGCACCATCTCGACGTGGATACGGCATTCTTGAACGGAGATTTGGAGGAAGAGGTGTACATGAATCAGCCAGAAGGATTCTCTATACCTGGTCAAGAAGATAAGGTACTCTTGCTGAAGCGTTCGCTTTATGGTCTAAAACAAGCTCCGAGAGCTTGGTATAAGAAGTTGACGGAAATCTTAAATTGCATTGGTTTTAATCAAACTCCTTCCGAAGCATGTATTTATACCAAGAAGGTTGGTAAAGAGTTAATAATACTCGCTTTCCATGTTGATGACATTGTCATATTCTATAAAGAAAATAAAACGCTCAATAATGTCATATCTGACTTAAAGACTTATTTCAGCCTAAAAGTCATAGGCCCATTAAGTTATTATTTAGGTTTAAATATACACTGTAAACCTAACGAGATCAAATTATCGCAAGAAAGCTATATTCGCGATTTGTTGCAAAAGTTCAACATGTCGGATTGTAAGGCTATGCCCACTCCTTTGGATACTAAAAAGTTGTTGCCGTGTGAGAAAGGTAATGTTGATGAGTCTTCATTATATCCATATCAGAAATTGATTGGATCCTTGATGTTTCTCGCCGTTAATTCCAGGCCTGATATTGCTTATGCAACGTCATATTTAAGCCAGTTTAATACTAAATATGATAAGACGCATTGGATTGCAGCAAAAAGACTGTTACAATATTTAAAAGGAACTATCGATTTGGGCATTACTTACAGGAAAGGCGGTGGATGTTTAGTTGGCTATGCGGATGCGGATTGGGCTAACTGTCCTGTAGATCGTCGTTCCTATACTGGATTTTACTTTTCTATGGCTGGTGGAGCAATTTCGTGGGAGAGTAAGAAGCAAACTACCGTTGCACTGTCATCTAGTGAAGCGGAATACATGTGCTTGTCGAGTGCGGCAAAGGATGCTGTGTTTCTCAAGCGGTTGATGTTTGAACTTACTGGTGAGTCAATTACTGTTCCCATTTATAATGATTCGCAGTCTGCCCAGAAGTTGGTACTGAATCCAGTCCACCACAATAGAACCAAACATATTGATACTAGATTTCATTTTATACGTGATTTATTAGCTAAGAACGTTATTAGTGTCGTTTATACTCCTACTTTGGAGATGTGGGCTGACGTGCTCACTAAGCCATTAACTCGCATAAAGCATCAGAGTTGTGTAAAAGGAATAGGCTTATGTTTATAATCTTATTTTGATTAAGGGGGAGTATGTTGTATTACTGGCTAATCAAAATTTGAATTTATATTTCTTTTACATTTTCACTATATTCTCAATGATGTCTTTATGTCACTTCAATAAACAAAGTCAAAAACATCAGTACGCAACGCAACCTACGCTGCGTGGGAAACTGAAGACACCACTGAAGACCCTGACGCTAGTGTCGAGCGTGGTTTAAATTCGAGTCGCACGCTAGGGTCGGGAATCATTTTTGTTTGCATAGTTGAACGGTACGGATGTCTGGCTGACATAGACTCTCGCCGCGTAAATTATTTCGTATTTAAATTGTTTTGTGGAGTGATTTGGTGTTTGATGGATTTTAATTATCCATTAAATATTGAACCATTCTATTGTTAGAGTCTGGCTAATGAAAGATGAGACTAAAAAATAGCGGCAAATTTAAAAAAACAACGGGTTGCAACACTGTTTATAGGGTGACAAAAACGGTAATGATACTTGAGCCGATTTTTGAGTTGTTGTCACCTTTTTAATTCTTCCGATTTTAGTGAAAATTGGTAAGTACATAGCTTTTATTAGAGTGTTAGTGTTTATTTATGATATATATTTACTCCCCACATTAGCCACGGAAAGAAAAGCAAAACAATTCAGTAAGTATTTTCGGAAACTGTTACTTTCTTATGTTGCATATTGAGTATCAAAATCACCACAGCATACTATCCTCAGAAATCTAATGACGTTTGACACATTTGACGTTTGTATAATGTCGCCATTTAAAAAGTTTGGAATAAATGTCAGTCTCATCTTTCATTAGCCAGACTCTATTTTATAATTGAAATATCACGTATTTAAATTGTTTTGTGGAGTGATTTGGTGTTTGATGGATTTTAATTATTCATTAAATATTAAACCAATCTATTATGAAAAAAAAAATCTAAGCTAATCTATTATTACTTTATAATTGATTTTAAATGTATTTTTAAAAATTACGGTTTTACATGATTGAATGGCGGAATGTTTTATGGATTTATCCATTAAATATTTCGCTATTTAATTATTGTTTTAATCGTGAGTTTCGTGTGGTATTATTTGGATTGATTTATGCCAGAATCCGTACATTAGCGAAGTGTCCTAAACAGAGCTCTCAAAAACGTGTAACGGTGACAAACTTTGAGAGATCTGGGTTTATAGTTTAACGTAGCTTATCAAGGGTGGCAACCTTGACACCAGACCTTATATAACGCTGGTGAATGCCTCGAGTTTCAATGGGGTCCAACTAGTGTATATCTGAGAGAGCCACGGGTTGGCTATTTGGGATACCAAACTCTTAGAGCTGCTCTAGTCCCGAAACTCGGTCTTGTTACATATATTTATCCATTATTTTATATATACGATAGGGCTGTCCTACTTTACGCACCCCTGGCTGTTCGTCAAGCTTATTGCGTAAGGGGGGGACACTTACACTGGGCATTTGGTTGCATTCTCAGTCACGCAACTGAATTTAGTTGCATAGTTAAGGATACACTACACTCACACATTTAAATATGATGCCGGCCTCTTTGATTTACAAACTTTAGTAATGATGGGAAACAGATAGGATTAGAGTCACACACATTGGGGGCGGGCGAGTGCAGGCGGCTAGGAAACTATTTTGTAGCTAATTTATTATTTAGGCAGCATTATTATTTTAACTCATCTTAATCAGTTATACTTAGTCTTTTGATAACAGAGTTTATTAGTATCTGTTGGGATTCCTGGTTATTTTAACTGTTTACTTGTATCTTTCTAAAGATGTCACGATTTCTAATTATAATGTTGAAACAATTAAATAAGTTTTATTTACAAATAATTTATTCAGGAAAATATAAGCTACGAATGGCTTCCCTCAGTCTAGATTTAGACTACCAGAATGTTCTGGGCTTGCTGAAGCCGTCCCAGACTTCTACCTCATCATGCTGCTCATCACGCCGTTTCGTCGCCAAAATAGATATATTATTCTTACGTTTCATGACGCATTGGTTTTTTTACTGTAATGTCATGTTAACATGTATTTATAAATAAATAAATAAATAATAAATAAATAAATAATGCTATCTTGAATAAAATAAAAGATATAGGCTTGCGGAGCTGTCCTGTATCCTATTTAACTATACCATTTCAGACAGTTGTATTGGGGATTGTGACATCTATTCTTAACATTAATTGAATATTTTGTTCTGGAGAGTATAAGCTAAGAATAGCTTCAGTCTAGATTTAGACTTATAGAATGTTCTATGCAGGCTGAGCAAAATAGACTTCTATTACTTCATCATACTATCTTGAATGAAATCAAATAACTAAGGCTTGCTGAGTTGCCTTATAATACTAGTGATTGAGACTCTCGTATTGATTTATTTGAATATTACTTTTATGGAAATTATCAGCTAAGAATGGCTTTAGTCTAGATTTAGGCTAGCAGATGCTCAGAGCTTGCGAAGCCGTCTCTGACTTCTGTTGTTTCATCATACTATTTTGAATGATTGTAATAGCATAGGCTTATGAAACTGGCCTATATTCGACAAGGTATTAAAGGAGGGATTCCATCCTTTCCTTAGACATCGACTCGTTGACAAGACCTTTTACAGAAGTAAATACCTACCGGCGCTCAGATGTTTGATTGCTTTATTTTGTCCAATGACCCTTGGTTACAAAGCAATGGTAGATTGAATTCTGTGGGAAAAGGATGCTTAATATGGCACCCACATATCAGAGTATAATTTGCATTAGCTTTCCTTGAAATAAGCCTGAAATGGTGAATGTTCTGCTTTATTTGGAGAGTAAGAATGTAATACCCATTCAGCACAAAAAAATACTCCCTTTGCATATCTCCTCTCGAAATGATTAGATTGCGTGCTAATCACCATTGGACTCTGAGAAGCCTCTTCCAGGCTGGAGGCGAAGGTTGTCCATGCATCAGGCCGAAACCCACCGACGGCAGCGGGGAGTGGGCTGCCGTCCTGTGCTCCAGTGATAACAGAGTTCAATAGCAGTAGTTAGGTACATTCAGACAAACCTTGACTTTGACAATATGACTAAACCACTTTCGACTGGTTATCTTTACCTTTACCATATACTATACTAAACTACTTTGACTATAGACTTTTATAGTAAAAGGTAGCATATAAATAGGTTTAGGTATTACTCGTAGGGATAAATAGGTATAGGGGTGTGCAAAGAAATAGCTGAGTTCTGTGTGCTACATTAAAGAATATGGGTTCTCGGTTCGTAATGTAGTGTCCTACCATTAGATTAGACTAGACGATCATACGGCTGGCCAATTAATTAAGATAAATCGCGCGGTGGTTTAATAAGGTATTTCTTTAAAATACACGCATAAAGTAAACGTTAAATGTAATATACTAGAGTCGCAGATAGTTGACTTTTACACAAAGAACGCCAACGAAGGTTCGTCGGCGTTGGCAATCGAACGTTCGTTCGTTCGACTGGGGCAACGAAGGCCGGCGAAACCCATTCGTTAGTGTTCGCTGGCTTGGTGTGTACGCAGCTTTAGCAAACGCCAACGACCGTTCCATAATCGTTCGTTAGCGTGTGCCAGCAATTCGCAGCGTGACGCATCATTTGTCCTGCGTACACACTAGGCCAACGAACGCCAAGGAACGATATTCGGCGTTGGCTACCGCACACGTTCGTTGGTATTCGAAATTTCGAAGATGCGTACTTTGAATGCACCTTCAATAATTAACAAATGTGAGGCATCAATCGAATCAAATCAATCAACAAAAACAAGTCATCGCTACCCGCTTTGTTTTTCTACGTTGGTTATATTTTGAGTACAAAATAAATATATTTTTAGGTGAAAAGTCTACACGCTACGCTCTGTCTTTTCCACTGAGCTTTCGTTTGTTGGCCTTCGGCATCCGTCCACACCGCGTTGAGTTTGCTTCAAATGTTTCCGTTGGCGTTTGTTAAACCGTCCAAACACGGCCAACGAAGGCCAGCAAAGGCCAGCTAAACTCACTCACTGGCGTTCGTTAGCCTGGTGTGTACGCATTTGACCGAGAACCAACAAACGTGCGATAGCCAACCAGGGTTGGGCAGTATTTCAATTACATGTATTTGAAATACGTATTTGAAATACAAATTAGTATTTTGTATTTGTATTTCAAATACTACTTGGAAAAGTATTTTGTATTTGGTATTTCAAATACTGCACTCGCATGTATTTAGAATTTTGTATTTCAAATACTTCAAGCTTCAAAATACATTTCCACAAAATACTTACATTTCATTAAATTTATATGAACGTCATGGTAAGTTGGTAACCTTAGACCGTCGAAACATTTCCAACGGTGTGGCCCGTGTGATAGCCCCTTTAGAACACAGTGACATAGGCGCATAAAAGTAGCTTGACCTGGACATAATTCGATAACTCGCTGTTTTTATTCTTTTGTCGGCTATTCGTATTAAGTATTGAATATTAATTAGATATTTTATGTAAAAAATCCGTGGTCTTAAATATTTAAAAAAAAAAACACAAAATATCGTACGGTAGCTAACTTTTCTCTAAAAGTAAAATAAATAACCAAAAACCTTGTAAGTATAATTTTGAGGTGCATTTAAATTAAATCACTTAATTGCAAAATTAAACAAAAACCGTATTTGCATGTACGTACAAGCCAAAATGGTAACTGTGATGGTTGTACCTGTGATGGCTGGAGACATCCATTCGCCAACTAGACGGAACTTATCTGATAATACGTTTAGGAATTTAGTTTTTATGAAAGGCAATTCCTTCTTCAATTCATAATCATAAAAACATGAATGTTATGTTAAAAGTGTCGAAGTATTTTGTATTTTGTATTTCAAATACATAATTTTGAATACTGTATTTTGTATTTTGTATTTCAAATACCTGTCACCAAAGTATTTTGTATTTTGTAATTCAAATACATTTTTAAATGTATTTTATATTTCGTATTTGAAATACAATGAAGCCAGTATTTTGCCCAACCTTGTAGCCAACGCCGACGACCTTTCGTTGGCGTTCGTTGGCTTGGTGTGTACGCAGCTTAAAGTAATTTATAACAAATATTTAGAGATTAATATCTAATTATAATGTAATTTATGTGATCTTGACGAGATCTTGACCATATTTTCTTTCACTGTTCTGAATTTAAGCTGCAAAGATTATTGTTTGTTGCGATGTGTATGGATGCCGGCTTGCAAGTCATTCCGAACTCTGTACAAGATCTCTTAAAGTATTCACAAATATATTCTATAATTCATTATTTTGTTTCTTATGCTGCATACACACCAAGCCAACGAAGGCCAACGAACGTTGGTCGGCGTTGGCTATCGCACGTTCGTTGGTTCTCGGTCAACTGAGTACACACCAGCCAGACCAACGAACGCCAACGAATGGGTTTGCGTTGGCCTTCGTTGGCCGTGTGTGGACGGTTTAACAAACGCCAACGATCGTTCGTTGGCGTGGCGGCAACATCAAAGGATTCGGAGCAAACTCAACGCGGTGTGGACGGAGGGTTCCCTCTATGTGGCATAATATTTATTGTCCGAAACTGTTTTAGCATAACAGATGTGGCATAATCGGTTTTCGCCGAATGGTAATGTGGCAGAAACCTTATTAAGCATAATTAGTTACATCCCGAATATAAGTTTGTCTGAAATCAAGTTCGCATACTGTTATTGAGACCGATTATTTTTACGCATAATTCTATTGTGCAGAATATTATTCGGCATATTATCGATTGTCCGAGATTGATAGGTTAGGTTTAGGAGAGGTAGGTTATTATAATAATCAAGTGATATAATTCCATTGGACATCATGTTCATTCAGTATAACGATGATCTAATAACATTTAATATCTAGCAATTCTAACCTAACTTAGTAGGTTAGGCTAGAACTTTGATCCCTCACAAATCTCATAATAAAGATCTGTTGCTAAAAACGTTAGGTTAGATTTAGAACTGTGTCCTTACAAAATAAACAATTGATAGAAAAGGGGCTTAGATTAGGTTAAAACATTTAAGCAACTAGAGTTTTGCACGAGTTCTTAGCTATGGAAAGGCCAAAAAAGGGGGGACGGGGGGGGGGGGCGGCAAGAAAAAAAAGATTAGACAGAAAAAGTAGGTTAGGTTAGGTTTGAACTGCGTCCCCCAACAAAAACGAACTGCTGGCAGAAAAAGTAGGTTAGGTTAAGTTAGGTTTAGGTTAGGTTTGAACTGTATCCCCCAACAAAAACGAACTGCTGGCAGAAAAATTAGGTTAGGTTAGGTTAGGTTTGAACTGCATCACCAAACAAAAACGAACTGCTGGAAGAAAAAGTAGGTTAGGTTACAAAACCATATATCGTCGTCGACAATACAGTTAAATATATTATGACAAAACATCTTTCTGCCACGATAGTATTCGGTGTTATAATTTTATAATCATTTAATTTATGTGTAAATATGATTCGGAACATGAAAAGTATGACCAAATAATATTCGGACTAACGTAATTCTGCGTAATAAAATTATGCGAATATAGATTCTGCGATAACAGTTTATGCACAAAGCCTAATATGGCTATATACATTATGCCATAAAGAATTATTACTTACAAAATTATGCCACAACAGGGTGAACCGTGGACGGATGCACGAAGGCCAACGAACGAAAGTTTTTGTAGACTTTTAACCTAAAAATATATTTTGTACTCGAAACATAACCAATGTAGAAAAACAAAGAGTGAGGTAGCGACGACATGTTTTTGTTGATTGATTTGATTCGACTGATGCCTCGCATTCGTTGATTATTGAAGGTGCATCCAAAGAACGCATTGAACGCACCCACCCGGTAGCCAACGCCGACGAACCTTCGTTGGCGTTGGTTGGCTTGGTGTGTACGCAGGTCAAATGATAGGTCACGTGATTCGTCGCGCCAACGAACGATGATCGAACGCTTGCTGGCGTTTGCTCAACCGTCCACACCAAGCCAACGAAGGCCGGCGAAGCCCATTAGTTTGCCTTCGTTGGGTGTGTACGCACCGTTACACCATTGGTGATTTGTAAATAGTTTAATTCAATAACTGGAGCACAGTTTATTATTTTCTTATGCTATCTATAAATAGTTAAATTTGATATTTGCAGCACAATGTGTAAAATTCTCTTTAAGTTACTTGTTTGTATTGTTTTTTTGTTTGAGCTGATGGCCTTATTGCCAATGCTCCTAACAAATAAAAAAAAAATTGAAAATTTGATTTGACATTTGTCAGTGTTGCCAATTTAGCAGATTCAGTGCTAAATTTAGCATAATTTGGACTGGTTTAGCAGATTTTTTTTACATTTAGCATAATTTTTGGCATATTTTTTTACATTTAGAAATTTTATAGTACAGTATATCTCTGTTGACATTATAATTGTAATTATTTATGTAAACACTTTATTGTATAAAATAAAACAAAGTACAGAACAGGGTTGCAAAATAAAGGTATATGTACTAAGGTAAACTTATCTCTTTAAGGGATCTCTTTCAGTTAACCTTTGAACAGTTGATGATGATGATGTTTGTATGCTGTTGTAGTAAAAAAGTTACTTTGATTGTAATATAAAAAAAAAAGTCGATTAATACATTGACATTCTTAATTTACTTAGGTATCTTTAGCAATTTTTTTGCTGAAAGTTTAGTATGGGCCACAAAAAGGATTATTGTAAAGCTGTAATAATCACAATACATTAAATTTGAAAGAATAATGCTTTTCTTTATTTAGCATATTTTTTAGCAGAATTTATCAAGTTTTAGCATAATTTTAGCAGAATTTCAGCAAAATTTTAGCATTGAATGAAATTCGGAGTTGGCAACACTGACATTTGTATTTATCAAATCAAATATCAATACAAAATAGTTAGAACAATTTTCAGAATATTTTAGCTCAGCTATTGCTGATAAATTTGAAACTTAGGCAGAATTTTGTACTTGAAGCTCTGACGGTGTTTTAGGATAAAGCTAGAGAATCTTGTCTATTCTAGTTATATATAATGGGCTGAAATTATGGTGTGAAAGTAGAGAGGTTAGTTTATTTATGAAGTATTTATAGTGATTAAAGTTATTATAATTGTAACTTTAGTTATACTTTTTTGTAATATTTCATTTTGCAATTACAGACTGGGTAAATTAATTGGACATGTGATCATTTTAAAATGAAATTTGTTCAGGTCATGGATATGGGTGTTTGCTGCTCAGCGTAAGCTAAGCAATGACGGGTAGGATTGGAGCCCACACAGAACCGTCCCCGGCACGTCGATAGCGGCGCTCGCGTTGTTACTGCTGAACGAGTTATCAATATGAGACAACAAGTAAGTTGAACTAGCATCCAATATTGAGTTTGTAATAATATTGCTCTACAATTCAATGATTGGGGTAATTGATTAACATACCATACGATAAATGTCCATAAACTAGTTCAATTTAATAGCATTTGTAAAAGAGCCCTTGAGGCCTACTTGCAGAAATAAATAATTTGATTTGATATAGGTGTCAGAGCCACTTTGTTGGTATTTTACCAGATACTTATAAAATACCTCCTCCTCCTCTTACCGCTCTGCCTCCTCTCACACTACCTCCTCCTCCTCGTCCTCATAACACTACGCCCGTGCCCCCCCGTAAGGGGAATCGGGACCTTGGTTTAGGCCCCACAGGCCCCCATGGCTGAAATTAGGCGGGCTGCTCTGAGAAGAGCCCGCAACCTCCCGACCCGGAGTACAATCGAACCAACTGAATCATGACCCACCATAAGCTCATTTTGCTAAAACTCCTAAATGCAAGTAGGTCGAAATTTGCTTAAAGATAGATTTCCATGGTGAGGAACTTGTTATCATTTAATTAGACACTGACATTTATGGAGTGCACTGTCACT
Source organism: Eudemis profundana (assembly GCA_947034925.1). Classification (NCBI taxonomy): domain Eukaryota; kingdom Metazoa; phylum Arthropoda; class Insecta; order Lepidoptera; family Tortricidae; genus Eudemis; species Eudemis profundana. The sequence continues at coordinate 28,174,966 of OX344798.1, forward strand.
GTATTCCGAGATATATTCTATTCGCGTGATTTTTTTCGTATGCCATAGCCTTCCTGACTTGAGACTATAATCCGAGCTCTCTGTTCTTTTAAATTGGCCATCATTTAAAATGATTAAGCATTTTACAATTTAGTTTCTATTCTTTCACATTGACTGACAACTGATAACTTGACATTTGACGCACATTTAGAACATTGTATTTATGAAATATTATTTTTACATCATCAAAAAGTTAAGGTTATCTAAGCGAGAGCCAGCTCGAGATTCAAACATTGACTGTAAAATGTGTTTCTATTGCAATGATAACAAAGGTTAAAATTGTCTCCGACCTATATTGACGTAATTTTGCTAGGATCTAAAACGTCCTAAGTGTGTCGATAGACCTTACAAGTTGGAAAGTTTCAAACGAATTGTCAGCAAAGTGGGTCATGATTCAGTTGGTTCGATTGTACATGGTCAAACAAATCTGACCAAACTAGGAAATTCACAATAAAAAAAAAAATGCCTATAAAATAACAGATAAGAACTTTAATGCAGTGCAGGCTGGATTTACTCTCTCTAGTAACTACTAATAATGCTTTTGTTGTCTCCCCCACAGAACAGGCAATGCCTAGTGTGGGGGTCAGCCTAAATGTAAAATTTTGATCTCTTATTATTGAAATAAACAATTTGTATTTGTTTTTATTTTACGTGTCCGTCAAGATAGCGTACACCGTAAAGATATTCAGAATCTGATGTAGCCAATAAATAGTACCCAAATAGTACCGACGAAATACCTAGGTGAAAAAAATAATACCCTTAAACTTTCCGAAATATAAGGCCTGTTCACGGTGTACGCTACTGGGCCGTCAAGCTGGCGTACACCGCTTGTATCTCTGGAATGGCTTTGTTTTCGGGAATGTTTTATATGTCAAAAAATAGTACCCAAATAGTACCCTAGGGCCCTAAAATTTCACTTCTCTAGCTATCGTAGAAGCCGAGATATTCCATGCCATGACTTAACGGTGTACAACATTTCGCAGCGTCAAGCTGGCGTACCCGGGAATTTCATATAGAAAGGCTTAAAATTCCGAAATGAGGTATATACCAATAAATAGTACCTCTTTTTCATTAATAATAATATACAAAAACTATATAGAAAACTGAATAAAATCAAGACAAACTTCTACATAGTAAAAGTACAGGCACGCAAAAAAGTGTTTGGCATGTAACGAATTGACTCAACTAGAAACTACCATGGCCTCATATTGAACCTTAACTTAATGCATATAGGTGTTTTTACAATCAATATTTCCAAGTAACGCCATTTTACTATCGAGCGTAAGGACAAAAACAAGTTTGCCGGCCGGCGATGCTGGCAGGTACCTATATAAAAAAAAGGTTTCCGGTTGGATAGCCAAACGTTAAGTAAATTTATGCTCACTTCAATCCCAATAAGAACTAGTTTTGCTTAATCTTAACAGAAACGTGTATTCGATATGACAAAAGTTAGAAGCTCTATCGATGACTGTACTAAGATGCATTTATGGCATTTTTATGTATTTATTGGTATATACCTCATTTCGGAATTTTCAGTCTTTCTATATGAAATTCCCGGGTACGCCAGCTTGACGCTGCGAAATTTTGTACACCGTTAAGTCATGGCATGGAATATCTCGGCTTCTACGATAGCTAGAGAAGTGAAATTTTAGGGCCCTAGGGTACTATTTGGGTACTATTTTTTGACATATAAAACGTTCCCGAAAACAAAGCCGTTCCAGAGATACAAGCGGTGTACGCCAGCTTGACGGCCCGGTAGCGTACACCGTGAACAGGCCTTATATTTCGGAAAGTTTAAGGGTACTATTTTTTTCACCTAGGTATTTCGTCGGTACTATTTGGGTACTATTTATTGGCTACATCAGATTCTGAATATCTTTACGGTGTACGCTATCTTGACGGACACTTATTTTACCACTATTTGGAAATTAGGCAGGTTTAGTTAATCAGCCTAAAAAATCTAAATCACAATGAAAAGGAATCACAATGCTAGCATGACTAGCATGCCATGCCCTTGGATGCTGTCATGAGAATACCAAATCAATACTTCTTTTTACTTAGATCTCATATATCTAATCAAATCCAAGTAACAGATGTGTTCATTAAAGGTCATTGGGCATTTTGTTCGGACATATGACCCCCGGCGTACACAAACGAAATAGGGCTAGATATGTAGGTAAATGTATCTGCTATTCAGTGGTATGAGTAGGGTTGTAAAAAAACGGTTTTTTTTCTGACTTGAAAAAAAACATGAAAAAAAACCGTGAAAAAAAACCGTTTTTTTTCTGGAGTACGTTTTTTTTCAAAAGTATGAAAACTCAAAATTTGTAAGGCAGTTAATACTTTTATACGGTTGTTTTACTTGTTTTAGACTATATGTTAACCATTAAACCAATTTAATTTAACAACTTTGATTAATAACAACATAAATGAAATCTGTAGTGGTAGTTATCGCAATTTACTGTTGACAACACCAACGCCTCTCGTCGCCGCATCGGGGAATTCAGGGATTCCCCAAAAATTGTTTGTATACTGAAAGTTTATCGAATTAAAATGTTCGCACGTTGTTGTTTAGTTAAATAAATCACGAAAAACCGTTATTGTGGCATATTTTTGTTCATCTGAAAAAAAACCTAATTTAGAAAAAAAACCATGGTGCCAGGTTTTTTTTCATGTTTTTTTTCATAAATTTGAAAAAAAACATTTGGTTTTTTTTCTATTTGCAACCCTAGGTATGAGTCGTATTCTTGTAAACCATGGGAAAATTGAGAAAAAAATAAAAATAATTTCTTATCATTATAGCATTTTTGCAATGAATTAAGTCAGAACTCGCCTAGTGAGATGACTAGAAGATAGACTTTTGAGATGTGGCCGTCTCAAAAAAATGTTTGTCGAGATTTTTGTTGATTACTGTCACGTACTTAATACGTGACAGTAAAACACACAATTTTTAATTTTCAATTTTTATTAATTTTTTTTTGTTAGTAGCACCGCCCACAAGTTATTTGCTTTGCCCTAAGGTTAACTGGTAGAGAATGCCTTATGGCATTAAGTTCGCCTTTTGTACGATAAGTTTTCTTTTGTGCAATAAAGTTTAAATTGATAATAATCTCAAAAAAAAAATTTGAGGTGATGTGGCTGTATTGCAGAACTATACCTACACTATGACTACATCGTACACATACTGTTGAATAACTTTTGTCTGCCGGTTGATACATAAAAAAAATTACATATTTAGAAAAGTGAGATTAAATTCTCTATTTGAAAACTAAGTTGGTCTCTGTACGGGAAATTTCGGAAAGCGGGTCAAAAACGCCCAATGACCTTTGAGATGACTACACTAGATTAATCTATATCTTGTCTGTTGACATTTGTGTGAAGTTTTGTTTTATTTCAGGTGCTGTAACAAATTAATCCATCAGCCATGTTTGTTTCCCACGAGTGCAGCCCTGCAAAAAAGACCTTTCAGAAGCCTAACATTCTCAGGCGGAAGCCCAGGGTCACCGCAATAAGAGCTGTTCCTTGCAAGCCTTCGCCGGTGCCTCCTCCAGCAGAGGCGGCAAAGGAGGAAGGTGTACGGACGAGTGAGGAGAGTGGCCAACTACCTCTGCACCGGCCTGAGCATAGGGTGCAGCTAGATGTGAGCGTGAAGCAGGATGTGGCGCGAGGTAGTGAGCACGCCGCACCTGTCCGGTTGGACGTGCATCCTGCTACTGATGTGCATGAGAGCCTGCTAATTGATGGTGAGTTTTTCATTTTATGTTGTTTAAAATTTTGAGAACATTGAATGCACTGTGTATGCAATGGGTAATTACCCAGTGGGTAATTCTATGTTTTATCTGGCTCACATCGGCCATGCCCATCCCAGGATGTTTGGTTACTGATACGAAATTCTAGGATGGACACCTAAATTGTGGGATCTCTGGAGCTCTCTCTCTAGTTAAGCCAATGCATCTTACAACATGTACAACATAATTAGGTACTCAATTTTTTTTCAGCCATTAAGGCATATAAAGTTGTAGTCAAGTAGCTTTTGTCTAGGACTTTGTTCACATAGAGGCTTTAATTGCGTTAAAAGGATTCTCTGAGGCATAGTATTAATTAGTACTCTCCTATACTAGTACACTCCTATAAGTAACAGATAGAGACGGAGTTAATTACGCATTTAAATATTAGCAGGGTTCGAAATTATCAAGATAATTACGCTTCTTGATAATTATCTGATAATTACCAGTGTAAGTGTAAAAATTCATTTGTTATATTATTGTTTCATAATTCGAACTGAATTTTTCTTGCAAGGGGAATCCCCACGGCGCGGCACGTTGACACTTCGTGAGTTCGGATAGACGCAAGTGCGGTAATACACGTTCGAATACAGTTCACTTTTACGAGCGCAATTTTTTGTTATTATCAATCGATAATTATACATCTGTAATTATCCCTCCGGTCGACTCTGACCACTTCGTAATTTGTCCATTTCCAAAATTGACAAATTAGGAAGTGGTCAGAGTCGACCGGAGGGGTAATTATCATTGATAATGATCCTTTCGAACCGTGAATATGAATAATGCGCGTGGATAATTGTGCGGCGTTGTTGTTGCAGGAGCAGCGCTCGGAGCGCCGCCGCCGCCGGTGCAGGCTGTGGTCGCGGTCGGCGGGCCGCCCGCGCCCGCGCCCGCGCCCGCGCCCGCGCAGGTACCGCTGCAGGCTGTGGTCGGCGGGCCGCCCGCGCCCGCGCAGGTACCGCTGCTTAACTGTTGTACCTACCTACACTACACTGTACATATGTGCGCCCATACTCATGTATCATCTTTAGGCACGCTCGAGGGTATCGCCAATGTTCCCAGGACTGCTGTACGTGTCCTATATATTAAAACGATCAGTGATCTTTCATTGGATATTTAATTTATACAATCACGAATAATTGTCACAAGCTGCAGTACGATTCGATCCGTTCCGAACGCTGAAAGAAACTGCCGAACACAGAATAAACGGCAGGACAATGTATGGAGTTACGATCTGCTAGCCGGGACCATGTGGACGCTGGCCTGTGTACTGTCACTCATCTAAGTCACGTGTTACGAGCCGATCCATCGAAAGTCGGTCTTTTTCAAAGGATGTCCGATACTAATAATGTAGCCTCGCTCTGCATCTTCTATCGTCTATATAACGGGGAATGCTCCGAGGAATTGTTCGGATTAATCCCTGCTGCATCTTTCCGCCATCGTTCTACGCGACAATATTACCATCCTCACCACTTAGATGGTTGGCAGTCCACAACTGTGCGTTTTGCTAGAAACTTCCTGCCTCGCACGACTGAACTGTGGAATAAATTGTCGCCTGCAGTGTTTCCGGACCGATTCGACCTTCAAACCTTCAAGAAAAGAGCGTACTCCCACCTGAAAGGCCGGCAACGTACCTGTGACTCTTTTGGTGTTGCAGGTGTCTATGGGCGACGGTGATTGCTTACCATCAGGCGACCCGTCTGCTCGTTTGCCCCCTATTTCATAAAAAAAAAAAAAAAAAAAAACAATAACTACTATTAACGACGGGATATTTACCATGTATGTTTGTTTTTGTGAGTTCCCGATATTTCGGCACTGTTGCAAGCGCCATCATCACGGAGTAACTGACGTGCAGCGAGTTTTTAGTTGTAGTCTACCCACACACCATAGCGATCTACCCTCTTGCGGGTTCGCTTCGTCCGCGCGTTATTCATACTACTACCGTCCGCATTCTCACTTGGAACTCGATCATCACAAAAACAAACATACATGGTAAATATCCCGTCGTTAATAGTAGTTATTATGTGAATGACCATGTTAGCTTAAAATTGTATATGTCCGGTACTGTCTCGGTGTGCGGGAGAGGTCCACACTGCCATTTTTGTCACGCGTACAACCTCGCGTGTCATCACGCTGGTACCTACGCGGGATGATGGATCGGGCAACGACATGACTGCGTTGGTTGAGGTTTCAAAATGGCATCCATCGCTTGTAGAGGGATAACTGATCGTAACATTTGTACGCGTAACAAATCCCGTCCACACTATCGGTACCCGGCCTGTCTCACGGCCACGGAGCCAGCACCGGAGTCCGATCCGATGCAAACCTCCACCCTTCCACACTATACGTAACAAGTCCGCGGCGTTATCACGGTGTTCGGTTCGGCGATTTGTCACTCATGTGGACCCACCTTTACTTGCTCAAAGCTAAAAGTGTGGCCTTATTAAAAAATAATCATAAGTAATTTTGATTCCAGTATAAATTGGAGAACCAGGCCCCACAAAAATGGCAAATCCATTTTCTAAATGCTGCCGATAAAACTAAAATAGAGCTTTGTAAGTATATTATTATTATTTCTTTTTATTACATATATAGAGTCTGCGAACGTATTATTTATGCGGTAGGTATTTGTTTATATTAGTCCCACTATATTCGATATAAATTGAAATTTCAACCTCGAACTATTCCTGAGCAATTCGATTTGTATGAGCCACAGACAGATAGACGGACGATACGGCGATCTTATAAGAGAACTGTTTTTACCTGTCACTGTCACACTATACAGCAGCGGTCGGTAACCTGCGGCCCGTGAACCGCTCACTTGCGGCCTGCGAGCCTCCCTGGCTATTTTGTATGTAGGTAATTGTAGGTTATGAGACCACAAAGTTTAAAAAAAATATATATTTTTTTTATCGTCTTAAAGAAAAATTAAAGTCAATTTCGGAATGCTTAAATAACACTGAAAAAATAAATGTATTACAACTATGTACTTAAACGGACTTTCTCGTGCTCAAAATGGCTAAATGCTATTTTTTATACAGACTTAGTACAGCGATAGAACGGATGACGTCATAAGTTCCGACCGTTTTGTATAGAGCGTTTTCAATGCTCAGTGCGATCTGCTATAGTTAGGGAGCCCAAGAGGGGATTTCGGGATTTACTCCAGCGCGTCAGATTAACATACAGGGGGTACCTTGTACCCGGTTAAGTACCTCTACCAAATATGAGCCCCATATATATGGCCGCCCGTCAAGGATAAAGGATCAGATTAGTAAAAAAAAGTTGATCATCGGACATTCTCGAGCGCGTCAGATTAAGGTAGGGTGAGTTAATTACATGCTAAAAAGTGTACATTCCACTAATCTGACGATTCGTGAGTGACGAAAAGAAGTGGGACGGTTACAAAGTTGTAAAAAAAAACGTAATCTGGACATTCTCGAGCGTAGCTAACTTTTTTTAATTTTGAAGGAAATAATTCAAGGATAGCGGAAATAGTACATTACACAATTAGGCTGGTAATACAAAGGAAGGCCGAGATCGCAGAAGTTTGCGGCCCGAGCTGCAAGCGAGGGATGTAAATATGCGATCGAGGGCTTTCTTTATTACCTCCCGTATTGTGTACATCATTTTATGTCTACACTTGGCCAGAAAGCGGCTTTTTCCGTACGCGCAGCATGCGGAAAAAGACACTATGGCCAGGTGTGGCATAAATATATAATCTGACGATTTCCACAAGCCGAAGTAACGGGAACCCGTGCCGACTTTATTCTAACTTTCTCATACTAACCGGTTGAGCTAAGTTTGCACCTGGTTTTCTTTGCATCACATACAAATTAGGTGCAAACTTAAAAGCAACCAAGATATAATAGATTCACGGATTGAGTTTCTGCTTTGTCGGTTTTTGTTTAGTTGAGTCAAATTTCTGCAAGATAGTGGTCAAACAGAATCAGAGTATGCAAATACATGTGAATTTCAAGGTTTTTATTTCCAGTAAGTAACTTCACAAATATGAAGAAATAAAATTGCTGAATTTTGTAGCTGCCATGCGATATTTTACATAATCTATCAACAAAACATATTTTCTAGCTCTTAGTTAATCACCACCTTTAGTACAAAATAATAAAATGCGTATTAATTGTATAAAAAAGGTCACAATAGTTGCGGCATACAATCCCGGTTGCGTCAGGTTTGCACCTGCTTGGTATGTGGTGCGCAGGGAACGAGGTGCAAACTTATCTCAACCGGTTAGGAATATCTATGGGCCTTGAAGGGGAACTACCTTAAATTCTTTAGTTAGGTCATTCTACTGAAAGAAAACATTCCTTTATTTTTAAAAAGAAACAAAACTGCATTGATTTCTAAAATTCGCTTGTCTTGCCCGGGAATCGAACCAGCTAAATTTTTAATCGTCAGATTAGGCGAATCCCTCCAGATAATTGTCAGATTAGCAGACAGCATGTCTAGGACATCAAGATGAACCATATATATCTTAATCTGACGCGCTCGAGAACGTCTGATGATCAATTTTTTTTTGCATATTCAAATAATGGCCGTGAGCTTGCGTCACGTCCAAATAGTCAGATTATTGAATGAGAGCTTCTTTTAGGTTCACTTAACATCCCCTTAGAAAATCTGACGCACTCGATAATTTTTTTTTTCTCATTTTCAACCCTTACGTACGACCACACCCACCATGCAAACCGCCAGATTAACATACGTACATTATTTTTCATCACACTTGCTCGAAAATGGTGTCATTACACGTAGGTTTTGCGGGCCGTAAATGACCTATTACGCCCTAGGGCGTAATGGTTTTCTTTTTAAATTTGAAACGCTGGTTCTGTTTTACTCTTATTTGTCATGTTCAAAGAAAACGCCAACTTACTTTTTTAACTTTTATTACTGAAATATTTATCGAAAGAGAACTGTTATTGCAAATACATGTAAACACATATTTCTGTAACATTAATTAAATGTTTAAATAGTGTATTTCAGTATTTTGCAAATATAAAATCAACCATTTTAAGTCTTTACCGCTATGGTTTCCGAACGTGACTTGTCGTCTCGATATATGTCACTGTCAGTTTTACAATTTTATTTAGGTTAAGTAAGGTTATTTTAATCAGATTTCCTCACAAGTGCGATGAAAAACATTGTGTGTGCCACGGCCGGTAAGGGAATTACAAACTCGTGTTATTAAAGCCCTCGGCTTCGCCTCGGCCTTGTAACAAACACTCGTTTGTAATTCCTTACTTACCGCCCTTGATACACAATGTACTAAAAAATACGTGGGACATGGATGCTATCAATATCTGACGCGCTCGAGTATGTCCATGCAATAGTTTTTTTTTACATTTTTGAAAATCTATAGACGCTCACCCCACCGATGAAAAGGTATACATCATATAACATTTAATCTTCGCAACCCAATAGGTCTCTATGACGCTCGAGTAAATCCACATGCTTTGGGCTTAAAATCACTAAATTTCATTTTACCTCATTATCAATATTCCCAGATCTCAAAACTTCATGGCCTCAAAATACCTAAATTGCAGAATGCCTAAATTTTTTTCACAATCAACCGAAACCTTAATATCGTCGATGTTCAAAATACCTTAGGCTCATAATACCTAAACTTCAAAACAGCATTATGGCAAAACAACATATGCTTAAAACAACCAAACCTCAAAATACCTAAATTTATACTATCAAATAAACACTCGTAAAAAAAATTAGGTATTTTTGGAAAAATGCCTAAATTTAGGTATGCCATTCGGTAATTGAAGGATTGTGCATTTCAATCTTCAGGCATTTAGAGAATATGCCGTTTTAAGTCAAAGTAATAATGAATTTCGTTCATTTTAAGAATGTTACAATTTGACATTTAGGTTTTATGAGCTCATGGTAATTTGAAAATAGGGTGTATTGGCAAATAAAGTATTATGAGATTTAGTGATTTTAAGCCCAAAGCATCCACATTTAGCATCGTGGGCTCCCCTACTACTACTTTTGATTACAATTTGTGGCTGTTATACTTATCCAAATGCATTAGGTGTCATATACAGGGTGTCCCTAAAACCAACTTTTATACGATCAGGGCTGATAGACCAGCTCATTAGAACCTAGATTAAGCAAATTTGACCTTAGTAAAAATCTCTTAGTTTTCGAGATATTGACGTTTTTGTAAAACTCGTGCTAAGTGATACCCTGACTCGGTGTTTTGAGTGTCATTGCTAAAATATCAAGTATTTTACAAATCTGTTTTTTGCTATGTGTGGCCAAATAACTATGCTATTGAACGTATTTTCTATTTTTGCTAATTTATTCATGCTGTGGACACAGTACAATAACAAAAAAAAATATTCGATTTTTTTCAAATTTCACCTCTGACTTCGAACTAGCGTGGTGAAAAAAAAATGTACCAACATAACCAGGCACTCAACGTAAAAAAATTGCGCATTTATTGTAGTTTCTAAAATGGTATAAAATTTACTAAACACTGTAATAATTTTTGAAATAATGATATTTTGTTACAAAATTAACTGTCTGCCGCCTTCATCTCATACGATCCGGTTGACCTAAGTTTGCACCTGGCGTGCTTGACATCACATACAAATTAGGTGCAAACTTCACGTAATCGTCAATATCTCGAAAACTAAGAAATTTTTATGAGGTCGATTTTACTCAGTCTCGTTTTTTATGAACTGGTTTATCAGCCCTGTTCGCCATTTTGTAAAAGTCGCGAATTTTGATAGCCTGGATCAGTCTTTCGAAAGTCATGACTTCAAATTTCAGTATTTTCTTAATCTGCTTTTTGTTTTAAACATTACTTAACAATTATGCTATCATACCTTATCAAAATAAATTAGATTTTACGTGATTCAAAATATGACCTCGGATTTGAATCGTGTAATACTTAAAACAAATTTACCATGCTAAAATAAAAAAAAATAATGTAGTTTAAAATAGTAAGATTTTACACACTAGACACCGTAGTTTTTAAGATAATAGCATTTTAATTCAAAAGGAGGTTATACTACAATATTCCATTGGTTAAATTTCGTACCAGAATTTGAATTTCGAACAGAAAAGGTATGATAGCATAATTATTAAGTAATGTTTAACAAAAAGCAGATTAAGAAAATACTGAAATTTGAAGTCATGACATTCGAAAGACTGATCCAGGCTATCAAAATTCGCGACTTTTACAAAATGGCGAACAGGGCTGATAAACCAGCTCATAAAAAACGAGACAGTAAAATCGACCTCATAAAAATTTCTTAGTTTTCGAGATATTGACGATTACGTGAAGTTTGCACCTAATTTGTATGTGATGTCAAGCACGCCAGGTGCAAACTTAGGTCAACTGGATCGTATGAGATGAAGGCGGCAGACAGTTAATTTTGTAACAAAATATCATTATTTCAAAAATTATTACAGTGTTTAGTAAATTTTATACCATTTTAGAAACTACAATAAATGCGCAATTTTTTTACGTTGAGTGCCTGGTTATGTTGGTACATTTTTTTTTCACCACGCTAGTTCGAAGTCAGAGGTGAAATTTGAAAAAAATCGAATATTTTTTTTTTGTTATTGTACTGTGTCCACAGCATGAATAAATTAGCAAAAATAGAAAATACGTTCAATAGCATAGTTATTTGGCCACACATAGCAAAAAACAGATTTGTAAAATACTTGATATTTTAGCAATGACACTCAAAACACCGAGTCAGGGTATCACTTAGCACGAGTTTTACAAAAACGTCAATATCTCGAAAACTAAGAGATTTTTACTAAGGTCAAATTTGCTTAATCTAGGTTCTTATGAGCTGGTCTATCAGCCCTGATCGTATAAAAGTTGGTTTTAGGGACACCCTGTAGATATTTGTTCCTCACAAATAGTAGAATCAGTCGACAGGCGAATAGGGACGATGACTGGGTTAAAAATATGTAATTCTATTTAGTCCGTCAGTTAGATTATGGAAAAATATGGGACACGTATTTTTTGGTTTATCAAAATATTAAAAATCGACAAAGTTATAGATCATCAAACTTCTGGAGTGGGGGCTTGTGCCGTCACTCTTGAGTACAATTTGTACTCAAGAGTGACGTCACTCGAAACTTCTAAGCACTCTATCCTCGTCAGTTTTTGTTTGTCTAACCAAACAAAAAATACCTGTACAATATTTTTTCATAATGTAACAGACGGACTAAACAGTTGTTTTTAGTCATCTAGCCTATTGTATAAAATCACTAGTTATTAACAAAGTGCAGCCCTCTTCAATGTCGTTAGCTACTGTGGCCCTGGGCTGCCGACCGCTGCTATACAGAATGTGTCGGGTGACGTGAGCGGGAGCAACCCTACGGATTCGGTAGAAGCTACTCTTTCGTCTACCATTATTGATGAGATTAACGTTAATTTTTTTATGTTGAAAACGAAAAGTTTTGAAGAATTTACGACATGTATGCCACACCTGGCCATAAAGTGGCTTTTTCGCCACGCTGCGCGTACGGAAAAAGTCGCTTTCTGGCCAAGTGTAGACATAAAATGATGTACACGACACGGGAGGTAATAAAGAAAGTCCTCGATCGCATATTTACGTCCCTCGCGTGCAGCTCGGGCCGCAAACATCTGCGATCTCGGCCTTTCTTTGTATTACCACCCTAGTTGTGTAATATACTATAATGACCATTCACAATTAGAATACTTCCGTCGAGTACCGATACTCGTCGTTTTACGTTTTGTGAATGTTTGTAAACTTTGATATCGCCAAAATTTCAATGAAAGTTTATTTTCTCTATAGTCAAAGTGCTCATAAATCATAACAGTTAGAGGTTTTATCGCAAGTTTTTATTTTGTTTCACCTGTCCTGGCGTCCGTCCGTGTGTCTGTAATGAAATCTTGCAAGTTCACTTTGATCCACTTCCCGATTTCTGATTCGCACGGAACCCTCGGTGGGCGAGTCCGACTCGCACTTGTAAGGTTTTTTAATTATCATATACCTATTTTTGAGATTATAGAATAGAATCCTAAAAATATAAAACCAGTGGGTGATTCGTTTGGTTCACGGCGTTTCGTTTCTTTTTTGTAATGTAATATATCCCAGTTACCGGATATTTGAATGGTTTTGTCCAGTATGTGCGGAGTCGCTGGTGACGGGCGAGGAGGGCGCCGCCGCCGCCGCCGCCGCCGCCGCCGCCGCCGCCGCCGTCCCACACAACTTGCAGGTGCGCTCTTCAGTTCGACTTGGGGTCGTTTACACTCTCCTTTTAGCATTATATTGTAATTAATTAACAACAATGAGTTTTTCTATCATAATGCCGCATTTAGATTCAGCCGAAGTGAGCAGGAAAGTGAGCAGGACGTGTGTGTAAACATGATGCTTCTCATGCCACTGCCATTGGCACTCGCGCTGCCCGGCACTCCCATATACTGATGTGAAATTTACTACGAAGAAATAATGAGTTCGGGAAAATTATTTAACAAATCACAATAATTCCTTAAATACTGCTGCAGCAGGATCGAGAGGATTGTGTGCTTACATACTGCCCTACCGCTCGCTTCGCTTTCGAGTTTCGGTAATGTAATGGCAGACGTCGAAATTATTGTAGCGTCCGCGCTGTGTTTTTGCGAGACATAATTATGTTCGATATTTTAAAAAGATATTAAATACGAAAAAATAAAATTCTTCGTAGGAGATGGTGGATGATATTTTAATTAATAATTTAATTTAACTAAAAATATGAAATACAATGGATTTTATTTGTTTTAGCAAGGACCATTAAAATGGTCATTCTCTATACAAAAAGCTGTTCCCCGAATTTACAACGCCATCTATGTAGGTATAAGCTTGGTAAAAGCATTATATTATTTACAATTATTTAACTTTGCAAACGTGACACAGTATTTAAATGTTAGAATTTATGTATTATTAGCTGTTTACGAACTAATTGTTAACTATACTATGTTTCTTTGTTCAATTATAACATCGTTAAATGTTTAGATTTTTAGCGCCATCTAGTTTTTGCCCGGAAATCCCCTATAGTAGAGGATCCCAGTATAGGACGACCTTCACCGAGCTGGTTAATGGATGAAAAGTATTTTATATTGAATTAAATATGTTAATAAATATATTGCAAGTGGGTTGCCTAAAAAAATTCAGTCCAGAATATGATTAATTAAAAATTACAAAAAAATTTTTTTTTTTACTTTTCACTGTTGTGTTTAATAGACAAAAATGACATACCAATCAAAAGTATGAAGCCTATAGAATATGCAAACGTTAGGTTGCCTATATTTTTTTTGTCATAACTTTTGGGTTGCCAGGCATAAACAGGTACATCATATTAGTAATTTGCACTGGTCTGGTTAATGAATAAACTTTATGCCAAAATAAAGATTATTTTATTACGAACACGGTGATATAGGGTTGCCTGCGAAAAATCAGTCCTGAATTCCGGTTGCCGAGATTTAAAAAGTCAAAGCCCTTCAATCCCGGTTGCGTTAAGTTTGCACCTGGTTGGTATGTGATGCCAAGGAAACCAGGTGCAAACTTAGCTCAACCGGAATTCAGGACTGATTTTTCGCATACTTTTGATTGGTATGTCATTTGTCTATTAAACATAACAGTGAAAAGTAAAAAAAAAAAATTTTTTGTAATTTTTAATTAATCATATTCTGGACTGAATTTTTTTAGGCAACCCACTTGCAATATATTTATTAACATATTTAATTCAATATAAAATACTTTTCATCCATTAACCAGCCCGGTGAAGGTCGTAGCGGTCGGGTTAGAATCCAAAGTATGGAGAATGACAGTCCTTTCGTGTTAATGGCCCTTGGTTTTAGATATCGCGTTTCCTAGTAACATTTACCGCTTATGACCTATACAATCGATATTCAAAATGTAAGTTTTGTTTTTCAAAACGACCGGGTTCGATTCCCGGTTAAAATACAAGTTTTTTTTTCAAATCGATGTACCTATGCAGTTTTTCTCGTCCCCAAAATCGATGACACGGTTCCTAAATTCCCAAGAACGGATCTTCGTATCTCTCATAGTTTCAGACCTTCCCGTACCGACCGATCGAAACGGGCCACCCCGTATACCCCGTCGAAACTCGAAATCAAAATTCACAAATCGAAGGAGAATCTCAGTAATCTCCGGTTCCAGGACGACTCGGGCTCGGCCCCGGGCGGGGCGCCGGGCGGGGCGCCGGGCGGGGCGCCGGGCGGGGCGCCGGGCGGGGCGCGGCGCGCGGCGGGCGGGGCGGGGGCGCCCCCGGCCTGCCCGGCGCGCGGCTGCGGGCGCTCGTTCCCGGCGCGCGCGGCGCTCGCGCGGCACCTGCGCGACGAGCACTCGCCGACCGACGCGCCGCACTCGTGCGCCGAGTGCGGCCGCCGCTTCTTCTGGCCGGTCGGGCTGCGCGCGCACGCCCGCGCGCACCGCCTGGCGCGCGCGCCGCTCGCGTGCCCCTGGCCGGGCTGCGGCCGCGCCTTCCGGCAGCCGTGCCGCCTGCGCGAGCACTCGCGCGCGCACACCGGCGACCGGCCCTACCCGTGCCGGCACCCCGGCTGCGGCTGGGCGTTCCGCACCAACAGCAAGCTGCTGCGGCACCAGCGCCGCCACACGGGCGAGCGCCGCCACCGCTGCAAGTGCGGCCGCGCCTTCAACCGCAAAGAGCACCTGCGCGACCACCAGGCGCGCCACCGCCCCGCCCCCGCCGCCCCCGCCCGGGACCACCGCTGCCGAGTGACGGGTGAGTCGCCCCCCGGCGAGAACGTTATCTCTTCCTCTAAACGTAGTGCTGGGAATTGACACTTTCTCACTTGTCGCAGACTGCTCCGCGTCGTTCGCGAGCGCGAGTGCGCTGCGTGTGCACTCGCGGCGCGCGCACCGCGCCCCCGCCCCCGCCGCCCCCGCCGCGGCCCCCGCGTGCTCCCCCGCGCCCGCCCTCGACGACGGCACGTTTGTGGTGAGTGCTCGCGCTCCGACCGTTCGTCCGGCGCTCGCCTGGCGCGCCCCGGACGCTCGTTCGCCTGACGTATGTTATGCGACGTTTCGAATATCGATGGTATTTTATTTTCACCCGACCGAACGTACGTTCGCTCCCGTGTAATCTGAACACTGTCGGCCGCTAGACGTGTGTAGCGAGTGAGTGAGGGCTTCAAAAGAGCTATATCGGCCGGTCTAGCTCACCGGCTCGTAAACTCGATTCCGATTCAAACGACTCATTATATCTTTCGACTCGCTCTCGAGTAGCTCGATTGAGCCGTGAGCTGCAAAAAGAGACACGATAAACGCGCACTTTTCGTCCCTGTCTTGTCGTCGTATACCTAAATGCTCTGTCTTTCGTTCGAAAATATTCGGGTTTGGAGCTACTGAACTATAAGAGCTAGTGAGCCGTTGACACACCACGGAGCTACTGAGCTAAAGATTCATATCACTCTTTTCACTTTAGTAACACATTTTGCGTACGTCTATTGGCCACCGACGGCCCCACCTGATGGCCGGACGGCCCCACCTGATGGCCGGACGGGACCACCTTTCGTCGCTTTTGAGCCTAATGTACAATGACCCGAGTTTCTTTAAAATAAGACCAATCGTAGCAATTATTAGTGTAAATGTCGCCGCCAACTAGCTCAATTAGCTATTTGGTTAGTCGCCTAACCTTTTAATTAAACAGCGCCATTTAGTATAGTGCCTGGATGAACATCAGGTCGTCGAGCCTTTTTTTTATAAAACGGCTACGCAAACTACCTTCATTCGATAACATTAAGTAACCCGCCTAGCCGAATCCGTCAAATTTTCGTTGCATAAATCCTTTCTGTCCTAGAACCTGACCTCACATGGGGTGACGGGGGGGCGCAGCCTCCCACGAGGGGGGCTCGGGGGGTGAAGACAAAGAAAGAAAACCCTAATCTCCTCACAGTCGTCCCGCTGCACGAACGGCCTAAACGTCGGCCGGCCGTATCGTCAATCGATACATTGGCTAAATTTCATCCAAGCGGTTAACTAAATGGCGGCGTTTAGTGAAAAGGCTAGGCGGTTAACCGAACGGCTAATCGAACTGGTCGTCTGCGACATAAATCTGTGGGTTTAGTGAAAAGGGGTACAAGTCACATTTAACCTAGGAGCAAAAGAGCATAAGTCATACTACAGGGTGTCCCGTAACTGACACGTCACAGTGACACTAGAGGTAGACCAGGTCAAGAGGTACCAAACCAACTTAACATGACCCCAGTAAAAGTGGCACGGTTTTTGAGTTATTGTCGAATTAAAGTTGTTCATGAATTTTGACCGTTTTTATAGTATTTTATGCAACAGTTGTATAAGAAGGTTCAAAAAATGCGAATTGCGTGAGTTGCGATACGAGCCGCGAAAGCGGCGAGTATCGCAAATAGAGACGCAATGAGCGTTTTTTGACTTAATTATACAACGTTGCATACAATACTTTTTCTACGACTAGGTTAAAATATAAAATACATGGACGTCACGCGTGTCTCGTCCGGTCTCTCCGAGTGTGTACAGCCGGCATGACAGTTGCGTCTATGGTAAACTTTTTTTTGATATGGCTGGTGACACGATGTGACGATAATTAAAATACTTTTTTTTTTATGTTGGCATCAATTAATTTAATTCGGAAAGTTTTGTTTTTCTTATGAATCGTAGGAATTTAATTGTTTGTTAAGTTGGTAGCTGTGAATTTTTATCGTGAAGTTAGAATTGAGCGCTTAATCCTTGACCTAAGTTTAACCTAGATTTAGAAGTCTGTGGATGCTAGCAATAACGTAAAGTGACTATAACGACACTAGTGCTGTTATGGGGAATAGAGTATAGACTTCTCTGAACTCAAATTATGTATGTTCTTATATTAGTGTTCGTGACCAAGTAAAAGACAGATAACAATACAGGAGTAGAAAAACATTATTAGTGTCAGTGTGCACTCGGAAAGGTGTCAAGGTTAGTGTTTTTTATTTGTACGGTAACATGAATTATTAGTATTAGTAGGTTACAGAAATAGTATTTAATCCAAAAACTAAGTAAAACTGAAAAAATTACTAGTTTGATCTTGAATAAATTCACAGCGAAATTTAATTTCGACTTTGACCACCAGTAGTAAAAAAAAAATTACGGTCGGCGGGTCATGTTAAGTCGGTTCGGTACCTTTCGACCCGGTCTACCTCCAGTGTCACTGTGACGTGTCAGTTATGGGACAGCTTAATAGAGTTGTGACCTTTCGTTCGGGTACATTTCACTAGACCCCACAGAAATATAATGTGACCTGTGCAGGTGCAGCCGGCGTCGGGCGCGGGGGGCGCGGCGGGCGCGGGGGGCGCCGGGGGGGGCTCGGCGCGCGCGGCGCGCACGCACTGCACTTGGCCGCTCGCGCCGCCCGCCGACACGCCCGTGAGTACACACAGGCACCGCGGCCAAGAGCGCACCCGCCGCGGCGGCACACAGTGCGCGACAACTGTACAGCCGACACCGAAACGGAACTTGAGGGGTTTCGTGCTGCGATCGGACACTCTTTATTTCAAAAAGCACAGATAATTTTTTTTTTTTTTTTATTAGGGGACAATCTTATTCGTTTAATATAATAATTCCGTTTTCGTCAGATGCACTTGTAGGTCAGATTCCGATTTAGTCAGATGCCTTGTTGGTCAGATTTCGTTTTCGTCAGATGCCTTGTTGGTCAGATTTCGTTTTCGTCAGATGCCTTGTAGGTCAGATTCCGTTTTCGTCAGATGCCTTGTAGGTCAGATTCCGTTTTCGTCAGATGCCTTGTAGGTCAGATTCCGTTTCAAAAACATTCACTTGGATCAACGGGGTGAGAATACCATGTGTATACATTAGGGTGTCCCAGAAAGCAAATCTCCATACAAATTTTGAAGCCAAGTCGGCACGGGTTCCCATCATTACAGAGAACTAGAATTTTATACACTATAATATTTTAGTAGTTACAACTTTTTTAGGGGGTTTCCATATCTATCATTACAAAAAAAATATCTTGCCCATACAACAAAAATATTTTTTTACTTATTTCGTAATGCATACCCCTGAAATGAGTACATCAAGATTTTTGGAAATCAAAACAAAATGTTATGTTATGATTTATTTTAAGAGAAGATTGAAATGTCACTCGGTAATAGGTCCTTCTGTTATATCTATCACCGACCCAAACCAATATTGAATGGGTCGCTAAAAGATTCCCATACATTCTATTACCGAGTGTCATGTGATCGTACCATCGGTAATAGACTTCATGTGGATTTTCGTAAAATCTAATTCCGACCTATAAGAACTTTTGGGTACAGTTGCAATTTCATTACAAATCAAACATCGTTTTTATAAGCTTGCTATAAAACCAAAATAAAAAAGCTGGTATGTAAATATAGTTAATTATTACTTAAGGGTTTCTTCAATATATTCCATACCACGGAAATAGTTCTTTAATAGCGTCAATAGATCAAAATTTAAATAACTGTAAGAGAGCATCTTACCGTCAACATATAGAAAAGATAAAGCAAAAAGAATCAAATTACCATCTTACCTATTACCGTGGTATACCACGGTATTAGTCTCCCCAACCAAAAATGGCGTCTATCACCGCTGTATTTTATTTTCTAATTTAAACGCATTTCCAGGCCAAATAAAATATAAAGTTTACGAACAAGTTGTGCACAAAACTATAAACAACTATTAAAAAGTCATAGCATTCGTTCAATAGTGGTAGCTATTACGTAAAATAATGAATAAGGTTCGGGTACACTCATGGATTAATAAAATAGAAGGATACCGCGCGGTCTAAGACGCGGGTGAAGCCAAGCAATGGCCGCCGAGTGAGCATGTGTGCGTTCACGCAGTGTTACCATGTAAATCAGATTTTCCCCAATCTAAAAGATATTCGTAATAGTATATTTATTTATGACTATCAAACTGTCAATGTCACATCGTCATTAGGAAAAAAATGTGTTTGACTTGCCCTATAGGTCTAAGTATATTTTATTGCCAAGGTTCGTTCTGGGTCTCGATCGAGAAATCCTATTCCCGGTCTCAGTCTCGGCGGAACGAAAATAGCGGTCTCGGTCGAAAATTAAATAAAGTGTTGTACGAGTATATTATAATCTATCTGGGATTAAAATTTAGTAAAACCGAATTATAGTTGCGCGTTTTCAAATAATGCAAAAACTATTTATATCGTTTCCAGCTATAGCAGTAGTATCCAATTGATTTTGCTGGTCCGGTAAATAAAGTGAAATTTGAAAATGCTTTATAATTTAAAATAGTAAATCAATGTAAAATTGTGATTTAAATATTATTTTACCTGTGAAAAGTGATTCCTTGATTTGTTTTGCTATTACAAGTGTTGTTTCGACAGACTTTTACTACGCAAGAAGGCATATTTTTATTATTTTTGTCAACGTTTGCATTCTAGTTGATGTGTGCGTGCTGCTCGTAAGCACAAAGCGCCGGCGCATCATGAGTGCTTCACTTATCTGTTCACGACGCTACGTCCGGCTATTTATTTTAAGGTCCTTGGGTACACTTAAATTCGGCGTGACGCGTTAGTAGGACACACCTCTTTCTACGCCGCCGTCGCGGGAACTAACGAATTGCGAGCTTGTTGTTACAATCACACACACTTGTATAAACAGATCCGTTAGTCAACTAAATAAGCTTCATTTTTGTAAAAATACGTTTTATTGTAAAACGAAGGGCTTGCTTATAAAACGCATATTTTTAAATGCCGCGGTAATGGCGGCCGATTTTGATACCCCCGGTAATAGGCGCCGTTACCTTACTTTAAACAATATTTTTTATATATTTATTGAATCAAAGCCAATCTCAAATTGGATTCGAACATTTCGAACCAATTTTCACATTTTAGTGTGCGAAAAGGTTAAATGCAAATATAACGCCTATGAAGTTCTGATATCCTAGTACCTGCCTCGTTTGGGATCATTGTTCATTTATGTTGATGTGACTCGAACTTGACAAAAATATAACTGCAATAGCATGCCAAGTCGAGTAACACAAGCAGACTCAACAATTGACGTTCCATGAAATAAATAAAAATACATTTGAATCTAACTTACTAGGAATCAGACAGAACCGGACTAAGTCGGAATCTGACCTACAAGGAATCAGACGAAAACGGAATCTGACCTAGAAGGCATCTGACGAAAACGGAATCTGACCTACAAGGCATCTGACGAAAACGGAATCTGGCCTACAAGGCATCTGACGAAAACGGAATCTGGCCTACAAGGCATCTGACGAAAACGGAATCTGACCTACAAGGCATCTGACGAAAACGGAATCTGACCTACAAGGCATCTGACGAAAACGGAATCTGACCAACAAGGCATCTGACGAAATCGGAACCTGACCTACAAGTCATCTGACGAAATCGGAATCTGACCTACAAGTGCATCTGACGAAAACGGAATCTGACGTACACCTCCGAAAGCATAGAAATCATAAACCCATCAGCCGGCAGCAGGGTGGCGAAAGGTCTTTTTGACAGTGGGCGTCAAGATCCATCGGTCACGCCACCCGATTTTGACATCTACTGCCGAATAGACCTTTCGCCACCCTGCCTGCCGGCTGGTGGATTTATGATTTCTAAACGCCCTCATCTCTTATTTCAAATAAATTATCTGTGCTTTTTGAAATAAAGACTGTCCGATCGCAGCACGAGACCCCTCAAATTCTGTTTCGATTTCGGCCGTAGTTTCGGCCGGATGGCGACCGAAACTAAGCCGAAACCCGATTTTTTGCCGAAACTATGCCGGAACCGAAATTTCGGTCGGACTCTATTCGGTCGTCATCGTTCCCTCTCGTGTTGCAGGCGGAGGAGGGCTCGCCGTACGCGCTGCGCAGCGACCTGTTCCTGCCCCACGCCGCGCGCTACGACGACACCCAGTGAGTGCCGCCCCCACCCTGTACCGTGACGTCACACACACACCCCCCCCTCACCCCCCCACTCTCGTGTTGCAGGCACCTGCAGCCCGCGTCGCCGGCCGCGCCGCAGCCCGCGTCGCCGCCGCACGCCGGCCTGGGCCTGCTCGACCTCATGCAGGTTTGTGCCGCCCCCCCCCCCCCACCCCCCACTCTCGTGTTGCAGACACCTGCAGCCCGCGTCGCCGACCTGGGCCTGCTCGACCTCATGCAAGTTTGTGCCCGATATCGTGCCGGTGTCCGATGTCGTAATGTGAAAGCGCTCTTAAGGACTACGAACTACGAAGTGACCCCCGAAACGATACCGCTCGCTCTAGCCTCAACTGCCTTACCGAATTTCAGAAAGATCCATAGACAGATAATGACATAGATGTATTTCCAGGAGGAGTTGATGTACACGGACGCAGTGGACGAATCCTTCCACGTGCTGCTGCTCAGCGAGGAGCTCGCCTAGCCGCCTGCCGCACACTGCCGCGCCACAAGTGCCGCACGACGCATGCCGCACACTGCCGCGCCGCAAGTGCCGCACGACGCATGCCGCACACTGCCGCGCCGCAAGTGCCGCACGACGCATGCCGCACACTGCCGCGCCACAAGTGCCGCACGACGCATGCCGCACACTGCCGCGCCACAAGTGCCGCACGACGCATGCCGCACACTGCCGCGCCGCAAGTGCCGCACGACGCATGCCGCACACTGCCGCGCCACAAGTGCCGCACACTGCCGCGCCGCAAGTGCCGCACGACGCATGCCGCATGCCGCACTCCGGCATTGTTCCCATAGTAGGGTTAGTTTTTAAGTACCGTAAGACTATGGATTAAATTGATGAGAAAAATTAGCTAAATTTATACGAGCGCGGTCCCGGACCGCGCGTATACGATGATCTTTCGGGTGCAATATTTGAATATTTTTAATGTCTCAGGACACATTTTTGACCAGTCAATTTTAAGACTAAGATCTATAGACGATGACTAGTGTAAATATGTAGTAGGTATTTAAATCGTAGCGTTTGTGATGGACTCGGATGATTTTCGGCCCCGTACGAAAACCGAGGTTAAATACGAGTCTATGTAGGAATCCAACTTTCCTGACAGATTGAATGGTCACTTTTTATGCAGTGTGCAGACCCTTAGGCGGTACGAGGTTTCCGTCTGTTCATAGTACTAGGAGGCCGAATAGACTCCTTACCAGATTTTGGTCATTTAAAAATCGTTGAAAGCGCGTAAACGTGTGCAACTTGTGTTTTTTGTAAAAAAATTATGTACCTAAACAACATTTAAAGGTTAATGTGAAATAAGTTAGGTAATATTGACTACAGGCGAGTACTATTTTCAATGGCGGGACCGGAAGCCGGCGAGACGTAAGTGTTGTTTTGCGGCAGCGGTCCGCGGCGGGGAGGCATTGCGCGCATGTTGCGGCATGTTGCGGCATGTTGCGGCATGTGCCGTTTGCGAGTTTGTATGTGACTGTGCAGGAGTGGCCGCTGCCCGGGCGCAGGAGTTCAGGGCCCGAGCCGCGACTGAATCGGAGGACAACTATGCGATCTGAGGCTTTTCTTATACCGCTTGGCATCCATAAAGTACGTCACACTAATTTCGTGATTTTTTGCCCTACCCCGACCTTGTCACAGTTGGTCACATTTGTGACCTAGCGTGATGTCACATATTTTGCAAGTTGTTAAATTAAAACAGACTGCTGTCCGAAATTCTATTTCCATTTAAATATTTTTTTAATTTAATCATTAATCAACATCAACGCGGGTGACACTGGTAGAGTGAGTGTGAACTGTCTGTGCCTTCGAAACGTTTTAAACCTTATGCCCAAATTTGGCAATTTAACACTTAGATTTTGAAGTGTGACGTCACGAAATTTAGGACCCCTCCCACCCCTTGTCACACAATGTCACACTTCGTCGACACCTCCCTCCGCTTTAACGTGTGACGTACTTTATGGATGACGCTTGTAGTGTGTTGCAGGTCGTAAGTGCCTTTCTTCCACCCGGCACACGTAGCGTGCAGATAAAGGACACTTACGGCCCGTGTTGCTGTAAAAATGATCCAAGTTCAATTCGGTAGTATATCTCAATTGTCAAGTTTATCTGTACGGCCGCGTTTCTGTATGTTTTCCCGGACTTTTCAGTCTATTGGTCATCGAAACAACGCTGTGCTGAGGATGAGCTTCATGACGCACTACTGAAAAAAACAACAGTTTCGGGAATAGTGATAGAAAATTGGCCACAAAACAATATTTTGGGGAAATAAATCCATAAACCGACACGATTCAATCCGGACCGGTCCAGAGGAGGCGCTGAAAATACGTATAGGAATGAAATGATCTCGAAATGCCTTATAAGTAGGTATAGGTTCTTATGAGTAGGTATGCCATTGTAGAATAATTGTAGACGCGGGGAGGGGAAGGGAAGGGGAGGGGGCGTTGTTGCGAGTTGTGATACGTCGAGGCTTCGTCCGAGCGGGGAACGAATCAAGTGTTATTAGAACGTGTATTTTCGTATGAAACGATAAATTAGGTAATTGCTAGGAGCGCTGCGGCCGCGGGAGGGCGACAGCCGGAGTCACGTACATTTTTGTAAATAAGATGATATATTTTTTGAATTGATAGACGTACGTTAGGTAAGATCGCTTATTTTTTGAGACTGTTGTCCTAATTATAATCTTAATGCTTAGCTTTTTTCGTTAAAATGATATACTCGACGTGGATGCGTTTTCAAAATTGTTTTTTAAGTTTGTTGCGCCGAGCCGAGTCTCGCTCTCATCACATATCATGTTTAGTTTGTTATTTAATTGTACTCTATTTAGTTGTCGTGTTAAATTTGTAAAATTTTGCTATATATGGTAATAAATAAATGTTTTCTATTTAAATGTTTTTTTTTATTTAGTACACCTTACCTATAAAATAATAAATAGTTACAACTAGTACAGTCGGCCACGAAGGCGGCGTAAGCCGGTCGCCTTTTTAACAAATAATTGAATATATGTTTACAAAAACAACATAAATAAACTAAAAGCTGGTTGACACTAAAAATGTTTCTCTATAAGTATCAACCAGTCTAGTGAATTACGTTGTTTTTGTAAAGATTCCTTCAATTGCATTACTTATACCTACATATTCAGCTACAGGGTGGAAAAAATGTATGGACCCTGGAGAGGAACTACCTTAAATCCTTTAGTTAACTTATTTTAACATTATTTTATTACTAAAAAGAAAACTGCATTCAAAGATTTTTTAGGTTTGAACTTTGAACCCCCAAAACCCTCCCCCTGGCTACGCCCGTGGATTTCACGATCTTTCTTAGTAAGACCAAATGTTTATTGAGAGATTTTATCCTGAACCTGATTTTGTCCTATCGATTAGTACCTAGAATAAAATAGTGAGTGCTTATTTTATTAATTTTTAGCTGGTTCGATTCCCGGGTAAGACAAGCGAATTTTTGGAAAATCTTTTAATGCAGTCTTGCTTCATTTTAAAAATGAAGGAATGTTTCCTTTCAGTAAAATGAGCTACTTAACTAAAGGATTTAAGGTAGTTCCCTGCAGGGCCCATATTTTTTTGCCACCCTGTATAGTTGGTAATGGTATGTCTCTTTTAACTCTTGAGAGTACACGGAACGAAAGAAATAAGGTACCGGAAAAGTTGCTCGCATAGTCTGCGAGAAAACTGTACCTACGTAAGTATAGTACATTACACAACTAGGGTGGTAATACAAAGAAAGGCCGAGATCGCAGAAGTTTGCGGCCCGAGCTGCAAGCGAGGGACGTAAATATGCGATCGAGGACTTTCTTTATTACCTCCCGTGTTGTGTACATCATTTTATGTCTACACTTGGCCAGAAAGCGACTTTTTCCGTACGCGCAGCGTGCGGAAAAAGCCACTTTATGGCCAGGTGTGGCATAAATACTGTTGGTATAATGTACATTTATATTGGCAACACTGTTTTGTTTAGTAGTCTATGGACTATGACGTTTTATTCAGCATTGTTAACAATCATAATAAAATAATGTCATCAACACGATTAAGTCTCTGATAACTAAATTTCCCTTAATGTAAAAAGCCGATTTCAACAACACGATTAACATGGTAGCAGAGCGTGGTTTCAATAGTGAAGTCTGAACAATGATTTGTGTGTGAAAAATATAAAAGATTAATTACGGAATCATGGCGGCGAAAAACAGTGATATTAATATACCGATATTCGATGGATCAGACTATAGTAATTGGAAAATACGTATATTGAAATTCTTACAGTTCAAAAAGTGCAAAGATGTGGCGATGCGAGCTAAAACTAAAACCGATGATGACAAATGGGACGAGCGTGATATTCAGGCTACCAACTATATTTACAGCGCAATAACAAACAAGCAGTTGGAATATATAAGTGATTTAGATTCAGCTTACGAGATAATCCGAAAGTTTGATGAGATGTATCTGAAAAAGTCGACGGCCTTGCAAATTGTGTGCCGACATAACCTAGAAAGTGTCAAATTAAAAAACTATGCCGATGTGTCTTTATTTTTCGACGATTTTGAAAAAGCCGTTAATGAGCTCAAGCAGGCTGGTGCGACAATAACGGAGCAAGAAAAACTTAACTATATGTTAAAATCACTGCCGCAGAACTATAGTCATATTGGTGATTTAATAGACGTACTACCAGAAAGGGAGAGAACAGTGGATTATTTAAAAAGTAAAATAAAATTAAAAAGTGCAGAAGAAAATGAGGCGTCAAATGACAGATCCAATGCTTTTAAAGCCGAAGCCAGGCCTTCATCACAAAATTGTTTTAACTGCGGCAAACCAGGGCATTTTCAAAGAGATTGTACCCGTACTGACTATACACAGAGAGGTCGTGGCCGTGTGTATACTGCAAGTCGAGGACGTGGACATTCCGGAAATAGAGGACGTGGATATTTTGGAAATAGAGGACGTGGATCTTACAATACTAGAAATTTTCAT
This sequence comes from Eudemis profundana, assembly GCA_947034925.1. Taxonomy (NCBI): domain Eukaryota; kingdom Metazoa; phylum Arthropoda; class Insecta; order Lepidoptera; family Tortricidae; genus Eudemis; species Eudemis profundana. The sequence continues at coordinate 28,201,721 of OX344798.1, forward strand.
AACGGACGAGGATATTATCATAATGCACAGCAGCGGAATGATCACCATGAGCAGTATGGAAACAGTTTCCATACAACTATTGCTTATACTACAACAAATGAGAAATATTGTCCAATAAAAGGAGAAATAGAGTGGCTATTAGACAGTGGGTGTACGGATCATATTATAAACTCAGACGAGTACTTCGAGACGTGCGAGACTTTAAAGAAAACTGTAAAAGTAAAAATTGGTGATGGTAGAATATTAGAAGCTACAAAGGTTGGAAATATTAAAGCATATTTCTCAGTTTATGGAGAAAAATCAGAGGTAAAATTGACAAATGTTTTTTATGTGAAGGAAATGAAGGCAAATTTATTGAGTTATTCGAGAATCACTGACAAAAATTCAGTTGTGTCTAAAGGGCGGTTGTCAAAAATATACAACGCATATGGAAAGATTATAGCCATTGCAATTAAAGATGAGAGACTTTACAAGATGAAAAGTTATGTCAATGAAGAAACGCTGCAGGCTAATTTGAGTAAAAGTAATATGACAGCAAAAGAGAAACTACACCGTACATTGGGACATATAAACTTCAATAATTTGGAAATGATGTGCAAAAATGAATCGTTGGATGGCCTGCCTAAAGAAATTGAATCAGAATATTTAAAGTGCGCAACATGTATTGAAAATAAGATGCATAACTTACCTTTTCATAATAACCGGCGTAGAGCAGAGGATATATTACAGATTGTTCATACAGATTTGAATGGCCCACATCAAACAACAGGAGACCATGGCGAAAAATATTTCTTAAGTTTTATAGACGATTATAGCAAACTGGTGAAAGTTTATTGTATCCGAACAAAAGATGAAGTATATGACTGCTTTGTGCAATATGTAAATGAAGTACAAAATCTTACTGATAAAAGGATAAAAGAACTGCGATGTGACAATGGTAAAGAGTATATGAATGCAAGAGTTTTTCAGTTTGCAAAAGAGAAAGGAATAGTAATAAAACCTTGTCCGGCATATGTGCACGAGCTTAATGGAACTGCGGAAAGGTTTAACCGATCTTTAATGGATATGGGAAGATGTCTTTTATCAGAAGCTAAAGTTCAAAGAAAATATTGGCCAGAAATAATTAAATCAGCTGCATATCTTAAAAATAGAACCTTGACCAATACTATTGAAAGGAAAACTCCCTATGAAATATTTTTCAAAAGGAAGCCAACCATTAAATATCTGAAAATGTATGGGAGTAAGGTCTTTGTACGAATACCAGAAGAGAAAAGAAAATCTAAATGGGACAAGAAGGCAGAAATTGGCATTTTACTTGGCTATAGTGACACTGGATATAGAGTATTGATCAATGACAAAGTAATAGTAGCTAGACACTGTGATATTATAGAAGAAGATGTAACATTGTGTGGATTTGAAGACAAGAACGATGAAAAGGCAGAGGAAGAAAGAGAAAAGAGAAAGGATACGACAGAATACCAGGAAGCGGACAAAAAAGAATTAGAAATATGTGATGATAGTATAAAAGTTGACGAAAATATTGAAGAAGAGAAATCTAAAAGGATAATTAAGCCACCAATACGATTTGATGAAGAATTTGGCTATTATTGTATTAGTGTAAATTACTGTGATGCTATGATCCCAGAAACTTTTCAGGAGGCGATGACCTGCAAGGATTCAAATAAATGGAAGGCAGCCATGGACCGTGAGATGGACAGTCTAGTAAAAAACAAAACATGGACACTTGTTGATAAGCCACCCAAGGACAAGGTAATTGATGTGAAATGGATCTACAAAAAGAAAAGTGAAAGTGAGTATAAAGCCAGATTAGTTGTTAGGGGATTCCAACAAACTGATTGTGTAGATGATACTTATTCTCCGGTGGCCAAAATGCCAACTTTGAGGCTTTTGTTGTCTTATTGTTGTCAAAATTCTTTAGAAATCCATCAGATGGACGTTGAGACAGCGTTCCTCAACGGTAAAGTTTTATCTGAAGTTTATGTAAAACAGCCTATGGGCTATGATGATGACTCTGAAAAGGTTTATAAGTTAAATAAATCATTGTATGGTTTAAAGGAAAGTCCGCGCGCTTGGTATGAATGTTTCAACAAATTCTTGACTGATCTAGAGTTTCAAAGATGCAAATATGATTATTGTCTGTATTTCAAAAAGGAAAATGACACAGTTGTTTACATTTTACTATTTGTTGATGATCTGCTGATTTGCTGTAAAGACAAAAATATCATTGATGACATTAAAAATAAATTATCTGATAAATTTAAAATGAAAGATTTAGGAAAAGTAAAGAATTATATTGGCATAGATATTGTTTATAATTATGAGCAGGATAACTTTTTAACGTTAAGTCAAGAACAATACATTGATTCATTAGCAGAACGCTACAATATTAAAAAAGGTAAATTATTCAAAACACCTATGGAAATGAATTTGAAATTGGAAAAATCTGAACTAAATGATGATATCAAGTATAGAAATTTGATAGGTGCACTGTTATATATCAGCTCTGGTACTAGACCAGATATTTCCTTTTGTGTAAATTACCTGAGTCGCTATCAAAATTGTTGTAATGAAACTCATTTTGCTTATGCCCTGAGAGTGTTAAAATATTTATATTTGACAAAAACCTTAAAATTAAAATATTGTAAAAATAATAATTGTGATATATTAGATTGCTTTGTGGATTCTGACTGGGCAGGGGATATTTTGGATAGAAAGTCTACCACCGGATATGTTATTAGATTCTTCGGAAATCCTATCATGTGGAAATCAAAAAAACAGAACTGTATAACTAAATCATCTACATTTGCAGAATATGTTGCCCTGTCTGAAGCAGTCACAGAAATTAACTTTTTGAGATGCTTAATAAGTGATGTATTTACTATAATCTGTGACCCAATTAAAATGTATGAAGATAATTCAGGTGCAGTAGCCATTGCCAAATATGGAAATTTCACTAAGAACTCCAAACACATAGAGGTACATTATCATTATATTCATGAAAATGTCAAAGATAAAGCTATTGAAGTTGTTAAAATAGAATCTGAAAATAATGTTGCAGACATATTAACAAAAGCATTAGGACATGTTAAATTTCTTAAATTCAGAGATATCTTAAATGTAACGGTTTAGAGTAAGACATAAAATTAAGATATATAAGTGTTTTATATAAATTGCTAGATTACTAGTAGTTGTTCTTTTCTAGTATGATTTGACTAGTATTATTAGTTGTTACTTATTTGTTGCAATATAAATGTAAGGAGGCGTGTTGGTATAATGTACATTTATATTGGCAACACTGTTTTGTTTAGTAGTCTATGGACTATGACGTTTTATTCAGCATTGTTAACAATCATAATAAAATAATGTCATCAACACGATTAAGTCTCTGATAACTAAATTTCCCTTAATGTAAAAAGCCGATTTCAACAACACGATTAACAAATACATTTTCGTTTTTAGGGTTCCGAACCCAGAGGGTGCCAACATTTCTAAGCCTCCGCTATCTGTCCGTGTGTCACAGGGCTCTAGCTTTTGAACTGTAATAGGTAGGTACAGACTTGAAAATTTCACGGAATATGTACCTACTTCTACTGCCACTATAACAAGAAATAATAAAAAACTGGCCAAGAGCATGTCGGACCACGCTCAGTGTAGGGTTCCATAGCCGTAACTATAAGGTAAAAAATACGATGTAAAAAAAGTACAACAACAAAAGAGCGTTTCTTCATAGCAATTACGTCCTTTTGTTGAGAAGCGCAGTTTATCGGCAATAACTCAAAAACGATTAATTCGATCTTGTTGAAAATAATTTTCGTTGAAAGTATTAATTAAGCGTTACCTTCGTGATTTTTTTCATATTTTTCGGACGCACGGTTTAGAAAATAGATGGGGGGGGACACAATTTACACAACTTTCGGAGCGATTATTTCCAAATACATTCACTTAATCAAAAACATTACTTAGGAACCTTATAATGTTTTTTAAAGAGCTGTCGAACTATGTGCAACACGTTGATATTTGCTGAAAAAAAAAATTTTACTGTCTTTAACATGTATGGAGTGCCCCCCCTAAAAATATTTATTTTAATTATTTATATACTAAACTAAGTAGCGGCTTATAAAACACACCTATATTCCAAATTTCATCAATATCCATCATGTAGTTTCTGAGTAAAATGCCTGTGACATACGGACAGACAGACAGACAGACAGACAGACGGACGGACATGACGAAACTATAAGGGTTCCGTTTTTGCCATTTTGGCTACGGAACCCTAAAAAAGTCCCACACAAGTCACAGGATTCTATCTTTTCAACCGTAATACAGCGTGTAAGTCTAATACGGGCGAACAATTAAACCAGATATAGCGTTTAGTATAGTGTTATCATTAATTAATATGATTTTTTAAATTACACTTAATAGTGACCTCGTAATTAATTTTTGAAAATTTACCGAGCAGCAATGTACCGCATACATGCTTGTTGTGACATTGCGAGATACGAGCTTTTTTAAAGTAACTGTCAACTAGCGTGTTTGTCAACTTGAATGTGTTGCGTTACATTGCGGCCCGAATTATTTTGTATGGTAAATATTTTCATTGTGGTTTTAAGCAATAGTTATCTAAATATGCTTCTTAGGTCCTATGCTGACCACCGTTTCAATATTCGCCCGTATTAGATTAACAGGCTGTAGATAGAGACTTGAAATTTTTACAGAATTTGTATTTTTATTGTTGCTCAAAGATCAAATAATTAGGAGAAAATCACATCAAGAATTAAAGGTGTGCCGATACAAGAAACGTTTTTTGCTCAATTTTAATAATAGTAATACACTGTAGTGTAAAAAAACCTTAAGGCACCTTAAGGTTTTTTTAACGTCGAAGTTAAAAGAAACACCTACCCTACGACGTGCTCGCATACAATTTCGCAAGTCCGCATCCCTATGCCATCAAGTCACCTTAGAGTTTCTCCAAGTCGACCCGGAGATGTCAATCAACATCCCAAAGAAAGAAACAAAAGACTGTCCCTCGACGCCACCGGGGAGTGACAAGTTAATCCGAGCGGTTAATCCGAACGGCCGAGCCGAGAGTAGTGGCGGGCTTGTCGTCCGACGACAAGCCCGCCACTACTCTCTTAAGGTGGTTTTCCACCGGCAGGGCGAGACGAGGCGAGACGAGACGAGACGAGAATTGAATTGAAATTTGAATGTTGTTTTCAATCCTCTCCTCGCCCATCGCTGCTCGCGCATCGCGCAACTTGATACAAATTACAATTCTATCCTCGACTCGTCTCGTCTCGCCCTGCCGGTGGAAAACCACCTTAAGAGTCTAGGGCGCGCGGCAGTCGACACTTTCGGGTCACGGGGCGCCCGGGTTGTCCTTCGCCGCGCCCCCGCTCCGCCGCAGCGCGCGCCCCGCCGCTCCGCGCGCCCGCCCCAGCGCCCACACGCCCGTGTGCAGCACCACCACGCCCCCCAGCGCCCCGCCCGCCACCGCGCCCGCCGTCCTCGGCTCCGCCCAGTCCAGCACCGCGTAGATGTACGGCGACCCGAACCTGTCGGTGAGAGGTGAGTTTGTGACTATTGTTGAGCTTCGTGTCGGCGTGTTTTTATTGAAGCAAAAATTAATGACTCGGGCCAGATTCGAACCCGCATCTTCGACCCGCGATCGTTGTCGCCGTTCAGCCCTCCGCTCGAGTTAGGGCCGATACGGACGGACTGCAACCCGACTGCGACTCCCTATGATTTGTACGGGAACTGCATCACGACTGCGCAGTCGGCGTGCAGTTGTGATGCAGTTCCCATACAAATCGTAGGGAGTTGCAGTCGGGTTGCGGTCCGTCCGTATCGGCCCTTATCGAGTTCATATCTCAATTAAATCTCTCGCACTACCTTTTCCGGGAGACTTTTACTTTTTAAATTCTGGCTTCAATAAAAACAATTATATTTCGTTAACATACGTTTCCGCTTTAATAAAAATACGTCTCGAAGGTTTTCCGTTTTAGAATACCGTGAAATCGGTCGGATATCTGAGAGGGAGAGACTAAAATAAAAACATACCTATCCACGCCGTCCGCAGCGAAATAGATGCCACTGAAGGCGACGTAGATCGCCGCCAACAGCAGCGGCTGGTACACGTGCGCCCAGCGCACCGGCGTGCGCGCCGCCACCAGCTCCGCCGCCGTCAGCGCCGAGTTGAGCGCGTGCGTCGCCACGTCGCGCCACAGGGCAAGACTCGACACGTACACCGTCTCCTCTGCCGATGTAAATGTATACGTTTGTGAATCATGCCGCAAGTATACTCAGGGACAACTTTACGATTTGCACTAGTGCACATTTTGCGACTTGCACATTCTGCTATGTATCCCACATGAGGATGAAAGTTTGTGTTGTATGCATAGCCACGGACCCCCGGCTCTCGTATCACGGACCGCTAATGGGTCACAGTTTAAGAAACCCTGGATTAATTGTATGAAGATTTGGGGTTAATGTTGGTCTCGTGTGGATGAACGTTACGCACCGGGATCGTAGAGCAGCCCCCAATAGAGGACGGTGATGGCGAGAGCGACGCTCTGCGCCACGTTGAACAGCACCCAGTACAGCGGTACGCCCCATGGCGCGGGATCTCCCTCTGGAATCACAATACACCAAAACTGAGTTGTATTTCGTCGTCGAATGCAACACCGACGCTAATGATGATTTCCCATAAGTAGGAAATGCTGCTCAGACTTTGAATACCAATTTTTTGAACTGTAACCTACCTAAATAATGAACTTGTAATAAATAATAAAATGTAAACTATAAAAAAGTTAGATACTTATTCTCCATAAAAAAATATTTACGACTGCAACTGAGCTACGACTTACACAGGCACCACAATGCTTTTTGCTTTGCTACAGCGAGCGAGGGCTGGGCATTTCTCCAGAAATATGTCTGCGACTCATTCATCTGTCTCCATACATTTATTATGAAAAAGGGCCAGATGAATGAGGTGACCGCAGACATATTTCTGGAGAGATGCCCGGCTGCCCCCCTGCGCGCCTCCGACTTTTATATACACTACTATACAGGGGTAGGGCAGACCAGATCACGTGGATAGTTGGTGCTCCGATTCGGATTTTGTTATCTCTGTGTCTCCAATGTACATAAAATAGGTACAATGTCTCAGCTCACTTTGGCGTGGAACGCTTTCTTTTGGTGTATACTTACTACATATTATTGTAAGCATTTAGCTAACGGGTAAGCTACCTAATGTTGGTGCGTAATTTGGATATCATAAATTTGGTAAACATTAACTCAATTTGGATTACGTTTACATTTTTATAGTTAAAAAAAAAAAAAAAAAAAAAATAAAAATTGTTTATTTTGCCGAAAGTGTACATAAAATAATGTTTACCTGTGACCGCCACACTAGGCTAGGCCTGTCTCGTGGGGTCAATTTAAAAATTACCTAATACTAAATTTGCTGATTTCTACGCTGAAGTATTGAATTTGTAACTACAATTAATTTTCAAAAACCTAGAGTATACATTGTTAGAAATAAACTTAACATAGAAAGACAATAACAATACTACTTGACAACTTTTTCCTGTGATATGTTATAGAAACACCTCTCAATAATAGAAATATTAGTGAAAAAAAACCACTGCAATATCATAAAAACTCACCGAGATACTATAATTTTAAAATCACATTTTTAGACTTTCCCAAATAAGTGTTGAAACGCTCCCTACTGAAGCCCGTTATACAGCGACGTCACTACTCATACGTTGTTTGGGAAAATCAATAACTTTGTTCTGCAACTATGATAAAAATTTGCGTTTATCGTAACGGTTTCACAACAAAAGTTACTATAAATTTTATGGGTTATTTAATGGTATTAAAAAGTTACACATTAAATATCAAACTCAAAACTTGAACATATTTCCTTATTGTGCTTCTTTTAACAGGATCTTATATATTTTTACAAATTTCAGTTACAGTCAAGTACCTTTGATTTGGGATTTATATGAACAAAAGACATACCAAATCATTGAAGTCAGCATGACAGTGCGTGCAATGAGTGTGTGTGTGTGTGTGTGTGTGCGTGTGTGTGTGTATTTTCTTAAACTGATTTTTTATAAGGATAGGGTACTTACCACCGAGAGTTGACGTATCACTTTATCGAGTAAGTACGAGTAGGTATAAGGCCTTCCTTATTTGGTATGCGCATTGACGATTCATTTTAGTTTTTTTGTTTTGGTAATCAAAACTTATTTACTTCCGTTTTCCGAGACAAGATTCTTTATTTGTTGGAATTGACATTTTAGAGATATGACTACCGCAAAACGTCTAACTCCATGTTAAACACCCGAGCTGACTCAAAGGAGCGTCCTTGGTGGGGCTCACCTGTGGGCCGCCTACACGCGGCCGTGCAGGACACGAGCAACGCGGCGAGGGCCATAGCCGTCACCAGCACCAGCCCCCAGTTGGTGAGGTAGATGAGCCAGTAGGGGGAGGCGCCGTAGCTGCCCGTCAGCGACCACACCAGGATGGCCAGCGCCGCCGCCGCCAGCACCGCGCGGGCCGCCAGCAGCGGCCACGGCGACGCGCCGCGCTGCCACGCGCTCAGGTAAAAGTCGCTCGTCTGCTCGTGCGACGTTACCCACAAAGCGGACCATTTGAACTTGATTTTCGAGTACATTTTCGACGCTATCAGTCGCGGTTCGTCCGCGGCGAAAACTGGACGGCGGCGCCTCGAGAGCGCGCTATCGATGCGGTGGCCTTATCTCCGTGAAGTATCCGCCTAATCCCTTTTATTGAAGCGCGCGTATTATATAGAGGCAATAAATGTTAAACAGGAAGACTGACGACGCGAGTTTTCACGGAGATTACTGTGTGAGATGATAACACATGAAAGAGAAACGCCGCACAGTGGCAGCGGCCTATACAAACGGCGTGACATGCGTTTTGGCGCTTAGTATTTTTGCTATAATTTCAAAACTACAAGCCGTATAGCTTTGATATTTTTAACAGATATTTAAAAAAACATTGTCCTTGTGATTTATTGCTTAAAATATAAATGGTAACACATTTTCTGCATACAAAAAAAAAATAAAAATAAAAAATTCGTTAAATCAATGATATCGAAATAACGCAATGTTTATGAGGTGTTGGACAAAATAAACTAATTATTGTTAAAAAATATATGGATACATCGTGATTTTTATCTACACCAAATATAACGCCTGAAGCAATGTTACTTTTAAGTTGTACATTGATTGCTATTTTATTTCACACATCTATTTTTTCTTCTATCTCACACATCACGGCGGCCATTAAACAAACAAATAAAATAAATTAACAATGCGTTGTCAATTTTCATATGCTGTAAAATTAATAAAAAATATTGCACTTGTCTTTTAATATTTAATCGGTATAAAAAACTTCAACATTTTCCATCTCATCAATCAATATTTTCGCATCAACGTTTAAAGATTTTTTTGTTTTTCTTACAATATTGGTTGATATTACGGGATCTGATAACAAAATCATCGTATTTGAAGCAACTCGACTGCATTTACGGGTATATTGTGGTCTAACGTTACGATACATTTTGTGGCTCGCTTCCTGTGCGTCTTCTGACAAGTGACCAATTCGTAAAATAAAATTATGACTAATTATGCCCATTAAAATTTTATGCACTGTAACGGGTATGTAGTACCACCTATATAATGTTACGTACAAGTAACCTGTTTCTTAGGTGTATTTTCTACGTATGTACGTACGATTTTAGTACCTATTAATAACCGTAAAAGAAACATTTTTTAAATGGATGATACATACGAGTAGCGTCCTTTCCTATTACATTATTTAAATAGGACACAAGACATTTGCTGAAATCTTCTATGGCTTTCCGAGGTGGATAGATGTAGGTAAGTATTTGACAAAGTCTTTGCTCGATGCATTTTCACCAAAACAGTCATTACAATCCATTGACATTGTTTTTTTTAACATGTCCAAAAAATATAGTTTAAGTTATATATGTGTTACCATATTCACTTACAGTTTTTTCTCAGAATTGTATCTACAAATTACGCGTGGTGCGATTTATTGCTTTGAAATTATTTCCAGGCGTATCAGTTTTATGTCAAAAAAATCATTTTATTCGAAAGAGCTCGGTTAGGCTAAGCCAATATTTTGCAAAACATTTTGTTTTATCCGCGAACTTAATAATTATTCCGGTGCTGACTTAAAGCCAGCTCTAGAACTTAATCAAAACTCAAAGTATAGTAATTTCAATACATGCGTTTAAAAAGAGATGAGTATAAGACTTAGGAATTGATTAATTACATTCAAAACTATGAAAACTAATTCTCTAGTATACTTTCTTTAAGAAAAAATAAATACAATGGCTTGATACCGAGCCATTTATCTGAGATAATTACTATAACAGACACACGATTTTTACCCAGTTTTGAATCGAGCAAGTTTAAAGGTCTCTTACATCGCAGTGAGTCCAAATTTTGAAAAAATACCGCTTGATTCCAGTGAACCAATTATTGAACTTTCATATTATGTAACTTTTAACCCCTAAATCATACTTTGATTATGACGCAAATGTCCGGACTCTTGTATAGGCCGCTGCCACAGTGCGCCGTTGCGGGGAGGCGAGCGTTGCCGATAGCGTTCGCTACGAATTATGGGACGTTTTCAAAAAAAGATGTCCATAGTCAAGAGTTCATTGATAAAAACGTTAATCTTGTTCTTCTCTGTAACGAAAGTTATTCATACAAATTACATGGTAACTTTCGTTACACAGAGGAACAAGATTAACTTTTTGTTCAATGAATAACTATGGACACATATAGGTACTTAACTATGGACATCTTTTTTTTAAATTGACCCTTGTAGCTACGTCGACCTTCACGGTGAGGGCTCTAAACAGGATCGTAGTCAACTCGTACAGTGCGAATCAGACGCAATAGTAACCCCCTAGCCATACGAAATATGGAGTCTCAAGGGGTTATTTAACCACAAAAAAGACGTTCAGTGCCTTGCGGCGCATCTAGTAGGTACAACAATGGGTTTAGGATGCTATTGCGATTGCAGCGCATCTTATATGTTTGCGGAGGCGGACACGGCTAGTCTCGGTGCGATATACTCATACGCCAAAGAACTGCCTCCCTGATGCAACGCGTGAGTGGGAGTCCCAACAGCCTTCTGCACCTGTTGACGGAGTATCCTGCCTGCGGCATGTGGAAGCATTGGAATGCCGTCCACATGGGCTCTAGAGGCGTCGTATATAATATTTTTTAAGTAATGTAATAAATTATGTACGAATATAGTATGTAAGTTTTTGTGTAACTAACAATATTATGGTCATTGTCTGTATGAAATAAATTTAATTTAATTTAATTGCATTTATTATCTCTCTGCATCTTATTGTATCCAACCCACCTAAAGTGGTAACTAGAGTCCAGTGTTAATAATCCGTAACTATGGCCGCCCTCATCCGACCCTCAACATATGTAACGGCGATTTAATTACTGCGTAAAAGAACGTTGTTATTGTAACGCATCTGTAGATATAATGTATCTATATGTGTAAGCAGAAGTACTACAGCCTGTAATTGAGATAGTATCGCGGATGAGTGTAAGTTAGGACGCACTTCTGGCCAAGGCTGGTCTGCACACCCCTGGTGCCCAGCGCTTGCCTCACCAATATTGAACTACCTACTTAAAGGCGATCCATCCTCATTAGCTTTATTCAGTAAACAACGCTCTACTATACCTACTCTCAAGATGCACGCTTTACTAAAAAACTCAACATGGCAGACTAAAAATAACTTTTCCTATGTTTTATCTAAAACTGCTTAAATATATAAATGATGTTTTTGGGATAAAATGATGTTTTTGGGAGTTACCTACATTTTAATTTTAGAAAGTTTGGTAAGTACTTATTTGTCAAATACGAAAGACATCTGGATAATCTGGAGTTAAAGTAGGTATAATGTATTTATCTAGGTATTTATTTTATCGGTTTGCGGTTAAGATACCGGATACCGGATAGTGACGGCGTAGTGCGGGTGCACAACATGGACAGGCTGCTCGGTGTCGGACTGGTGGTGGCGGCGCACAGCGGGAATCATATCCGCACAACGAGCCCCACGTCGACGTGCTCTCATTGGTCAATTGGCGGTTATTACAGCACTTGTGTGGCAATGAAAAGTAAAAAGCACTTGTGTGTAATAAGCTGCGTTCCGCGCATACGAACCACCAAATAAGAGCGTCTTTATGAGCAAGTGTGTTGAAAAGTTAATTATTTACCTAAATTTATTTGGCCGAGGAAGCGTGTCTATCTTCATATATGTTGTTGGTATCGCGCATATAAACTTATGATAACGTAGATTTGATAACCTAAGGAATAAAATTATATAGTCTTGTATTAGTAAACTATAAAAGATTGCACGTAAGTTGATAGAATTAAGATTAGCTAAGTATCTTGTTCGTGAGTCATCATCGTCAACGTGAGTCGAAAGTCGTCCACTGCAGTGCGCCGAGTTACAGACATGCTTCTATGGGAAAAGTTCACATCTGGGGGTTTTAATAATTTCAAGAATTAGTATATTACACAACTAGGGTGGTAATACAAAGAAAGGCCGAGATCACAGAAGTTTGCGACCCGAGCTGCAAGCGAGGGACGTAAATATGCGATCGAGGGCTTCCTTTATTACCTCCCGTGTTGTGTACATCATTTTATGTCTTGTCACAAGGCTCCCTACCGGGTCTGGATTTAAACCAACAAATAGTTTAATACATTTATTTAGCAGAACCGATAGGCTTGCGAACGTTAGGGTAAAGTAGGTCGCGGGTTCGTAGATTGGAACTTGGTTAGGCCACTGGGACTCCCCTGGCTGACGATCTGGTATCAGGCCCGCTGGTGATGTGGGCGCGTGTGGCGTGAGGTGGTGTCGGCGCGACGCTGGCCGGGGACGTCCAGGGGCTCTGGTCTCCGTAGGGCGATCACGGCCTGCTTTGGCTGCGGCAGTCCTTGAAGGGCAGCTCCTTCAAGGTGTCGGGCTCAGCTTCCCGACAGATTGCAGCCCAGGCCGCGCGCAGTAGTGAGGAGGTGTGGGACTCTCAAGCCCAAACGTAGCACCCTGGAAATTCCGTCCGAGGCGTGAGTAAGGAAACTCCAGATCGTAGCCTTGCACCCAGCAAACACCTAGTTCCGACCAGATAATTAAGAGCAGGGGAGTGGTCTGAATCTAGTGTTTGTGGCACAAGGCTAGGTCATACAGTAATTACAAGCAGGTTAGGAAAAGAACGTTAAAATGATATTTAAATTAGATACGTTTCTATTATGGAAAACAATAGACAAATTAATGCATTAGAACACTAGGGTACGTCCAGCTATTCAGTTATAGAAACTGGAAGCTGCTACAATTAAAACTGAAAGGAATACAATTAATTCACTACATCAAGGTAATATTTTGAGGTTAGAATTTGCACTTAGGTCGTAATTATAGTGAACTTACCGAATTACGGGCTAGAAACAATACGGCCACTAAGGCTGATTGTTTTGAGTAGAAAGAGGCCGGTTCCTTTGTTTCAAGCCGTTTTATAGGCTTTTTGAAACAAAAGATAACCGTCATAAACGGTCAGAACAAAACTTGCCAGTACTGTGAATACTAAATAATCTCGCAGCTCATTGCTTATGGCAGGTATTGTCTATGATACAAGAGACATAATTATTTATTTATAAAAAACCAAGAAGTAGCTATATATCTACTAATAAAAATACCTAACATATATTTAAAACGTTTTGGAAAAATAATTAAATCGAAAACTAGTGGCTCGACTAGCGCCATCTAGTGGCAACTTTTCGAACTAAGAAGTCACATCGTGACAGTCTACACTTGGCTAGAAAGCGGTTTTTTCCGTACGCGCAGCGTGCGGAAAAAGCCACTTTATGGCCAGGTGTGACATAAAATTATTAATCCCATCAAAAACATTACATATAAAAAGATACAAGTCTCGCAACGCAGTTCTTTTACAACAAAAAAGTTTTGAGATATAATGTTAAACCAAGTCAGTACCGGGGGGGGTGTCCACAGAACTCGATTTCCACCGACTTGCCTATTATTAGATCTATAAAATGTGTTCGTCCACGGTTAAATAATAGGCAAGTCGGTGGGAAACGAGTTCTGTGGACACCCCCCCGGTACTGACTTGGTTTAGCATAATTATTAAGTAATGTTTAACAAAAAGCAGATTAAGAAAATACTGAAATTTGAAGTCATGACATTCGAAAGACTGATCCAGGCTATCAAAATTCGCGACTTTTACAAAATGGCGAACAGGGCTGATAATCCAGCTCATAAAAAACGAGACTGAGTAAAATCGACCTCATAAAAATTTCTTAGTTTTCGAGATATTGACGATTACGTGAAGTTTGCACTTAATTTGTATGTGATGTCAAGCACGACAGGTGCAAACTTAGTTCAACCGGATCGTATGAGATGAAGGCGGCAGACAGTTAATTTTGTAACAAAATATCTTTATTTCAAAAATTATTACAGTATTTAGTAAATTTTATACCATTTTAGAAACTACAATAAATGCGCAATTTTTTTACGTTGAGTGCCTGGTTATGTTGGTACATTTTTTTTTCACCACGCTAGTTCGAAGTCAGAGGTGAAATTTGAAAAAAAATCGAATAATTTTTTTTTGTTATTGTACTGTGTCCACAGCATGAATAAATTAGCAAAAATAGAAAATACGTTCAATAGCATAGTTATTTGGCCACGCATAGCAAAAAACAGATTTGTAAAATACTTGATATTTTAGCAATGACACTCAAAACACCGAGTCAGGGTATCACTTAGCACGAGTTTTACAAACACGTCAATATCTCGAAAACTAAGAGATTTTTACAAAGGTCAAATTTGCTTAATCTAGGTTCTTATGAGCTGGTCTATCAGCCCTGATCGTATAAAAGTTGGTTTTAGGGACACCCGTATATTCCAAATTTCATTAGTATACGTCTTGTAGTTTTTGAGTAAAATGCCTGTGACATACGGACGGACGGACGGACGGACATGAGGAAAATATAAAGGTTCCTTTTTAGCCATTTTGGCTACGGAACCCTAAAAAAACAGAATTGTAATAAGTTTTGATTTGTAGAAACGGCATGAGAAAACTAAGGACAAAAAAAGGTAAAGCTAAAGTAGCTACTCATAACTGCTATATCTAAGTAAGCAAGCGACGGAGAAAAGGGAACTTTTGTGTGACAGTTCAACACCACAAAGAGAATAAAATAAACAACTAATCAGCTGGTAGGCAGTCATTTTTCATCTTTGGCAAATTTTGAGCTAATAATTCTGTGCTATGGTATGTCTGACCTTGACGGAAAGTCTAGCTAGCAAAGCGTCTGACCGACGGGTGGGTGTGGCGGGCCAAAATTGAATCGCGTTTTTTAGAAGCAATGATGTTAGAACTCCGTAGCCGATAACATCGTTTTCTTTTGGACAAAAAAAAGCTAACCGAACTCGAAATCATCTTAAGAAAATTACAATATCAGGTTTTGTTACTACGAATAAGGTTGCGATAGAATGTAAAGTCGACCACGCTGTTGGTTATAAAAATAACGAAACTCTCTAGAACCGGCGGAATTTCGAAAAAAACGCTAAAAACTAAATTTTGGTTGGAGCTAACCTAACTCGGCGAGAGTTAGGTTAGGTCTATTATTAAAAAAAAAAAAGTTAGGTTAAAAGAGGTTAGGTTGCGGTAGAATGTAAAGTCGACCACGCTGTTGGTTATAAAAATAACGAAACTCTCTAGAACCGGCGGAATTTCGAAAAAAACGCTAAAAACTAAATTTTGGTTGGAGCTAACCTAACTCGGCGAGAGTTAGGTTAGGTCTATTATTAAAAAAAATAAAGTTTGGTTAAAAGAGGTTAGGTTGCGGTAGAATGTAAAGTCGACCACGCTGTTGGTTATAAAAATAACGAAACTCTCTAGAACCGGCGGAATTTCGAAAAAAACGCTAAAAACTAAATTTTGGTTGGAGCTAACCTAACTCGGCGAGAGTTAGGTTAGGTCTATTATTAAAAAAAATAAAGTTAGGTTAAAAGAGGTTAGGTTGCGGTAGAATGTAAAGTCGACCACGCTGTTGGTTATAAAAATAACGAAACTCTCTAGAACCGGCGGAATTTCGAAAAAAACGCTAAAAACTAAATTTTGGTTGGAGCTAACCTAACTCGGCGAGAGTTAGGTTAGGTCTATTATTAAAAAAAATAAAGTTAGGTTAAAAGAGGTTAGGTTGCGGTAGAATGTAAAGTCGACCACGCTGTTGGTTATAAAAATAACGAAACTCTCTAGAACCGGCGGAATTTCGAAAAAAACGCTAAAAACTAAATTTTGGTTGGAGCTAACCTAACTCGGCGAGAGTTAGGTTAGGTCTATTATTAAAAAAAATAAAGTTAGGTTAAAAGAGGTTAGGTTGCGGTAGAATGTAAAGTCGACCACGCTGTTGGTTATAAAAATAACGAAACTCTCTAGAACCGGCGGAATTTCGAAAAAAACGCTAAAAACTAAATTTTGGTTGGAGCTAACCTAACTCGGCGAGAGTTAGGTTAGGTCTATTATTAAAAAAAATAAAGTTAGGTTAAAAGAGGTTAGGTTGCGGTAGAATGTAAAGTCGACCACGCTGTTGGTTATAAAAATAACGAAACTCTCTAGAACCGGCGGAATTTCGAAAAAAACGCTAAAAACTAAATTTTGGTTGGAGCTAACCTAACTCGGCGAGAGTTAGGTTAGGTCTATTATTAAAAAAAATAAAGTTAGGTTAAAAGAGGTTAGGTTGCGGTAGAATGTAAAGTCGACCACGCTGTTGGTTATAAAAATAACGAAACTCTCTAGAACCGGCGGAATTTCGAAAAAAACGCTAAAAACTAAATTTTGGTTGGAGCTAACCTAACTCGGCGAGAGTTAGGTTAGGTCTATTATTAAAAAAAATAAAGTTTGGTTAAAAGAGGTTAGGTTGCGGTAGAATGTAAAGTCGACCACGCTGTTGGTTATAAAAATAACGAAACTCTCTAGAACCGGCGGAATTTCGAAAAAAACGCTAAAAACTAAATTTTGGTTGGAGCTAACCTAACTCGGCGAGAGTTAGGTTAGGTCTATTATTAAAAAAAATAAAGTTAGGTTAAAAGAGGTTAGGTTGCGGTAGAATGTAAAGTCGACCACGCTGTTGGTTATAAAAATAACGAAACTCTCTAGAACCGGCGGAATTTCGAAAAAAACGCTAAAAACTAAATTTTGGTTGGAGCTAACCTAACTCGGCGAGAGTTAGGTTAGGTCTATTATTAAAAAAAATAAAGTTAGGTTAAAAGAGGTTAGGTTGCGGTAGAATGTAAAGTCGACCACGCTGTTGGTTATAAAAATAACGAAACTCTCTAGAACCGGCGGAATTTCGAAAAAAACGCTAAAAACTAAATTTTGGTTGGAGCTAACCTAACTCGGCGAGAGTTAGGTTAGGTCTATTATTAAAAAAAATAAAGTTAGGTTAAAAGAGGTTAGGTTGCGGTAGAATGTAAAGTCGACCACGCTGTTGGTTATAAAAATAACGAAACTCTCTAGAACCGGCGGAATTTCGAAAAAAACGCTAAAAACTAAATTTTGGTTGGAGCTAACCTAACTCGGCGAGAGTTAGGTTAGGTCTATTATTAAAAAAAATAAAGTTTGGTTAAAAGAGGTTAGGTTGCGGTAGAATGTAAAGTCGACCACGCTGTTGGTTATAAAAATAACGAAACTCTCTAGAACCGGCGGAATTTCGAAAAAAACGCTAAAAACTAAATTTTGGTTGGAGCTAACCTAACTCGGCGAGAGTTAGGTTAGGTCTATTATTAAAAAAAATAAAGTTAGGTTAAAAGAGGTTAGGTTGCGGTAGAATGTAAAGTCGACCACGCTGTTGGTTATAAAAATAACGAAACTCTCTAGAACCGGCGGAATTTCGAAAAAAACGCTAAAAACTAAATTTTGGTTGGAGCTAACCTAACTCGGCGAGAGTTAGGTTAGGTCTATTATTAAAAAAAATAAAGTTAGGTTAAAAGAGGTTAGGTTGCGGTAGAATGTAAAGTCGACCACGCTGTTGGTTATAAAAATAACGAAACTCTCTAGAACCGGCGGAATTTCGAAAAAAACGCTAAAAACTAAATTTTGGTTGGAGCTAACCTAACTCGGCGAGAGTTAGGTTAGGTCTATTATTAAAAAAAATAAAGTTAGGTTAAAAGAGGTTAGGTTGCGGTAGAATGTAAAGTCGACCACGCTGTTGGTTATAAAAATAACGAAACTCTCTAGAACCGGCGGAATTTCGAAAAAAACGCTAAAAACTAAATTTTGGTTGGAGCTAACCTAACTCGGCGAGAGTTAGGTTAGGTCTATTATTAAAAAAAATAAAGTTAGGTTAAAAGAGGTTAGGTTGCGGTAGAATGTAAAGTCGACCACGCTGTTGGTTATAAAAATAACGAAACTCTCTAGAACCGGCGGAATTTCGAAAAAAACGCTAAAAACTAAATTTTGGTTGGAGCTAACCTAACTCGGCGAGAGTTAGGTTAGGTCTATTATTAAAAAAAATAAAGTTAGGTTAAAAGAGGTTAGGTTGCGGTAGAATGTAAAGTCGACCACGCTGTTGGTTATAAAAATAACGAAACTCTCTAGAACCGGCGGAATTTCGAAAAAAACGCTAAAAACTAAATTTTGGTTGGAGCTAACCTAACTCGGCGAGAGTTAGGTTAGGTCTATTATTAAAAAAAAAAAATAAAGTTTGGTTAAAAGAGGTTAGGTTGCGGTAGAATGTAAAGTCGACCACGCTGTTGGTTATAAAAATAACGAAACTCTCTAGAACCGGCGGAATTTCGAAAAAAACGCTAAAAACTAAATTTTGGTTGGAGCTAACCTAACTCGGCGAGAGTTAGGTTAGGTCTATTATTAAAAAAAATAAAGTTAGGTTAAAAGAGGTTAGGTTAGGTTAGGTTAGGTTAGGTTAGGTTAGGTTAGGTTAGGTTTTTTTTTTTTTTTTTTTTTTTTTTTGCGTGGGAGGGGGAAATCCTCATTGGATACTGCCAGGCCCGTACCTGGCAGCATGCCCGACTCGCTCGGGAATAGACTCCAGCGTCACGATGTCTCGAGTCTATTCCCAAACGCCTACGGACTAAAACCCCCCCCGCGTCGTGTGGAGTGTGCTTGGGAGACACGCGGCGCTATTGGTATACGCGTTGTGCCCCCCGCGTGGTGTTGGTAAGTGTGCAAGTGTAGTTTTTATGGAGTGTTTGTGTTTGTATTTTAAAAAGAAGGGCAACGATAGGCCGTGCGGCCGCCCAGCCGCCCGCCCGCTCAAGGCAGACGAGCGACTGGGCGATCACACGTTCGCCCTGAAGAGGATAGAGAGAGATGTGTTATGTGGTGTGTGATGTTTGTGTTTGGTAGGTGGTAGGAGTAGTTGGAGGGAAGTAGAAGTTAGGGAAAGAGGGAGGAGAAAGGAAAAAAGGAAAGGAGATAGCAATATTCAGTTAGGCAGAAACTTTATAGAGTGTCAGATCAACTAATGGAGAAGATGTCGAGGGTGGAATGATGGTAGAGTTCGGGAGACTAGAGCTATTGCCCGTAATCCACCCTGGACCTAATCTTCTCCGTCATTACAGCCATCCGAGGGCAGAAGACCGAAGTAGCACTATGGTTGAGATTGGGGACTTTAGAGTTTGTTTTTGCGGCGAATGTCACACAGTTGTGGCAGTTGGATTTCGTTGCATCTTTTTGGTGTGGGCAGTTTTTGAACTCGTGGTCTTCGCCACCGCAGTGGGAGCATATGGTGTCGTTGTTTTGACACCATTTACGTGTGTGCCCGTACTGCAAGCATTTATAGCATTGCAGCACGGGTATATGCTCCACCGCGGTGACCCTCTGGTGGTCGATGTTGATCTTTTGGGAGACAAGAGCTTGGTAGGTGCGGGGCGAAGCTAAGAGGATGGCGTTGTAGAGAGAGGGGTTCTTATTGTTCCTTTTGAACCGGAGAGTCAAATCCTCAGGTTTGTCGATGGTGGATTGAATGGTAGGATTTTGTTGGGTGATTATGGGGACCAGCTCTTCTACCGGTGTATCGCTGGACACGCCCTTCAGTATCACCATAGGGCGGAGCGTCTTTGAGGTCTCTGCTGAGACGTCCGCATTGATATCATTGGTTCTACCGAGGGCAATGTCCCGCTGTTCCCCGGTATCAAATTCAACCCGCACTTTACCATTGCTAACAAATTTTGTGTTTGCGGGCGCGAAGTCAGTATCCCGGAAGGAGACCGCCTTCCTCCAAGATTTTAATGTTTCGGAGGAGTTTTGGGTTTCAGATTTTGGTGAGATGATGATGGCGGGTTTATTTGGTGGCGGAGATTTACGTTGGGTGGTGGAGGTTGGCGGTCTGCGTCCGGGCGCAGCAGCCTTTGCCGCAGCAGCAGCGTATGAGAAGCCGGGTGCCGGGCTGGCGCCCGGGCCAGAGGAGAGAGTGGCTTTAAGAGGCTGAAGCTCCTCTCTGATGATGCTCCTAATGGCCTCGACGGTGTTGGGTGAGGCTTCTGGCAGAGAGGGGCTGTCAGTTTGTGTGGAAATAGTGCGAGTGGATGGTTTGTTTATCTGAGTGGAGATGAGGGAGGTGGATCTGCCGCTGTCCGCACGGGCCGGGGCTGAGATGACCTGTGATGGTGGTGGTGAGTCCTGACTAGGCTCCGCAGCCGAACCGCTGCCCGCCGACGTTGTGGGGCCTCTGTTGTCCGAGGCCCATAGGGTCTTGAGCCGGTCGATGTATTTGTCGACCTCCACGATTATTTGGTCGGCGAACAACTTGATCTGGGTCTTGTCGACCCTGGTGACGGAGTGATTAAGAGTGAATTGGTAATGAATCATACCAGTGTGATTCAATATTTTATTTCGAAAGATCTCGCAATCCAGCTGGTCGTTGCTGTACTTAGTGTACGCATCAACCGAGCCGGACCAGAGTGCAGAGGGGGTGTTCTCTCTCCTGATTTGTTTGGCGGATTTTGGTGGTTGATAGGGTGGTGCCTTCTTGGGTGAAGGTGGATTTTTTGATGTTGTGGGCGCTTGTTTTCCATCTGGAGCGGGGTCTTTTAAGAAAGGTGGTTTTTTCACTGGAGGGGGGGTTTTTGGAGGTGAGTAGTAAGTCTCCCCTTCGTCACCTGAGCTCAAGTCCAGGTATTCGGAGAACGGAAAGTCATCCATGATGACGATAAGTGAAGAAAATTAGATTTGAGAGAAGGGGCAAATTGCAAGAAAAACTAGAGATGGGGGGGGGAGGGCAATCAAAACAGCTATCAAATGTGAAGTATGAGACAAGTTGCAGATAAGGGGCACGGAGTGGAGAGAGTAAAAAGAAAAAGTGGCGTATGAAAATGAAAATTTTTCCTATGGAAGCCGGTGAGAAGAGTGTATGGGAAGATCAAATAAAAGGTGGTTATGCGTTTAATCAAAAGAGGGAATTTTTCGGCTGGGTATTTTAGAAGTTATGAGTGTTTTAGAAAGTTGTGCCAACGAAAAATCGACAGGCAATATTTTTGTTTGCTTAATAACTAAGAGAGGGATGGATTTTTCGGAAAGTTCAAAGCGGAATCTATTGAAGAAAAATTTTAGAAATAGGATAGGCTAGTAAGTAGAATTTAAATGCAAGAGACTGATTTATAGTGAATTTTCAAAATTTCGGGTGTGCCTGCCAAAAGTGTAGTTGCAATATGGGGTGGTGTTATAAGTCGAGAACGGAGTGTCTTAAAAATATGGAGCGTATAGGGGATTGAAGCTAAATTTTTTTGGAGCAGGACGCGACGAAAAAAGGGGGGGTAAAGTGAAAGGGGGGGGCAGGAAAAATTTTCAAAGAATCGGAGCTTACACTGGAGGTCAACAATTGGAATAACTTTTAAACGGGAAGAGATAGAGAAGAATGGAAAACAGATTTGTGTAGGGAAAAAATTTAGGTTTGTTGGTCTGAAATTTGGTTGGATTTGGTAATTTAGGTACCAGTTTTTCAGAGGTTGGTTAGGTTAGGTTAGGTTAGGTTAGGTTAGGTTAGGTTAGGTTAGGTTAGGTTAGGTTAGGTTAGGTTAGGTTAGGTTAGGTTAGGTTAGGTTAGGTTAGGTTAGGTTAGGTTAGGTTAGGTTAGGTTAGGTTAGGTTAGGTTAGGTTAGGTTAGGTTAGGTTAGGTTAGGTTAGGTTAGGTTAGGTTAGGTTAGGTTAGGTTAGGTTAGGTTAGGTTAGGTTAGGTTAGGTTAGGTTAGGTTAGGTTAGGTTAGGTTAGGTTAGGTTAGGTTAGGTTAGGTTAGGTTAGGTTAGGTTAGGTTAGGTTAGGTTAGGTTAGGTTAGGTTAGGTTAGGTTAGGTTAGGTTAGGTTAGGTTAGGTTAGGTTAGGTTAGGTTAGGTTAGGTTAGGTTAGGTTAGGTTAGGTTAGGTTAGGTTAGGTTAGGTTAGGTTAGGTTAGGTTAGGTTAGGTTAGGTTAGGTTAGGTTAGGTTAGGTTAGGTTAGGTTAGGTTAGGTTAGGTTAGGTTAGGTTAGGTTAGGTTAGGTTAGGTTAGGTTAGGTTAGGTTAGGTTAGGTTAGGTTAGGTTAGGTTAGGTTAGGTTAGGTTAGGTTAGGTTAGGTTAGGTTAGGTTAGGTTAGGTTAGGTTAGGTTAGGTTAGGTTAGGTTAGGTTAGGTTAGGTTAGGTTAGGTTAGGTTAGGTTAGGTTAGGTTAGGTTAGGTTAGGTTAGGTTAGGTTAGGTTAGGTTAGGTTAGGTTAGGTTAGGTTAGGTTAGGTTAGGTTAGGTTAGGTTAGGTTAGGTTAGGTTAGGTTAGGTTAGGTTAGGTTAGGTTAGGTTAGGTTAGGTTAGGTTAGGTTAGGTTAGGTTAGGTTAGGTTAGGTTAGGTTAGGTTAGGTTTTTTTTTTTTTTTTTTTTTTTTGCGTTGGAGGGGGAAATCCTCTTGGATACTGCCAGGCCCGTACCTGACAGCATGCCCGACTCGCTCGAGAATAGACTCCAGCGTCACGATGTCTCGAGTCTATTCCCAAACGCCTACGGACTAAAACCCCCCCCGTGTCTTGTGGAGTGTGCATGGGGGACACGCGGCGCTATCGGTCTACGCGTTGTGCCCCCCGCGTGGTGTTGGTTGGAGTGTAGGAGTGGTTTTTTCTGGAGGAGTGTGTGGTTGTAAAGTGTTGTATGAAGCCGGTGGTGGGAAGAGGGCAGGCCGTGCGGCCGCCCAGCCTCCCGCCCACAGAGGCGGGCGAGCGACTGGGCGACCACACGGAAGCCCTTGGAGTGGTTGGAGGATGGTGGAAGAAGTGGTGAAGATGGTGGAAAAAGAGCGACGAGATAGACCGTGCGGCCGCCCAGCCTCCCGTCCGCTAAGGCGGGCGAGCGACTGGGCGATCACACGTTCGCTCTAAGTGGTTGTAGGAAAAAATGTAGGAGGGGGGAAAAAATATATATTATATTTTACTCTTACGAGTACATCTGATTGATGGGCGCGTACAAGCGCCCGATTTGGTGGGGGAATAAATAAAGTTTTTGGTTCCCCCCCTCCTAAGAGAGAGAATGGTGAACAAAGGAAGTGGATGGTGGTTTTAGATGGCGTTGATGGTGGGGGAGAGGGGATAGAATATACATAATATTTACTCTTGCGAGTCATCTGATTGTTGGGCGTTCTCAACGCCCGAGGTGGGGGATAAATATGTTATAAGTGGTTGAGTGGTTGGGTCCCCTCTCCCGGAGAGAAGGTGAGGGAAAAGAAGTTGGTGGTTGGTGGTTAGTGGTTGGTGGAGGCTTTAAGTGGTTGGTGGATAAGATGGATGGAGGAAGACGAGAGTAGTGAAGTAAGTGGTTGGTGGAAGAGTGGGTCGTTTTTGGAGAGAGTGAGTGGTGGAGGTTGCAGTGGTTGGGGGAAGAAGAGTAAATAGGGTTGTGGTGGAACTAAGATGGTGGAGGTGTGTTTTTGTGTGGGTGTTTGGGAAGTGGTAGATGGAGTCTGGGAGGGCAGAATATACATAATATTAACTCCGTAGAGTTCATCTGAATGTGGGCCTAGCCCAGTTTTGGGGGAATATATATGTTATAAGATTTGGTGGGGGTTCCCTCCCAGAAGTGGCGTCAGAGGTACCCGACGCCCTCACTCCCCGTGCTGGGTATTAGCCAACGGCTAGCAATATCCCCTAAGGGAAATTGCTAACCGTTGCCCAGGGTGCACCAGCCCAGCGTGTTGCCCTTCCCCCCGGACCGAAGTCCAGCACCCACCCCCCAAGGAATTGCAACACGCCAAGCCAACGTGGAGGAACCCAGCCCGCACCCCGGTTAGGTTAGGTTAGGTTAGGTTAGGTTAGGTTAGGTTAGGTTAGGTTAGGTTAGGTTAGGTTAGGTTAGGTTAGGTTAGGTTAGGTTAGGTTAGGTTAGGTTAGGTTAGGTTAGGTTAGGTTAGGTTAGGTTAGGTTAGGTTAGGTTAGGTTAGGTTAGGTTAGGTTAGGTTAGGTTAGGTTAGGTTAGGTTAGGTTAGGTTAGGTTGAGGAAATTTTTGGGGACCTAAGTAGAGGACACTTGTGAGATTTTGCTACGGTACTTTAAAAATTTTTCTCGTTCGGAATCCTTTTACGGAATTAGGCTATCTATACGTTTTCGGGTACTTCCCATACTTCGTCACTTTTCGCTGTTTTCTTCCCTGAAATCCGTCAGGCGTTTTCAGACTGTTTAAATTCGCTATCTTCTTTCCTTCTCACTTTTTCTTCTTTCTTCCTTCTGCACTTTGACGCGGCTTTTCATTCTGCACCCGTCACTTTTTGAATTAATACTCTCCGACTCTCCAGTCCGGAGATATAAATTCTCAAAGGTGACGGGAGTAAAATTGAAAAAGTCATCGTGAAAGTCTGTTTTCTTCCCTCGTATTTCACTATTAAATTCTTTTCTTTTCTTTTTTCCTTTGTACATATTTTCTTTTGTATATAGTAATTTAGGCTAGGAGTTAGGCGAGCTACCTGTTTTTGTCCCATAATTTTCGGACTCTTAGTTCCGGAGTTATTGGGGCAAACTCAGATTGCTCCTAGGGTGTCATCAGGGGCTGCGAACTTTTTCGTAACGTGGTAATTCACACTAAAAAATTCGCAGCACCTGGACCCCTAGACTTAGGGGAGTTTAGTTTAGCTCTTCAAATAGGGCTAGTTGAGGGCCACATTTTGGCATTTTTAGTTTTTCTCTTGGCCCCATAGGGGCCCGTGGAAAATTTTTCTGCCGGCCGAATTTTAAGTTTGTCGGAGTTAGGGCAGGTACACGCTTGACCGTTTTTTCGGGAAGAACGGTTTTCTTCCCCGAAACCAAGCGGCAAGCGTGTACGGGGCCCAATTAGGGGTCCTTTTGGGTTTCTTTGCCCCCCACCATTTCTGGGGGGGGGTGGAACAACCCTAACTCCGGATCACTCCAGCTGGAGTATCCGGGAGCGATTGAGCGGCCCGAAGGGCGTAGTGAGGGGAGCATGAAGGGGGCTAGAGCCAAGGGGGGCTCGAGGGGGGGGAGGCCCAAAAAGGGGGGGGAAACACGGGGGGAGGGGGAAAATGACCAGGTGGAGATTTCCAGCAGGGAAATGTCTCTGGAGAGGGAGTCTGGGGGGGATAGTCGGGGGGGTTCGGTGTACGGTTCGGTGTATGATTCGTATGCCAACTCGGACTCTGACGGCGAGGGAAGCCTGCCCTCCCTACACATGGGGGGCAAAGAGTCTTCACTAAAAAGGAAGGCACCGTCTGGGGGGCGGGACACGGCCCCCGAAAGGGGCGCCAAAGTCAAGTCAGCGGGGAGGGGGCGCACTGCTGCACCCCTGGGCGCATATGTTGGCCTATCCGAAGCCAGAGTCAGGCTACAGAGGCTCTCGGCGGAGGATCCCTACTACGAGGAGGAGGCCAAAAGCAGGGCTGCGGAGTTCCGGAGGACCTCCCCGGTCAGGACCCGCCAACCGCAATCTGGTGGAGGCGCTGGGTCACTGGCCCAATCGGATGGAGGTGTTGAGCCTCGGCCCCAAATCGGTGGAGGTGTTGGGACCCCGGCCCAAATTGGTGGAGCTGCTGGGCTGGAAGAGGAGGAGGACTCTGCCGCACCAGAAGGCCCCATGGATAGGGTATTGGAGTGCGCCAGGGTGGTCTTCGAAGAGACAAATAAATCGAAGAACTTGAAGGGGGAAGTCCGTGGGAAGATGAAGGCGGCCCTCCTGGAGATAATGGAGGTGGTAGCGGACCTCAAAGAGGGAACCAGCGAGTCTGAGGCCATCCGCACCCTCAAAGCAGACAATAAGAGGATGCGGGAGGAACTGGCTCATCTCAGGAAAGAGACAAAGGCCATCCGCCAGGCCTTCTCCACGAGGAAGGCAGTAGCCCCGGCCTCAACCACTGAAGCCAACGCCGCAGAGGCCCTCGTTGGAGAGGTCAAGGAGGTCCTGGTTGAGTTCAGGGAGAGCCTCACCAGAGACCTCTTCGTCTCCCTGGGAGGGATGGTGAACGCCCGCCTTGAGGAGGCGGAGAGGAGGGGCATCCTGTCCCCCGCTCCCATCGTCCGCCCACCCTTGGCGGCGGACAGAAAGAGGATCGCAGCGGCTGCACAGCCGACTACCCAGCAGAGGGAACAGCAGGGCTCTCAGCCCCCAGCAGCTGAGCCCACCCCTGCTCCTAAGGTCAGACAGACGGGGACTAGGGGGGCAGTAACAGGGTCAAACCTGATGCCCCCGGCTAGATCGGCTCCAGCAGCTCCAGCCCCGCGAGCCAAGCGGCAAGCGGCTGGCCCCCAAAAAGCGCCCGCAACAACTGGCGCACAAGCGACAGCATCACCTCCGGCTCAGATGACCTGGACGGAGGTGGTGAAGAAGACGAGGGGAAAGAAACCATCCCAGAGCCAACCGGCGGCAGGTGGCTCAGCAGCCCCTAAGGCGGCTCCCAGGGCCCCGGCACCGGCAAAACCGAAGATGTTCCCCACACCGAAAACAGCGGCTGTGGTGGTCACCCTCAAGGACGGAGTGGACACCGATTACAAAACGGTCATGGGGAGGGTGACCACACTAAAACTGTCGACGATCGGTGTGGACCACGTAAAGGTGCGATGCACGGCGGCGGGGGCCCGAATAATTGAGCTCCCGGGTGCCGACGCTGGGACAGCGGCAGCCGCTGACAATTTGGCTGCCAAACTGACGGAAATGGTAGGAGAGGTGGCGGAGGTCAGCAGGCCCGTCAAGACCGCCGAGGTCCGCATCGTCGGCTTTGACGAATCTCTGACCCCAGAGGCAATTAAGGAGGAGGTAGCCTCAAGTGGCAAATGCCCACCGGGGCAAATCAGGGTGGGGAAGATTCGTATGGCCGCTGACTGTACTGGCTCAGTGATAGTCACGTGCCCAGTTACAGCGGCCAACACCCTGGTACAAGCGGGGCGAATCCTGCTTGGCTGGTCCTCGGCCCGAGTTGAAGCACTGGCCCCCCTCCCCCTGAGGTGCTACCGGTGCATGGGACTCGGGCACACGAGGGCTCTCTGCCCCTCCCCGGTGGACAGATCTGGGGACTGTCGTCGCTGCGGCAAAACGGGCCACCTCTCGGAGGCTTGCCAGGCTGAAAAGGTGTGGTGTGCAGTTTGCCACCATGCCAAACTTCAGGCAGATCATGTGATGGGGGGACCCTCATGCACCCCCCCACGCACCAGAGGGAAGATGACCTCCTGGAGGACCCAGGAGGCCCAAAAAGGTAAAGCGCCCCAGGGCTCTGGTGAGGAAAAATCGATGGAGCACTAATGCCAGCACGACCCCAACAACATCTGGAGGTGCTTCAGTGCAACTTAAACCACTCCGCCCGTGCTCAGGATCTCCTGATGCAGCACGTGGCGGAGTGGGGCATTAGTGCTACCATCGTGACGGAGCCCTACTTTGTCCCCCCCCAGCAGAACTGGCTAGGGGACAATGATGGCCTTGTAGCGGTGACGGTGCCGCTGATGGGCGGTCATCCTCCACTCTCCAAGTTGGAGGGAGGCTCTGGGTACATAGCGGCCAAGTGGGGAGATATCGCGCTAGTCGCGGTCTACTTCTCCCCAAACCGGCCGCTATTGGAATTCCAGCAATTCCTGGACCGACTTGGCAGGGTGATCGCCAACGCGGCGCAGGGGCCGGTCATGTTACTTGGCGACCTGAACGCCAAGGCCACGGCCTGGGGCTCCCCCAGAACGGACGCGAGAGGGGGACTTTTGAGGGACTGGGCGGCGGCGGTTGGGCTCCAAGTCCTAAACCGGGGCAACGCCAACACCTGTGTGCGCCGGCAGGGGGGGGTCCATCGTGGACGTAACGTTTGCGACCCCTGCCGTGGCATTGCGCACCTCCGATTGGCGTGTCCTGGAGGACGTAGAGACCCTCTCTGACCACCTTTATATAAGGATGAGGGTCTCCAAAAACCAGGTAGTCCAGCCGCCACGTCCGCCGGCGCAGGGAGGGAGATCCCCCTTCCCAAGGTGGAGCCTAGGGTCCTTAGACCGGGATCTGGCAGAGGAGGCGGCGATGTGGGAGGATTGGCGAGCCCCTGCACCGGACCGAGCCCTGGACGTGGAGGCCAGGGCGCTGCAGTTCCGCGCATCGCTCACTGCGGTGTGCGACACTGCGATGCGGAGATCCGGTCCGGTGCCAAATAAAAAGCAGGTCTACTGGTGGTCGGAGGAGGTTGCGGCCCTCCGGCGCACCAGTGATAGGGCTCGCCGCGAGTACACCAGGTGCAGGCGGCGACGTCATACAGTCGAAGAAGAGGAGCTCCTCCATGAAGCTCTCCGGGAGGCCAAGGAGGCCCTGTCGGTGGCCATTGCCAAGGCAAAAGACGAGGCCCACATCGTCTTCTTGGCCACACTCGACAGGGACCCCTGGGGGCGGCCCTACAAACTTGTTAGAAACAAGATGCGCCGCGCCCCCGGCATGGACTCCCTGGAGCCGGAGCTCCTCCAAAGGGTAGTGGAGGGGCTGTTCCCGCCTGCACCAGACTTTGTGCCGCCGATAATGTCGGTCCCGACGCTGGATCCCGAGGGGATGGAAGACGTTCCACCGGTCACGGATGGGGAGTTTCATGTGACGGTGGAACGTCTAAAGGGATGCAAGAAGGCCCCGGGGCCGGATGGCATCCCCGGCCGCGTCATGCCTCTGGCATTAAAGCACTTGGGGGGTCGCCTCAAAGACCTGTTTGACGACTGTCTGCAGGCGAGGCGATTCCCCCAATGCTGGAAGGAGGGGAAATTGTGCCTCCTACGGAAGGAGAGCCGTCCGGCCGACTCCCCTTCTGGCTGGAGGCCAATAGTGTTGCTGGATGAATCCGGGAAGATGCTAGAGCGCATCATCGCTTCCCGGATCATCCAGCATTTGGAGGGGGAAGGACCCAACGTGTCGGACCGCCAATACGGCTTCCGGACCGGGCGGTCCACAATGGATGCGTTGGGGGCCCTAAGGGCCTTTTGTGAGAATGCCGCGGAGAGGGGGGAGGGAGCTGTGGCGGTGTCTCTTGACATCGCCAACGCCTTCGGCTCCCTCCCATATACGGTGATAAAGGAGGCGCTCCGATACCACGGAGTGCCTCCGTACATCAGAGGGATCGTGGAGCACTACCTGAGCGGCCGGGTAGTGCTCTACGAAGAGAAGGGTGGCCTACGGAGAGAGAGGCCAATGGCCTGCGGTGTTCCCCAGGGGTCGGTGCTCGGACCCCTGTTGTGGAACATCGGTTTTGACTGGGCAATACGTGGGATGCTGCTCCCCCGGATGACGGTCATCTGCTATGCAGATGACACGATGGTGGTCGTCCGGGGAGAGCGACTAGAGGAGGCCCTTCGAAGGGCAGCAGTCGCGGCTGACCTAGTGGTCGGTCGCATCAGGCTTCTGGGCTTAAAGGTGGCCCTCCCGAAGACGGAGGCGATAATCTTCGGGGGCAGGGGGTGGCGGCCCCCTGCCAGGGCCACCATTAGGGTTAGTGGGGACACGGTCCAGGTGAGGCCCCATATTAAGTATCTGGGCCTCATACTGGACCGAAAATGGAACTTCGGGGAGCATTTCCGCCAACTTGCTCCCCGGATCGTGGGACAGGCGGCAGCCCTCAGCAGACTGCTGCCCAACATTGGCGGCCCTAGTGCCCCGTGCCGCCGGCTATATGCCGGCGTAGCCAGATCCATGGCCATGTACGGGGCACCAATATGGGCCGACAAACTCAGCGCGGCAAATAAGGCCCTCCTTCGAAGGCCGCAAAGGGTGGTGGCCCTCCGTATAGTGAGGGCCTACGTGACGGTTGCCTGGTCGGCGGCCTGTGCCTTGGCGGGCACGCTCCCTTGGGAGCTGGACGCCCAATTGCTCGCCGAGGCACACAGGGAGCGGGTCAACAACAGGGTCCGGGAGGTTTACCCCGCTCCCGAAGAAGTTAACGCCGCCAGGAAGGCGGCGCAGAAGAGGATGCGGGATAGATGGAAGAGCGACCTGGAGGACTCCCCCTATGGAATCCGCACCATAGGGGCACTCCTCCCGTCGCTCGACCGCTGGCTGGACCGAAGGAAGGGCAACCTGTCCTTCCGAATGACGCAGGTAATGACCGGGCATGGCTGCTTCGGTCATTACCTGCACAGGATAGGGAGGGAAGTCGGTCCAGCCTGCCATGAGTGCGGCGCTCAGGACGACACGGCCCAGCACACTCTAGCAGAGTGTAATTACTGGGCCGAGGAGCGCCGCACCATGGTCGCGGTTCTCGGTGTGGGTGACCTCTCGCTGCATAGCATCGTAGCTGCTATGCTACACAGCGAGAGGTCCTGGGAGGCGGTGGCCTCCTTCTGCGAATCAGTCATTTCGCAGAAGGAGGCCGCGGAGCGGGAGCGCGAAGATAGGCGACAGGCGCTCCAGCTCCGGCGCAGGCGGAGGGGGAGGAGGCGGGCGCAATTCGGCGCCCGTCTCATCCCCTAGTGGAGTCGTGGGTGAGGGGCCCACACTGTTGGACTCCACACGTCTGGGGGAGGGATCGTGGCGGTTTCCGATCCCTCCCTCCTTTGGCGCGGGAGCCCTGGCGGCTTAAAGCCAGGGCAGCCGGGGGGCACCAGTGGTAGAAATGCCACGAGCCCACTGTGCCCCCATCAAACGGCATGCGGAGAAACGCCGGTGGGTTTTTAGTGGGTATGCTCCTCCCCCCCTCTGATTAGCAGAGGGTGCGCGAGAGGAGTGAGTCCCACATAACCCCCCCAACCAACATCGGGCCTCCCTAGGCCCAGGGGGGGTATGCGTAATGCATTTTCCCACCGTCAAAAAAAAAAAAAAAAAAAAAAAAGGTTAGGTTAGGTTAGGTTAGGTTAGGTTTTTTTTTTTTTTTTTTTTTTTTGGAAATTGAGGAGGAATTTAATCCTCTCCCAGTGGAGTGTTTTGTATCAAAAACGCGGCGCTATCGGTTTACACGTTGTTTTTGAGATGTGTAGTATGCATGTGTGTTCGCGTGTGTGTTTATGTAAAGTGTTGTGTGTGTGTTGTGGAGTGTAAGTTAGACTGAGAGATTTATAGGTGAGTATTCATTCCAGTTAGATTAGAGCTATGTGAGATTAATTATGTAGTGAGTATTCCTGTAGATTTTAATTAGGTACCGTTGAAAGCTTTGAGATTATGAACTATGTATTTTAATAGTTTGTGAAAGGAGGCAGAAGTGGAGTCTTTGGACATGATTTCAGAGATGGAGTTAGGATCTATTCGTAAGTTCTCACAGGTTAATTCATGTTCAAAGCGCTGTGGTTCAAATCTAGGGCATTGGTGTAGAAGGTGAGTAAATGACTGAGTGGTTTGGCCATCGCAGGGGCAGTAGTCGTTCTGAGTGATTTTGAATCGTGCAAGGTACTCTTTGTGATATCCATGATTTGAGAGATATTGTGTGGATGAGAAAGTGAGTCTGTGAGTAGAGAGGTAGGAGTTTAGGGCTTCATAATTAGGAAAGAGGGTTTTGGTGTATTCGCATTTGTCCGGTTGCTCATAGAGCTTTGGCATTTCAGCTATAGCAATCCGCTTGTTTTGCAGTTTGCAGTAGCTTATTGGAACAGTAATGAAGTCCGGTACCTTCTTTAGATTAGCTGCAGCTTTTGCTGCCAAATCGACCTGCTCATTTCCCGCAATATCACAGTGCGCTTTAACCCAGTAGAAGTGTATGTTTGCTCGGTTTTTATTGTTATGTATAAGTTTATGGATATTATTGACGAGAGAGTTTTGGCTGTTTGGGTTGGAGATTTCCTGTAAGGCTGATTTGCTGTCTGAGAGGAGTATGTGTGTGGAGGTTTGTATTGTGCTGCGTGTAGTTAGTTGTATGTGGTTTTGTAGACACTGTGATATTGCGAGAAGTTCTGCTTGAAAGACTGAGCAGCAGTCGTGTAGCTTTAGCTTCCTGACGATTTGTGATCCACTGGGTCTCCTAGTGACGTAAGCCGCCCCAACTCTGTTGTCGTGGCGACTGCCGTCAGTGTAGGAGATCCAGGCGTCATTTGGATGGGATGCTAAAGCTATGTCCACTTCTTCCTGAGATTTCAGTTCGGTAAATTCCAGAGTTTTCCTGTCAGCTGGATGAAGAAGGGAGGAAGGTGGGACTGGAGCTTCTATTGGTAAGTCATCAGGAAGGAACGAGGATGTTCCCCGAAGTCTGGTAAGTTCAAGGTTTGCTGCATAGTTTATTTTAGCCGGTAGTGGAATTAGTTGGGCCAAGGTTATGGAGAGAGGGGTGCTGACAGTTTTGAATGCATGGATAATTTTGAGGGCAAACAGCCTTTGAAAGGAGAGAAGCTTATCTCGGATGAATTTGTATTTTAGTGAGGTGTGCCAGATAGCTGCACCGTAGGTAATGATCGGCTCTATAACTTGCATGTAAATGGTACGTACGTTTTCAGGATTAATGCCCCATGTAGGTCTTATAAATAGTTGTAGCTTATAGAAGAGTTTTTTGGCCTTTTCTATTGTATTAAGTACATGTTTGGTAAATCTGAGTTTATTGTCAATTGTAATTCCTAGATATTTAATTTCCGTGACTGTGGGGATGGGTAGATGATGCATTTGTACTATTATTTGTCTGGCTTTATTAGTGAATGCAATGGCCTGGCTTTTATCCCTCCCAAAGTCCAGTTTGACCTTTGCGCCCCATTCAGCTATTTGGTTGACTGCTGTGTTTGTTATATTGCCCAGTTCCCTGGTGGATCTTGATCGGCAGATCAGCAGGACATCATCCGCAAATGCTTGAAGATGACATCCCGCAGGTAAGTCCATGTCTAGTAGGTCATCCAGCACCAGGTTCCAGAGGACTGGACCAGCCACCGATCCCTGAATGCAACCTCTTGTCAGGGTCTTTTGAACAAAGCAGTCCGCAAAGGCCAGCTGTACTTGTCGATCTATGACATAGTTTTGGAGAATACGAAAGATGTTTCTTGGACATTCGACATGTTTTAGGCGTTGGAAAATGGCCGGCCACCATGCGTTGTCGAATGCAGCCCGAATGTCCAAGGAGACCGCCATTATTTCTTCGTGGTTTCTCCTTCCCTCTTCGATGATATCCATCGCGTGTTGAATAGCATGAGT
Source organism: Eudemis profundana (assembly GCA_947034925.1). Classification (NCBI taxonomy): domain Eukaryota; kingdom Metazoa; phylum Arthropoda; class Insecta; order Lepidoptera; family Tortricidae; genus Eudemis; species Eudemis profundana. Next base: position 28,235,355 of record OX344798.1, read on the forward strand.
AGTCGATGTTTGTAGGCGGAAGCCAAACTGTCGTGTCACTATTTTTTGATGGGCGTGCATGTGGAACACCAGCCTATTGATAATCAACTTCTCTAACAGTTTGCCGAAAACCTTGACTAAGCCTATTGGTCGGAAGGACGACGTTTTGGTATAGTCATCCTTGTTAGGCTTCGGTATTATTTTAGTTGTGGTGCATTTCCAGAACTCAGGAAAATAGCCAATGGAGAGGCAGCGATTAAAGATGGCGGTAATTAGTTCTGGGTAGAGTTTGGTGACTTGAAGGCAAATATCTGCTGTTAGGTGATCAGAGCCCGGAGCTTTTTTATGGCTAATCGTGTTGAGTGTCTCTAGAACCTCCGTTGTTGTGAATGGAGGTTCATCAGGGGTGTCTGGGCAAATTTGGGATTGCGTTCTAATGTCCTTTTGCTGGTTAGTGTCTTCGGTGTCATCAGGGTGGAAGGCCGTAAGTATTGCTTGCGCTGTTTGCTTACTGTTATTGGTATAAGTCCCATCCGGTAATAGTAAGGTTGCAGGTGGTTGGGTTAGAGGTCGAGTTCTCATAATCCTATTTGTAATCGACCAGACGTCCTCTTTCTGCTGTCTTTCGCAGAAGTTACGGAATTCTGTGTTGGACGCACTGCAGCAAGCATCAGAGTACTTTTTTCTGATTTGGTCTCTGGCTTCTAGGAATCCTGCAAGGGGGACCTTTTGACGTACAGCTCTGCGAAGTGCATGATGTGCTTGCAGGACTTCCTTTTTTAGCTCGCTGAGCTCGTCGTTCCACCACGGAGGACGTTGTGGTGGTCCCGAGGATCGAGGCAGCAGATCGTCACACATATTTTGTATTGCAGAGGTAAGGTAGGTGATCTCGATATCAAGTTGATCCTCACTGCAGGAGTTGATATATTCAATCGTTGGTAGTTTATGAGAGATTTTGTCCTTAATATCTTCTGTGAGCGTCTCCCACTTAACTCCGTTGGTGTTGTACTTAAAAGTGCTAAGCTTTACTTTTTTACTCCATTTGGCTGACTTGTGGAAGGGCGTGACAATTTGATAGGTGATAGCATGATGATCGGAAGAAGGACAGATTTCAGAGTCAACTTTCCAGTTTTTTATTTGGATAGAGTTAGCTCCATTCCTATGTGAGTTACCAAGGAGTGTGAGATCTATTATAGAGGAGCGAGGGAGCCCATGCGTAACCGTTTCAAAAGTGGGATTCCTCCCTTCGTTACAGATGGTTAGATTGTTGGTAATAATAAGATCAGCCAGGTGATTGCCTCTAGTATTATTTTGGACGCTACCCCACAATCTGTGCCACCCGTTAAAGTCGCCACTGATAATATGAGTTGCGCCTGCTGTCTCTAAGAGGAAGGATTCTAATTTGTCCAAAGTGGAGTTTGGATCATCTTTAGGTTCTACGTAGACGGAGACGAGGTAGATTTTAGCACCAGATCTGTCTGTAGTTTGAACTATGCAGATGTTGGAGTTGGAGTGTTTTGTGTATCCAAGTGTGCTGATGAATAAGTCTTCTTTAATGAGTAGTGCAGCTTTTAGTGGTATATTTGGAGATGGGAATTGATATAGAATGAAGCCAGGGATAGATTTAATAGTGTTATTCGTTCCAGAGATGTACGGTTCAGTTAGAAACACAAATTCACACTCATTATTTTGATCAGCCAAATGTACAGCAATTTCTTGATGCGCATTTCTACCCCGACCCTCGTTAATTTGCAAGCAGTTGTAGATTCCGATTCTGGTTTTTCTGGGATTTGTTCCTCGAGGCAGGCCCTTAGCAGTAACGAATAGCCGCACGGGCTATCCGGTCCCACTTCTGCCATTCGGGGCAATTTTGGCTGTAAGCTGGGTGTTCATGCCCTTGTCCGTTTCCCCAGCAGTTTATGCAGCAGGGGGTGGCGGTTGACCTAGGACAGTCCCTTGTGTCGTGTCTCTGAGCGCAGAAGCCGCAGGTGTGTTCCAGTTTGCACTCAGTGGCTCTGTGGCCGTATCCCATGCAGTTGTAGCACTGCAGGATCGGCGATTGGTCCACAGCTGTAACACACTGGTATCCAATTCTGATTCTCTGGTCCAGCATGTTCGCCCACACCTGCGGGCTGACTTCGAGAACGACATTTTTTATGGCATCAGTACGGCCCTTGATACTGCGTATATACTTGATGCCTATCTCTTCATCCTTAAGGCCCTCAAAGAGTTTAGGGTTCTGTTTGGTGATGGCCTCTATAATTTTGTCGTTGGCATAGTCCGGGATAACGCCAATTAGTTTAATTGAAGGGTCACGCAGGCGGGGGACTCCTACCGTGATGTTCGCTGTTTTGGCAATGATAGCTGACCTGAGTGTTTGCCTATCCTTCTCAGAGTCACAGCTGACGACCACTTTGTTATTGCGCGCCTCCCGGATGTTTCTAATGCCGACGCCGAGATCCACGACGTCGACTTTTGCCTTCAGCTCATTTATCACATCTTTGCCCTCTTGTCTGGGGTCTCGCGATTCCAGAAGAACCACGTAGTTTGTCAGAGGGACATCTGGTTTAGCGGTCTTTCCAGTTGTGACTGCGGGTGTAACGCTCCCAGAGGGAACCGTCACAGCCGCAGCAGGATGGGCGCGAGCTCTCTTTTTGTCCTTCTTGCTAAGGACTTTAACGAATCCGTCGTCGCCTTCGTCGTCATTAGACATCGCAGCGATAACGAAGTCGTTAATGACCTTCTGCTCTGCTCTCATTTTATTTATTTCCGCCTGGACGCCGGCAATAATATCAGTTTTTAACTTTTGCGCGTCCAGGTCCGGAGTGGTGTTAACGCCAGTCCTTTGAGCTGCATAAGTGGGCTGAGGCTCAAAGTGTGTCTGTGTGGCCGAGTTTTTGGTGGCCACACGAGTAGGGCCGGCGTTAATTGCTCCTAGAGTATCGTTTGTCCCTAGGGCCTCAAGTTCTTTGAGGAAACGTTCAGTTGTCTCTCGAAGAGTGTCCACACATTTATCGATTTCCTTGCGGTTATGTTTGGTCACACTCTTCTCCGCATGGAGTTCGGTCGAGATCTTTTTGAGATTTCGTTCAATTGCGGAGCGGAATCTCCCAGTGACAGCATTTGGGCTCGGGCTGCCAATCGTCAAGGGGCTCATCCTGAGAGGCTCCATTTCGTCGGTCGCAGGGATGTCGAATGCGACGGGCGTTCGGGGTGTATGGGCGGGCTCAGGTGCCCATGTGCGGTCTGCGGCAGTTTTCCTGTTCTTGGGCTCAACGCAGAAAGTGGAGTTGAAGGTGGAGCCCAAGTCCAGGCCATTTAAGTCGATTAGGAACTGCGCTGGCTCTGAGTCTTTAGCCGGCGAGCTCATATTGGGCAGCGCCTCCTGTTGCGAGGGTTCTGCACTGCGGGTTTGGCTCCTGGTCTTTCGAGGAGAGCCAGAAAGAGATGGGGGGGGGGTACGGAGCATTTCTAGAGTGAAATGGAAATTTGGGAGTAGAAAGAAAGTGAATTGCAAAGGAGAATCTAGGGAAATTTAGAGAAAGAATTTAATTGTGGGAGAAGGGGTGACTTCCAAGAGTAAGTGGTGATGGGGGGGGGGGGACAGTGGGGAGGACTATTAAATAGGATGTATGGGAGAGGTTGCAAATGGAGGGTGCGAAGAGGGGGGGGTGTAAGAATAATGTGGCGTATGAATTTATATAATTTTTATATGGAAGTGGGTGGGAATTGTGGGTGAAAAGGTCAAATAAGAGATGTCTGTAAGTTTAATCCTAAAAGAAAAATTTTTGAAGAAAGGGTTTAAGAGGTAGAATTTTTCCAAAAAGGTGCGCCCACGAAAAAACGACAGGCAATATTTTAAGAAAATTAATAGCTGGAGAACGGATGGAGTTTTTGAAGAATTTGAAAAAGAAGCTGTTGAAGAAAAATTTTTAGAAACTTTAAGGCTGGATTTTAGATTTTTAAGAAAAGAAACTGATTTTTTAAAGGGGTTTGAAATTTTGTGTGTGCCTGTGAGAAGTGTGATGGCAATTTGGGGTGATTTTTTAATTCAGAAACGGAGTGAAGGAAAAATATGGCTAGTAAAGGAGGCTGAAACTAAATTTTTTCGGAGGCGAACGCGAAGAAGAGAGAGAGAATAAGTGGAAAGGGAGGGACAGAAAAAATTTTTGAAAATTCAGAGGTTGCACAGGATGTCAACAAGTTGAATAACTATTGAAGGGAACGAGCTAGAGAAAAACGGAAAACGGGAGAAGGTTCAGAAAAAATTTAGGTATCTTGTGGTCGAATAAGGAGAAATTCGGTAACTTAGGTACCACTTTTTTTCGAGGTTGGTTAGGTTAGGTTAGGTTAGGTTAGGTTAGGTTAGGTTAGGTTAGGTTAGGTTAGGTTAGGTTAGGTTAGGTTAGGTTAGGTTAGGTTAGGTTAGGTTAGGTTAGGTTAGGTTAGGTTAGGTTAGGTTAGGTTAGGTTAGGTTAGGTTAGGTTAGGTTAGGTTAGGTTAGGTTAGGTTAGGTTAGGTTAGGTTAGGTTAGGTTAGGTTAGGTTAGGTTAGGTTTTTTGGGGACCCATGTACTGGAGAGGTGCGAAATTTCGAAGTTAAGCTTTAAAAATTTTGCGCTACCGGATTCATTCGTCGTTTTCTGGCTATTCCTACGTTTTCTGTGACTTCTCACATTTCTCACTTTTTGGCTTTTTTCCGTTCAAAATCCGTCAGGCGTTTTTGACAAGTTTAAATTCATTATCTTTTTTCCTTTTGCTTTTTTCTTCTTGCTTCCTTCTACACTTTGACGCGGCTTTTTATTGTGCTCCCGGCACTTTTTGTTTTTATACGCTCCGACTTTCCAGTCCGGAGATATAAATTCCCAAAGGTAACGGGAGTAAAATTGAAAAAGTCATCGTGAAAGTCTGTTTTCTTCCCTCGTCTTTTACTAAAAAATTCTTTTCTCTTCTTTTTTTCTTCTGTATATATTCTGTTTTGTACATAGTAATTTAGGCTAGGAGTTAGGCGAGCTGTCTGTTTTTGTCCCATAATTTTTGGACTCTTAGTTCCGGAGTTATTGGGGCAAACTCAGATTGCTCCTAGGGTGTCATCAGGCGCTGCGAACTTTTTCGTAACGTGGTAATTCACACTTAAAAATTCGCAGCACCTGGACCCCTAGACTTAGGGGTGTTTAGTTTGGCTCTTCAAATAGGGCTAGTTGAGGGCCACATTTTGGCATTTTTCGTTTTTCTCTTGGCCCCATAGGGGCCCGTGGAGAAATTTTCTGCCGGACGATTTTTAAGTTTGTCGGAGTTAGGGCAGGTACACGCTTGACCGTTTTTTCGGGAAGAACGGTTTTCTTCCCCGAAACCAAGCGGCAAGCGTGTACGGGGCCCAATTAGGGGTCCTTTTGGGTTTCTTTGCCCCCCACCATTTCTGGGGGGGGGTGGAACAACCCCAACTCCGGATCACTCCAGCTGGAGTATCCGGACGTCATTGAGCGGCCCGAAGGGCTCGGAGAGGGCGTGATGAAGGGGGCTGGAGCCTCGGGGGGCCCGGGGGGGGCGGGGGGGGAAACCCCAAAAACGGTCGGTGGACTGAGGCTGAAGTTCTGGAGCGATTCGCCGCTCGAACAGGAGGCCGACAGTTCGGACGAAGAGGGGGGGGTAGAGATGGGGGAGGAGGGGGGCCCGAAGGGGGGTCAAGAAAATGAGGAATTGGGCTCGTTGCTAGGCAAGAGGTCTCATGAGGAGTCGGGGGGGGACTCCCCACCCAAGGTCGCTCCGAAGGTGAGCTCTGCCCGCAGGGGGAAGCCGCGCGGCAGTTACGCTGGGCTCTCCCAAGCTAGAGCTCGTCTCGCTGCTCTAGAGGAGGACGACGACTATGAGCCTCTGACGGAGGACGAGGCCGAGCTCGGCACCCCTCTACCGAGGAGAAAAGCGCAGGTGAGAGGAGGGGCTAGGGAGCGTAGCCCCGTTAGGGCCTCCGAACAGGAGGGAAACTCGGTGGAGATGGACGAGGACCTCATCAGGACCGCTCGCGAGGCGGCAAACTCGGTGAGAGTGGAGGCAGCCAAATGCGGCAACTTGAAGGGCGAGGTGTGGGGCCGCATAAACGCGGCCTGCAGGTCCATTGCCGCAGCCATGGACGGCCTTGAGGACCAGCGGCGGGAGGACGAACAGATGCGCGCCCTCAAGGCCGACAACAAGCGGATGAGGGAAGAGCTCGCCATCCTCAGGTCTGAGACCAAGGCGCTAAGGAAGGCGTTCTCCGAAAGGGAGAGGGCGCCGATCCCCACTGCCGCCAGGCAGACACAGGATGACGTGGTGGAGGCCCTCAGTGAGTTCAAGGAGCAGCTCACAAGAGACCTCCTCCTCACAGTGGGGGAGATGGTTAATCTTCGCCTGGGGGAGATCAGGAGCCTCCTCCCCCCAGCGCCGATCGTCCGCCCACCATTGGCAGCGGACAGGAGGAGAGCCAGCACCCAGCCGGACGCTGTCCAGCCCAGCTACCCAGCTCTGGCTATGGAGAGGGAAGCCACCAAGGCTCCTAAAGCTACAGCGAAGGCGGTGGCCGGCAAAGGCCCCCAAAATACAACGGGGGCGACCCTGATGCCCCCGGCTCGACCAGCCCCAGCTCCTAGGGCCCCGAAAGCGAAGCAAGCGGCCACTAAGTCCCAGCCGCAGCCGGGCCCGTCCACGGCGCCGCAGCCGAGGACCTCCCCTCCAACGAAGGAGGGCTCATGGGTGGAGGTAGTGAAGGGGGGCAAGGCCAAGAAGCCCTCACCCCCCAAGCCGGCACCCCGGCAAGCTGTGGCAGCTGCGAAACCCGCCGCCCCCAAGCTCGTGGCGCCGAAGTCTTCGGCAGTAGTAATCGCCCTGAAGCCAGAGGCCGAGACGGACTACAAGACGGTAATGGCAAAGGCGACTACCCTGAAGCTAGCGGAGGTGGGGGTCGAGCACGTACGGGTGCGCAAGACGGCGGCTGGGGCTCGCCTCATAGAGCTCCCTGGGGCCCAATCCGGTGCGGCGGCAGATAACCTCGCCGAAAAACTGCGGGACCTGGTCGGGGAGGTGGCCGACGTCTATCGGCCCATCAAGAAGGCCGAAATCCGGATTGCCGGATTTGATGAGTCAGTGGCCGAGGACCTCGTCAAGGCCAAGGTGGCCGAGAAGGGTAAATGCCTCCCCGACCAGGTTGAGGTGGGCAGACTCCGCTGGCTGGCCAACGGCACCGGCGCTGTGATAGTTAGGTGCCCGATCACAGCGGCAAAGATCCTGGCCGAAGGGGAGAGGCTGCTCCTGGGGTGGACCTCAGCACGTGTGGAGGCCCTGGAACCGCTGCCCATGCGGTGTTACCGCTGTATGGGCATCGGCCACACCAGGGCGATGTGTCCATCCCAGGTGGACAGGAGCGGCCTGTGCTACAGGTGCGGGAAAACGGGCCACCTCGCCAAGGATTGTTCGGCGCTCACGCCATTTTGTGCGGTGTGCCAGCATGCCAAGAGGCCCTCGGAGCACGTGATGGGGGGACCCTCGTGCACCCCCCCACACACAAGAGGCAGGGAGCCCTCCAAGTCGACCCCGGAGGCCCCCAGACCGCAAGAGCGGACGGCGACGACAAGAGGTGAGGGCAGCGACATGGAACACTGATGCCAGCACAACCTACACTACATACGTGGGAGGTTGTGCAATGCAACACCAACCACTGCGCCCGTGCACAGGATCTCCTGATCCAGCACATGGCGGAGTGGGGCATCAGTGTTGCAGTAGTGTCGGAGCCCTACCTCGTCTCCCCCCAGCCCAATTGGGTCGGAGACACGGACGGGCTGGTGGCAGTCGTCGTCCCCGCAGTGGGCGATCACCCTCCGATAACGAAGGTGGCAACTGCTCAGGGTTACGCAGCGGTCAAATGGGGAGAAACACTGTTGGTCGGTGTTTATTTCTCCCCTAACAGACCGCTGTTCGCCTTCGAGCAGTTCCTCGAGGGCCTTGGAAGGGTCATCGGAGCCGCTGCGCCATCTCCGATCTTGCTCCTGGGGGACCTCAACGCCAAATGTGCGGCGTGGGGTTCCCCCGTCACGGACCTGCGAGGGGAAGCGCTTAGGGACTGGGCGGCTGGATTAGGGCTAGAGGTCTTAAACCGGGGCACAGCCAGTACCTGCGTGCGCCGGCAGGGGGGGTCGATCGTGGACGTTTCGTTCGCGACCCCTGCCCTAGCCGCACGCGTTACTGACTGGCGTGTCCTGGGAGACGTGGAGACCCTCTCGGACCATCTATACATTAGAATGAGGGTCTCCAGCCAGAGGCGGGCCCAGTCGCCTGGTCCCGCTGGGAGGAGGGGGCGGAGCACATTCCCCAAGTGGGCTCTCGGCAGCCTCGACCGCGATGCGGCAGAGGAGGCTGCCCTAATTGAGGAGCGGTGGGGACGCCCCCCGGACCAGGGTCCGGACGTGGAGGTGAGGGCGCGGCAATTCCGGGAGTCGCTGCATAACATCTGCGACGCGGGGATGAGGCGGGCGGGAAAGCCGCCGGCCAAGAAACGGGTGTACTGGTGGTCTGACGAGGTTGGGGCCCTGCGTCAGACCTGCAACGCGGCGAGGAGGGAGTACACCCGATGCCGGCGGCGTAGACATACACCAGAAGAGGAGGAGCTCCTGCACGGGGCCTTAAGGGAGGCGGTGGAGGCCCTGTGCATAGCCATCGCGAGGGCCAAGGACGCCGCGCACGAGGCGTTCTTGGACACCCTCAACAGGGATCCATGGGGGAGGCCCTACAAGGTGGTACGCAACAAGATGCGTAACGGGCCCACCATGGATTCCCTGGAACCGGAGCTCCTCGCAAGGGTGGTGGAGGGCTTGTTCCCGCCCGCAGAAGGAGGGTTTGTTCCCCCGGCCATGGGCCCGCCGGAGGAGCCATTAGGCGAGGTGGAGGTGACGCCGATAACGGACGCCGACGTCACCTGGGCGGTACACCGTCTGAGGGCCTGTAAGAAGGCCCCGGGCCCAGACGGTGTCCATGGGAGGCTTCTCCCAATAGCGATGGCCCACCTCGGAAGCCGCCTCAAAGACCTCTACAACGAGTGTCTAGAGGTAGGGCGGTTTCCGGGCTGCTGGAAGGAGGGGAAGTTGTGCCTCCTTCGGAAAGCAGCCCGTCCAGCGGACTCGCCCTCGGGCTGGAGGCCCATAGTCCTGCTGGACGAGGTGGGGAAGATGCTGGAGCGGATTCTAGCGTCCAGAATCCTCCAGCATCTTGAGGACGTCGGTCCCGACGTGTCCGACCGCCAATTCGGGTTCCGAGTGGGGCGGTCGACCATAGGCGCGATCGGGACCCTTAGAGGGTTTTCGGAGTACGCGGAGGGAAGGGGAGAGGGAGTAGTGGCGGTGTCCTTGGACATCGCCAATGCGTTTGGTTCCCTCCCGTACTCCGTGATAGGGGAGGCACTCCGGTATCATGGAGTGCCTCCGTACTTGAGGCGCATCGTAGAGCACTACCTGACGGAGCGGGTAGTGCTCTACGAAGATAGGGGAGGGCAGAGGAGGGCGCGGCCCATGGCGTGTGGTGTACCCCAGGGTTCCGTTTTGGGGCCCTTGTTGTGGAACCTGGGGTACGATTGGGCCATACGCGGCGTCCTCCTCCCCCGGATGGCTGTCATCTGCTATGCAGATGACACCATGGTGGCCGTCCGGGGGCAAGGGCTGAGGGAGGCCCTACGTAGGGCAGAGGTGGCGGCGGACCTCGTAATTATGAGGATTCGGTTGCTGGGCCTGAAGGTGTCCCTCCCGAAAACGGAGGGAATAATTTTCGGGGGGAGGGCCTGGCGACCACCCGCAGGATGCTCCCTCACAGTGAGCGGAGAGGCGGTCCAGGTGAGGCCACATATCAAGTACCTAGGCCTCACCCTGGACCGAAAGTGGACATTCGGGGAGCATTTCCGCCAAATTGCTCCCCGAATAGTGGCGACGGCCTCGGCCCTAGGCCGGCTGCTGCCCAATGTGGGAGGGCCGTCGTCCGCCTGCCGCCGTCTGTATGCCGGTGTCGCCCGGAGCATGGCGCTCTACGGATGCCCCATATGGGTGGACCGGCTGACGGCGGCGAACAAGGCCCTGCTGAGGAGGCCACAAAGGGTGGTGGCCTTGCGCATTTGCAGGGCCTATGTGACGGTGGCCGGGGCAGCAGCTTGCGCCTTGGCTGGAACTCCCCCCTGGGAGTTAGATGCGGAACTCCTAGCCGAGGCGCACCGGGAGCGGGTTGAGAGTAGGGCCACCGGGGTGTATCCCGCTCCCGAGGAGGTGAGGGCTGCCCGCAGCCAAACAGAACGACGGCTGCGGGACAAGTGGAAGAGGGACCTCGAGGACGCCCCCTATGGACACCGCACCATAGGGGCCCTCCTCGGGTCCTTCGACGAGTGGCTGGACAGGCGTCATGGCAAGTTAGGGTTCCGGATGACGCAGGTAATGACCGGACATGGCTGTTTCGGCCATTACCTGTGTCGAATAGGGAGGGAGCCCGGGCCCGCTTGCCATGAGTGCGGCGCCGATGATGACACGGCCCAGCACACCCTCGCAGAGTGTGTGCACTGGGCCGACGAGCGCCGCACGCTAGTGGCCGCTCTAGGAGTGGGTGATCTCTCGCTGCACAGCGTCGTGGCGGCTATGCTGAACAGCGAGAGATCCTGGGAGGCGATGGCCTCCTTCTGCGAAGCCGTCATTTCGCAGAAGGAGGCCGCGGAGCGGGAGCGCGAAGAGAGGGTAGATGCGCTCCCGATCCGGCGTAGACGGAGGGGTCGAGCACGTGGGCGGTTTTTGAACCGCATGCTCCCCCAGTAGGGCCGCGGGTTGGGGAACCCGCATTGCACGGCCCTACACGTCTGGGGGGAAGGCCAAGCGTTTCTGGTCTTCCCCTCCTTTGGCGCGGGTGCCCTGGCGTAGGTTAGTCAGGGCCGCCGGGGGGCGTCGTGGTTGCACAGAGTGATCCCAAGACGCCCCTATACAACGGCAAGGAGAGGGAAACGCCGCTGTGGGTTTTAGTGGGTATACTCCTCCCCCCCTCTGCTTTCAGAGGGGTGCGAGAGGAGGGAGTCCCACATAACCCCCCACCAAAGGGTCTACCCAACCCGGGGGGTATGCGTAATGCATTTCCCACAGCGACAAAAAAAAAAAAAAAAAAAAAAAAAAAAAGGTTAGGTTAGGTTAGGTTAGGTTAGGTTAGGTTAGGTTAGGTTAGGTTAGGTTAGGTTAGGTTAGGTTAGGTTAGGTTAGGTTAGGTTAGGTTAGGTTAGGTTAGGTTAGGTTAGGTTAGGTTAGGTTAGGTTAGGTTAGGTTAGGTTAGGTTAGGTTAGGTTAGGTTAGGTTAGGTTAGGTTAGGTTAGGTTAGGTTAGGTTAGGTTAGGTTCCACGGACCTGCTCGGTTGTCCGAGTGGGCGGGGAGGTGTACCCCGACGTGGCGCGTCCCCAGGTGGTGGATAGGGGAACGCCCTGGCCGTTGAGCCGGGGTAGGACATTGTCCCGCGAACCAAACACTGGGGGGGAATGGGGGGGCTTCGGCCCGGGAGGGGCTCGCCACGCGTCTCTCTGAGTAGCAGAGAACGCTGCGGACGAGCAGACTGGTGGTGGAGAGGGCGGCGGTTGACTCAGGTCAGCTGTCGGCCGACTCGTAACCCGGCCCGTGGGGTCGGCACGAGGGTCGCTGTCTACGGACGGGGACTGCGAGGAAGGCCACCTCTTTAAAAAACCAACCAGGGAGACGGGCGCTGCTGGCCTCGGTGTCGGAGTCAGTGGCGCAGATTGCAGAGTGCAATTGCTGTCGGCCAAGTCGTTATCTCGGGGTAGTGCTTAGTTACGTTTTAAGCCTACTTCGAGACCGGCGGCCTTGCCTTAACCGGCCGGGTCCAAGGGGAGACAACCCCAATAAAAATCCACAACTCCTGGCGCTGTGGTTCTCGGCGTCGGGATGCTCCTCGGAGCGGCTGGAGTGCCTACCAGTCACTAGAGACCAAACCTGCGAGACCGCCCGACCTCGCAGGGTATTAGGGCCACTTGGGTATGCGGATCTCTGCCCAAGTGGAGCTTTATTTCTCCGCTACTCGTGGGACTTTTTATGGACTGTTCTAAAAGCGTAAAAGGCCCTTTTCAGGGCCAACCCGACACTGGCAATAGCATAACGGACACCGATTCGAATAGCGAACAGGTGGTGGCAGTGGATTTGAAGAAGGAGAGGAAGCGAACCTCAAAAACCGAGGGGAGTTTAAAGTTGAGATTCTGGAGTAGTGATCCGCTGCCCGAACCAGACCCCTTGAGCTCGGCCTCGTCCGAGGAGGAGGAGGGGGAACAGATGGGACTGGAGGGAGAACAGCAGGGACTGGAGGAAGTCGAGATGGGCTCATTGCTGGGCAAGAGGCCCCATGAAGAGTCGGGGGCGGTTTCCCCACCCATAGTCTCGCCCAAGGTGAGCACTGCTCGGAGAGGGAAGCCGCGCGGGAGCTACACCGGGCTTTCCCAGGCTAGGGCGAGGCTCGCAGCCCTGGAGGAAGAGGATGACTTTGTGCCTCCCTCGGAGGACGAAGCCGACTACGGCACACCGCCTTCAACGAGGAGTAAGCCCCAGCTGGGAGGGGGGACTAGGGAGCGTAGCCCCGTTAGGGCCTCTGACGAGAGCTCAGTGGAGCCTCAAGACCTGCTCCTGGATGAGGACCACATCCTGGCCGCACGCGAGGCAGCCAAATGTGTCATGGCGGAGGCCGCCAGAAGCGGCCATCTCAAGGGCGAGGTGTGGGGCCGCATCAATGCGGCCTGCAGGTCTATTACCGCGGCGATGGACGGCCTTGAGGCGCAACGTAAGAGCGACGAGCAGCTGCGCGCCCTCAAGGCCGACAACAAGCGGATGAGGCAGGAGCTCGCCCTCTTAAGGGCCGAGACAAAGGCTATAAGGAGGGCCTTCTCCGAAAGGGGGAACGCGCCAGCTCCCGTTGGAGCCAGGCAGTCCCAGGACGATGTGGTGGAGGCGCTGAGCCAGTTCAAGGAGCAGCTCACCAGGGACCTCCTACTCACCGTGGGGGAAATGGTCAACCTCCGAGTGGGGGAGATTAAGAGCCTCCTCCCCCCGGCGCCGATCGTCCGCCCGCCACTGGCAGCGGACAGAAGGAGGGCCAACTCCAACACCCAGCCGGAAGCCGCCCAGACCAGCGGCCCAGTACCGGCCCCAGAGAGGGAAACCACCAGGGCCCCAAAAACCCTGGCGAAGGCGGTGGCCAGCAAAGGTCCCAAAACGGCAGGAGCCACGGGGGCGACCCTGATGCCCCCGGCTAGGCCCGCCCCAGCACCCAGGGCGAAGCAAGGGGCTGCTAAGGCCAAAGCACAGACGAAGGGCCCCAAAAAGGCAGGAGCCACGGGGGCGACCCTGGTGCCCCAGGCTAGGCCCACCCCAGCTCCCAAGGCGAAGCAAGGGGCTGCCAAGGCTAAAGCACAGCCGGGCCCTTCGACGGCGCCGCAACCAACGGCCCGCCCCCCAGCGGATAAGAACTCCTGGGTGGAGGTGGTGAAGAGGGGCAAGGCCAAAAAGCCCTCTCCTCCCAAGCCACCCCGGCAATCGGTGCAGGCAAGGAAACCCGCCACTCCCAAACTTGTGGCACCCAAATCCTCGGCGGTGGTAGTTGCCCTCAAGCCAGAGGCCGAGACCGATTACAAGACGGTCATGGCGAGGGCGACGACCCTGAAGCTGGCAGAGGTGGGGGTGGACCACGTGCGGGTCCGCAAGACGGCGGCTGGGGCTCGCCTAATTGAGCTCCCTGGGTCCCAATCCGGCACGGCGGCAGACAACCTTGCCGAAAAATTGCGAGCCCTGATCGGAGAGGTGGCCGATGTGTACCGGCCCGTCAAAAAGGCGGAAATCCGCATAGTTGGGTTTGACGAGTCGGTCACCGAGGACCTTGTGAAGGCCAAAGTGGCGGAAAAGGGCAAGTGCCTCTCGGACCAAGTAGAGGTGGGCAGGTTCCGCTGGCTGCCCAACGGCACAGGCGCCGTTATAGTAAGGAGCCCGATCACGGCGGCTAAGCTGCTGGCCGAGGAAAAGAGGCTGCTCCTGGGATGGACGTCGGCCCGGGTAGAAGCCCTGGAACCGCTGCCCATGCGGTGCTTCCGCTGCATGGGCATCGGCCACACCAGGGCGATGTGTCCGTCCCAGGTGGACAGGAGCGGCCTATGCTACAGATGTGGCAAAGCGGGCCACATGGCCAAAGAGTGCTCCGTGCCCACTCCAAGCTGCTCGGTCTGCCAGCAGGCCAGACGGCCGGCAGGGCACGTGATGGGGGGACCCTCGTGCACCCCCCCACACACCCGAGGAAGGGAGCCCTCCAGATTGGCCCCGGAGACCCCCAGGCCACCAGAGCGTACGGCGACGGCAAACGGTGAGGGCAGCGGCATGGAACATTGATGCCAGCACAACCTACACTACTATCGTGGGAGGTTGTGCAGGCCAACGTCAACCACTGCGCCCGTGCACAGGATTTACTGTGCCAGCACTTGGCGGAGTGGGGCGTCAGTGCCGCTGTCTTGTCGGAGCCGTACCTCGTCTCCCCCCAACCCAACTGGGTGGGAGACACAGACGGCCTAGTGGCGGTTGTGGTCCCGCTGATGGGCGATCACCCACCCATCACGAAGGTGGCGACTGCTCAAGGCTACGCAGCGGTAAAATGGGGAGACACACTGTTGGTAGGTGTCTACTTCTCCCCCAATAGACCGCTGTTTGCCTTTGAGCAGTTCCTGGAGGGCTTGGGTAGAGTGATCGGGGCTGCCGCGCCGTCTCCGATCCTGCTCCTGGGGGACCTCAACGCCAAATGTGCGGCGTGGGGTTCCCCCGTTACGGACCCGCGAGGGGAAGCCCTTAGGGACTGGGCGGCTGGTTTAGGGCTGGAAGTCCTAAACCGGGGCACAGCCAGTACCTGCGTGCGCCGGCAGGGGGGCTCAATCGTGGACGTCTCGTTCGCGACCCCTGCCCTAGCCGCACGCGTCTCTGACTGGCGTGTCCTGGGGGACGTGGAGACCCTCTCGGATCACCTGTACATCAGGATGAGGGTCTCCAACCAGAGGCGGGCCCATTCGCCTGGTCCCGCTTTAAGGGGGGGGCGGGGCACATTCCCCAAGTGGGCTCTAGGCAGCCTCGACCGCGACGCGGCAGAAGAGGCTGCCCTAATAGAGGAGCGGTGGGGTCGCCCCCCGGACCAGGGTCCGGACGTGGAGGGGAGGGCGCGGCAGTTCCGGGCGTCGCTGCACACTATATGCGACGCGAGCATGAGGCGGGCGGGAAAGCCGCTGGCTAAGAAGCGGGTGTATTGGTGGTCTGACGAGGTTGGGGCCCTACGTCAGACCTGCAATGCGGCGAGGAGGGCATACACCCGATGCCGGCGGCGACGGCACACCGAAGAGGAAGAGGAGCTCCTGCACAGGGCCTTAAGGGAGGCGGCGGAGGCCCTGTGCATCGCCATCGCGAGGGCCAAGGACGCCGCTCACGAGGCGTTCTTGGACACCCTCAACAGGGATCCATGGGGGAGGCCCTACAAGGTAGTACGCAACAAAATGCGTAATGGGCCCACCATGGATTCCCTGGAACCGGAGCTCCTCACGAGGGTGGTGGAGGGATTGTTCCCGCCCGCAGAGGGAGGGTTTGTTCCCCCGGCTATGGGCCCGCCGGAGGAACCACAAGGAGAGGTGGAGGTGACGCCGATAACGGACGCCGACGTCACCTGGTCGGTGCACCGTCTTAGGGCCTGCAAAAAGGCCCCGGGCCCAGACGGGGTGCACGGGAGAGTCCTCCCGATCGCGATGGCCCACCTCGGAGGCCGCCTCAAGGACCTCTACAATGAGTGTCTTGAGGTAGGGCGGTTTCCGGGCTGCTGGAAGGAGGGGAGGTTGTGCCTCCTCCGCAAAGCAGCCCGTCCAGCAGACTCTCCATCGGGGTGGAGACCCATAGTTCTGCTGGACGAGGTGGGGAAGATGCTGGAGCGGATCCTTGCGTCCCGGATCCTCCAGCATCTTGGGGACACGGGTCCCGACGTGTCGGACCGCCAATTCGGGTTCCGAATCGGGCGGTCCACGATCGACGCGATCGGGACCCTGAGAGGGTTTGCAGAGTATGCGGAGGGAAGAGGGGAGGGGGTTGTGGCGGTGTCCTTGGACATCGCCAACGCGTTTGGCTCCCTCCCATACTCTGTAATAGGGGAGGCGCTCCGCTATCATGGAGTGCCCCCTTATTTGCGGCGCATCGTAGAGCACTACCTGACGGAGCGGGTAGTGCTCTACGAAGATAGGGGAGGGCAGAGGAGGACGCGGCCCATGGCGTGTGGCGTACCCCAGGGTTCCGTGTTGGGGCCCTTGTTGTGGAACCTGGGGTACGATTGGGCCGTACGCGGCGTCCTCCTCCCCCGGATGGCTGTCATTTGTTATGCAGATGACACCATGGTGGCCGTCCGGGGGCAGGGGTTGAGGGAGGTTCTGCGGAGGGCGGAGGTAGCAGCAGACCTCATCATCATGAGGATCAGGTTGCTGGGCCTGAGGGTGTCCCTCCCGAAAACGGAGGGAATAATTTTCGGGGGGAGGGCCTGGCGACCTCCCGCAGGGTGCTCCCTCAACGTGAGCGGGGAGGTGGTCCAGGTGAGGCCACACATCAAATACCTCGGCCTCACCTTGGACCGCAAGTGGACATTCGGGGAGCATTTCCGCCAGATTGCTCCCCGAATAGTGGCGACGGCCTCAGCCCTGGGCCGGCTGCTGCCCAACGTGGGAGGGCCTTCGGCCGCCTGCCGCCGTCTTTATGCCGGTGTCGCCCGGAGCATGGCGCTCTATGGGTGCCCGATATGGGTGGACCGGCTGACGGCGGCAAACAAAGCCCTGTTACGGAGGCCACAAAGGGTGGTGGCCCTACGTATTTGCAGGGCATACGTGACGGTGTCCGGGGCAGCAGCGTGCGCCTTGGCTGGGACTCCCCCCTGGGAGTTGGACGCGGTATCCCTAGCCGAGGCGCACCGGGAGAGGGTCAGGTGCAGGGCCACTGGGGTGTACCCTGCTCCTGAGGAGGTAAGGGCAGCCCGCAGCCAGACCGAGCGAAGGCTGCGGGAGAGGTGGAAGAACGACCTCGAGGACGCCCCCTATGGCCACCGCACCATAGGGGCCCTCCTCGGGTCGTTCGATGAGTGGTTGGAGAGACGCCACGGCAAGCTCGGGTTCCGGATGACGCAGGTAATGACCGGACATGGCTGTTTCGGTCATTACCTGCATCGTATTGGGAGGGAGCCCGGGCCCGCTTGCCATGAGTGCGGCGCCGATGATGACACGGCCCAGCACACGCTCGCGGAATGTGTGCATTGGGCCGACGAGCGCCGCACGCTTGTGGCGTCTCTCGGAGTGGGTGATCTCTCGCTGCACAGCGTTGTGGCGGCCATGCTGAGCAGCGAGAGATCCTGGGAGGCGGTGGCCTCCTTCTGCGAAGCCGTCATTTCGCAGAAGGAGGCCGCGGAGCGGGAGCGCGAAGAGAGGGTAGATGCGCTCCCGATCCGGCGCAGACGGAGGGGTCGAGCACGTGGGCGGTTCTTGAACCGCATGCTCCCCCAGTAGGGCCGCGGGTTGGGGAACCCGCATTGCACGGCCCTACACGTCTGGGGGGGAGGTCAAGCGTTTCTGGCCTTCCCCTCCTTTGGCGCGGGTGCCCTGGCGTAGATTAGAGCCAGGGCCGCCGGGGGGCGTCATGGTGGCACAGTGTGATCCCAAGACGCCCCTGTACAACGGCAAGGAGAGGGAAACGCCGCTGTGGGTTTTAGTGGGTATACTCCTCCCCCCCTCTGCTTACAGAGGGTGCGTGAGAGGAGGGAGTCCCACATAACCCCCCACCAATGGGCCTACCCAGCCCGGGGGGTATGCGTAAAGCATTTCCCACAGCGACAAAAAAAAAAAAAAAAAAAAAGGTTAGGTTAGGTTAGGTTAGGTTAGGTTAGGTTAGGTTAGGTTAGGTTAGGTTAGGTTAGGTTAGGTTAGGTTAGGTTAGGTTAGGTTAGGTTAGGTTAGGTTAGGTTAGGTTAGGTTAGGTTAGGTTAGGTTAGGTTAGGTTAGGTTAGGTTAGGTTAGGTTAGGTTAGGTTAGGTTAGGTTAGGTTAGGTTAGGTTAGGTTAGGTTAGGTTAGGTTAGGTTAGGTTAGGTTAGGTTAGGTTAGGTTAGGTTAGGTTAGGTTAGGTTAGGTTAGGTTAGGTTAGGTTAGGTTAGGTTAGGTTAGGTTAGGTTAGGTTAGGTTAGGTTAGGTTAGGTTAGGTTAGGTTAGGTTAGGTTAGGTTAGGTTAGGTTAGGTTAGGTTAGGTTAGGTTAGGTTAGGTTAGGTTAGGTTAGGTTAGGTTAGGTTAGGTTAGGTTCCCCCCCGAAGTGCTGCCACCTTGCCGTGGTGGGGGGGCTTGCGTGTCTTAATGATCCTTGGGGCTACGCCGGACAGGGCTACCCATACCGGACAGGCCTGAGGTGAGAGACCAGACAAAGAGCGGCACATGACGGCTCTCCGCGCGTCCCTCTGTCTAGCAGAGGGCGCTGTGGATGAGCAGAGGGGAGGGACCGGGCTTCTGTCTTAAACAGAAGATTCCCGGTGCGGCACGTGTGGTGTTGCAGGCGAGGGCGGAGCGCTTCGGCGTCTCCTTTGGGGGGCACTGCGGACAGGTTAACGTGAGTCCTGGGCCGTTGCGTGGTGGGTGAGGCGTCGGGTACGGGTCCGTCCCTCCGACGTTTCTGGCTGGGGGGCACTGCGGACAGGTCAACGAGTGTCCTGGGCCGTTGCGTGGTGGGTGAGGCGTCGGGCACGGGTTCGTCCCTCCGACGTTTCTGGCTGGGGGGCACTGCGGACAGGTCAACGAGTGTCCTGGGTCGTTGCGTGGTGGGTGAGACGTCGGGCACGGGTTCGTCCCTCCGACGTTTCTGGCTGGGGGGCACTGCGGACAGGTCAACGAGTGTCCTGGGCCGTTGCGTGGTGGGTGAGGCGTCGGGGTGCGTCCCTCCGACGTTTCTGGCTGGGGGGCACTGCGGACAGGTCAACGAGTGTCCTGGGTCGTTGCGTGGTGGGTGAGACGTCGGGTACGGGTTCGTCCCTCCGACGTTTCTGGCTGGGGGGCACTGCGGACAGGTCAACGAGTGTCCTGGGCCGTTGCGTGGTGGGTGAGGCGTCGGGCACGGGTTCGTCCCTTCGACGTTTCTGGCTGGGGGGCACTGCGGACAGGTCAACGAGTGTCCTGGGTCGTTGCGTGGTGGGTGAGGCGTCGGGTACGGGTTTGTTCCTCCGACGTTTCTGGCTGGGGGGCACTGCGGACAGGTCAACGAGTGTCCTGGGTCGTTGCGTGGTGGGTGAGGCGTCGGGTACGGGTTTGTTCCTCCGACGTTTCTGGCTGGGGGGCACTGCGGACAGGTCAACGAGTGTCCTGGGTCGTTGCGTGGTGGGTGAGGCGTCGGGTACGGGTTTGTTCCTCCGACGTTTCTGGCTGGGGGGCACTGCGGACAGGTCAACGAGTGTCCTGGGTCGTTGCGTGGTGGGTGAGGCGTCGGGTACGGGTTTGTTCCTCCGACGTTTCTGGCTGGGGGGCACTGCGGACAGGTCAACGAGTGTCCTGGGTCGTTGCGTGGTGGGTGAGGCGCCGGGTACGGGTTCGTCCCTCCGACGTCTCTGGCTGGGGGGCACTGTGGGCGGACGCCAGACGGGTGTTTCGAGCCGCTGCGTGGTGGTGGTGGACTGGTCATCCGCATTCCGTGTTGGGTGCGGGTGGCGGAGGACTGGCCCACCGCGGTCCGAAAGGACAGGCGAGAGGGTATGCGGGGTAGGGGCGTTTGTCCTCCCGTAGACGGCTGCGGGACAGGGCTTTTGCTTTGCTTTTGTCCTCCCGTGGCGGCGAGGGAGGAACTGACACCAGATACACATTCGAGCCTGTGTGTCTGGTGTTAGTTCCCGACTTCCCTGGGGGACGGTTCGATTGACCGGAGGGAAGCGGGCGGGAAAGGCACACTGGCCATGCTACAGTGTGCCTTGTTGGGGAGGGTTCGCTGTAGGGCGAAGGTGCTGGTGATGGCCTGGATAGCAGTACGATTCCCAGGCCATCGCCGTGAAGGCACAGGTTGGAAGCATCCCAGGGTTTTAGTGGGTAGGCCAATCCCTTCTGGAGCGGAGAGCCCCACATAACCAATACGTAACCTCTGGCTGTCACCCCCGATGGCCTTAGGTTACGTATTGGTATGCAATTTCATGCATTTCCCTGGGTCAAAAAAAAAAAAAAAAAAAAAAAAAAAAAAAAAAAAAGGTTAGGTTAGGTTAGGTTAGGTTAGGTTAGGTTAGGTTAGGTTAGGTTAGGTTAGGTTAGGTTAGGTTAGGTTAGGTTAGGTTAGGTTAGGTTAGGTTAGGTTAGGTTAGGTTAGGTTAGGTTAGGTTAGGTTAGGTTAGGTTAGGTTAGGTTAGGTTAGGTTAGGTTGGGGTGCAAGTCAGGTTCCTCCACGCGTGCTCGAGCTTTACCAATCCATCTTGATCACGGTTTGATCCGCATGGAAGGGTACTGCTTGGGCCGGTGCACCCTGGAAACAACAACAAGCAATGGCCATTGCTTGTTGGTGGCTAATACCTGACAAACCGCTTGCAGTTTTCCCGAGGATCCGGGGACTGGTGTGGGAGAGGGGCCTCGGGGGCCTACGGGCAGGGGGGGAGGGCATGGATCTGGAACCCACGGAAAAGGGCAAGCACTCGGCCGTCGGCAATGGGTTGGAATCGTCCTGTGTAGACTTTTCCAACCCATCGCTACTTCTCGGCCAGCGAGGGTGGGTGGTTGAGTAACCTAGGTGTTGCCGATTGCTCCCGATGTCTTGTGTAATGGGTACCCCTCTCGTCTAGACCAAGACATTGGCTGCTAATGGGCAGCATCTGGGCTGGGCAAGGGTTAGAACTGTCGACGCGTTGCGTTGACTTTGCTAGCCCTTGGCCTTACTTTCGGTTGGCCAGGGATGCGGTAGGCAGAGGGCCTATGATCCGGTCCCGGAGGCTAACCCTTCCACCCTGACGGTCCCTCGGCGTGTCCTCTGCAATAGCAGAGTTCACTGCTGACAAGGGATGGGGGTGTAGTGGTGGTTTGGTTGAAGGGACGTTTTCCCGGATACCATCCCCACTACACGTGGTCACGGGGCAGGGGCGTTTGTCCTCCCGTGGCGGCGAGGGAGGGACCGGGACACCGTGTGTCTGGTGCCGGTCCCTGCTTCCCCGGGGGACGGCCATTTGGTCGGGGGGGAGCTGGTGAGGGAAGGCATACTGGCCATGCTACAGTGTGCCTTTTTCGGAGAGGGTCCGCCCTAGGGCGGAGGTGCTGGTGATGGCGTGGCGTTAGTAGATTCCCATGCCATCACCGTGAAGGCACAGGTGTCGGTAGCATCCCTGGGTTTTAGTGGGTAGGCCAATCCCTTCAGGAGCGGAGAGCCCCACATAACCAATACGTAACATCTGGTTGTCACCCCCGATAGCCTTAGGTTACGTAGTGGTATGCAGTTTTATGCATTTCCCGGGGTCAAAAAAAAAAAAAAAAAAAAAAAAAAAAAAAAAAAAAAAAAAAAAAAAAAAAAAAAAAAAAAAAAAAAAAAAAAAAAAAAAAAAAAAAAGGTTAGGTTAGGTTAGGTTAGGTTAGGTTAGGTTAGGTTAGGTTAGGTTAGGTTAGGTTAGGTTAGGTTAGGTTAGGTTAGGTTAGGTTAGGTTAGGTTAGGTTAGGTTAGGTTAGGTTAGGTTAGGTTAGGTTAGGTTAGGTTAGGTTAGGTTAGGTTAGGTTAGGTTAGGTTAGGTTAGGTTAGGTTAGGTTAGGTTAGGTTAGGTTAGGTTAGGTTAGGTTAGGTTAGGTTAGGTTAGGTTAGGTTAGGTTAGGTTAGGTTAGGTTTTTTTTTTTTTTTTTTTTTTTTTTGCTACGGTCAGTTTTGGTCCAATGGGCCAAATCTTTCCGCTTAGAGTTTTTGTTTCAGTTGCGCGGTGCTATCGGCTTACACGTTGCAAACTGGGTGTGTAGTATGTGTGTGTGTTTGTGTGTGTGAGTGTGTTGCTGTAGAGTGTAGTTGTCGCTTGAGGGGCGAGCGTTCGGGCGAGCCAGCCCGCTCGCCCCTCAGGTGAGTAGGGGACAGTAGTCCATAGAGAGTTGAATTTAAGTGATATTATTGATTTGTTGGGTCTGTAGAGACAGTGAGTTTATGTGTTGTTGAATTTTTTGAGATTTCTGATTATGTATTTTAAAAGATTATGGAAGCTATCGGTAGTGGTTTCTTTTGTTAGGATGTCTCGGAGATTGAATGGATCGATATTCAAGTTCTGGCAGATTATTGTGTGGTCAGTGCGCTTACTAGCGAAGCGCGGACAGGATTGCAGTAGATGTTCAAATGTTTGGGGTATATTGTTGGAGGTATCGCAGGGGCAGTGGTTATCGGCAGTAATGCCGAATCGTTTAAGGTAGACCTTATTGAAGCTGTGGTTGCTGAGCAGCTGGGTAGTTTCAAATGATGGTCGGTAGTTTGAGATGTAGTCGTTGAGGTCGTTATAGGTGGGGAAGAGAGTCTTCGTGTAGGCGCAGTTGCCTGGGTGGTCATATAGATTAGCAAGGTCTTCGGAGAGGATGTGTTTGTTGTATGTTTTGACATGGCTAATCGGTATGCAGGTGAAGTCCGGGGCTTTTTTAAGGTTGGCAGCAGCCTTGGCTGCACGGTCTGCCAACTCGTTTCCAGCTATTTCAGTATGTGCTTTGGTCCAGTAGAAATGAATGGTTAGTTGTTGCTTATGGTCATGTATGTAGCGTTGGATCTGATTTGCAAGGTGGTTATAGCTGTTCGGGTTCCTAATTTCAGCCAGGCCGGATTCAGAGTCGGAGAAGATGAGTAGCTTGAGAGGTGGAGATGGAGAGTGGGTAAGTTTATCGGTAACAAAGTGGAGACACTTCTGTATGGCTAAAAGTTCTGATTGATATACAGAGCATCGGTCGTGGAGTTTAAATTTTTTAGTAATTACTTCCCCGGAGGGTTTCACCAGTACGAAGGCAGCTCCGACTTTGTCGTCGTGCTTGCTTCCGTCGGTGAATGCCTGCCAGGTGTTGTCGTTATCTGATAGATGCTCTGTGACGGCCTCTGTAAGTTCTGCTTGGCTGGTTACTTTACCGTGGGGGATGATCTGTCGTGAGGATGGGTGTAGCAGCTTGGAGGGATGGATCGGGGTTTCAATTTCGAGATCTGTAGGGAGAAAGGAGGTATGACCATTTAGCCTGGTGGATTCCAAATCTGCAACGTACTTGATTTTTGAGGGTAAAGGTGGAAGTTGTGCTAGGGTTATTGAGAGTGGAGTAGAGAGAGTTTTGAATCCGTGTACTATTTTAATGGCAAAAAGCCTTTGAAGTGACAGTAGTTTTTTATTGACGCATTTGAAGCGCAGGGCGCTGACCCAGATTGAGGATGCGTATGAGAGAATGGGCTCGATGACTTGGAGGTATATGGTCCGAACATTTTCCGCGTGTACCCCCCAGGTGGGTCTGATAAACTGCTGGAGTTTGTAGAAAAGCTTTTTCGCTTTTTCGATAACTTGGTTAACGTGCTGGATATATTTGAACTTGTTGTCAATGATTACACCTAAATATTTTATTTTTGTGGTAAAGGGGATGTGAGCGCTGTCCGAGATGACTCTGATTTGATTGGCTTTTGGTGTAAATGCAATCACCTGGGTTTTTTCGGGGCCAAAATCTAGTTTGACTCCCCGGCCCCAGTTTGTAATAATCTGCATGGCCGTGTTTGTAGATACCTCGAGTTCAGCAGTGGTTTTCTTGTGGCAGATCATCAGTACGTCGTCGGCGTATGCTTGCAGGTGGCATCCGTCAGGGAGAGGGATCTCCAAGAGCTCGTCCAGGATCAGGTTCCAGAGTACTGGTCCTACAACAGAACCCTGGACGCAGCCCTTGGTCATCTCCTTCCTGACAACCTGATCGGCGAAGCCGATGACGACTTGTCGGTCAGTGATATAATTTCGGAGCAGTAAATATATGTTCCTTGGGCAGTCGATCTTTTTCAGCCTTTGGAAGATGGCAGGCCACCAGGCATTGTCAAAGGCTGCGCGGATGTCAAGTGAGACAGCTAGCACTTGCTCGTGGTTGTCCCTGGCCGTATGTACAATGTCCAGAGCATTCTGGATGGCCGCCGTGGTAGAAGTTTGCAGCCTGAAGCCATACTGCGTCTTGACGATGTGGTTATGCTTGTGCATATGATGTGTAAGGCGATTGATGATTAATTTCTCCAATAGCTTTCCGAAAACCTTGACCAGCCCAATGGGTCTGAAGGAGGAAGTTTTTGTGTAGTCCTCCTTATTGGGCTTAGGGATAATCTTTGTGGTCGTCGATTTCCAGTAGTCCGGAAAGTATTGGAGAACAAGGCATCTGTTGAGAAGGTGAGTGATTACGTCAGGAAAGAGTTTGGTTATATGTAGGCAAATGTCAGAGGTGAGGTGATCGTCACCCGGGGCCTTTTTGTGACCAATTGTGGCAAGGGTCTCGATGATCTCTGTTTCGGTGAAGGGAGGTTCGTCCGGGCAGTCAGGAGGCTCATCCATGCTGTCACGCACTTCGCGCTGCCCTGGGGTGTCGTTAGATGAGCGGTCATCAGGGTAGAAGGTGTTCAGCAACGCTTCAGCTGTCTCCTTGGTAGTTTCAGTGTAAGAGCCGTCGGGCAGCTGGAGCGTTGCGGGGGGCTGAGTCAGGGGTTTAGTCCGGATTATCCTGTTTGTGACCGCCCATACATCCTCCTTTTGCTGCCTTTCGCAAAATTTACGAAAGGAGCTGGTCGAGGCAGAGCAGCAGGCGTCGGAATAAGCCTTCCTGAGTTCGTCTCTCTCTCGTAGTATTTCGTCCAGGGGGTCCTTCTTCCGAGCGGCTTTGCTGAGCTTATGGTGGTTTTGGATGACACGCTTTTTGAGCGCATCAAGTTCCTCACTCCACCAGAGCGGACGTGTTGGTGGGCCTTTAGATCGCGGTAAGATGTCATCGCAGACTTTTTGGATGGTGCCAGTGAGGTTGGCGATGTGACAGTCGAGTTCATCCTCAGTGCTATTGTCGATGTCGGTAGGGTTTGGCATTTTGTTTTCCAAGGCCGCTTTAAGTTCAGTTGCAATGAGATCCCACTTGACTCTGCTGGTGTCGTATTTGAATGTGGACAGTTTGACCTTCTTCTTGAA
The DNA here is from genome assembly GCA_947034925.1 of Eudemis profundana. Classification (NCBI taxonomy): domain Eukaryota; kingdom Metazoa; phylum Arthropoda; class Insecta; order Lepidoptera; family Tortricidae; genus Eudemis; species Eudemis profundana. The sequence goes on from OX344798.1 coordinate 28,260,542, forward strand.
TACTGGGGTTTTCTTCTTAGCGGATGACAAGTCGAATGTTATGGAGTGGTGGTCGGAAGAAGGGCATATATCTGCTTCCACTCGCCAGTTGATGACCTTAATTGCATTACGTCCGTGGCGCGGGCGATCTCCCTGAAGCGTTAGGTCAACAATTGACGTGCGGGGTCTACCGTTGGTGACAGCATTGAAGGTTGATATTCGACCCTCATTGCAGACCAATAGGTCATGTGCAATGATTAGCTCGGATACGTCGTTACCCCTGGTGTTGTTCCGATCGGAGCCCCACAAGCTGTGCCATCCGTTAAAGTCCCCGCATATTATGTGGGTCGAACCAGCAGTCTGTTGCAAGAAGTTATTCAGCTTTCCAAGGGTGTCATGTGGATCGCGTTTTGGTTCTATATATACGGAGACTAGAAAGACACAGTTGCCGGACTTCTCAGTGAGTTGAATAATTGATAAGTTGGGGTCCGAGTGCTTGGAGATACCGAGAGAGCCAACAAAGCTACTGTCTCGAATCGAGATCGCCGCTCTGACTGCTCTGTCGGCCATGGGGTACTGGTAGGTGGTAAAGCCTGGGGGGTTCTTCATGATGTTAGTGCCCCCGCCGGGTATATAGGGCTCGGTTATGAAGGCGAAGGTGAAATCTGCATTTTCATTTAGGAAAATACAGGTCTCATGGTAGGCGTTTCGCCCGTGCCCCATGTTGATCTGCAGACATTTGTGTTCTTGGATTTTTTGTTTGGGTTTTGGTGGCGGGTTATCCGAGCTGGTGCTGGGTCCCAAACCGTTGGTAGCATCGGTCGGTTTATTTATTGTAGTAGGATTCGAAGGATAAATGTTCTTAGCGGCCATAGTTAATCTTTTGATGAATGTTAGACTTGGCCGCCGCGAGACATGGGCAGGCTGGGTTGATCGCAGTATGATTGATATTTAACTTGGTGTTGAGTTTCTTGTTGTGACCGATGCAGTTATAACACTGGGGGGGCTGGCTGGTTTTAGTTGGGCAGCGCTTGTAGTCGTGGGTTGTTGCTGCGCAGTGGGAGCAGGGGTTGATGGTGGCCTGGCAGTATGCGCGGGTGTGTCCATACTGAAGACAGGAGAGGCACTGTTTGAAGGGTGTGTGTTCGCTGACGTGCACTCGCTGGTGCTCAATGTTGACTCTGCCCAGCTTCATTAGTGCACGCCAGGCCGTCGGTGGACATTTGAAGACGGCATTGTAGAGGCTCTCGGACCTGTTCCTTTTAAGGAAGCAGAGTTGCAGTTCTTCTTCGGCCGTCAGAGCCTCTCTGACTGTGGGGTTTTGGGAGAGGATAATTTCCGCCAGCTCTCGTGAGGGGGTGTCTATGTGGATCCCCTTTAGGATTATCATAGGCGAGATACTCCGTGCTGGCTCCGCCTTGATGGGGCCTCTAGCGTTAATGCGAGCAAGTGTTTCGTCCCTCTGTCTCTCATTCTCAAATTCCACCCTGAGCGTGTTGTTGTTCACCGGCCGCACCCTGGCCGGCGCGTAAGAACAGGTTTTGAAGGAAACCTCGCTGCGGAATGTCTTTAGTGCCTCAGCACCAGACTGCGCGTCCGGTACTGTGGCCACTATGGCTGGGTTGTTCCGTGGCAAATTTAGAGCGGGTTTCTTAACCTGCTCGCTGTACAGGGGGCGGGGTTGAGTTGTAGGTGGGTTAAGATTAGAGATTGGAGAGGGCTCGGTAGAGAGGTGTTTGAGTTCCTGCCTTATGGTGGTCCTAATAATCTGCAAAGTCTCGTTAAGGGAAGGAGGGGCCGGAGCAGGTGTGGGCTCAGGCTCAGGCTCTGTTTCTGTTTGGGTAGAATTGGTTGTTGTTTCTGCCCGTCTGCCTGCGCCGTTTTTAAGTGCGAGGGAGTCGTCTAAGCCTGAGACCTCGACCTCCTCAACATAGGATTGCATGTCCTCATAGATGGACGTCACGCATCCGCCTATCTCGTCACGGATCAGTTGTGGGACCCCGCGGCGATGAAGCGCGCTGGAGATGTTTTCCAGATTCCGGCGAAGGGCGGACCAGAGCCTGCCCGTGCGGGCGCTGGTGCTAAGAGCCAGAGGCGAATCATGGCTAAGCCAGAGGGGCTCCATCTCCGCAGACTGGGTGAGATCGACGCGGTTTGGGGATGCCAGTATTGGCGACAGAATTTTTGCCGCCGGTCGATTGTTGTCGTCGGTGCGACTACCAGCCCTCCCCACAGGCGTTACCGTAAAGGTCGAGTCCGATGAGGAGGGCAGGCGGTCGCCCCCGAGCGGGATTAAGAGCTCGTCGGAGTCCGCGCTTTGGGTGCTCCCCGTCCTCGTCCGTGAGGCCGCCTTATTCCTCTGGGATCGTCGAGGTAGCTGGGGTGAGGGGAAGCTCAAGATAAGCGGCGCTCGGGAGGGCGATGGACCAGGATCAATCTCGGTCTGAGACGGCGGCTCGCTCGGAGCGTATGAGCGAGCTCTGGTGGTGTTGCGGGGGAGAGAGTTTAGCCGCGGAGGGCTTTTACTCTTAGTGGGTGACCCCTGAGTTGATGGCGGGGGTGTTCTGAGCATATTTGCAGGTGAGGAGTTGAGAGAGAGAGTTTAAGAATTTAATTGGGGGAGGAGGGGTGGATCCTAAGGAAAAGCAGAAATGGGGGGGTTTAGGAGGGAGTAAGGGCTATTGACTGTACTGCACGACAGGGGTTGCAATGGAAGGACAAGGGTGGGGGGAGAGTGGAAAGGAGAGTTTTGTATGGAAAGTTATGTTTTTTGTATGGAGTGGTACGAGTTTAGGGTGGGGGAAGATCGAATAAAAGATGGATTTAATTACGGGAAAAGAAAAGAATTTTTTGGGGTAACAGTTAAGGAACAGGAATTTTTTGAAAAAGGTGCGCCTAAATAAAATCGACTAGCAATTTTAAAGAAAATTTTTTAGCTGAGTACCGGATGGGTTTTTTGAAAGTTTCGAAAAGAAAGCTATTGAGGAAAAATTTTACGAAGGGATTAAGCGGTATTGGGGGTTTGAGGGATGAATACCAGAATTACTAGGGGGGAACAAAAATTTTGATGTACCTGCCGAGAGTGTAGTGGCAATTTCTTTAAAAATTTTTATCTCGAGAACGGAGTAAGATAGAGTTATGGAAAAAATGGGGGAGGGTGAAGCGAAATTAGAAGAAGCGGGTCAGATGAAAAGGGAGAGGAAAAGCTGGAAAAATCTATACTAAAGTGATGAAAGTGTACTTTGAGAAAAGAGGAAAAATGATGTCTGATCTCCTCAACGTGATATTTTGGAGAGTAGAGGTGGTACGGATGTGGGAGTGGTGCGAAATGACTGAAAAGAATGTAAAGTAAAAGTATTTGACGTGTAGTTAAGTTCCAAAGAGTGAGTCCCACTTTTTTCTTGGTTTGGTTAAAAGTGTAAGATGAGGTCGGAGGGAGTTAGAAGAAATTTAATTGTGGAAAAGTGGGGCAATTCTAAGGAATTCTGTAAATGGGGGAGGATTCGTAAAGAGAAGGTCTATCAAGTCTATTATTAAGGAGAGGTTGCAATAGAGGGAGAGAGTAAGAGAGAGCGAGAAAAGTTTAGTCTCGAGATGAAAAGTTTTAAAAATTTAGTGCAAGAAAAACTATAAGAGTTAGAAGGTTGTGGTCTATGAGGGAAAGAAGGGTATTGAGGAGGTCTATATTCCTGTTCAAGAAGATTGAGGATCGGATAGAAAGGAGAGGAGATAAAAAATTTTTAGTGTTGAAAAGGTCGTGAAAAACGGAAAAATGCGAATAATTTTGGAGTGGGGGGGCCTATTTGGTTAGGTTAGGTTAGGTTAGGTTAGGTTAGGTTAGGTTAGGTTAGGTTAGGTTAGGTTAGGTTAGGTTAGGTTAGGTTAGGTTAGGTTAGGTTAGGTTAGGTTAGGTTAGGTTAGGTTAGGTTAGGTTAGGTTAGGTTAGGTTAGGTTAGGTTAGGTTAGGTTAGGTTAGGTTAGGTTAGGTTAGGTTAGGTTAGGTTAGGTTAGGTTAGGTTAGGTTAGGTTAGGTTAGGTTAGGTTAGGTTAGGTTAGGTTAGGTTAGGTTAGGTTAGGTTAGGTTAGGTTAGGTTAGGTTAGGTTAGGTTAGGTTAGGTTAGGTTAGGTTAGGTTAGGTTAGGTTAGGTTAGGTTAGGTTAGGTTAGGTTAGGTTAGGTTAGGTTAGGTTAGGTTAGGTTAGGTTAGGTTAGGTTAGGTTAGGTTAGGTTAGGTTAGGTTAGGTTAGGTTAGGTTAGGTTAGGTTAGGTTAGGTTAGGTTAGGTTAGGTTAGGTTAGGTTAGGTTAGGTTAGGTTAGGTTAGGTTAGGTTAGGTTAGGTTAGGTTTTTTTTTTTTTTTTAAATTGGAGGCAGAGCCTCCGGTGTTAAGAGATTGTTAATACGCTCGGCGCTTTCGGTTTACGCGTTGCGTATCACATGTTCGCTATTTGGTGTCTGTGGTGAGTTAATTTTGGTAGTTAATAGAGTGTTTGAGAAGTGAGGAGATAGTATAATAGTTATATAGTAGAGTAGAGTAGTAGTCGTTAGATAGAGAGTGAAATAGTAGCTTAGTTTAAGTTTTAGGTTTAGGTTTTGTTGAAGTCCTTTAAGTGGTTGAGGATATATTTCAGGAGATTGAAGAAGCTGTTTGCGGTCGTCTCTTTCGTCATGCAAGCTCGGAAGTCCTTCGAGTCGACTCTTAAGTTGTCGCAGATGATGGTGTGATCTAGTCGGTGGGAGTCGAATCGTGGACAGTCGTGGAGTAAGTGTTGTATGGTTTGTGTGATGTTCGCAGTTGGGTCGCAGGGGCAGCGGTCATCGGCTGTTATTCCGAAGCGGTGTAGGTATTCTTTGTGAAAGCCATGGTTGGAGAGGAGTTGTGTGGTGAAGAAGTTGGGAGTATGGTGAGTGATGTGGTCATATAGTTCGTTGTAGGTTGGGAAGATGTTCTTAGTATAGACGCATTTGTTGTTGTTCTCGTAGTATGACTTTGAGGCTTGCTGGAGTAGTAGCTTGTTGTGGTGCTTTATGTGGCTGATGGGGATATGACTGAAGTCTGGTGCTTTGTGCAAGGAGACCGCTGCCTTGGCGGCTTCATCAGCCAGCTCGTTGCCTATTATCCCATTGTGTGCTTTGACCCAGTAGAAGGCTGTTTTAGTGTGTGGTTTTAAATTGAATAGCAAAGTGTGAATCTGGACGACTAATGAGTTGTAGCTGGTTGGGTTTTTTATGTCCATGAGAGCTGATTTGGAGTCAGAGAAGAGTAGTAATTCAGTTGGGTGGTTTTTAGAGACATAGGTAAGGCAGTTCTGGATGGCAAGGAGCTCGGCCTGATAGACCGAGCAGCAGTCATGAAGCTTAAATTTCTTAGTGATGATGTCTCCGTTGGGCTTAATGATGACGAAAGCCGACCCGACTTTGTCGTCGTGTCGGCTTCCGTCTGTAAACGCATGCCAGGCGGATGGAGAGTGTTCGTCGGTACATTTGGTAAATTCGGTCTGGTCGCTGATCTCCTTGAACGGGATTGTAGTTCTGTATGCAGGGTGGAGGAGAGTTGAAGGAATGGCGGGCTTCTCAATGGGAAGGTCGTGAGGGAGGTAAGAGGCGTGGCCTCTTCGTCGTGTGGTTTCTATTTCTGCGGTGTAGTTGATTTTGGCCGGCAGTGGAGGTAAGTTTGCCAGTGTGATTGAGAGGATGGTACTTAGTGTTTTGAAGCCATGCACTATCTTAATGGCGAATAGTCTTTGTAGGGAGAGGAGTTTGTCATTGACACACTGGAATCGCAGTGCACCAGACCAGATGGATGCCGAATACGTGATGATCGGAGTGATTACTTGATTGAAGATGGTTCTTATGTTCTCGGAGTGAATACCCCAAGTTGGGCGGATTAGGTTCTGTAGTTTGTAAAAGAGTTTCCTGGATTTTTCGATCACGTATTCGGCATGCTTTATGTATTTTAGTTTTCGGTCAATTATGACCCCCAAATACTTTATTTGTCCGGTGAAGGGGACCACTGCGCCATTGCAGGAGATTCTAATTCTTGAGGCCTTGTTTGTGAATGCTATGGCTTGCGTCTTTTCCGGCCCGAACTCCAGCTTGACGCTGTGGCCCCACGCAGTGACCATTGCCATGGCGTCGCAGACGATGCCCTCCAAATCTCTGGTGTTAGAGGCGTGGCAGATAAGAAGGACGTCGTCCGCATAGGCTTGGAGGTGGCAGCCCTCAGGCAGCTGAGTCTCTAAGAGACCGTCTAGGATTAAATTCCAGAGGATCGGTCCCACCACCGATCCCTGGACACAGCCTCTGGTCATGTTCTTCATGGTGGAGTGATCAGCAAGCCCCAGCTGCACAACCCTATCGGTGACGTAGTTGCGCAGTATTCTGTAGAGGTTCCCTGGACATTTGATGTGTCGAAGCCGCGCGAAGATGGCAGGCCACCATGCCATGTCAAATGCAGACTTTATGTCCAGGGAGACCGCGACCACCTGTTCGTTGTTTTGCTTGGCCATGTTCACCACATCCAGTGCGTCAGTGATCGCCAGAGTTGTGTTGCTCTGCAACCGGAAGCCGTATTGTCGCGGGATGATTTTGCCGCTACCATGCATAAAGTGCGTAAGACGGTTTATGATTAGCTTCTCCAGCACCTTCCCGAAAACTTTGACCAGTCCAATGGGTCTATAGGAAGATGCCTTTGTATGGTCTTCTTTGTTGGGCTTTGGGATAATTTTAGTTGTTGTGGCTTTCCAGTATTCGGGAAAGTACTGGAGTTGCAAGCAGCGGTTCATCAGCGCGGCGATTTCCTCCGGAAAGAGTTTGGCAATCTCGAGACATATATCCGCAGTGAGATGATCGTCGCCAGGAGCCCTCTTATGGCTTATGGATTTTAATGTCTCGAGTACCTCCGTGGTCGTGAATGGGGGCTCGTCCGGCTCCTCCAGAGGATCATCCATGCGCTCTCTGATATCCTTTTGCAGTGGGGAGTCTCCAGTTGCGTCATCGTCCGGATAGAAGATCTGGAGCAGCGCTTCTGCCGTGTCCTTACTATTGGAGGTAAAGTCACCATTTGGTAGCTGGAGGGTGGCTGGGGGCTGGGTGAGCGGTTTCGTTCTGATGATCCTATTGGTGACCGCCCACACGTCTTCCTTTCCCTGGCGTTCACAGAACGCTCGGAAGCTGGACGTGGAGGCAGCACAACAGGCGTCCGAGTATGTCTTCCTGAGCTGGTTCTTTTCCGCAATTAGTTCCGTTGTAGGAAGTTTTTGTCTGATGGCTTTTGACAGCTTGTGATGGACCTTTATGACCTTCGCCTTGATTTCGTCCAATTCTGCGCTCCACCAGGGGGGGCGTAGAGGAGGTGGTTTGGATCGCGGCAGCAGGTCGTCGCAGGCTTTGATAGTGGTGCCAGTAATTTCCGCTATGGTGGTGTCAAGCTGCTCCTCTGTGCAGGAGTTAAGGAAAGCGATATCTGGCATCCTCGTGGCCAGCTTTTCTTTGAGCCTGCTCGTGACCCCTTCCTCCCACTTAAAGTTGGTGGTGTTATATCGATAGGTCGAGTGTTTGACTTTGGTTTTTAAAGCATCTGATTTGTTTGGGCCTGTGGTGATTGAGAAGGTGAGGGCATGGTGATCAGAGGAGGGACAAATGCTCGGGTCGACCCTCCAGTTTTCCAGTCTGAGATGGTGGTGTCCGTGTCGGGTTTTATTTGTCAGCAGGGTGATGTCAACTATTGAAGACCGAAGAAGTCCATTAGTTATGGTCTCAAAGGTTGCCGTGGTGCCGATGTTACAAGCCATCAGATTGTGTGTAATCAATAGATCCTCAATACGGTTTCCCCTGGCATTATTTACAGCGCTGCCCCAGAGCCTGCTCCAGCCGTTGAAGTCACCCCCGATGATATGGGTGGCACCCGCCGTGCTCGTAAGGAAGTTCTCCAGCTTGGCCAGTGTGCCGTGTTTGTCCTTCCTTGGCTCGACGTAGACGGAGATGAGGTAGAGGCACTTCCCCGATTTCTGGGTAAGCTGTACAATGCAGAGGTTGGGGGAGGAAAAGCCAGCAATTCCCAGTGTGCTGGTGTTATTATCCCTGATTAAGAGGGCAGCTTTGGTAGTCTTTTCCTTGACTGGGAATTGGTAGATTAGGTAGCCAGGTACCGCCTTCATAACACCACTACCTCCAGGAAGGTAGGGCTCGCTAATGAAGGCGAAGTCGTAGTCGTTTTTCTGAGTGAGGTGGTTTGCTACTTCCTGATATGCGTTTCTGCCGTGTCCCATATTTATTTGTAGACAGTTGTATGAATTTTTTGTGATTTTTATAGTATTGGTAGGTGCTGTTGTGTCTTGTTTATCCATAGTTGATACGGGAGCGGATATTGTTTATCATTGCGGTTTTACGGGGACACTCGTTGGAAGTAGCGCTGTGTTTGTTGCTGGCTTTTGCGGAGGGGTTGGTAGCGTTGTTATTGGGGGAGTAGTGGGAGGTGCAGTTGTGGCACTGGAGTTTGCTGAGATTATTGCTGTCGGGACAGTTTTTGTAAGCGTGATTTGGTGAGGAACAGTGCGAGCAGACCGGGGTCTTGTCGCAAAACTTCCTCGTGTGGCCGTACTCCAAGCAAGTATAGCATTGGAGGAGTGGGATATATTCGGAGGCATGAACTCTCTGGTGGTCAATATTAATTTTGGTCTGTTGAATGATGGCTTTGAAGACGGAGGGAGTCGTCATAAAGACCGCGTTGTAGAGCCTAGGATTGCGGTTTCCTCTCTTAAATCTCAGCAAGAGATCGTCAGGGCTCTGGGCGCAGGAGCCGATAGTTTCGTTTTGCCGTAGTAGGACCTGTGTCAGTTGTTCGGCCGGCAGATCTTCCGAGATCCCCTTTAGAATCACCATAGGTTTGAGCGTTTTAGACTCCACTGCGCTCACCGTGGTGTTAGTGGTGGTGTTGGTTCTTTTCAGGGCTGCATCTCTCTGTTCAGCGCTGTCAAACTCCACCCTGACTTTGTTGTTTGAGACGAACCTGGTGGCCGCCGGGGCGAAGTTTGTGTCCCTGAAGGATACATTTTTCTTCCACTCCAGCAGCGTCTCGGCAGGAGTTTTGACCGCAATCTTTGGTGCGAGGATGAGTGCTGGCTTGTTGGCTGGCGGTGGTGGTGGAGGCAATAAGGGGGAGTTCTGCAGCAGCGGCTGGCGGGTCCTGGCAGCGATCGACGCGTAGGAGGTGCTACCAGTGTCCCTGCCAACCGAGCTCCTGTTGGTGTTGAGAGAGGCTGCAGTGAGTTTGCCAAACTCCTCTCTAATCTCCTCCCTTATCGTTGTCCTGATGGCGTCTAGGGTTGTGGTATCAGCGTCGGTGGCAAGGGGAGACACAGTGGCGGTGGGAGACAGAGTGGCGGTGGCTAAGGCAGGCCCAGGACTGGTTTGGGTGGAGACAGATTTGACTTTCGCCAGTGCTGTCCAGGTTAGTGGGGTGTTGTCAGCCCGGGAGTCCGTAGTCTGGGTCTGCGCCCTCTCCGCATACTTACTGACG